>CM062294.1:164519910-165209972 GCA_031216915.1 Pictodentalium vernedei
TAATATACCATGAGCATTTTCTTTTTTGAATTAACGCAAAACTTGCTTTGAGTCTTTAATGACTTTCTCAATACTTTACTACTCAATGTTTGCTAAGCACCAACTATTTGAAACATCATTGAGAAATTTGCTTGTGACATATTTGCGACATTTTTGGTGGATATGATTGAGGAATGTATTGAGATGGTCCCCAGTGTTTACATTTGTTCTCTTGACAGGCAGACTTTTCGTGACAGTCATGGAAAGCATGTACCCCTTGATTTTCATGATGTTTTCGTGTACTGTCTACATGTACATGAGATGTGAAGGGTATTCAGTCATCATTTCAACACAAACCCTTGTGATTTAATGATTAAATATGGCAAAGGCAAATGTACGAAGACAGGACTGTAGGGATTATGGATCAAGGGGCTACCCATCGTCCGGTTGATGAAGCAAGCCCTTGGTGTGCACCATACGGTGGTCACCAGGGCCTGGGCAAGATTTCAGCAGCAAGGCACACCAGTAAGACGGCGTGGTGGTAGCAGAGACAGGGCAATATCTGCAACTGAAGACCGGTTTTTGATCGTTCAGGGCCTTAGGAACCG
The DNA here is from genome assembly GCA_031216915.1 of Pictodentalium vernedei. Taxonomy (NCBI): domain Eukaryota; kingdom Metazoa; phylum Mollusca; class Scaphopoda; order Dentaliida; family Dentaliidae; genus Pictodentalium; species Pictodentalium vernedei. Next base: position 164,520,498 of record CM062294.1, read on the forward strand.
CTTTGCCACAGCAACCCAGCTTCGCAGTGGCCTTCAGAATGCATCCGGGGTAAATGTTTCGACCCAGACTATTCGGGGAAGGTTGCACGAAGTGGTCTCCGATCGAGATGGCCATGTATTCGCATTCCACTGTCACAGAACCACTGCCAGTCACGATATGGATGGGCCATGGACCACGCTGGATGGACCAGAGAAGATTGGCGACCTGTCCTTTTTACAGATGAGTCAAAGGTACTGCCTAGAACACACAGATATGTGTTCTATGGTACGGAGAAGATCAAGAGAGCGATTCCATGTATCCAACATTGCTGAGCATGACCGCTGTGGTGGAGGGTCAATCATGGCCTGGGGCGGAACCAGCAGGGATGGGACGTACAAAGCTTTGTGTCCTTGAACGTGGTACATTGACTACACAGCGGTATATTGATGAGATCCTGGATGTCCACGTCAGATTGTATGCAGATGCAGTGGGTGATAGATTCATTCTGATGGACGATAATGCCTGTCCTCATGTTGCCCATGCTGTCGGGGGAGTACCGACAGAGGAGCAGAGGGAGGGGATTGAGCTTATGGACTAGCCAGTAAGATCCTCTGACCCTCAATCCAATCGAACATGTCTGGAATGAGTTGCAGCTTGCAATTTCAGCCCGTGCAGTCCAGCCAAGAAGTGTCAAGGAGCTTGGTGCCATGCTGGTCCAAGAATGGAGAACAACATCCCACAAAGGACCACCGGGAATCTGATTGGGAGCATGACAAGGCGTTGTCAAGCTGTAATTAACAGTAATGGGTCTCATACTCAATATTGAACCCATACCAGTTCGCTCGGTCAACTTTTTGTCAAATTGAAAAAAATTTCCCCTTTTACCAATAATATCCATTTCCATGGTTAACGTATTCGAAAGCCTAAAAAAATAATGTCAAACACAAATAAAATCTTAATTTCTGGACTTAAATCATTAACGATATAATTAAAAAAAAATATATGCACTTTTTCATTACAATATTTCAACTAAAACGTATAAACAGGTAGTTGGATATACTTGGTGCTTAGCAAACTTTGAGTAGTATATAAGGACTTTTTTTTTACTAAAATATTTAAGAATGAAGATGAACCACAGTTTTAGGTTTATGATTACGCTGCGTAGTTCCACCAATTGTGTTAATATCTTGATGTTTTCAAGGCGAAGGAAATACATGTTGATTGGAATATGTATAAAAATATCTATCCCTTTGAGCACCAGAGGCCTCTTTACCGGCCCCAGGGACATACTTTCATTAATTAGGATGCCTGCTAAGTTAAGGGTCGGTGTAGACCAATCAATTTTTCTCAACGAGTGCGGCCTCTTAGGCTGCATATTGAAAATATTGATTGGTCTACCCCCCAATAATGAATATGGACTCTCCTGATTGCTGCATATGAACTGACATGGAAGATACCACCATGGTTTCAAAGGGTTAAATCAACGGAAGTCTGCGCGCAAGAAAATTTGGTAATTAACCCAAGTATCTTCTATGTAAATTCAATGGTAGTAATTGGAAGAGTCCATATTTATTATCTGGGGTTAGACCAATTAACTCATCGATACTTTTGTACGTCTTATGACGTACGAAATCAAACAAGGCATTGATACTTTTGTACATCTTATGGTGTACGAAATCAAACAGCACGTTGATGCGTGTATACGTCTTATCACGTACGAAAGCAAACAGAGCGTAGATACGTTTTGGTCATTTGTTTTGTTGTTATTTTTCGATTTTTTAAAGTTCTAACCACAATTTCTATTTTTTCCAGAATAGAGCTTAGTGACAATCGTTGAGCCAAATATTATCGCAGTTTAAAATACATTTTAAATTAGGGTCCTGCGAATATTCGAGATTCGATTCGATATTGATACCATACGTATGCTTCGAGATCGATCCCGAATCAGTCTTAGGATTCGATTTTTTCGAATCTCTCGTACTAACTTCAATTTGTTACATTTCCAACAAAAATAGGATAAAACTGTCATTAGAAAATTCATTCCTGTAGGCTCAATTTCTATTTGTTTGAGTAATTGACAATGTTTAATTGTTAGGTAAGGTGTGCATTTGGCCCAGAACATTATCCATAGTTTTGGTTTTTGAAGGCTTAACTAGTTACTATTCACGTTCTTAAGAACGTGAATAGTAACAAGTTAGGCCTTCAAGAACTAAAACTATGGACAATAGGCCTAGCTGTTTCAGCGACGGTGCTACAGAGAATATTTAGTTATTGGTGTTTAAGGTGTTCACTCCGTCGCGTAAGGGTCATCACAGTGTTCCGTAACTTCCGTTTGATGCAATATGAAATAACTTGTCTTTTAAGATTCGATTCGGGATTCGATTCGTTGTCGATATCAGAGACACGATTCGATTCGAAATTCGATTCGAAAAGAAATTTGTGATTCGCAGATCCCTATTTTAAATATAATCCTGCTGTGATGACTTCTTAACTGGTTGAGTGCTAGAAGCCACTATCAGGGCTTTCAAAAATGAGGATACCAGAGCAAAAGCCAACACTTTCCTTGCTTATATTTCATATTCAGTGAAACACAAATAATATTTTGTTTATAAACATTTGTTTTATAACAAATTATTGGAGAGTGCCTTTTGCCGCTCTCCAATAATTTGTAATAAAACAAGTTTGAATAACAAATTCAGACCACCAAAATAATCCAGCCCTCAACCAGATAATCACCAATGTGACTAATATCTTGTTATTTGTACTTTCCGACTTTTGACGTCATATTTTGAAAAACGTAGAAGAAACTGAATTCCCAATGACGTTTGAACGTCTGGATAATTAAAGTCTCAAAGGGTTAATATTTTCAACGTGCAGCCTTATCGCTGCACGTTGGAAATATTGATTGGTCTGCACCATACATTTACCTTGTAGTCAACCCACCTAATGACATTATGACGTAGCTTGTGGTCAGGCCGGAGAAACGGTCTCCTGTGTTCACTGGGTTAAATATCCAATAAACGCGTCGAATTCCCAACAGAATTAGACTAGTGGCCTGATAGCTTACACAAAGCTCTCAAGAAAATCATGTTTTACAGAATCGCCAATTTTGTGTGCTTCCGGATTTCATATCTTGATGATGACCTGACTACCCAAAAGTTCCATGTCCTGATCTATGTGTGTCGAGACCAATTGACGATAGAAGTTTTCCCTCAGGAAAATCTCTATCACAACATGTATTGTAATGTCTTCAACTTTGTCACGAAGAAAAGGCCACGGAGAAATATTTTAGTGAGGATCATCTCAAACCCCTTATTCCGGACGATCACGCTGTTGCCGTTACTCTCGGTGCTACATTGGCTATAGTTGTTGTTTACTGGGTTTTAACGACACTTTCAACAGCCATGGCCACATCGAGTCTGACAATTTTACGGGTGGTGAAAGCAGGAGGACCCAGAGAGAACCAGTGAGCAACGACGATCAACTGGCAGATCTCCAACTTGCTAACTCAGCACTAGCCGAGATAGTAGTGCTAGGTGGCGAGTGCAGCATCGACGTCCAGTATTTCTTAATACACAGCCCCACCGTGCCTACCCATGGGCACTGGTGATTAAGTGTGATGCTCAAGGACACAACGCGGTTACCGCTGGCCAAGATCAAATCCTCGGTTTTTCGGTTTAAAATCCAGTGCTCTAACCACCGAGTCACCGAGCTCCCCACACTGTTTATAGTAATTATTCAACGAGCTTTATTACTACTTCTGTTGTTGTTGTTCTCCGTTATTTGGTGGTTCTCTCTGGGTAATCTGACTTCCTTCATCCGCAAAACTGTCCGACACGAGGTGACTTTGGATGTCGAATGTGTCGTTAAACCCCATTAAATAAATAAACTACTGTTGTTGGTAGTTCTGAAGCTGCTTATGTTGCCGCCGCCACTAGTATCTGCAAGGGTAATACTACTACCACAAATACGCTTACCACTAGCTTCAATTACCAACGCTACACCCGCTGTCTTCTGCTGTATCTTATCACAGCCAGGTAACCGCTCCAGACGGAATGCCCATTTAGTTTACGCGACAAAAAATATCGACAGCAGTTCAGTAAGTCTCGGTGGTGGTGGAGACGATGCCAACCGTTTGAATTCTTGCTATACTACTGCGGATGTTTTTTTTATGATAAAGTACTTGCATTGAACAATCACACGAATATTGTCGTTGTGTTATATACATCGTATTGTAAAACTCACCCTGTACTTCGCAAAGAACCGGGTGTAATCCACCAGTTGAAACTGTTGACCATCCTCCATGTCCTGTGTTCATCAAAACCAACTCTGAACTTTTTTTTGGATTTCCATTTATCCAGTTTTCCCAGGATAAAGGATGGCCCAGTGCTGTTACCCAGTTGGCGCTTTGATCTTTGTGCATACCTGTGTACCAGTTGGCATTACTCGTGTGTGAAGACCTGCAAAATACAGACGAGATATCCCGAAGCCTCATTTAGCACTGTCTAAAAGTACACGTTGAATCTTTGCGAATGAAGAAACAAATGCCTTAACCCTTTTAAAACCGGGTGGCCCTTTTTTCTGGCCAGGAAAATGATATGTCATAACGTCATTAAATAGTTTGGTTGTTCAGTAAATGTGTGGGGGAGGCCGATCAATATTTTCAACGTGCAGCCCCCAGGCTGCACTTTGAAAATATTGATTGGTCTACCCAAAATAATGATTAAGGACTCTTCGGATTGGTGCATTGAACTGGCATGAGAGATACCACTAGTTCAAAGGGTTAATACATATTTATTATTATTACTATTATTATTATTATTATTATTAATTTATTTATTGGGTCTTAGCGACACTTTCGACAGCCAGTGTTACCTCGCGTGGAGAAGTTTTACGGGTGATGGAAAGAGAACAATCGCGCAGCGGCGAGAAACTCCCAGATTCCCCAACGTACTAACCCCGCACAATGACAGTTAGCATTGGTTGAAAGCAAGTTCACCATGGACGTGCAGTACGCTTTAGTACATATCGCCAACGTGCCTCCACGTGGTCAATCGGGATTATGTAAGCACAAAAAGCAGTTACCGCTGGTCGGGACCGAACCGTTCAATTGTCTGATCAATGAGCCACCACGTTCACAGAAGATCTCTAACGACAAATTACTCTTATTCAAAAAAATAGTTTTAAAATGTCGCCTGCTAGTCGTGCTAGGAAAACAGCTAATAAAAAAATGGAGACAACATTTTCAGCAGCCTGCGTCAACTCGAAAACTCTTATTTTGAAACTACCTAACTTACATTGCTTCGATCTCGTGTCATCATTCGAGGTCACGCCTTTATTAGACGTGTTGCGGATGGTATTTTTGTAATAGGCTATTTGATCATGTTTTGGGGAGAGCACTTTATTTCCAATGAATAAACCGTATTTTTGCTATCCGATGGCCTTCTATAGAAACTACTGACTAACATAAATACACAGTTTTGCGTTTACCTCAGTAAGATTATAGTTTTTAAACACCGAGCCGCAGGCGACGTGTTAAATGAGACATCCAAGTATTAAATCTCCATATACCATACATGTAGTCGGGGATAACGCATTTCTCACCCTCCACAATCACTTGGACCAAATTCGTGAATAATTGTTTTGTTTTTTTATAAACGCAGAAGACAACAGATAGAGTTACATCCCTTGGGTTATTAAGGAAACGAGTGAACAATATTTTGTTAACATATCGTCCCCTGAGTTCCAATGTGCTCTATGTGCCAACGTGGTCATTTTGGCTGCCGCATACTCTCTTTTTATAGCCAACGCAAACTTGAAAAAATAAAAATTAAATCGTTTATGTCTGATATTTTACCCAAGTTGATAAAACTGATAAATTGATCCCTTCATTGCAACAACGATGTGAAATGCTTTAGCACTTCTTGCACTCAAGGGACGAAGTGCACCACCATCCATGTTATTCTGTACTTTATGAGGCCTAAAACATAAAACGAACCAAGACATGAACTTTTAATGGCAAATACATAATTACAAAAATAAAAAATAAAATAAAAAAGTGACAGTGACACAAGACCGCCCACCCGCATGCCGTTTTACAAATGATGGCATGAGAAACAGAATATCTACTTTTTGGGGCCTAAAATAGCTTTGTAAATAAAGAGGCATAGGTATGTATCGGTGCGAGGAAGTGCGACAACAAGGATAGAGTTGAATTCGACAGAGAACAAGTCATGTCGCCACTAACAATTAGCCCCTGAAACGCCTACCCAACCCTGACGATTGTAAAAGCGGGTTAATAATGATGCTCTGTTTGATGACAATAACCGTTATTGATTTATTGTTAAAACCCTTTACCTAACATGAAAAGCAGACGACACTTGCAAAAATAATTCTTGAATAACTAATTTTTTTCATTTTTTGTCTCAAAAACATAGGTTATGACCCCACGTTGGAACGAGCTCGACGAGCTCGTTCCAACGAGGGGTCATAACCTATGTTTTTGAGACAAAAAATGAAAAAAATAATGAAAATTAATTGGCGATTTTTGAGAATAGCGCTGGCCGGTTTTGGCCGTTACGTTGGGTAAAGGGTTAAAAGCAAGACAACAGAGGGCATCGTACTGTACGGCCGCCGTGGAAGGGTCACTTTCCACAGGTGGGTAATACGTACACTGATGCAATAATATTAAATTCTAAACACTAATTTTCGGTATAATTATCAAAAATTTAATTAATGAAGCACCAGATAAAACCATGTGCTTCAGTAATTAAAATTTTGCTGGTGATGATTTCTATTACCTGGCAAATTACATTACATCACATTACTGCCCACGCGTGGACTACGACCAGTCAACGGCGACTTATTCTCACGCTAATACGAGTGTTAGAAAGGTGATAGCTGATGATATAAGTTCTATGCAGAGTGTTGTTGTCCTATGTACGACAGGTTACTTGTTTAGCAATTTCGCGCTTTATGGAAATCTTGATGAGTGTATGATCACTTAATCTCCTGGGAAGTTGAGAATCCAGGTTCAGATCAGTTTGAAGATCTGTCACAACTACAAAAAAAAACAAACATGAAAAACACTAGTAAAATTGTCAACGCATGTTCATCTGAGTTTAACTCCATCTTTCAAGGGTTAAAATACGAATGTTGCGGCGAAGAGTTACGCCTTTAAACCGGTGAAAAAATAACCGTATCGACAATCAGTCAGATGTTTTAAAACCCCTATGTTTCCAAAGGAACTCCCACATTTCTCTGTCAACAGGTGCAAGGGACAGGCTGGAATGTATGTAAAATAATATTTAATAACAACGTTTCGTCAATTCTGTTTGACCGCAGAGAAGAGATATAAAAACACTTCAAATCGTATTGGCTGGGGTAGGCTTTTGCTAATGAATTGATGTCCTTGGAGGTACATGGAAGAAACTAGAGGGATGAGGCCAGATGAGGATCCGGGTGAAGGTTCTAGCATGATGTTAGTAACTTACGAACCAGGTATGGATTGTCCGCAGAGTTGCGGCACCTGGGGCTGATAGTGACACAGGAGAACTCAGAGTGCATTGATGTGTTCGTCTTTGGAATGGCTATTGTTTAGCAGTCTAGAATCTCGAATCAGGTACATAAGTCAGATAAGGGCTACTTTCCGACCGCAGGGAAGTGAGTACATGGCGCCTAGAAAACATGTCGGAAGTAGCTTCGCGTTTATCGGAAGTGTTGTGCCTAACGCAGCCAGTCTACTACAATGCTGCTGTTTTTTCGTGGGTGTGTGGGTATGTGGGGGGGGGGGGGGGGGGGGTAAAGTCAAAAGTCACGAAGACATTCATTCACACGTATGGGTAGTGAGCTTGTAGTTGACGTGAAGAGACCTAAGGTTCTAAGGCATCGTTACTATGAATAACCACCTGTTAGGACAATAAGTTTATAGTTGCCCACAAGCACACGGGGCCGCTTGGGGATTGGCATTCAGCTGTACCTTTGTTATGGTGGCCTGGGCAGTGAAAGACTCTGTGTGACCTCCACTGGTCCGGCCCGGTTCACGTGGGGATGGCCAACACTGACCTCCGCCCTTTGGAAGGCCAGGAAATGGATCAGATGACTTTTGTTAAGTAGGACTGCCATGGTTATTGCATCGTACAGGGGGTTTCATTGGGTGAAGTGGACTAGTGTCTCATGAGGACTAAAAAGAGGTACGCGAGAGTTAGCCGTAATTGTGGGACAACGACTATGTGCTCACACAGTTTGAGCCGTAAACATAGACTTTGTAATCCTCCACCCACTCACCCACCCACACACTTCATATCTCTCTATTGTAACCAACTCTAATCCATTGCTTGTTTTATCCTGCAGAGTTGAATATACAGCATGGAGACCATACGGGTCACATCACTCCTACCAATGGGTTGCCATGCCATATACAAGAGGACGACGTAACAGCTGGTGAAATATCTCTAAAGCCTGAGCATTAACCAGTAACACAGAATGCAATGCTACAGATGTATAAACTGGGAACACATTTCTATTGTGAGGGAGACTCCTCCAGCCCACTGAGCCAACTTGGTTCCCTTCTGTGCTTCATACCTTTAGACAAATCTTCGCGTGAAAGTTGGGTGATCGTATTCACACTTCTTCGTTTTCAAACTCCATAAAAGTGGAAATGTACCCCAAAAGCCATCAGGAGGCTTCATTTGAAAGAATAATTCAGTTTCTTTTCTGGGAGAAGAACTCCCCTTTCCCCCGAAAAAAACGCTCAAACAAACCACCTATTATTACTCACTGAAATCGGAGAGTGAGAGGAGATATAGTTCAATTATCCGAACGTCGCTATGCCGGGACGTTATGATAGTTGAACTTGGAGGAGAGGAAACTTCGGACTTTATGAATAGAATGAGAAACAATAACACTGTCAGAAAACTGTAACACATCTGAGAACATTCTTTGGTTTTTGGGGTTTTTTGTTGTTGTTTGTTTAATAAATAACAAGAGCGCACGTATCGCTGAAGCAATACAATGTCCCCTACCGGACTAATGAGCATTAATAATTATACAAATGTTATAACCTAGATGTGATCAGCATGAATTCCGTTGAAGCGTTTCCCAAAAAAGTCCTGAAAACTGATATTTTGGCGCTTTTTCATATTTCTAGGGGCCATAACTCACACCAGAATAATGCAATCAGGATGAAGCTCAAACGGGATCTGTAAGTCACCGTTCTATAGTAGGTCACCAAGAATGAAATCATTCGGTTGAAGCATTTCCAAAACAAAGGCGGGAAAACTAAATTATGACTGACAGACTGACTGACAAGACTGACGGATGGACAGAGTGCAAATGAAACTTGATCTGTAAGTCACCGTTTTATAGTAGGTTACCAAAAATGAAATCATTCCGTTGATGCGTTTCCAAAAAAAAGTCCGGAAAACTGATATTTTGGCGCTTTTCCATATTTCCAAGGGCCATAACTTACACAAGAATAATGCAACCAGCATGAAACTCAAACTTGATCTGTAAGTCATCGTTCTATAGTAGGTTACCAAGAATGAAATCATTCGGTTGAAGCATTTCCAAAGAAGTCCGGAAAACTAAAGTATGACTGACAGACTGGCGGATGGATGGACAGAGTGTAAATGAAACTTGATCTGTAAGTCATCGTTCTATAGTAGGTTACCAAAAATGAAATCATTCCGTTGAAGCGTTTCCAAAAAAAGTCCGGAAAACTGATATTTTGGCGCGTTTCCATATTTCCAAGGGCCATAACTCACACAAGAATAAGGCAATCAGCATGAAACTCAAACCTGATCTGTAAGTTATCGTTCTATAGTAGATTACCAAAAATGAAATCTTTCCGTTGAAGCGTTTCCCAAAAACGTTCGGAAAACTAATATTGTGGCGCTTTTCCATATTTCCAAGGGCCATAACTCACACAAGAATAATGCAATCAGCATGAAACTCAAACTTGATCTGTAAGTCATCGTTCTATAGTAGTTTACCAAAAATGAAATCAATCCGTTGAAGTGTTTCCAAAAAAAAACTCCGGAAAACTGATATTTTGTTGCTTTTCCATATTTCCAAGGGCCGTAACTCACACAAGAATAATGCAATCAGCATGAAACTCAAACTTGATCTGTAGGTCATCGTTCTATAGTAGATTACCAAAAATGAAATCATTCTGTTGAAGCGTTTTCAAAAGAAACTCTGGAAAACTAAAGTGTGACTGACAGACTGACAGACTGACGGATGGACAGAGTGCAAACCTATAGTCCCCTCCGGCGATGCCGGTAGGGGGACTAGAATGGTTTTGATTTGCTTAAATTCATATCGGTCGAGATATCGGCCCGCGGTTATTTCACATCAGCATTCGACCTTCAGTCTCCTCCTGATATGAAGTTACCTCGGGCTGATAGCTCGGCCGATATTAAGTTAACCTAAGCAAGTAATAACCTCTAATTATCCAGTCTTATCAATGGGAGGAGCACTGAATCACGCTCTTCTCTTTGATTATTAATTTTTATCATGAAAACTACTACTTTCGCTCCTGTGCAGGTCAACATCGTATTTGTTTGGCCCTTATACCAAGAGTAGCTGTCATTTTTCATTTGTGAACCGATCAATCACTTGCTCCGCCACTTCCCCCGAATAGAGAGCTAGGTCCTTGTAACTGTTTTGCTTGTTGGCTCCCCTAACCTTGGCATTGCGAAAATTGAAATTAAAAAAACACAGGGCTGCACGTGCTGGAACAATCCGCACATTGTCCCTGAACATCACTCTGACTTATGGGTTTATGGCAATAACAGTGAAGTAACACGAAGCGCATCCATGACCAAGGAGGGAGATTTTGAACTGTGAACTGGAATGGTGGTCACAGATTTATTTATTTATTTATTTATTTATTTATTTATTTATTTATTTATTTATTTATTTATTTATTTATTTAAATTTATTTTATATAAAATGGAAAAAAATCATTCTCTGTAATTTCTAATCTACGTCTACTTGATGAATAAAACCACTAAGAATAAATAACGGAGGGGTAAAAAAAAATTAAACAGTAAATATTACATAAACTAATATTAATAAACAAATAAAATGAGTTCATCCGGAAAAAGCGCAAGAGTGGTGCTTTCCTGCTTCATATTATCTGACCGTTATCGTTCTGAAGAGTGATACACTTTCCACCTCCCGGATACGAGTCCGGTGATATAATTTTTAATTTCATAATTTTGAGTCACACGAAATGAGTTTTACTCTTCTCAGATTAATAACTGGATTCATTCATACACTTACGTCTACTGTTTGCTCATGTGCACGTTCTGACGATTCAAACATGGATGGCAACAGAACAACGATCCACACCTACTTTTTTGCGGTACAGCAACTACTATTCCAAAGCTGGTAGTTATTTGCCACTTTTGGGAAGTCCCCTTTAAAACAGTGCCACTATTTCTGAATAATGACTGTTTTGTATGTTTTAAAAAATTGTTTAATAATAAATCTTCTTTCAACTTCTTCACGTGTATATTCATCTTCATTTGTAAGTATTGTTTTGCTGTACAAGCTTTGCCACCGATATGAATCGTTCCATCATATTCAAGGACACACGCGTATGTGCCCAATCAGAAATGAAATAATTAAAATAACGTTCCCATCTCCGTAAAAGGACAGTCCCAAGAATTGTAAATAAGGAATTCTTGGAAGTCAAACCCAAAACGGCGGGTAACCCCTTCCGGGGAAGGGACCATGGCACCGTATATGGCCACCAGAAACTAAAGCATCTGCAAATCCTCTTAACTCTTTTGAATAACCTGAGTCTCTTGACCTTTTCAGTTATGCTTACATTTTCGAATCTCAAATCTTTTCAAAGGGCATTGCGAATGGTTTTAATGTAATTCCAATGGGACAGATGCACTGAAGCCCCAAGACAGTTCAATTCAATTATAAACAAGTACAGGCAGTAGTTTACTTCAGAAATCATAGCTTTCCCATCTGTGCGAATTTTATTTACGTCATACAGTCGCATATCGTTCGTCAAGCTTTCAGGCCATCAGTCTAATACTGTTTGGAATTCGATGCTGTTAAAGTCTGTTGTGGAAATTTTCGCGAAGACGACTTTTGATGTAATGTGTTGTGACTTCATTTACAAAGATATATAGGTATTCTATCGAATCCCGATCAAAGATATTTTAATCAATAGGTATTTAATCCCCTTGAAAACATCAAGATATTAAAATAATTTGTGGAACTACCCGGCGTAATCATGACACCAAGACTGTGGTGAGTCTTTATTTCTGACTGCAGAGTCATCAAAATATCAATGAAATCAAGGTTGGTTTGTCTGTTTTTCTGTCCAGTTTCACAAAAAGATAGTTTGACCCTGAGCGTGAGGGGTTTAGAAATATTGTAAGTTGTTGCTGGCAGCTAAGGCTTGCCTAGACACAAATGCCAAGGCATATATGATGCAATTTTGCGTTTTTACACAGACTGAATGTTGAGGCACCTGTTCTGTTGCAGTGAGACGTGATCAAAGTTGGAATTCATACTCTAGGATTAATAGATATTCTGATGCCCCAATACAGCCCCGAAAAGCCGAAAAATAGTGTTTCAGAAAATCAACACAACAGAAAGTTTCTTCAATGGGCTGAGGCAACTGACTTTTTGAGTGTTTGATGTCCCCAAATTAATTAAATCTAAAAGCCGGAAGGAACCGAGCATTAATTGTGTCACTCTTACGTCACGCGCTTCGCATGCGTACTAAACAGCCTATCGCCATGGTAATGACGTCACAATATGGCCGCTCGAACATGATATATTGAACATCACATGAACCCACGATGCGCCGCGGTATGACGTCAGTTTTCCTTCCGACATTCCCTTCAGAAAACACGGCATTAAAAGGCATTCGTACACCACTTGCGACACATTTTTTGCAATATGACAGAATTTCCCATTTTTCTGGAACTCACAAAACGGCAATTGTGGGGAAGGGTTAGTAAATGACACATTTCCATAAACTTACAATTCTGAAAGAATGCATTGGTTAATTCCCTCGTTGTCTATTGTGACAGCTACTGCACCGTGACCAGAACACACATTTTGTATTTTAGTACCTCCGGTGTCCACATTGTGGAAAATTATTTCTTTAGTTATTCCACCGCTACTGCACACCTTCCGCGGCATCTCCACACTTTCCAATTCTGAAATGAAAAAATGTGACTGGGCAATGTAAATGATTCTATTAAAACAGTTTGAGCATATATTATCTAGACACCATTTGTTTATCCTAATTGGTTTGCTGTTTCCGAGTATAGCGGACGCAACGTTCATTTGTGGTTTATCCGAATTATGATCGTTGCGAATGTCAGAATCCACTTGCATTGATAAGGCCGTACGATATTCTAAACTGAATAAAAAAATACTGCGATATACCGGTGTATCCAAAGACTGTACAGATATCTGAAAATACGCACCACAATCTGGACGTCAGCCATCACAGTGGAACGAGTTACCATTCTTGATTATGCAGTTTGAATAACCCTTCACCCAACGCAGACGAAATCAAAATTTATCAAAATTTATTATTTTAAATATTAGTTTATCGAATTTTTCCACAAATTTCAACAAAACATTATCATGCGACCCCTCATCCCCTCGTTCTAATGAGGGGGTCACATGATTTTCCCTGTATACATATAAAAGATTCCGTAATTGAGATTCCTAGCCGATTCCGTAAAGTTGTATTCCGTGTTTTTACATAAACACCCGATGCTATAAATAGGGGTGAAACATCCGAATTTCATTATTTCACTTCTGTCCAGAAATGGGTGAACTCCATAACTGCGACAAATGTCCGATATCCTTCATTCAACAGAAAAGTTTGTTGCGTCATAAATTATCCATCTACGGACCTAAACGCTTCCAATGCTTCAGGTGTGCAAAAATGTTCAAAAGAAGAGACCATCTGAGAAGACATGAGATGAACCACTCAAAAAGGAGACCAAAGGATCATCTGAGAATATGTTGAACAAGTCGGAAACCATTGGACACAAATTGGTCAAAGAGAAGAATGCAAACGAATAAACCAATTGGAACTATTGGAACTCTCAAACCCGTACCAGGTGAATAACAATAATCCGACCAGAAAGCCGTGGATACCAATACCTCCAACAGAAATGCCTCCAACAGTAATGACCGGAACAGGGAAGAAACCAGAACCAGAGCATAATCCAACAAGTGAAGAAAACAAAATACGTTTTGGTCGAACCCAGTTTATTGGTAAGCTTACTAGATCGACAGCGTTTGGTGCGCAGAGAACCAAACGAGCTTGCTGCGATGGACCTGAACAGAATCATAGAATCCCAAACCATGAACGAGAACGAGAAGAGTCGTCACTACAACCAGATCTTACAGCGCGAAGAGAATTCTTCAATAAAGCTTCACAGCCGATAACAATCAAAATACAGAACCAGTGATGGCAACGGAGAGAACAAAGTGAACGAAGATGAACTGAACAGACTAAAAAGAATGAAGAGAAGATCGACCTGAAGTGATCGAAGATTGAACACAATGAAGATAACAGAACAAAGAAATATTGAACCTTTTTTACAGACAGTGCACGGAAACGTCAATAAAGTTTTAAAATATAACACAAGTTCTTGTTTTTTTTTACTAGGAGGGAAGGGGAATACCATCGGGTGTTTATGTAAAAACACGGAATCCAACTTTACGGAATCGGCTAGGAATCTCAATTATGGAATCTCTTATATGTATACAGGGAAAATCTGATTGAACATTTTGAAGGTTTGAGCGAAGGTATAGCTAGGAAGTAGTGATACAAGTCAGTATTAATTGATGGTAGTTTAGTCAATAGTACTGGTACAAGGCCGCAATGGAATAAGACTGCTGTAGAAGCTAATGATAGGACAGATAGACCATAGGCCAGTAGTGGCCCTGGAGCTTTGGCGACAAGATGGAAGCGGTTGGTAAGACTGCATTAGACCTCATTGAGGGATTGCTCGCGGGGGGTCTGGTCAAAACATCCGATTGTCAAAACGTACGAGTCAAAACGTCCGATTTTCTGGTAAAAACGTCCGATGATTTTCGTCAAAACGTCCCATCATTTTAGTCAAAACGTCCGATGATTTTAGTCGAAACGTCCGATGGCATCGGACGTTTTGACTTATAATCATCGGACGTTTTGACTTTTAACAATCGGATGTTTGGTTTATTCTCTGTGTAGTCGGACGTTTTGACCAATATCATCGGACGGTGTCACCAACCATCGGACGTTCTTTTCCAGGGCTGGTGAATCCTCTATGAGTCGGGGTGGGAGATGAAGGATATATTGGGGAGGTGAAATCGGACAGCGGGTGAATTACGCCCACAAATTTTAGGGCATTGAAAAAAAACACCCTTTTTATTTTTATTGATTTTATTAAATTGAAAATAGGAAATACCAATATGTAACATTTGTAAAGATAGAAAAAGCAACTTTCAATATCATAGACCCCAAAATGTCAATTAGTGGTATTTTTAATGATAGGAAAACAACTTATTTTTATATTTTTGCTTAGAAATGCATCAATTACGTCATGGCTACACAAATCCCAATGGGAAAAAATGCTTTTTACCATTGGAAATACCAGTAAGAAACATTAATTATTGGAAAGTGCAGAGAGATCTTTCCAAGAATGAATGTCAATTACTGGTATTTTTAATGATAGGAAAACAACTTACTCTTAAACCCTTCCCTTCGAAATGCATCAATTACTTCTGTTTATGCAGTAAAAACAATGCGGAACACCTCCGCAAATATTCTTTTGATTTTCAACCTCAATGGATTGGGTTAACTGGAGAGTCAAACCATTAAACATTAAATTCTCAGCCAAAATAATTACCGGTAATTCACCAATGTTTACGGAGTGAAAACACTGCGAACCCTATCTTCAAATGGCCTTTGAATTTTCAAAGACTCAAATGAGAACTCAAATAACTAATTAAATATATATGATATATCAGTAAAGAAAAAAAATTTTTCGGGAATCGGACGTTTTGACCAATATCATCGGACGTTTTGACTAATACCATCGGACATTTTGACCAATTCAATCGGACGTTTTGACCAGACATTTTTCAAAATCGGACGTTTTGACAATCGGACGTTTTTGAAATCGGACGTTTTGACTAGTATTCGCTCGCGTTCCCTATTCATGGCGTCATACGACAAAAAAGGGGTGCCGAAGGCCATGTTTTCCAAAAAGGTGTGCCGAAATTGGGGTGCTTTCTGGAGAATCCCATTTTTGTCAAATGAGCTATCGAGTAATTGCTCGATCGAGTGACTCAACATACTGCTCGAACGACTCGAATCCCATCGAGCAAACGAGCTAAAAAGCAATTGCTTGTTCGAGTGACTCTTCGAACGACTCTTAGCCTCATTTCAGAAAAAGGGGTGCCGTAGGTCATATGTTTTTCAAGAAAGGGGTGCCGAAATTGGGGTTCCTTCTGGAGAATCCCTTTTTTGTCAAATGAGCTATCAAGTAATTGGTCGATCGAGTGACTCGACGTACTGCTCGAACGACTCGAATCCCATCGAGCAAATGAGCTAACGAGCAATTGCTCGCTCGAATGACTCCTCGAACGACTCTTAGCCTCATTTCAGAAAAAAAGGGGTGCCGAAGGTCATATGTTTTTCAAAAAAGGGGTGCCGAAATTGGGGTGCCTGGGGATATTGCCATTGGATATAGTTTTTTTATTATACAGAATGGACATAACTCTGTATACAGATTATGGGAAATCAAACAATCTGATTGGTTAGTTATAATCTAGATATATGAAACAACAAGAGTACTTGGAATAGGGTCAGAACTAACAAGAATAGACCAGAAATTGCTAAATATAGTAATAATAAGATAAACTGTTCCAACTAATAGGCTTTTCTACGCTACTGCAGTATACTCTAGAACAAAGGAACAGGGTCAGATAGACGAAAAGTATTGCATATATAGATAGAAGCGGGGAATTCTGGGTAATTACCAAAGGAACCTGTCTTTTAATGGGAAAAAACGTTATGGGATAGGGATCCAAAAAGGGATTCTGAGAGAATTCTAATCCAGAACATTACTCCTTTTCAATCGAATGCATCCCCTTGTACCATAGCACTACGTGCTAAGCCGTTAAATTGGGGACATAAAGTCAATTTCGGTGATTTGGGGTGCATTTTGGTGATTTGGAGAGATTGTCGGGTTGTTTGTGGTAATTAGATTTACTCTTCTACAAAGGAACACATCCTCAAAACATACCTCGTCCTATTGCAGAAAAATTTGGTAACATAGCAACCACGTGATACCATAGAAACCAAGATGGCGGCCTCCAGTATACAAAATGGACGACGGAAACACGTATCACCCTAACAACACGCGCTGCGCATGCGCACTCACACCACGTATCACTATGGAGATGACGTCACAAGATGGCCGCTCACGCGGGTTACCATGACAACACAACATGACGCCACTAGGTTACGTGACATGACGTCACTTCCGGGGTTCTGCACCGGGGTCCTGCAACCTTGGGGTCAAAGGTACATGACATACTACTCAGGTTGAAGTCTTGCCTTTGACAATAAATTATTCCACCCACATTCAAATTGTTCATTTCTACTTAGTCAGATAGTGTTATATGTTTTTTGTGGATTTGAGAAATGTAATAGCGAACGTAGTGAGCGGCCGAAGGCCGCGAACGAAGAGAGCATAATGGTAACGTGTGTGTATGTGTGAAATATAAGATCGAAATTTAGAATATTTCAGAAAAATATATAACCATGCAATCCAAAAATCTGTGTCCGGAAGTTAACACCATGGACGAAAAATAGGAGTCGAAGTTGATCAAATTGTATTGTTTTCATTGGTAGAAATCGAATTAGATTTCTGAAAAAGGAACAGGTGAACGTGCAGAAATAGCGTCACCCATAGATATCGGATATGGCGTCATCTGACAGGTTCAGTCAAAAATCGAAACCACAACAACACAAAAGAAACGCAAGTTGCGCTGCATTTGTCGTTCATTTTTTAAACTTCAATTGCTTGTACAAAAAAAAAATCAAAATTGTTGGCCGCAAAGTCGCACGCTTGTTAATAAAATATCTAAGAACAAGTGTGTCTGCAAGAAATTCTATAATTTTAAGTATTTTCCTTTCGCGAGACGTTTAAAAACGACGAGTCAATGTTTTCTCGCATTTCTCATTGCTGACACTCTTTTTTGTAAACAAAAGGTTTACCCCTCTTATGACCATTTCCTCTGGAAGATACGTAATATACAATTAAAAGAGGGACACAATGGGATTCCTGAGACTTTGCTCTTCATTGCAATGCATTGTACTGTTCGGATAGTATTTTTTTCCCTTTTTTCTGACGCAATAAAATTTTTTGAACTATTTTTCCACTTTAATATTTATCAAGAAGTTACGGTACCGGTATCTGGTGATGATATTTCGAACATGAACTTTTCATTTTTGAGGTTTTGAAGTGATACAGTGTACAGAAACTTACACCCAAGCACCTCACTGCAGTGGAAACTCCACAGAAAATTGTTACTACTTTCGGATTGACCCACTTTTGCGTCACGCGGTGCTTCTTGTAACGTTGTATACCAATTTTGGCCTGGAAAGACGGTTTGCCGTCTTCGGGCTGTGATTGCAAGAGACAATTATCAATACGTGTACACGCAGTGTTGATACATTTTGTTTTTGAATATAAAATCATTCAGTAAATAGTTCATGACTGATTTCTTCGAAAGATAAGGAAGATCAGAAGGTGAACTACTGTCGTGTTTGATCAGTGACCGAGTCTGATCAAACAGTCAGTCCTCAGGGGCTCGTTACAAACAATGACTGAGGAATTAAATAATATAAAAAAGAAGCATAACTGGATACCCCCTAGTATATAATATAATAACATGTTATTATATTATATACTAGGGGGTATCCAGTTATGCTTCTTTTATAATATTATTTAATTCCTCAGTCATTGTTGTAACGAGCCCCTGTGGTCAGTCTGTCAGTCTCCAAATCCAATTCCAAATGCATTTGCAGTTTAAGGCGACCAGCTAAATCGGACTACAATTACAAATTAAATCGTCGGAATTCCTAATTCCATAAATTTAATACCAGACAATTTTACTTACACTCACTGATACTGAATTAATTTTCTATCTGATCCTTTTTACATGACGTTTAACAACCCAATGGCGGTGCAACTGGAGGGGATAGCTGTCCCTCCCACCCCCCCCCCCCCAATTAAACTTCAAATTTCTATCTGACCGTGGATTTCCCACCCAATTTCACACTGCAAACGACACACAACAATATACGTCATGTCGAGTGTTGTAGAAATGTTCAGATATCGCTCCCACTCCCAGGGCCTCCAAATATAGAAATCTTTCATGGGGAGAACTCCATATCCCCACACACGCGAGGGGGAGATCCCGTTCCCTCCGCCAGCTATAAGGCCTGTGGCATTTGGGAGATTCCTTCGGCATCTTGACCTTGGACCCCACCCCCAAAAGTCCCACATAGCTTACCTAAGCCCCCTCCCCTCCAAAAAAAAAAAAAAATATTGAAATCTTGGCGCCTTCACTGTAGCGATCAGTCGGTATCAAGAAAACCTGTGATGGAAAGACAATGTGTTGATCAAATTTGCAGAAAGGGCTACATAAAATTAAGCTACATAATGTTCTAACCAACTTGCAAGTTGAAAATACAACCGTGCAGATTTGGGTTCGATAGGGGGTGATTGATGCCCCCCCCCCCAAAAAAAAAACGACCCTTTCCAACCTACTTAGAACCTGAAGTGTTGAGGTTGAATGGGTGAGTGTATTTGTTGCACCCCTCTCCCCCACCCCCCCCCCCACCCCACCTTTCAGAAAATTTCAACCTGCTTGAACTACATGTACTTGAAAATACAAGCAGTGATATGGAGGCAGAGTGTGGGTATTTTAATTAATGCCTCCACCCAAATCCCATCACAGATTGCTGAGTTTTGAAATTTGAAAGTGATAAAAAGTCCGAAATCGTCGCAAACAAAAATTGGGAAAACAATCTTTTCTTGCTGCTAAGAATTCACCATAATTAGGAAATTTTCAAACACAAAAAGAAAAGATGCGATCAGAAATTCACGCTTTCAAGACCATGAAGAAATATTTGAAAGGGGTAACAGCATGCACGCAGAATTCATCAAATTGTTAATTGTACTTTCTTAGGGTACTGCTAGAAAACCTCTGTAAGGATGGTGGGAGCGGGGCATAGAGAATGAACTAGAATTTCACAACAAGACCATAAAAATATACAGAGTCGTGGCAAGTAACTAGATTTTTTGGTGAATAGTAATTACTGTGAACACTAGTTAGAACATATTGGCCGTGGTGATGGCTGTGGGGAGGAGGGGGGGGGGTGGAAATTGTAATTTTGAAGGACCATAACAAATTTATTTGAAAAGAATGTTATGATGGGCAATAAAACTTTTAAATAATAAATAAATTGTATTTATTGATGTCGGAAGTAGAAAATCACAGGGCTGTGATGCTGCTGGATTATTTTCTTATGACTTGGGTCTAAATCCTCCTAAGCAAGTCCCTTCAGGGGTGAAATCACAGCATACCACTCTGAATTTATTAAGGTTTTTGCAGGATACTATATTTTTTTATAAACTACTGTATAATTATTTATTTATTGTTGTTTAAGGTCACATACTTATGCATAATGGATAATCATGACCGTGACAGTTTTACGGGTGGAGGAAGCCGGAGTATCTGGAGAGAACCACCGAGCAACGATGAGCAGCTGCCATCTCCCCAACATCGTAACTCCGCAATGCAGCACAGGCAGAGTTAGATTGGTTGAAGACATGCGCACCATCAACGTGCAGTACGCCTTAGTACACGGCGTCATCGTGCCCCCATGTGGACAATCGGGGTTAAGTGCCTTTCCCAAGGACACAACGCGGGAGTCCGAATTGATCGCTTAGACGGTCACCCATCCGAGGACAAACCAGGCTCGACGTTGCTTAACTTCGCCTCAGTACACAGCGTCATCGTGCCCCCATGTAGGCAATCGGGGTGAAGTGTCTTGCCCAAGGACACAACGCGGTTGCCGCAGGTGGGATTCGAACCGAGGACCTCTCGGCTTGCAGCCTGCACCTCTACCAACTGAGCCACCGCGCCCCCAAGGGTAGGTAGGTGGGATCGGTGGGAAAATACTGCTTTTGAGGCTGCTGGGCGGCTGAAAATGACTGGTTTCGGCATTTTTTCATGCATTTTTTCATTGAAGTCTTGACTTTGACAATAAATTATTCCACCCACATTCAGATTGTTTATTTCTACTTAGTCAGATAGTGTTATAGCGCGCGCAAAAGTAGCCCGAAGGGCTACTTTGAAGCAAGCCTAATAGACAACGTGTACGTGAAATTGGAAAAACCAAGGAATGCTATGCCATTCAATCTAAACCGGAAACCGGAAGTAAAAACATGGGGAACCCCAGCTCTCGTTTTTAGAAGCGAACAAATCGAATGACGCCCCCCCCCCCCTAAAAAGCGAACGGTGTAATGCGAGATTTCTCCTTAGATCATTCCATGCAGACTGTGAATAATTTATTGAACATGCTTTTCAAAATTAAAGTTTTTCCAAACAAACTCATCTGTCGTTTGCTTTGCTGATTAAATGACAGAAATTGTCGAAAAGCTAAATGTTCCCATATATGCACATTGGATTTCATCGTCTGCTGGCTGGCTGTTGGTATCCCGCTGTTGTTCGATTCTGCGGAGTATTCTGTCACGTGATTTACCTGTTTTGCATTTGCAAAACGCTGTTCACTTCAAACCAACACTGCGTGTTATTGGAACAAATTGAACCGAAAACAGACAGGTCAATGGTGCCGTCGCATGACTTCCCTAGCAACCACATCGCTCCCTAGCAACCAGAGCGCGTCCTTAGCTACTGGCTAACTACTGGGCCGATTTGGACCAAATTCGGTATACGGATCCAGAATGCATTGCAAATGAAAACAGATAGATCAATGATGACGTCATGTGACTTCCCTAGCAACCAGAGCGCCCCCTTAGCAACGGACTAACTGCTGGTCCGATTTTGACCAAATTCGGTATACGAACCCAGAATGCATTGCAAATAAAAACAGACATATCAATTTTGACGTCTCTTGACTTCCCTAGCAACCAGAGCGCGTCCTTAGCAACCGCCTAACTACTGGGCCGATTTGGACCAAATTCGGTATACGAATCCAGAATGCATAGCAAATGAAAACAGATAATCAATGATGACGTCACGTGACTTCCCTAGCAACCAGACGGCCCTTAGCAACGGGCTAACTACTGGACCGATTTTGACCAAATTCGGTATATGGACCCAAAATGCATTGCAAACGAAACAGACAGGCCAATGAGGTCGTCTCGTGACTTCCGTAGCAACCATAGCGCCCCCTTAGCAACGAGCTAACTAATGGTCCGATTTTGACCAAATTCGGTATACGGACCCAAAATGCATTGTAAATAAAAAATACATATCAATGTTGACGTCGCGGGACTTCCCTCGCAACCACAGCGCGCCCTTAGCAACGTGCTAACTACTGGGCCGATTTGGACCAAATTCGGTATACCGCCCCAGAATGCTTTGAAAATGAAAACAGATAGATCAGTGATGACGTCAAGTGCCTTCCCTAGCAACCAGATCGCCCACTAAGCAACGGGCTAACTACTGGGCCGATTTTGACCAAATTCGGTATACGGACCCAAAATGCATTGCAAATGAAAACAGACAGATCGAAGTTTACGTCTTTTGATTTCCCTAGCAACCAGAGTGCCCCCTTTGCAACGGGCTAACTAATGGGCCGATTTTGACCAAATTCGGAATACGGACCCAAAATGCATTGCAAATGAAAACAGATAGGTCAATGTTGACGCCACGTGACGTCATTAGCAACCAGAGCTCCCCCTTAGCAACGGGCTAACTACTGGGCCGATTTTGACCAAATTCGGTATGCGGACCCAACATGTATTGCAAAAATCCAGAAGCACAGGATAAGCAGTTTCATAATTACTCTCAGAATTATCTGTTGTAATAACTACAAACAATACCGGTACGTCGGTATTTTTTTCAGTGAAATTAATGAAAACGGCTTATTGAAATTGGCACATAAAGCTCTAGGCCTATTTACTTCAAACTACAAGTCTGTGCTGTCTTGTGAAGTGTGCATGTCTGTGCTGGTTTGTGTAGTTTGTGTGTCTGTTGGGCAAATCGCCCAGAAACCTGGTCCAAATCGTCCACAAACATGGACCGAATCATCCAATAGTCTGGTCCGAATCGGCCAGAAATATGGTCAGAATCGTCCATAGATCTGGGTGCGAAACGTCCTATATAAAACTCTGGTCCGAATCATGAAAATACATTTGTGATACTCAGTCTTATTATTTTAAAGATGGCCTTTTCAGTAAAACTGCATTGGAATATTATCATCGTCCTTTCTTTGCACACCACTGCTGTATTTTCTTGTAGTGACTACTAGACGTTGGTAATAGTAACAATAAATGCTACACGCTATTTGTGAAAAAATAACAATGAACGCAGCAATTTCCGTAACTCATCGGATAAATTGCGGAAAACAACGACGCCATAAATATATCTTCCAATCAAAGCAATGATAAAATTATCTTTCAATCAGAGGATTGGAAAAAATCTTCCAATCAAAACGCAGATAAAAGTAGTTATCTCGAAATTTGGTTGGTCCCCTATTCTTTACCAGTAAATGTAGGCCTGCAGCACATTAGGCCTAATGCATCACTTTCGCTCGCTTTTAGGTTTGCTTAAATTTCATATTATATTGTAGGTCTGATATGTTTTTAGGTGGAAATAAATCTACAAGACAGCATGTACATGCATTAGTTCACAACGCAAAATGTTTTGTTGGACGACCCCTTAACCACTGTTTTAAATTTTGTTAAGTTTATGTCATTATAATTTGAAAAAACACTGTGAGTTGCGCGCGCGTCTTGGTTTTACCAAAGTTCATATTATGTTTTTTTGTGGATTTGGGAAATGTAATACATGGTATGGGTTAGATAACTAAGTTACAGCCTATTTGCATTTGAAGAGAGTGCCTGGCATGTCATTTTTGGAAATGCCTGGAAAACTGTGAAGCGGAACCTTATTCACCGAAAGGAACGCCCGAGAAGAGACTTTACGAGAACGGCTCTTATTCGAGGAATCTTCCCAAGAACAAAAAGGGACAATATAATTGTTTTCAAAGGAACATTCGGATACCAATTGTGTGAAGTGAGTGGACCATCAGTTGAGGGAAGTAACAGGGGAGGGGACGTGGAGGGGGGGGGGTGTTATTGAGATATTCTCCCATAATACACCGGGAGTCAGACTAATTTACAATTTACTACATCACGTGACGTTCCTAGCAACACGCAACACCACTAGCAACAGGCGAACTATTGGTCCTATTTTGACCAAAATTGATATATGGACCAATAATGGAATAGGGGTGCAAACGAAGGAGTCGTAGTGATGTCAGTTTGTTTCGCTAGCAACGAACGTGCCTCCCTAGCAACGGGCGTCCTCTTGGGCCAATTTCGACCAAATTTGATATATGGATCCACAATGCACTAGGGATGCAAACCAAAGAATCGAAAATGGTGTCAGTTGGTTTCCCTAACAACCAACGTGCCTCCCTAGCAACGGGCGACCTACTGGGCCAATTTTGACTAAATTTCACTCGTGGACCCATAATGCATTAGGGATTCAATCCAAGGAGTCGGTAATGATATCAGTTTGTTTCCCTAGCAACCAACGTGCCTCCCTAGCAACGGACGACCTATTGGCCAAATAGACCAAATTTGATATATGAACCCATAATGCACTAGGAATCCAAACCAAGGAGTCGAAAGTTATGTCGGTTGGTTTCCCTAGCAACCAACGTGCCTCCCTAGCAAGGGGCGGCCTCTTGGGCCAATTTCGACCAAATTTGATATATGGATCCACAATGCACTAGGGATCCAAACAAAAGAATAAAAAATGGTGTCAGTTGGTTTCCCTAACAACCAACGTGCTTCCCTAGCAACGGGCGATCCGTTGGGCCAATTTTGACTAAATTTGATATGTGGAGCCATAATGCATCAGGGATTCAAACCAAGGAGTCGGCAATGATGTCACTTTGTTTCCCTAGCAACCAACGTGCCTCCCTAGCAACGGGTGACCTATTGGGTCAATTTTGACCAAATTCAATCTATGGACCCACAATGCACCAGGGATCTAAACCATGGAATCGAAAACGGGGTGAATTTTGACCAAATTTGATATATTGATATATGAACCCATAATGCACTAGACACCTAAACCAATGAGTTGGCAATGAC
Source organism: Pictodentalium vernedei (assembly GCA_031216915.1). Lineage (NCBI taxonomy): Eukaryota > Metazoa > Mollusca > Scaphopoda > Dentaliida > Dentaliidae > Pictodentalium > Pictodentalium vernedei. The sequence goes on from CM062294.1 coordinate 164,545,896, forward strand.
GTCCCTTGGTTTCCTTGGCAACCAACATGCCTCCCTAGCCTATTGGGCCAATTCTGGCCAAGTCTGATATATGAGCCCATTATACACTTAGGGTCAAAAAGGAGTCTGTAGTGATGTCAGTTGGTGTCCATAGCAACCAGCGTGCCTCCCTAGCTGTGGGCTATCTATTAGGACAATTTTGATTAAATCCAATTTTTGTACCTAGAACTCACCAGAGATCTAAACCAAAGAGTCGGCAATGGTGTTAGTTGGTTACCTTGGCAACCAACGTGTCTTTCTATGGCTATATATTGTGCCAAACTAATTTATGTGGCGGCATGTTAGTGACTGTTTTGAGACATGTTTTTCGAAAATCACCTTACATCGTCATATTTTGGAAAGACGATTGTCAGATAGTGTCCGATCATCAGTAATGATTAAAAAATACCAAATACTGCTTTCAATCGCAACGTTTTCACATTTTCAATACCCCAATGGATGTCCCGTTCACTGGTTTTATGGGTGGTATCTCCGTGGCTGTTCCGGCGGGTACGCAATCTGAAAAGGAGTGCAGGTCTCGAATGTTGTGAGACGGAGCGTTGCATCAAATAATCGGTTTTCTACTTTTAGACTTTCGAATTGAAAACTTTTCTTTCACATCCACCAGTCAAAACAGCGCTATTTCCCTTTGCACCCACAAAAGTGTATCCCAGATATTACAGTTTTATAATCGAGTTACTAAACTTGAATTCAAGTGGGAAAGACGACAGTTAGTTGTGGCATGTCTCTCAGTCTCATAAAATTGAATTTCGAAGATGTGTGTATCGAGTGAAATATCCATTTTAGGAAGCCATTTCATTTGATTTTCTGTGCATAAGTGAGGTGAGTGCACATTTATATGCTTTTCAGCGCAATTTTATGGGATTCATTAAATGGGCTAGCAATACAATCCCGAATTTATACAGTTTATCCCACTTTGGCTTTGCCAACATTCGTGGATTGACCTTTTCAAGACGCTGATCTACAGCAGAGTCGCCGTGGGCGGGCCCTTTTCCACATGTCCACAGTGGGCGCCCACTGGTTATCCACAGAAATCAGTTTGATACCAATTTCTGTGGACCTCTGTGGGCATGTAGTTCTGTGGGCAAAAGCGTGTGGACTTATGTGGGAAAGATTACTGAACGATGTCAATGACGGGCGGCAATGTTCATTGTGGTAAACAATCCCCGCTTCACTGGTGGATTATAGGACAAACTTTTTTCCGGATCCGGATCCGGATTCGTGACTTTTTCCGGATCCGGATTCGAAGGCCAAAATAATTTTCATTTTTTTCCATTGTTCGGCACATTTCATGGGTAAAATTTGAGTTACAGATAAATGATGCAAGTCGCGATTAAATAAGATGGTTTTATTTTTATTTTTGATTTGATATTAAAATAGTTTAATAAAAAAACATGCAAATGTCATGTCAAGTTTTTTTTCTGCAGCAAGTTTAAACAAAATGATCCGGAAAAAATTCACAAAAAATGACCGAATCCGCTCCGGATCCGGATCCGGAAAAAAAGTTTGTCCCGTGGATTATGACCCAGTAACCAATGCTTGGGAGAGAATAGGCAACATGGGTATAAATGATTGGGTAAAATTCCCGCCAAAGGCGCTCTCGGCGTTCCCCCTATTTTTTCATAGAGATGTGATGCACATTGTGGATATATAATCCATTTTCGTTGTCTCGGGTGCGAGGAAATCTTTTGAAAAATTAAAAATTTTCTCCGGAAACCCCACCAATCCCTTCCCCATCTCTACCACGCCGTTAAAAGTCCTAGATCCGCCATTGCCTACATGATTCCATTCAGATCGGAGGCCGTTTTGAGTCGGAGCACAACAGTCAATTGGGTGAGGGGGGACTGATACAAATCCCAAGACAAAACATGTTTTGTTTTTCTGAAATTGTACTCCCAAATCTTGATTCGAATTTCGAAGACAGCCGGTAGCTGCTGCGAAAACGAACCGGAACCACACGGAAGCGGAAGATAAAAATGACGCCTTGAGGGGGAACTGGAGAGGTCTTATTTGGTGACGATAAATTCATAATTGGTGGAAATATTCCCCCTTTTTTATTTAACCCTTTCCCTAATGTAACGGTCAAAACCGGCCAGCGCTATACACGAAAATCGCCATTCATTCTATTTTATATTTTCATTTTTTGCTTCCAAAACATAGGTTATGACCCCTCATTCGAACGAGCGCGTCATGCTCGTTCCAATAAGGGGTCATAACCTATGTTTTGGAAGCAAAAAATGAAAAGTTTTAGTTACACAAGAATTTGTTTCACGAGTGTCGTCTACTCCTAGCGTCAGATAAAGGGTTAACAAATAGCAAACAGACGAGTAGATAAATATCACATGGGCCACAAGCTTTTTAGTTTCTGCATTTTCGTCGGTTGGATTATCCCGGGAATTTGTCGTGGCAGGGGGGAACAGAAAGTAGTCTGATATTTTGACCTCGTTCCGATGTTAACAGATTTTCTTTCTTACTGCTATTGTGTAGAAAGATTACGTAACATAAATATTATATTAGTGTAATCAAAAGTCAGAGCATGTGGACTCCACGGAAATTGTCGTGTTAGTTATCAATTCCGTGGGCAAGAAGGTAGCGTGCCCATGGTCTAGAAAAATATCTGTCCACAGAAATTTCTGTGGGCAGTTGAAAGGTAATTTGCCCACGGTTTTCCACAAGCACTGTGGACATGTGGAAAAGTGCCTGCCCCGGCGACTGTACTGTATGGAGGATAATTCCCTGCGTAAGTAAAATCACTGCTGATGCAGACGTCAGGAAAAGCGATTGCCATCTTACACAGCTACAGTTCTTATATAAATAATATTTAGTTTTGAAATCGAGTTGAAATGTAAAGTTTGTATAAAAAAATAATTAATATCTGTGATCATGCCAGTCAATTGTGGAATTGTCAAATGTAAAATTCTGTCTTTTTCTAACCTTTGTGTGTTCTCATTTTCTAACTGTTTGATTATTTTAGGCTTCATTTACTAATGGCCACTGTAACATTACTCATTTGGTATGGTCTCACTATCATCTATAAGGCTAAATTTTACAGCAGGAATTCTGAGAAATACAGTTTTAGCAGTGTATAGTGGCATAACCTTGGATCGGAGGCAATCTCTGCATTCAGGAAACTGCCACCCTGAACCTTGAACTAGCACTCTGTAAACATGACTTGGAAGATTTTCCTTTCCATTTGAGAATAAAAATTTTTTCATCGTCCTTTATTGCATAGCTTTGCTATAATTTCTTGTTTTTTTTTTCTTTGCCTTTGAACACTCCGGCTTCCGGTACCCGTAAAACTATCCAGCAGTATGTAACTCCTGTCGGACAGTTTACGTGTGCGGGAAGCCAGAGTAGCTGGAGAGAATCGAATCACCGAACAGCGACACGCAACTGTCAGACTTACCAACGTACTCACGAGATTTAGCAGCTGTTAAAGGCAAGTGCACCATCGACGTGTTGTGCTTCTTAATGCACAACGCCACCGTGCCGCCACGTGAGCAATAGGGGTTAAATGTCTTGTCCAAGAACACAACTCAGACACCGCTGGCCAGTATCGATCCGTTGTAATATCTGCACTTGTATCTGGATGGGACAAATCGGGAAACAAACAACAAGCGTATTTTCTGGTTACACTCATCAGGAAGATATATGTATTTCCCCACTTGGGAGTCTTTAGAAAGACAGTCAGTTTGGCTATGTTGTCTCTCTGCAGCATATACATGCAGTTTGCCGATAATGCAATGCTCTAAATATATTATTCTCACAAATGTTTTATTTATTATATGCTAGCCTACGAATTATCGCATATTATCTAAAAGACACTTCTCGAATAATCCTCAGTAGCTTCCTAAATGATGTCACGCTTCGGCGCATCACTTCGCGTTCGATGCTGTTACAAGCGATTCAGTGCTGGCTTTACCAGGGATTAATGCTATTCCAAGCCACTCTCACGATTCTATAACTGAACAATTAGATGTACAATAATAACAAAATAATAAAGTAAACTAATTAGATGTATAGAAAATGACTACAAGAGTGACACTGAGCCTTAAACTGGGTAACTTTTTGAGAAAAACTTTGTTGATCGATTCCCCAGGGAAGTTTTTTTTCGGATAAGTCGGCGCACTCATTTCCAAATTCCTTGTTGTGAACTGACATTTAAAATGTTCTAAAAATTGACATTAAAGAAAAAATATTTAGAATATTTTCATTTGTGGTATTATAATTATTAAATTCCATCTGTGAGTACAATAATTAATTTGTTAAGTTATCGTGGGAAAGCGGGAATATTTTTTTTATGTGATTGTTTTGAAACGTGCGTGTTGCAGGCAAATTGGGTTGAATATTGTACAATAAAATGTCACGTAGCATATAATGAAGAGAAAATCTACGCTATTTTTGTGAATATCGGGAATTATCTCATTCGCGTGGACCTGAAAATATAATATATAAAACTTTCAGCTCCACACTAATGAGAAAATTCCCGATATTGTCTAAAATACCGTAGATATCTTCTATATATTCCTTTATGTATTTCTGTATTATCTGATTGAACTTTATGTGTATTGTGCATATATTGTTAATCCATTCGTTCGTTCGTTCGTTCGTTCGTTCGTTTCGTTCGTTCGTTCGTTCGTTCGTTCGTTCATTCATTCATTCATTCATTCATTCATTCATTCATTCATTTATTTGCTGAACCTTGTGTAACCAGGAGTTGTGTGCCTCTGTGTAGAAAGGGGTACCGGAACCGAATTGAGGCGACTGATGAAAAGTGCTAACAACACTCCACAATTTAATACTAAATTTAAAACGGGACTTGTTAAGTTTTTCGACGAAGTTGAGATAACTGATTGCGATCGTTAGCCTTTTCTTTCTTTTTTTCTTTCTTCTTTTCTTTTTATACGCCCGTCATTTTTGACGGACGTATTATGTTATGGCGTTGTAAGTCTGTCTGTCTGTCTGTCTGTCTGTCTGTCTGTCTGTCTGTCTGTCTGTCTGTCTGCTGTCTGTCTGTCTGTCTGTCTGTCTGTCTGTCTGTCTGTCCGTAAATAAATTTTGTGTCGCCTACTCCTCCAAAAGTTTACATGCTGCATTGTTCAAACTTTGCACACATGTTGAACAGTAATTGCCGTTGTGCATGTGACAAGTGCAGGTATTTCCATATTGTATTTCCAGAGTTATGCCCCCTTTTATTATCTAAAACATTACTGTATTGTGTCGCCTACTCCTTCAACATTTTGCATGCTATATTGTTCAGACTTTGCACACATGGTGATCACCAATTGCCGCTGTGCACGTGACAAGAGCAGACAACTCCATTTTGTATTTCCAGAGTTATGCCCCTTTTATTACTTAAAACCTTACAGTATTGTGTCGCCTTCTCCTTCAACATTTTACATGCCATATTGTTCAAACTTTGCACACATGTTGATCACTAATTGTCGCTGTGCCTGTGACAAGAACAGGTAACTATGCTTTGTATTTCCAGAGTTATGCCCCCTTTTAGTACTTAAAACATTACAGTATTGTGTCGCCTAATCCTTCAACATTTTACTTGCTATATTGTTCAAACGTTGCACACATGGTGATCACCAATTGCCGTTGTGCATGTGACAAGAGCAGGTAACTCCATTTTGTATTTCCAGAGTTTGCCTCTTTTAGTAATTAAAACATTACAGTATTGTGTCGCCTTCTCCTTCAACATTTTAAATGCTATATTGATCAAACTTTACACACATGTTGATTACCAATTGCCGTTGTGCATGTGACAAGAGCAGGTAACTCTGTTCTGTATTTCCAGAGTTATACCAGAGTTATATCCCCTTTTAGTATTTGAAACATTACACTACTGTGTCGTTGACTACAACATTTTACTTGATTTATTGTTCAAACTTTGCACCCATGTTGATCATTAATTGTCGTTGTGCATGTGACAGGAGCAGATAATGCCATTCTATTTTTAAACGACGAGAATCCTCGCCGTTTATAGCTGTTATGATCCTCAAAATGTCCTTTTCCTTGGTGCCACCTATCGTCAATCGTTATCAATGAAGTTTACCTGTCAATGAATGGAAGCTACCATTGTAAACGGCGAGGAGAATCTACAGCAGCCTTGCAGCCATTTAGAAGTTATCTTATGAATAAAATGGAAGCTACCATTTTTTTTATTTTGTGAAGACCTCAGATCGCTTAATATGAAAATGTGAAAACAGGTGGATTGCCCTTTACCACAGGCAGGGCATGGGAATGGGCAATGATTGGAGAAGGGGGGGGGGGTGGTGGGGGACAGACATAGCCGAATCAACAAAAATTTCAAACTTTACCCCAGAGAAACTTGTGCATGTTTCAATGTTGACGGGCGTATGTTGCCCCGCTCGGCGGTGCTCTTGTTCCCCTAGCTATGCTTCCAACCCACGCCTTTGAAATTCGGAAAATGTTGTACCACCTGTGGCCGATGAACCTCCTTTTTCCTTTTTTGACCTTTATCCCAAATAACACTTAAAACAAACGCGTTTTTCTTGATCTTTTAATATTTAAGCCCATTTCAAGCTTCCCTCTTTCAAACGTTGGATATGTCATGTCCTCTACATCAAAAAACCCAAATCTAAAAAGTGCCACCGATCAATGGAATTCTCACTTTCGTGTGAACCTTTTCACATCAACGTCACAAAAAATTAAATTTCATCCGATTTTCATGAAATGTTATATTTTTGTGCAGTTCATAAAATAAAAATATAAATGTTTTTGGATATTTCGATTTAATGTAATATGCAGCGTCTTTACGTTACTTCATGTTTTGCACTTATCACTTTCAATTTTGTGACAATTTATCCCCAAGGTGCGTAACACAGCACTGATATTACAGGAGTCTATAAATAGCAAGGGTGTGAAATATCTCGTTTTCTACATTGTCCGAATAGAGTTAACGGTATGACGTTAATGGCGACTGGGGGGGGGGGGGGGGGGGGGGGTCAGAAAAAACTAAAAATTACATTTCATTGCAATAAACTGAAGTCAAGAGGGCTCGTAGCACTCATAATCCCGAAAAGCTTGTAAAAAAATGAAAAAAAAAAACCGAATACAAATACCAGAGATATGACATCAACTCCGAAACGAGTTACCACCCTCCCATGTGTTGACGGCCGTAGCCACAAACAACATGACATTAAACTATGTTCTAATGAGTCCAAAATCCCCGGCCCTGATTGGATGAGAGCTCGCATAATTTCTTCTATGTTAACGGCTCCAGTAGCATATGTTACGTCTGACGTCACCACGCGAAATATTTGAAATGACATCGCCCGTTTGGTAATTGTATAACCCACGGAGTGACTTGCAAACTATTTTTCCAGATTTTGCACACGTGCAGAAGACGGTGTCCCCAATGAAGTTTTCTTTAAATTACAAACCGATTTACGATTTGAACTAAGATGGGATGAGTTTATCTGTTTTATTCATTCTTTATCCACTTTATTCACGGAACTTGCGATCGTTAAAAGTTGCCTCGAACAAGCAGGTCTGGCATTCTGAAAAATGCAGGAGGGCAAAAAATCGCTCTCCTCAATCAGCTTAGGAGAGCAATTAGCTTTACACAGCATTTTAAGTATCCAGTTGAACGAACTCATTGAAACTGAAACCAACAGACTACATCAGTGATTTTATTAACTTTACTAAGGTAAGGCGAAATCTCTTAGACATCTAGATGTCTCACTCAACAACCGAACACACACTTGACAAGACCTGTGTGTGTACCCAGACCTGTTGTCCAAGAAAGTCATACGCCTACCACTACCACCTTCAACCCCCCAAGGGTGGTTGAAGGTGGTAGTGGTAGGCGTATGACTTTCTTGGACAACAGGTCTGTTTGAATCTACAGTCACATCCTGGTGCAAGTGCTTCAAGTGACAGGATAGTAGTAATGGTAGTATATTATAGTGTCAATATTCCTTGAATAATTACCCCTCAAACTGTGATGTCAGTTGTTGAACTTGAAACTGACAGAAAAAAAAATATTGCTGTGACCCATTTTGCTTCAAATGATTGCAACTGTGTTTGGGTATGGTTGCAGCCATTACTTTTTACCACTAAACCACTTTCAAAATGAAATTACGTGATGGTATGTGACTTCGAAGTTAAATTACATTTTTGCTTTACAACAAAAATTTAATATGAGCATAATACATGTAATCTCAATCATGCCAGACCAAAATATTTAGGAGGGCAATTTTTCGCTCTCCTTAATTCTTTCAATTGGCAGTAAGGAGAGCTAAAAAATGGCTCTCCTGAAATTGCCAAGCCTGAACAAGGTAACTTTTAATGATCAGAAAATTGGTAAATAAGCCTCTCGTATTTCACGATGTAGGTTTTGGGCTATGGACAGTGTCTTATTAGAACATATACGTTATTGTGATGAATTGACGGTAAAATGGTCAGAGGTTTGCGGCTCGAAGCGTATGTTCAACCTCGACGCTTCGCGTTTTGGTCGAACATAACTTACGAGCCACAAGCCTTTGACCATGCTGCCTTCAATTCATCACAATAACTTATAATAATAATATCACATGCGTCAAAAGAAATAGTTGAAGGGGACAATGTCACATTTCCGTCTTCATTGTCGGAATGTAATTAACACATTGACTTTAATGGCGATTTGGAAGCGAAAAAAAGTAAAAATGAAATTTCACAGCAAAATACTGAAATCAAAGGAACTTGAAGTATTTATCATCCCGAATAACAACTTGAAAATATTTTGAAAATCCGACTTCAAATACCGAAAATTGGGCTTCAGTTCCGTTAGGAGTTACTTTACCTACTTGGAGCAACTGGGAAAATAGTTACACGTTAGCTTGAACAGAGTTAGGATGTTGACGAGCTAACAGTTGCTCGTCGATGCTCGGTGGCTCTCTCCGAGTACTCCGGCTTCCCCCATCCGTAAATCTGTCACGGTTACGATTAGCCATATGTGTCCTTAAGCTCCAATCAATAAATAAATAAATTCCGAATGTAGCCGTTCACGAGCATGAGCACCTTCATAATTTTCCCTGTCACGCAACTAGTGAACACTCCATTGGAGTACCAAATGAGAACCATCGAATACGATAGTCCGGCTAAGCCTTATGTTACAAGTGAGGTAATGACCGGATTACCACAGAAAAGAACTGTGTCCAAGGGTTTCCAAGCCAACTAAATTTCGAGAGAAGGGTTTTAGAAGCCAAAGCAAACTTTTGGGTGATCAGCCGAAAGTTGGCTAGTGCACTTTGCGCTTTCCCTTAGGTTTTGCGAAAAACTGTTCTCCCCGCTGTGTTTCACTGACAATGCTTCACGCTCATTGCAAATTAGGAACAAGTTAAAATTATTCCTCATGTTTAACCCTTTACCCAACGTAACCACCAAAACCAGCCAGCGCTATTTTCAAAAATCGCCAATTAATTTTCATTATTTTTCATTTTTTGTCTCAAAACATAGGTTATGATCCATGGTTGGAACGAGCTCGCTGAGCTCGTTCCAACGAGGGGGTCATAACTTATGTTTTTGAGAAAAAATGAAAAACATTAGTTATTCATTTTTTTTTTTTTTGCAATCTGTTTTTCACGTTAGGTAAAGGGTTAAGGTTAATGCTGATCGTGTGTCGCGAAACGTCAAATTTAAATTAAATGTACACCCATCCCATCTTATGCCCATTGCTCTCACATGCTTGGTGTTTGGATATCAAGTGTGATAGAAATGCAAAACAAGGCAAAGCTCTTTCATGTTCTCGATTTCAGGAAGTGGGAGAACAAATAATTACCATTCATTTTAAGGTGAGCAAACAATGCCGTTTCTTATCAGCCTACCTCACAATTGTTTACAACAGGCTTGCACTACAGTGGAAGTCCCTACCTCGGAAGTATACTCTCTATTTGTGTTCTTTCACAGGCGATTTGAGGAAAAAAGTGGTGCAAAAGCACCAAAACTGGGTCGAGTGCGACCGGCGCACACCGAGTAGGAGATACTGTTCTGTGTATTAATCCACGGCGTCCGGTACCAGTGCGCAGATATATATAACCAACGTGTCATTCTTTTTTTTTCTGCCGCCATCTTAAGAAGATGCGTTTGAATTTGTTTTCCTCAGTGATAGCTTTTGACTAGATTTTCAAAATGTTCCTGTGTTGTATGATGAATTCACCATTCACATATACGGGGATGTGCTTTTGTATATTCTCTGGTTTATTCGCCATATTTTTTTCCTGAAATATGTATTCTTCTCTGTGCCGATTTTCGTGTACCGTTCTATTCGGTCATTGTTTATATATGCTATTATTTTGGGTATTGCTTGCAACGGAGTTAGGTGTCAGATGGGGTGCTGTGGGGAATTTCTCTCCTCCGTTGAGGGTCGAATGTCTGCCTGTTTTGCTCTTTTTGGCTGTTGGGGTACTTTTGTGTTTCTGTCGGACTTTAGTTTCCTGTCACTTTCCTCTGGTAGCTGGGTGTGTCCTGATATAGTTTCTCATTGGGCTCACCTTCCCGTCTACATCTCTCTCGCCAGATATGCCGAGGACAGTCTCTTGCAGGCAATGTTAGTTACCGAAACGTCGAGGATTCTCATGCTTCATGTTCCACATGTAATGGGTGTTCAGCTGAAAGATCCTGTGGGCTCTGTGGTTCTTGGTTATCCACCTTTAGGGATTCAGTAAGCCGTGCAGTGCGTACTTGTAGTCGTTCTCCCCTGCCCGCGGGAACAGGGAACGCAGTCGTTCGGGCCCCCCGACACGATCCTGTATGGAGAGGTTGTTCGACGGTGACATCATCGGCCTCCGTTTCAGCCGGCCTAGGCTTCTCGTCGCATGGGTCTGCAGGGATGTCTGCTTTTTTGGACGTGGAATACCGGCCTCAACCTTCCCTGACTTTAACTCGGCAAAGTCGGAATGGGTTGCCGGCCAGTCCTTCTGCTTAGGTCTCCCAGCCGTCGGATCAAGCAGGTCTTGTTTGGATTCATATGCCCATGGTGGGGTCATTATGGACTATGTTGCGCTTCCGTCTGCGCATTCTGGAGCTACGGCCATTTTAGCGAGACCGGCGCATTTTGTGCAGCCTTGACCTTCTGTCCCAAAGAGGACCGCGGCCATTCTCCCGAGTTCCCGCACTTCAGACCCTCTGGGTATTTCATACCCCTATACGCATCTGCCTTCGAACGCTTCGGCTACAATTGTCGTTCCACGTCGGGTGTTTTTGAGAATCGTGCCCCTTCTCTAGTGAAAAGGGTCAAGAGTGAAGCCACTACGCCTGATCCTCATCCTTCCCACCGGCATATTCGGGCTGTGAGCTTAGGGATGCCCTCTTCTTGCTCACGCGGGTTCTTTCCATGAACCTTCCCGTTGCCTTCAGCGAGACTACTAGTGGTTTCCAGGCGCCCTCGGTGTCGTTGCCTCCCATGATTGGAAGCAGATCGCTTTCTGATCCCCCTGGTGTTCCTACACCAGGGAGGCTTCGGCTGGTATGCCTGCGATGGGCCATGTGTCTTCCGACTCAGAATGTGGGTATGACACACCTGACGTTGAGTGCCATCAGTTTTCTGACACTGGGGCGGCTATCGACTTTGTGTTTGAGTGAGTTACTTCCGGAGCTTAAACCCTCAGACCATCAGGCGGTTTCATACAGGCCGCGTCCGTCGGTCGCGTGCCGACAGCCTGTGGAGCAACCTGCTTCTAGGAGCTTTCGACCATACCCGTCGGTACAGGTTATCGGTGCTCTTGCAGCATTTGAGGTCCAAAGCTATGAAGATGTCGTTCTTCACTAGGGCTGACACCTTTTGCCCACAGTGCGTTATCGTTCTTACCATTTCGCCAATCCGTCAGTCTGCAGTCTGCCAGACTTTGACGGTCTTGGATCAGGACTCCTCCTCCATCGATCTTTTGAACCCAAGCCGGCCCTTATTCCTACAGCAACTTTGGAGTCCCTGTCGGATTTATCCAGCGAGATCTGCTTCGTCCGCCGTGAAGTCTCGGATCATGTCGTCTCTGCCTTAGCTGCTTATCTGTCTCGAGATATGTTTTGACGACATACAGGCACCCTTGCGCGTGCTTTCCAAGGCGCTCATGCATCTTTCTCACACGCATGCCTGTAACACAGCTAATCTGGAATTAGTTCGCCGGAACGCTGTGCTGGACACTACAGTTCTTTTCCTGAAGTGCAGCATGCTGCTTTTCGATCCGCTTCTTTGGTGGGTCCGTGTCTGTTCCATGTCCACGTGGGATGCGTCATTCACATGATCAGCTGCTGCTTCGCCACCTTGATCCGCCTTCTGTTGGAGGTGGGGGCCATTCCAAGCTTAACAAGCGCCCATCTGCTTCGTCCGCCGAGAAGTCAAGGACCGATCCTCCTGCCTCTGCTTCTTCCTCTTACTCATGTGGTAAGGGTAAGCGTCGACAGAACAGAGAGAGGTCTCAGGAAACTTCTACTGGCAGAGGAGGTGGTATCCCCTCTAGCTGGTCTCGCCGAGGCACGAAAGGGCGGTCCTCACCTCGATTCGTCCCAGGTTGGAGGAACGATATCGGAGTTTGCAGACAGTTGGTCCGAGGTCACATCCGATCCTTTGGTGTTAGACGTTGTTCGGTCAGGTCTGCGGATATCCTATCGGAGGCAACCCTCTGTCACACGTGCCGCTTCCAACTCCAGTTCCTCCAGGCGTTTCACGTCGGGAACTTTTGAGCACGGAGACAGATAATCTCCTGTCAAAGGGGGCGATCAAGGTCGTCAAGAACATTCAGTCAGTGGGTTTTTATTCCCGCCTGTTCTTGGTGCCGAAGAAGGATGGCCGGCTCAGAATGGTTATCGATTTCAGTATCCTGAACAGTCTATCATTGCTCCTCCCAGGTTCAGCATGGAGACCTTCATGGAACCATTCACCAGGGAGACTTCGGTTCCAGTATCGATCTGAGAGACGCTTACTTTCACATGCCGATTCATCGGACATCGCGAAAGTATCTCTGGTTCGTTTTTCTGGGGCGAGTTTACCAGTTCAAGGCCACGCCTTTCTGCCTCACCCTGGCTCGTTGGGCCTTCACCCGACTGAGGTCCCATGTGCTAGCGTTCCATCGCACTCAGTCAAGGGTGACTACTTCGACTTATCTGGACGACATCCGCTAGAGGCACTCCAATGCTGCTCTTCTGGAGCCCGATGTCAACACACTTTTGAACCTGCTTTCGTCGCTAGGGTTCAGAGTCAACGGGCACATGTCGGACCAGGTCCCTTCTCAGTCGTTTTGTCATCTGGAGATAGACTTCCGTATTCATCTGAATACGGTGGAGGTTCCCCGGGTGAGAGCGGTGATTCTCTCGGCATTCGCCCTGACTCTGACCCAGTCTACGTCCGCGACAGGTTTCTTCGGCTGCTCGGTCTCTGTGGTTCGGTAACGGATGTCTTCCTTTGGGTCGACTGCATGTCGGACCTCTCCAACACTTTCTGCTAAGTCGCTGGATGCCGAATGTCGATCCTCTGGATCTGGTGCTTCAGTTACCATCGTCTCTCAATCGTCAACTTCTTTCCGGACGATTGTTCAGTGGATTCCGTTGGATTTGCCCACGTCCAATCGTGTTCTGACGGCAGATGCAAGCGATCTCAGATGGGGCGCGACGTTGGATCCTGTAGGTCTTTCCGTTCATTGTGTTTTGGACAAGCGTAGGCAGCTGGTCACATAAACCAGAAGGAGCATCTTGCTCTTCTGAGTTTTCAGCAGTGGGTCCCCCGCCTCTCCTTTTGTCCGACAATTCGACAGTGGTAGCTTACATTCGGAACAAGGGCCATACGCCCTCTGTTCCCATATACGAATTGGCTCGGGATCTTCTACTGATCGCTCGGGACGTCCACTCCGATATGGTGATTCGCCACATTCCCGGTCGTCTGAACGTCCGAGTCCACAGCCTGTCCAGACGGGGCATGGTTATTTCTAGCGAGTGATTGCAGTGGCTGTATGGGGCCGAATAAAAATCTGAAACTTTTATGCACATATAGATACCCTACCAGAACATGAACACACTTTCAACGTTTCGAATTAAAACCCCCTAGGAGCCTTCACCGGAAACCTATCCTCTAACGACAAAAGTGGCACTACCGATGCCACATGGGGCTGAATCAAAAATCTGAAACCATTATGCACATCTAGAGACTCTACGGGGACATTTGAATACACCGTTCAACGTTTCGAATTAAAACACCTAGGAGCCTTTCGCCGGAAACCAATTCTCTAACGACAAAAGTGTCTCTACGGGCCCCACGTGAGGCCGAATAAAAAATCTGAAATCTTTATCCACATCTAGAGACCGTTCTGGAACATACGAACACACGTTCAACGTTTCGAATTAAAACACCTAGGAGCCTTTCATCGGAAACCGATTCAATAACGACAAAAATCTGAAATTTTTAATCACATCTCGAGACCCTACCCGAACATATGAACACATTTTCAGCATTTCGAATTGAACCCTCAGGAGCCATCCGGCGGAAGCCGATTCTCTAATCACAAAAGTGGCGCAACAGGCGAATCAAAAATCTAGGCACATTACCGGCAGTTATGAACACACTTTCAACGTTTCGAGTTAAACCCACCAGGAGCCGTTCGCCGGAAACCGATTCTGTAATGACAAAAATGGCGCCACGAGCACCACATGAGGCCGAAACCTTTATGTACATTTAGAGACCACACCGGAACATATGAACACACCTTCAGCGTTTTGAATTAAAACCCCAATTAGCCTTTCGCGTGAAACTGATTCTCTGACGGCAAAACTGGTGCTGCGGGTGCCACATGGAGTCGCCATAAAAAAATACGAAACCTTTATGTCCATCTGGAGACTCTACCGGAACATATGAACACACTTTAAGCGTTTCGAATTAGAACCCCTGGAAGCCTTTCGCCGGAAACCGATTCTCTAACGACAAAAGTGGCGCTACGGACACCACATGGGGCAAATAAAAAATCCGAAACCTTTATGCACACCTGGAGGCCCTTCCAGAACATATGGACAAACTTTCAGCGTTTCGAATTAAAACTCCTAGGAGAACCTGTTGCAGGAAACCGATTCTCTAACGACAATAGTGACGCTACGTGCACCACATGGGCGAATCAAAACTCCGAAACTTTTATGCACATCTAGAGACCCTATGGAACATATGAACACACTTTCAACGTTTCGAATTAAAATCCTAGGAGCCTTTCGCCGGAAACCGAAAGGCATACTTTTTCAGGATTTTCGGTCAAGTCATAAATGTAATTTTTAATTCGTCTACAGTTTATTGCTAATTTTACGAAAGTTTAAAAAAGTTACATTCTCTTCATCAGATCGTGATCGTATCTCTCTCGGATCGCGATTGGATTACGATAACTTTTCACACCATAGATCAGAATTTCGTAATTAAGGAATTTCGAAAACAATACCGTGTAAAGAAAGACAAACGAAGCAACGTTTCAGAATCAGTATTCTTGTATTTCTTTCCCGATGGTTGAGATTCTTTTGTACTGTGGGAAAAACGAAAAGATAATTTCGACAGGATCGCGACCCGCCCGAAATCTTCTGTCCCTTTTTGTAATCACAGTAGAGATGTTGGATCAAGTCAAAAACCCAATTCACGGAACTTGTTTTATAAAATTCACTAAAAACTCTTGGAAATCTTTTGAAGCGCAAATGAACTGTCGAGACGCGTCCTGGATTTCGGCAGCTTTCGATTGAAACGAAACGTATCTGGACCTTATGCTGACTTTTCTATCATATATTATCCATCTTTAACCCTTTATCCTAACACGAAAAGCAGACGACACTTGCAAATAAAATTCTTGAAGCACTAATGTTTTTGATTTTGTGCCTCAAAAACATAGCCTATGATCCCTCTTTGGAACGAGCTCACTGAGCTCGTTCCAATGAGGGGTCAAAAGCTCTGTTTTTGTGACAAAAAATGAAAAAATAATAAAAATAGAATGGTGAATTTTGTGAATAGCGCTGGCCGGTTTTGGCCGTTACGTTGGGTAAAGGGTTAAATACAGTGGTAAACATTCACATTATTGACCATTGTATTTCCTTATGTATCATTCTGTAGCACAGCACGAGTGCTACAATGGTCGTTAAATTTTAGAAGTATTTATCTTGAATGGCCAATGTGAAACATGACTCTAAACTCGTTGCATGCACAATGCTAGACAGAAGGGAAAATGTTTATAAATATCATTCAAGATGAACGTTTTCCTATTATTATTGGGGTTTAACGACACTTTTGACAGCCATGGTCACATCGTGTCGGAAGTTTTATGGGAGGAGGAAGCCGAAGTACCAGGAGAGACCCACAGAGCAGCGGCGAGCAACTGTCAGACTCCCCAACGTACTAATTCCGAACAAGCTTAGCATTGTTAGAAGAGAAGACCATCGACGTACTGTACGCCTCAGTACACAGCGCCACCGTGCCAACACGTGGGGAATCGAGATTACGTGCAGTGCCCAATGACAGAACGCTGCTACCCTTGGTGGGCATCGATTCATGGACCTTTCCAATTCAAGTCCAATGTCGTAACCACTGAGCCACCGTTCTTATTTGATAACTGATGTGTTGCAAATATCAAGGAGAATTTGTCGGTTGATTTAACGTCAAGGGTCAATATGAAACAATTTTCTTTAGACCTTTATATGACACGAATAAGGTGCAAACTTTGCTGAAATATACTTTAAATAACTAAGAGTTTAGTCTTTTTTACCTGAAAAATATGACTTATGACCCCCTCATTGAAACGAGCTACAAGAGCTTGTTTCACTGATGAGTCATACGTTTGTTATAGCAGGCAAAATATAAGAAATAATAGACTTTGAGTTGTGATGTTTGTGAGTAGCGATGTTCGAGTATGCCGTTATCTTAGATACGAGGGGGGGGGGGTGATAAGAATGTACGAACAGAGTGGGGAAGGGGGGGGGGGTGGCGTGTATGTTAGGGTTTGATCGTGGTTGGGTCCATATCTTGCGGCGAGATGTTTAAATGAGACATGCTGGTATTGAATCTCCATATACCATACATGTTGAAGGAGATAACGTTTTTGTCCCGTTTGAAACACAATAGAACACAGTGGAGAAAAAATTGTGGATGCGTTTCTCACGCTCTGTAAAAAGCTGGGCCAAATTCGTGAATAACTTTTGTTTTTACAAGCGCAGAAGACAACGCGTAGAGTTACACCCCTTGGTTCGTTAAGGAAACGAGTAAACAGTATTTTGTTTCCATATCGTTCCCGAGTACCTATGTGCTCTATGTGCTATCGGCACAAAGAACACATTGGAACTGAGGGGATGATAATTGCTCTTATTTTATTTTTCTCAAGTTGGTTCATTTAATTATTCGCCTATTTAATTTATAACAGCAAAATATGATCGAATTGTCGGAAATCTGTGGATATTTGTGACTATTTTCAGGTTGTTCGGTTCGATTTTTATACCGAGGCGAGTGAATGCGAAAAACTCTCATTTAAACCATATACCCCCGATGTTTCGCGTGCGCTTGTACCCTGGATTTTACACGCTAATTTATTCCTCGGATGTTGGATGCACCCTTTGCCATGGCTAATTGTCCAAGGTATTTTGACCAATCAAAAAACAGAATTTAACGGGATATAGGGACAATCATGTTTTAACTCGCAATCTTCTGTTAACTCTTATCCATCGAGTACTTTCAGTATAGTTTTCATCAAATCTCGTCATAGCTGCTGTGAAAAACTCAACTAAGTTTAACTTAAGAAACAATGATGAAACAATCCATTCAGTTTTCAGTAGCCTAATTTGCTTAAATGTGCCAAATTTATACTTATTTCTGTAGCAAAAGAAATTCTGTCCTGGGCAGGAATGTTCGCCAGCAGCATGCAAGGCGTTAAGGTTGGACGATTGTTGATGTAGAAGAAATAGTAAGCACAGCCGTAGGTTTGAATTAACTGGCCAAATCCTTCTACATTTGTTTGAATTTTTAGATAATGTGTTATTGAAAAGTCTAAATTTGAATGTTCGTACATTCTTAAAATTCTCTTTTACTATCAATAATATGAATCCTAATCACTCATTCCTCTATTTCCCCCATTACCATTAGAACTATCATCATGTGTTTTTTGCAGACAACTCTTAAAACTGATTTTTGCACTTTGCACCCTATAAAAATAATATAATAACACTTTGGCCAGCCTCTAGTTTGTCGCGGTTCTCAGATGAGCAGGTCTTGATTACCCATGTGTTCCCAAATGCCTCCCTATCCCCATGCCTCTCCTGTCCTCCCAACACTCTGGTACGAACTACTTGATGACATCCCGTACCCCATTCTTCCCAATCTCTCCGATATGCATACTAACTCTCACCTTTGTGTCACCTACCAACCACATGTCCTTCATTCATCTCACTTCCCCATATAAACCATTAACAATTAACTTTGTCACTCATTCACAATTGTTTTTCAGTATTAGTACTATTAAAATGGGCGCAAGAGATTTACATAATAAAACCCCTCCTCCTCCCTACACACTTTGGTATGCAGTCACTTTTAGCATTTATAGTCATATATGGACCGTAACATATGATTTGGCCAATATATACCATTCAAACCAAACTGATGTTGATATTTTCGGAAAATGGTATTGGATACTCGTGATTGGACACATCAATCTGTTACCAAGTTTAGTGTGGAACATGAAAACTTCGTGCAGGTTTTATGCACGAGGGTGGCGTTAATGTCTATGGGGTACGTTTTGAAATTTTCTTTTGTACTGGACGGGCTTTTTCGGAGGTCTCGTCGTTATTTTCTTGGTACAAACTCGTCCATCAATAGTTTCTGGTCGAAACGTAACTTTTGAGGTATGCGAAGACTGACACGCGACGAACGTTTACGTGCCGTTGGCAAATTGGAAGCTGGCAAGCTTAAATTCTCAACGTTACTCAATCGGTGATTAGCAGGTTGTGGCCACGCTACCGTCTGACAGGCAATATTGATGACAGACGATGGTCAGGTCGTCCAAGGGCGACAACTGCTAAACAGGATCGCTTTATCCGAAAACCGCTATCAAAGACTTCCGAAACAGCAGCTCCACCGAGCGACAGATGTGGGAGTCAGTGGCCAGACTATCCGAAATCGGCTACACAGCTGGAATTTATACGCTCGATGGCCTCGAATAATTCCATGTTTGACTGAACGTCACATCGCAGCAAGGCTTAATTGGTGTGGACCACGACAGCGCTGGGACAATCGTCGGTGGAGCAACGCCATGTTGTCCGATGAATCGAGGTTCACTCTCGACTTCCACGACAGGCGAAACAGAGTGTGGCGGCAGTGGAACGAACGATACCGTGACGTAACCCTTATGCAGCACGATCGTTGTGGTGGTGGATCGGTTATGGTGTGGGGAGGCATAACCATGACAAGCAGAATACCATTACGTGTCATCCAAGGGCGTGGCACAGGGCAGTACTACCGTGACAACATGTTAGCAGCTCATGTAGTGCCATTTGCCCGACGTCACGGCCGTCGATTCATTTTCCAAGATTCAATTTCCAAGATGACAATGCAAGAGCACACAGGGCCCTTGTCGTTACAGAGTTCGTCCAGGAGCAGAACATCACTACACTGCCTTGGTCAGCTCCAAGTCCAGACTTTTCACCAATCGAGCACGTCTGGGATACGCCACCAGCCCCCTACCAATGATCAGGGACCCGCCGCTGCACTGTAAGAAGAATGGAATAACATCAGTCAGACTGATACTGGACGTTTGGTGAGGAGTATGCCACGTCGGATCAGCGCTTGTCTCGCGAACCGAGGAGGATTAACAAGGTATTGAAGTCTTCGACTGAATGTGGTAAATTCTCTGACTGACCGTCTGTGTCTTCTATAACTCAGTGCGTGGAATGTGTGCTTGCCAGACACCAAACTATCGCTGAAATAATTGACCTGATGTCACAATGCAATGCCTGAACTGTCGTTTTGATGAAAATATAAATGTATTTCTTCATATATCTCACTTTTATCAAATATCCCCTACTTTGTTTGAATAATATATAATCAAGATGAGCCAATCGTTTAAACATACTAAGACTAACAGGACAGACGTTGCGTGTTTACTTGCTGTCACAGAGTTACAATATAACTTGATGATTACTATAGTCCATAGAGGATATCTACGTTATTTTAGTGGATATCGGAAATTATCTCATGAATGTGGACCTGAAAGTTTTATTTTTCACGAGCGCTTGCGCATGTGAAAATTAATATGTTCAGGTCCTCTTATCTCTTTGACTGCTCAATATTCAGCCCAATTCGAGATGCAAACACGTACGTTTCGAAACAATAACAAAGATCAGCTGATATTTTCTTCAATGCGACGTTCAAAGCAATGCCAAGCGTCGAAGCGTAGCGTCATTTAGAAAGCTGCTGATGGATATTCCTCGTTATCAATCAAGACAATTGATATCGAGAAATATACTTTAGATAATTTGCGATAATTCACAGGCTAGCATATAACAAAAAGTACTATTCTGTTTTCAGTTACCACATAAACTACCTCATATACCCCATTGGGAACAAATGTATTTTATAACACATTTAATACGAGAATGACATCAGAAATCAACGTCGACGTTTTTACGTTGTAGATGAGTTAATTTCGGAAATAGAATTGAATTAGTCTTTTATTTTATTATACGCTAGCATGTGAATTTTCGCAAATTATCTAAAAGATATTTCTCGATTTTCATTGACTCTATAGATATCGAGAAATATCCCTCAGTAGTTTTCCAAATGATGTTACGCTTCGGCGCATGACGTCGCCTTGAAGGAACGATCAGCTTTTCTTTGTTATTGTTTTGAATCGTACGCGTTTGGGGTCGAATTGGACTGAATATTGTGCAATAAAATGTCTCGTAGTATATATAGACAATAAACATATAGTGTGTTTTTATATCTGTGTTATACAACGAGTTGAAATATGGTTTATTTTTTCGAGGCTTCGCCGAGAAAAAATAAACCATATTTCAACGAGTTGTATAACACAGATATAAAAACACACTATATGTTTATTGTTTTTATCTGATAACAAACAGACACCCGTCTCGTGCGTCTACCCGACTTATATATGCTTCCCACGGGCCTCCAAAGAAAACCAGTCTACGAGACAAAAGAAATAGGACAAGACGCATAGAGTTGTGTCCCTTACACTACAAAATCGATGACGGCGACTGTAAAGTGCGATTGCACTTCTTGCATCATGTAACTGCGCCGGAACAAAATAAATTTCAACTATTTTATTAACAGTAACAAAACGGTGTTTCAGTAGAGTTATTCTTTTTTTGACATAGTTCCAGTTTTCTTCCGTGTTTTATGCTGTAGTCCCAATATAACAAATAATTTTGCGTTTGTTTACAATTTTTACGAAGTGTTTTTTTTTTCAGGTAGAGCAGACGAACTTTTAATTAGCGCAGTTCCGCGAGTACTTTTGATCGAGGCCGTGACTATAAATAGTTCGCAGTCGCCGCACACTAATTACTATTAACATTCAAGTAATTTCTACAATGTTTTGAAGCAAAATTTTAGGTTGCCTTTATTGAAGCAAAATAAATAAGAAATGACACCATCAGAGGATTTTGACAAAGTGCAATAAGCGTACAATTAAAACCTGCCCTGTGATATAACGATGTTTCATGAATGAATGAATGAAAATGGAATTGAAAGAGGTCAGAGGTCGTTCGCATAAATTATAATTATATACAACACCCGTTGTATATACTTCAAGTATATACATCGGTTGTTATACTCTATGGTTATCAGATAAAATAAAAAAATCATCTCTATTTCAGTCAACAAAGGGAATTATCTGATGAGTGTGGATCCGAAAAATAATATTTTCAGATCCACACGATGAATGTTTTCAGTAGCTGAGGTAGTTGACCGTATAGATAAAATGAATCTATGTTGTTGCAAGGGTTATGAACAACATTGAATGGGTTGTGTTTCATTAAAATACATTCAGTCCAGGAAGCAAATTAAACCTGCCCGACAAAAGGTTGTGTTATATCACTCGTTCAAATAACATGAACTACGTGCATGGCTGTCTCGTCTTCTCTTATCTCCATATTAGTTTGAAAAAATATTTATCATTGACTAAAACGTGCCCTAAGCCTCCAATTAGCATAAGTCCTTCATTTTACTATGGGGAAGGCTGTCAAAAGCTTCAAGCCCAAGCTCGAGTCCCATCTTTACGATCGTTTTCTAGATTACATTGCTTGCTGTTAATTTTGATTTCGTTTAGGTATTCATCTTCTTTCTTGTCCCACATGCTGTGTACTTATCGCATGATTAAAATACAGATACTGTTTAACTTCTTGCATGCTGCTGGCGGATGTCATCAAAACAATGTAAAATGGGGGGAAAACTGACAAAATTATATGGCCATTTTGGTCAGGGATTTCTCAGGTTACATATTTATGATTTGTTTTATCAAATCTAGCAATATTCGCATTCAGCAGACATATCTGGATTTGATGGCAAATACTTGAAAAAATACTCCTCTGATAAACAGTCAAAACAAATATTTAAAACAAAAATTACCTGCGGTAATTAACCCTTTACCTAACATGAAAAGCAGGCGACACTTGCGAACGAAATTCTTGAATAACTAATGTTTTTCATTTTTTCGTCGAGCTCGTTCCAAAGAGGGGTCATAACCTATGTTTTTGAGACAAAACAACGAAAATATAATGAAAATTAATTGGCGATTTTTGAGAATAGCGCTGGCCAGTTTTGGCCGGTACGTTGGGTAAAGGGTTAAGTATTTGCCACACTCAGTCTGTTGTAACCCTTTACCTAACATGGTTCGCGAACGACACTTGCTAAAATAAATTTGTGAAGGCCAAAAAGGGTCTTATCGAAAAGAGGATGTGTGTTGTGCAGGTTTGTTCTCCCGGGCGCGTGAAATAAATACGACGTAGCACACCCAAAAACAACACGTCATTTTGTGTAATGAATGGTATGACGTTAAATAAAAGCACATGCTATTGATTTGGTCCACTCAAGTCATACTAGCGCACCAGTATTTGTGCATCGAGTACGCGATATTATACGTTACTGATCTAAATGTGCGATATAATACTGAATTTTCAGTGTTTTATCACTCACAGCGATTTAGGTGGTTATGTAGGCATATATGTGTCCTAACAGAGTGCTTAGTGTAATTTTCTGGTTGGCAAACATATGTTTAAGTATTATCTCACTGATACCCAATAACTAAATCAATAACGCATATCTGATCTCAAGGTTACATTGACTAAATGGTTAAATTACGACAGAGGTCTATCACATCAACGGGTCAATCAAGTTGGTATTTATTTATTTATTTATTTATTTATTTATTTATTTATTTATTTATTTATTTATTTATTTATTTATTTATCTGTACGGGGTTACTAGGTTGGGTAGTCTGACAGTTGCTCAGGGCTAGTGGAGAGGAGTCATGCAGTGTTCTGCCCTGAGAAACATTTGAATAACAACCAAAATGACAGTCAACTTCGACTCGTGCATTGCACATCACACAGGGGGCGTACATGACAGTTGACAGACTTGCCGCTGTAGTCAAGTTATGGGACCTAGTTACGCAGTGGTAGGACGCTTCTTGTAGTATGCTTAGTTTTGACAACGTGATTCAATAGCACCGCAATGTAAACCAACTCAGTCTCTGAAACAATGAGTTCAGTATACCAACCGGTAGTAATTTATATTAGTGTCTACAGTGCAGATCAGACGGAGATAACCTATTTCATCGATAGAGCCTACTGCGGATGAAAATTGGACAGAAATTTTCAACAGGATCGCAACTGAATCGGAATTCGCGATCCGTTGTTTTATGATCACATACTGCAACCCATTTTCCTGTACGTTGTTTTCCATCTCGATTCATGAACTGTGATCGAAAATGTATAACCGATTCTGATCACTCTGAAGGACACAATCGACAATCTGCCTGAAATCATTCACTCAAGTCCACTATGTAAACGGGCACCATTTTACGCGTGCTCTGTTGCAACCGGTCATAGTGTATTCAACAGTCTGCACCATACTCGCTGCGGGCCTTAAAATGATATGAGAAAGCATATCGATGTTCCTCTGATCGAATGTTGCCACATCATTATTTGGAGCACAGGCTTTTTCAATATTCGCCAAAAAGTATTGCAATGTATCTTTCCTAAAGTCACATTTCCCATTTATAAAGGCAATAGCCGATTCTTGGATTTCTATCATAAATTGACCTTTGCTCAAACGTTTAAATCCCCTCAAAGTTTAATCTCACCTTAGATGTGGGAGTGGTTTGTATTAGTTTAAACAATATTTATTTCAGAAAACATGTTGAAGAACAGATTACATATTAACACAATAGTACATAAACTGAAGTGGATTCAGCAGTAAGCTTGTTTAGCTTATACAAGGCTGTCTCCGATACATTTTAAACCTTTCGTATTTAATGGCTGGTACGGAAATATTTTATGTTCTTTGGCATGATTAAAAAAAAATGTGTACAAACTGCTCGAAGACAAGTGAGTGATCGAGCTAACTGAAGGGAATTAAAGAGAGAGGAAGAAAGAAAATTACAAAATTGCAGAATGACCCAAAGAAAAATTGGTGCCAGGGTGACGTGGCATGCAGTGATTGGGGCGTTAGAATAGTCACGGTCTCGTGTTCCGAGGTTTGTATTAAACATCAAACAGCTACTTGTACAGATTGTCTGTTTGAAACCTGTTCTAATATTTTTGGTGTTTATAGATCCTTGCATATTGGTACAGCTGTTGAGTTTGAATAAATGTCTGTGTAACTCCTTGCTTTAAACACTGGTCGAAACTTCATTGTTTTCCATACATGAACTGATCCAAGGTTTATTCACATCATTTAATTTAATCTTCCTTTTGAAATTCCCAATTTTAGCAGTCATAAAATCAATTCTGTTTAAGTAATCCGACCTTATTAGCGAAGTTTAGAAAACCATCGTTTAAAACGATTATTTTATTTGTCGTCTTGAAAGATCCATGAACCATTTCCAACCTTTTTCGTTTTCAGAAAGAAATCTTTTGAAAAAGACGAATCACCCTTTCTTCGTCCAATTCATTGTAAGGATTGACGTTTGGAAAGTCTGAATGAAAATATAATTTTGTGAGTTTTGCTTTTCTTGAGAGAGAACAATTCCATGTAATCCGATGTCATGACAAATTGGAGGAAAAACATTTTAAACTACAAGAAAGTTCCATATCCCTGTTTCCAACGTGAATAGCAGACCACACTTATAAAGAAATTTAGCGAATAACTTGAATATATATATTTTTTCTACTGAAAATAACACAGCTTATAATTATTAATTATAATTATGCTACATAAAACAGTGGAGTATCTGACAAGAGATAGCTCGCGGAGGTATCGGGAACGAAAATTAGTCAGTTTTCAATGTTTAAAAAACTGTTTAGAGTACATTATTCCATTTCCATATCATATAAAAGAATAATGCGAATATTTCAAAAAAAGTTGTGAACGATCATGATAAAAGTGAAAGAAAGAAAAATACAGGCTGGCCAGCAATCGAAAATTTTCATTTTTTTTCTGTGTTACTGTACTGACATTAGGGCTGTCGCGACTATCATTTTTTGTAATCGACTAATCGTGCCCAGTAATCGACGGTTAGTCGATTAATAGTCGCTTCCCATGATTTTTTAGCAAATCATTCTTCTGTTCGTAAAACTCTGAAAATGACAATGGCACCAGTGTGTTCAGACGAAGTGGGGTTGTGGGAACAACAAATCGGTCCCGACTGAAGCTACATGTAGTCCAATCATGGACCCACAGTCCGTAATATAATTTTTGGGGTTGGTACGTCCTGTAGAACGTACCAACCCCAAAAATAATATTACTGACTGCGGGTCCAAGTTTGAACTAGATTGAAGCCGATGAATTAAAATAAATTTACCAAAGAACGTTCCTGCATATGTTTCCTTTCTGCAATAAGTTTCTCGAAATTTTGAACATTGAGATCTATGCATTCCCTCGTCAGTTGTTAAAATAGGATCTTAGTCTGAAGTTCCGAACTTTGAGAAGTGATCTGACGTTTTGACTTTCGTCATAATTTTGTCACTTCCGCGCTTTGGGTTTTCCAATGGGTGCATTCGTGTGTACAACAAGACTGGAGAAATTTAGAAGAATGTATTCTTCTCGAGTAACTAACTGTGAGTGTTCTTTCTGTCAGTCAGTGACAGTCGTACAGTGTTCCGGATATGAATGTTAACTATGGTTAGATATTTCAAGTTATTCACCTTCATTGATCATTCACCTCACAAAACAATGCAATTTAGCCCCGACGTGTAGTAGACGTGTACCACCTTGAAAATGAACGACGATCGACTAAAAATAAAAAAAACGTCGACTACTTCAATAGTCGACGGCTAGTCGACTAATCGAATAATCGCGACAGCCCTAACTGACATAGCAATCGTATTTTGAAATCACAAGAGGAAAAATGCAGACAGGCCACTTTACATATCTTCATATTACCCAGGAGGAAAAAATCTCCAAATAGTATCTTATTTTTCAAATTATCTTAACAGTAATGTTAAATTCGCTAACTGACCCAAGAAATGAAGAACGACGCAACTTCCTCTGACATCATGTTGAATAACGAATATTTTTGGCCATGGATGAGTTAGAATTCTTTATGAGAAACATGTTCTAGGCGATGGTTAGTGTGCTGGTATCGTCGGCTGCAAGGTCCTTGATTCTTAGAGGATACGAGAAAAAAAATCATGGCCACCGCACGGGCCTCATATGCATTTACTGTAAAGGCCAGTTGGAGCAGGCTATATATTGACGTCATTGAACAGTTGGTGGAGATGAGAGATGAAGAGTTGCAGTTATGTTTTGTGTTGTATTTCAATTCTGATTATAAAAAAACGTAAACTTAAATGTCTTGCTGTGTAATAGTGAAAAATGCTCTATGGATTTGTTAGAAACGTGTGATAAATGTGACACTAAATGTCTGCAGATCATCTAAAGTACAAACTACAACAAATACGCGAAAATGCAAATAAATCATTCTAAATTTTCAGAATAAAAATAAAAAAACTATTTATCGAAATATAATTTCTGGCTCTATTTTTTAAATGCGTTTCCCCTTTATGTCGTTCGATAAAATTTAATTTTCCTGCAGGCCAAAAGTACAATGATTCAGCAATGCGTTTAGTATTTTTCAAATGTTTCGTAAATTATTGTTCAAAATATACCTGAAACATGTAATAAAAATACTTACCGTCTTTGATAAGAACCAAGCAAAGCAAACGGAACCAAAACTGACACGCAGACATGTCTATTCGTTTGCCTCACACTGTCTAACGTTCCGAGGTCAATGCAACTTTTAATATGAAATAAGAATCGATTCATTCATGTACTAAATTACTTTCTGTGTCTTTCTAATGGGGATAACTGCGAACATACAAGAACATCGGGGAGAGAACTTGCGTGTTCCAATGAAACGGAGGTCATATAGAAAATCTCAATGAGACTGGATTTAATACTTTATTTCTGAATCGAGCGCACTGAAATCAATCTGAGCAGATGCCGAATCTGAGATTCTTTTTAGCAAATATTATGTATAATACATACGAGGGGATGTCAGAAAGTTTGGAGCCTAACATAAATAAAGCTTGAATATCGGTACAGAACATATTTATTTTTCAACATAGTCCCATTGTAACTCAGTACACATGTTCCACCTGGTCTGCCAATCGCCGATGCCTCGTCTGTAAAAGTCCATATCTTGGTCCTGTAGCCAAGCCTCCACGGCAGCTGTACGTTCCTCATCATCTTGAAATCTTTGACCACGTCAGAGTTTCTTCAATCTGGGAAAGAGATGGCAGTCAGTATGACCACATAAGGGTTTCTTCAAATTTGGAAAGAGATGGTAGACACTTGGTGACTACCATCTCTTCCATATGCGAAGAAACACTTACGTGGTCAAAGATATCAAGATAATGAGGAACTTACTGCTGCTGTGGAGGCTTGGCTTCAGGGCCAAGATATGGACTTCTACAGACGCGGCATCAGCCACAGGCAGACCAGGAGGAATAAGTGTACCTTATAATTAAAAGGGGACTATTTTGAAAAAAGAAATATGTTCTGTACCGATATTTCAGCTTTATTTATGTTAGGCTCAAAACTTTTTGACATCCCCTCGTAAATTAGAACTTGACCTTACGTATGGACCAAAACCGACAATCGCAATTCACAAAACATCGCTATATTTTATTTTCAATTTAGACTCGAAAACGAAGCTTGTCCCAACGAAAGGTTACATAGCAATAGGATCCATCACAAGCTCTCAGAGAACCTTTGTAAATCCGTAAGGAGTCGGCACTGTTATGGGCTGTTTGCTTTCCATATTTATGGGGAGACAGCGCGCAGACAACAGTTTATATAATGTGGTGTTCCATCTCTCACAGACATGTTCAGATGTCCGTTCGTGCTTCAGTAATAGATATTCCAGTCGATAAGTATTTAATGCTATGTGAAACCACCGAGGTATTAACACAATTGCTGTGCTATGCTTCATAAACAAATCAGCCTACGTCTGTGGTAAGTCTTCCCTCTTAACAATTATGTCATCAAAGATTCAGTTCAAACAAGACTCGATTGAGTTCAGCATTTGGTGCATTCTATCAAAGAAAATGAATATTTATGGTATTTTTCAGATTCAGTTGTCTGGGATATTTCAGTTGATTGAAATATACCAGATGAGTTAACGTAAACCTAAACATAGGTGGTGCAACATTAAGAGCTAGAATGGTTCCAGCTCATACCATACTGCTGGAAAGTCTTCAATGTTTACTACAGTCAGGCCTTCTCATTTCACTGAGAATTAGTTGACAGCAGTGCTTTCGAATGTTCGTTGCAACCAAATCATGCGGTATATTCATGGTGCATCTGAAGTAATTTTCATACACCCGACGTGACTGACCATTTCGGATTAAAAATGATCTGTCCTGCATACAGTTTACAAAGACGCCAGTCCTTCGTAGATTGGAATGCGCAGCTGAGAATCCACTCTAATACATACCATTTTACCTGAGCTATATTTTAGAATTACCCCAAAACTAACCAACGGACACTTTAGTAGAGTAAATTCAAGGCAAGGTAAGTTTTTACTTGACCCTATATTAGTGTAAACAATATTTATTAAGGAAGATAGTTGAAAACATGCATACCTGAATTATATATAATGCAAAGATGTACAAATTCAGTTTCTAGAACGTGTGCTGAAATATTAGAACAAAATTAGATGAGAGGATCCGATGGCAAGTATGTTGCTTATTTGGGTCGTTTTGCTGTGTTAGTCTCTCTCGGGTCACCTTTAGAAAATGGTTCAGGTTTACGACGGCGGAAACGTACAATACTCGGGAACAATGAAGATACAGTCGCATAATTCGTTGTTATTGTTCGCACAATATACACTGAACGACACACGCGTGTGAATAGGTTAACAGAAATGGCACGAGTGCCAGCGCGGGAGGAAAAAACGAGAGGCCGCAGGCCTCGAGTTTTATCTCTCCGCGATGACTCAAGTGACATATCGATTAACCCATTCACAGGCGTGTGTCGTTCTGTGTTTATTACACGCCTGCACGTATATAAAAACAAGTATTAGAAGAACACTGACGAGTTCATTTGACAACTATCAACAAAAAGAGCACATTTTATCGCCAACTAACTTTGCGAGGGGAACCCGTGTTACTAATTCGTCCCCTGAGTTCTAATGTGTTCTATGTGCCTACAGGCACATAGAGCATATTAGAACTCAGGGAATGATTTTTAGTTATCGCTAGCAATTCAAATTGTAATTGCGTTGCACGATTTGTAGAAAATTCCAGTGAAATTTCGCTTCTATTTAAAAACCGCCCGTCAACGATTTCCGTTCCGCACATATGTGCGGAACAGATTTTCATTTTCTGCATGGTTTTGTGTTGCTGCAGGCTGGGATTATATAGAACATGCGTATAATAAAATAGATTATATAAAACGGCAAAATAATGACTGTATCCACCGCATTAAAGAGATAGAAAATTTCCCTTTCGCTGTATCGTGAACGTTACGACATCACTTCCGTGTATCAATGCTCAAATGTTCAAATTCAAGTTCCTATTCAAAGACAGTGTGGAGAAAATATCTTGGACGAATAAGTCGTGCTATTGTTGTTTATAAATGATGAAATATGTTAACTGCTGTTTTTACAGTTATATTAAATATATTATAAAAAAGGAGAAACACAAAACGAGTATAGTAATGATGACATGTAAAATTTTGGAAAATATACTGATGCAGTGTGGCTGTAGATATGGTTAACGACATTTCGTGGTGGTCTTAACATTATGTAACATTTTAGACAATGGGGCATACTTTCGGCCACCATGACCCCCAAAATATTGGAAATTTACAAAACAAAGTTCCCACTGAGTGAATACCCAATTATAATGTTGCACTCTCCGAGCATGCGAGGTGAGCGTGTGGAGATATAAATGAACATCGAAATCGGTCGAAAATTGCACAGCCTTAACGGGATCTTGCTCATGCAAAATGCTGCATTTGACCGAAGCTCGGAGAAATAATACCAGCAGCCGCTTGGAAACAGGCTGATCAGCTTCGAATGTAGCGAGAGTATCCAATGTCTCACTAAGCACAATCACACGCCTGTGAAACTGCTATCAAATCAAAGGACAACGCAGGATCTTCCAAGATCCTGGATACTCCGAGTGACCACCCCAGCTCAGGATCGATGCGTCCGGTTACATCATTTGCGGGAGAGAACAACCACAGCGACCTCTACAGCGTCTGCGCAACCGGGTCGGCGAACGATTTCAGATGAGATCGTTCGCAACCGTCAACGCAAGGCAGGTCCGTGTGCTAGACAGCCTGTTCGTGACGTCATTGTGACGGCACAGCATCGTCGACAGCGACTGAATGGTGCCAGATGCACAGTGCATGATCAGAGATGGAGGACGGTATGGTTCAGAGACGAGTCACGTTTCCTTCATCGACGAATTGATGGGCGATGCCGTGTATGCAGACGTTTGGAGAACGTTTTGCGCCTACCTGAGCTCGGGAGGTGGACATATTTGGTGGTGCAGCGTTATGATGTGGGAAGCCATCTCACACACCGGTAGAACGGACCTCGTCCATGTTGAGAGTAACGTGACGGCGCAGCGGTACAGAGATGAAATTTTGCATCCACAGGTGCTCCCCATTATGCAGAATGTCAACGCTATTTTCCAGCATGACAACGCCCGACCGCACTCAGCAAGACTCAAGACAGCTTATCTACAGGATAACAACATCGAAGTCCTGCCCTGGCCCTCCAGATCGCCAGATTTGAACTCATTCAACATCTATGAGATCAACTGGATCGACGTGTGCGACAACGTCAACCACAACCTCAGACGTTACCGCAGTTGGCTCAAGCATTGCAGGACGAGTAGGCCACCATACCTCAAGCTTCCATCCGGAATCTGATTGCTTCACTGGACAAAAGGTGCCAAGCGGTTTTGGACTCAGATGGCGGCCACACTAGATATTGAGTTTGGATGGCGTCGACTCGTGACGTTAACGTCAGGAAGGTCCCCATCTGTGCTTCATTCATCCATTAAAACTTTTCTTATGAATTGATTTCGTTCTCTATCTCATTATCCCATAACGCGGGAACGTCCCTCATCACAGAAAACCCGTTTTGCGTTTCTTTTTTTAACAGTATATATGTTAAAAGTTGATCACGTTATGAGGTATTGCAATGGAAGAACGTGGGAACTATATTTTATCGTGGCGGAATATTAATGCATAAAGGGCAATAATCAGTTGTGGCATCAGTTTTTCGATTTAAAGCCTAATGAAGCTGAATACCGCCGATTTATCGCTGAAAACTACTAACTTCTGAAACGCGTATAATAAACATAAAATTTATTGTTTTTTTTTTTGTTGATACCGAAAATTATAACATTTATGACCTCAACAAACTTGCCACGAGCGAAAAATACACATTGTCGCATTCAGGAAAGACATGTTTTCGGTGTCGACTTAGAAAACACTAGATATGCCCTATTTCTTAGAGACAACGGGCAGTGGATGTGCGCCCACCTGGTTTAACCCTTTGCCCAACGTTACAGTAACATCGACCCAGTTTTTTTACAAAACACACGGCGTGCAGATTATTCTTTTTTTTTTTCTGCCCCCAAAACATAGATTATGACCCTCACTCGAACGAAATCAAGTAGCTCGTTCCATTGACATGAATTCAGATGTGTTGTAAAAGAGAAAACATGAATTATTTTATTTATCTATGCAGTTGTGATGCACTTGCAGTCTATGTGTAGTGAAATCTCAATAATGTCAAATAAAATGTCAAATAACGAAAGAACAACCTGTAAGTTAATCCAATACTGTGAGTAGGAGATTAACCAATTCAATCTCGTTTGACAGAGCTAAATGATCTATTAGTCCAGGCACATTAGACATAAAAATGAGAAAGTAAGGAAAAAAATCGGAGAAAGCTGATTTTTTTATATGTTTCCGAGACACACATTGCGGATAAAGTGTGAAAAGTCCCCGCGAATCCGAGTTGAGCTTTTTGAGTTATAGCGTTTTTTTGATGAAAAACAAAATTTAAAAAAAAATTCGACCCAGCTCCATATTTCTCATTCTTATTCGCCTTAGTAGGGTGAGAATCATAAATATCGTGCTGAATTATATTGAGAATACATATCCCCAACAGAAAATGCCAACTTTGTACCAATCCTCACACTCAATGGTGAAATATTCACGAAAATGTACAAAATTACGAAAAAAATTTATTGTTTTCATACACACAACGGTACACAACGTCCATTAAATCAAATCTACGACTACTTTGGGAGTTAAATTATATATCAAAAATTGCAGAAAAGCAGTGGCTTTATAATGATATATAACAATAGTCATTTATTCCATAATGAACTGGAGAAACGTGTGAAATATTAACCATACCCCCTAAACTCAAATTGAAACAAGTGATGTCGAGATACTTCCCTTTATTAATTTTGATCCATCCAACCCGAGCACAATTTACACTGCTCTCATGTTTTCACAAACTGAATGTGAGAAACAGGGACTGAACGTTTGTCCAGTGACGTTTGACCAACCACTTTATATCAAAGCAGTGGAGATTGTGTCTTCGTCAGATAAGTTGACAAAAGTTTTCGTTAGACTCGGCGGCTTCCATATGATTATGTCATATTTAGGGGCAATTGGTTCGATCATGGCTGGTAGCGGCTTGGATGAACTTTGGGGGACTGTTTATGCTGGTGGGTCAATCCATCATTTGATCAGTGGTCATGCATATTCAAGAGCAGTTCGTGCCCATTTGCTAACACAAATTGCCATTACAAAACTTGTGTTTGAAGAAAGCCGAACACTAGATAACATAGACTGCACAGAAGTCAATGAAATATTCTGTGGACTTGCCAGAGGTGATTGTACAACAGCTGACGCTGTCAATCAAGAAAGTGTCAACCATCTACTGTCAAAATTACACGAACTGCTCCAGAATGCGTCCGAAGGACGAACAGGAAAGCTTTGGGTACAATACTACGAGCAAATAGGTCTTCTCCAGTTGTTCTTGAGAGCAGAGCGCACAGGCGACTGGGAACTCCACACATATTGTGTTCGCAATATGATTCCAGTATTTCACGCAGGTGGTCATTTTGCATACGCAAAAAAGTTCTCATCTCTATTTGCAGCAGATGAATGAGCTAACAGAAATAATGCAACAGGATGATTTGAAGTTGTTCACTGAGAAAGGTTACTTTACCATAAGGCGCTCAGATAAATTCTGGGACGGGATATATTCTGATCAGACCATAGAGCAGTGTTTAATGAGAATGTTCAAGCTCCCTGGTGGTCTCACACATGGCAGGGGAATAACAGATAGCACTGTTGCGAAATGGGTACATGGACTACCTCTTTGCCTTCCGATATGTAATGCTCTCGAAAATTTTGTTCGTGTTCACACTGGTCATGGCGAACAACATCGGGATCTCCGTCAAAGTTCACTATTGACTGATGCCAATGATATCACCAAATTATTGAACTGGCTCAGAGTGCATTCCCCCTTTCAGAATAGAGATCCACTACAATTAGTCTCTATAGCGACCGGGCTTGTGGCCGACGAAACTGTGAACTGTGACCAAGTTCGCAAAATTGGTGAATGTTGCGTATCGAATGTTGTAAGCAAAACGTTCAACAGCATCAAACTACGACGTGTTGACACTGTGAAGTCTTTCGCATCGATGGCAAATAGCATCAAAGTCCGTGGAAGAAAGGTAGTGATTGACCCCACAATTCTGTTCAACCGCATCACATGTGTTATTCAGTCACAAGCAGAGATGGAAGAGTATCTCAAATATGAACTCGCCCCGAAACCACCAGCATTGTTTGATTCTGCTGGAATGAGGAAGACACAGAAAAGCACGCTCGGTAAGATCCTCAAAACATACGGTTCCGAGCAAACTAAAATCCCAGAACATTCTCTGTTTGTTGTAGATGGTGGATTTTTATTGAGGGCAGTTGTATGGCCTAAACAGTCGTCATATAAGGACATATGTACATCATATTCCAGTTATCTAGTGAGACATTTTGGGGCGAACGTCGTGGTTGTTTTTGATGGTTATGCTTGTACAATGTCGACAAAGGGCATGGAACAAGCCCGTAGATCTAAAGACAGGTATTCCATTGATATCAATATCTCATCCGAGTTACCAGCCACCACACCCCAATCCGATTTCCTTGCAAATGCCAAGAACAAAACCCAACTGATCGATCTTCTAATGCAGGAGCTATCTGCTATCAATATTCAGTCCAATCAGGCCGAGGCTGATGCTGATGTACTGATAGCCGAAACTGCACTTGACATCGCTCAAGATGACAACAATGTTGTCGTTGTGGGAACAGACACAGACTTGTTAGTCATTCTTACCTCTCGAGTTCAACCGGGATGTAATATTCACATGATGTATTCCATTACCCCAAACTTACTAGTTTCAGTTAGTGAAATAGCAACCAAAATGGGTGACCATAGAAGCAACCTCCTTGTAGCACATTCTATAAGTGGTTGTGACACTACTTCTGCACTCTTTCGAGTTGGTAAGAAGAAAGTATTCAGTACAATTGTCTCCGATGTTACTAGCGACTCACAACAGTATGTCAACACAATTTTGGCGGATGACAGTACACCAAGTGCAGTAGCCGCTGCCGGGGAACAACTTCTCCTGATCTTATACGGGAGTAAAACTGTTTCCTCTCTCGACCAATATAGATATGTCACTTACAAGCGTTATGTAGCAAAATCTAAACTGAATAAACCCATCGACCTAGCCTCACTCCCACCAAGCAGCGATGCTGCACAACAGCATGTCTACAGATGTTATCTCCAGGTCCAACAATGGCTGGGCACTTCGCTTCCTCCGACGGATTGGGGGTGGTCGCTAGACAATGAACTTCTTCTACCGACTACAGCCACAAAGCCATGTGCCCCCGATAACCTACTGAATCTGATCAGTTGTGGTTGCAAGAGTGCTTGTACAAAAAAGTGTGTGTGTAAGAAGGCAGGACTCTCTTGCTCAGGTTTGTGTAATTGCAGTTCGGATTCTTGTAACAACCACAGAAACACTGTCCTGTCGGAAATTTCTGAGTTCGATGAATAATATGTATATAGGTCATGTTATTTCTGTATATAGCGTTGATAATAGTCAATGTAACTTAATCCATGTTGATTGATTTGTACATTCTGTAAATATTATTTATTGATTTTTGTACATTCTGTAAATATTATTTATTGATCTAATGCTGCCAGACACAGACGTGTCTGTTCGGTCCCAAGCCCGAAAATAGTTGAGTTCTCATGCTGACGAATTTTATGCCAAAAGGGGAACTCGGCCAGAAGCAGAGGGGGTCTTCCATAATGTCTATTTTGTAAGCAATGATAAAAGTCTTCAAATGGTGGTGGATTTTTTATCGCCTGTCCAACTAACATCCCGTTCTGTACTACGACCCTTTGGGCAAATCCGTTAGGAAAATCGTCATTTTTTGCGTAAATCCGATACTTTTTTGTGAATTTTCAATAATTTTTCGCAGAAATTGTCACAGAATGCACATTTTCCTCTAGGTAAATGTATATTAGACATTATGTAGCTCGAAATACGCGTAAACTAAAAATACAGTTGGATCAATTCGAGGTTACAAAGTTCGTGCGATTTTTTTTAATTTTTTTCAAACGCGTTTTCGAAAAAAGGCTGTAGAAAAAAAAGCTCAAGTGGGATTTTAGGGGACTTTTGTCTAATCGTTCAGTGACATGTACTCGACATTCCCTGAAAAAATCAGCTTTCTCCGATTTTTTTCCCTAGTGAAACCTAATGTTCTTGGGCTATAAGAAGGACAAATCTTGTGTTTTTGTTTTTGTTATCGCATCTGCATACCAGGACAGCGATCAAAAAGACTGTTTTGGTTTTGTTAAATCACACTTTTTTTGTTTATGTTGAAATAAAAATTAATATTTTCATTTTTTTTATTTTGAAAAATCAGTCCCACTTAGCTTTTATGACTCATTAGACAATATTATATATACTATGCTTTATTTTAAAGAATGTTCCATTAAAAACAAACTTGATATGAATGAATTATGTTGCGAATAGATATTTTTGTTGACTTCAGGAGAAAATTGTCCGGAAATTTTTTTCCGCTCAATATTGGGCACCCACCCCCATTCATTAGTCGGCTTTGGATAAAATTCTCCAATATTTTTATATTAAGGGGGTTAGTTTTGTTAATAATTTTTCTAAATGATCAGTTGGTGACCGTTTGTTACAGTTTGGGACACAAAAAATGTCAGAACAGTGAAAAGGAAAAAAATGAATTGACATTTTCGCACATTTATTTTTGGCGCTTGACAAAACAAACACCCACCTATGTTCCTGCAACCGCCCCCCCCCCCCCCCCCCCCACCTGCAAAAAGCGAGACGCTGATGATAATAAATATTCGAAAGTGCATTAACGCCTTCAAGCCCAGTGATGTAAATTTGTAATTGAACAGTTTTTTGTCTTCTTGTGGTGTCTTAGGCCCAATACTCTCTACAAAGCGCCTTGTGTATCCACAGTTTGAAACCTTCCCAAGGTTAGATCAAGCAATGGCCGCACATTTGTGTTTAAAAGGGCCTATCTCGGGGTGCCAATAAAGTGTAAATGCATTCCATAAGGCACATGGAGAATACACTGAGAATTTCGCACAGACTCATAACAGGAATATGTTATAATATTCTGACCATCAAAATATTGATTTCACGTTATATGGTATGAATATTTTTAACGCTCAGGTGGGAGTGTGTGACCACCAGCACATCACCGAAACCTAAACACCGTTTCGTTTTAACGTCCAGCGAGAAAGGGGTTGGATACATTTAGCTGATTCCGGGACTCTTCAAACAAAACACAAGGGTATTCCAAATTCTAGGTGCCCTCTTTCCGAATTGAACTGGTTTTAATGTTTGCTGTCGGGCGGTAGTTTTTGCGTAGATAGCCCTATAGTACTTCGTGTCACCAAAACTTATCGAGTATCTCCCAAGAAATCAGGATTGTAGCTTCGAAAAAAACCATGAATTACAGAGAAAAATGTTCCACATAAGCAGAATATAACGGGAAGATGAATACGAACACATCGAGTCCGCTGGTTTATTCGGACAAACCCTCAGAACACGTGAATAGACTGATATTTCTACGTGCATATCATATACTGCTCAAAGTTTGCTAAGCACCACATATTTGACACATCATTGTGAAATTTTGTTGTGACACACTTGCGATATTTTTGGTGGATATGATTGAGGATGTATTGAGATGGTCCCCAGTGTTAACATTAGCTCTATTGACAGGCAGACTTTTCTTCATGTACCTGAGATGTGTAGGATATTCAGTCT
Source organism: Pictodentalium vernedei (assembly GCA_031216915.1). NCBI lineage: Eukaryota > Metazoa > Mollusca > Scaphopoda > Dentaliida > Dentaliidae > Pictodentalium > Pictodentalium vernedei. The sequence goes on from CM062294.1 coordinate 164,583,975, forward strand.
TCATTTCAACACAAACCCTTGTGATTTAATGATTGAATATGACGAATGCAAATGTAAGAAGACATTTGTCTGAAGCAGAAATGTGGTGGGCTGTAGGGATGGTGGAACAAGTGGCTACTCATCGTCAGGTTATTGAAGCCCTTGGATTGCACCATACGGTGATCACCAGAGCCTGTGCAAGATTTCAGCAGTATGGCACACCAGTCAGACGACATGGTGGTGGCAGAGACAGGGCAACATCTGCAGCTAAAGACCGTTTTTTTTATAATTCAAGCCCGTAGGAACCGCTTTGACACAGCAACCCAGCTTCGCAGTGACCATCAGAATGCATTCAGGGTAAATGTTTCGACGCAGACTATTCGGGCAAGGTTGCACGAAGGTGGTCGCCGATTGAGAAGACCATGTATTCGCATTCAGCTGTCCCAGAACCACCGCCAGACACGATATGAATGGGTTATGGATCACGTTGGATGGACCAGAAAAGATTGACGACCTGTCATTTTTACAGACGAGTGAAGGTACTGCCTAGACAACACGAGTAGACGTTCTAGGGTATGGAGAAAACCAGGAGAGCGATTCAATGCAGCCAACATTGCTTAGCATGACCGCTATGGTGGAGGGTCAATAATGGTCTGTGGCGGCATCAGCTAGGATGGACGTACAGAGATCTGTGTCCTTGACCGTGGTACATTGACTGCATAGCGGTATATTGATGAGATGTTGGGTGCTCACGTCAGATTGTATGCAGGTGCAGTGGGTGATAGATTCATTCTGATGGACGATAATGCCCGTCCTCATGTTACCCATGCTGTCGGAGAGTACCGACAGAGGGAGGGGATTGAGCGTATGGACTGGCCAGCAGGATCATCTGACCTCAATCTAATCGAACATGTCTGGAATAAATTGCAGCTTGAAATTTCAGTCCGTCCAGTCCAACCAAGAAGTCTTCGGGAGCTTGGTGTCATGCTGGTCCAAGAATGGAACAACATCCCACAATGGACTATCTGGAACCTGATAGGGGGCATAAGAAGGCATTGTCAAGCTGTAATTAACAATAATGGGTCTCATACTCGACATTGAACCCATATAAGATAAGTTCGCTCTATAAACTTTTTGGCAAATTTGAAAAATTTCCTCTTTTACCAATAATATCCATTTTCCATGGTTATCGCATTCAAAAGCTAAAAAAAATATGTCAAACACAAACAAAATCTTAATTTCTGTTCTTAAATCATTAAAGATATAATTAAATATAAAATATATACACTTTTCCTAACAATATTTCATTTAAAACGTAAAAAAGGTAGTTGGATTTACTTGGTGCTTAGCAAACTTTGAGTACTATATAACCCAATATAGCAGCCACCTACTACCACGCACATTCAATGTGAGCAGTCTCATCAAACAAAAATACGTGCCAACACTATGCATGTGCAATTGTAGTACCTTTCACAATGAAAATGATCTCCGTCTGGAGCCGGGAACGCGGTACCTCAGTGTGAGACTGTTGGACCTCTATGCTAGAGGTCCCGAGTTCGATCCCCGTCCGGGGCGACCCGCGTTGTGTCCTTGGACAAGGCACCTTTCCCCGGCCGGTTACCTACATGGACGCAGGATGGCGCCGTGTATTAAGGCGTACTGCACGTCGACGGTGCACATGTCTTCAACCGCTGTAACCCTGCTTGATCGGAGCTTGAACAGAGTTAGAATGTTGACAAGCTGACAGTTGCTCGTCGATGCTCGGTGGATCTCTCCGGGTACTCCGGCTTCCTCCACCCGTGAATCTGTCATAATTTCCCCTGTCACGCAACTAGTGAACACTCCATTGAAGTACCAAATGAGAACCATCGAATACGATAGTCCGGCTAAGCCTTATGTTACAAGTGAGGTAATGACCGGATTACCACAGAAAAGAACTGTGTCCAAGGGTTTCCAAGCCAACTAAATTTCGAAGCCAAAGCAAACTTTTGGGTGATCAGCCGAAAGTTAGCTAGTGCACTTTGCGCTTTCCCTTAGGTTTTGCGAAAAACTGTTCTCCCCGCTGTGTTTCACTGACAATGCTTCACGCCCATTGCAAATTAGGAACAAGTTAAAATTATTCCTCATGTTTAACCCTTTACCCAACATAACGGCCAAAACCGGCCAGCGCTATTCACATAAATTGCCAATTAATTTTTATTCTTTTTTTCAGTTTTTGTCTCAGAAAATGTAGGTTATGTCCCCTCTTTGGAACGAGCTCTTCGAGCTCGTTCCAATGAGGGATCATATCCTATGTTTTTGAGACAAAAAATGAAAAAAAATAGTTATTCATGAATTTTTTGTTTGCAAGTGTCGTCTCTTTTTCATGTTCGCTGAAGGGTTAAGGGCTTATTGTGGAGCCCCGCTTGATCCGAATCAGGCTAAGGGTTTCGAAACCGAATCGAATCTTGAACTGAATCCAGTTACCAATTGTTACGATACTACTGCTGTCTACACAGCTCCGTCTGTCTTCTGTGTGCACCCAATATGCGTACTGGTCAGACTGTTTCCTACAAACAAACAGCAAGTACAAGTGGATGGATCTATTACTTGTTTTTGAAAAGTTGAGCATTTTGTTCATATGGCGACCAAAGGTACTCCGTGTAGAAGTCCTGACATGAACCAGTACATACACCCGATGTGCAACGTTCCTTCTGTAGGTATCGCTAAACTAAATATTTGAATTAGAGTTACCCGCCTTGAAATGTTGCAATCTCTAAAAATAAACAGCCTTGGGAAAATATTTTGTTTCAATTAACGTTTGAAACATTCTCTTTACATCTTGCATATGGTCCTGCGAATATTCGAAATTCGATTCGCAATTCGATTCGAAAGCAAGATTCGATTCCATTCGAAAGCAGAAATTCGAAAATGTTTCATTTTACTCCGGCCATAAACGAGAATGTTTATAGATCGCATACAAACACTGTTATACGGTCTTATACCATTCGTGCAACCGTGGGGGGGGGGGGGGGGGGGGGGGGGGCGGGGTGTGGAGTTCGTTCCTTCTTAACTTCATAAGTTTCCTTTTAACATACCTACTACGCTCAACTTAATTCACAAACTGAACACATGTTGGTCATTTTGATTGAGGAAATACACGCACTGCTCACTGCTGATGGCTTGCTACAGCTAGTACAGCAGTTCATGCCTGGCGACGGAAGATTGTTTTTTGACAGTAATTTGTCACACGATTATCTGATCGAGTAACTGTTTTCAAAGAGTTGTTGACAACTCGTATTTCCCAACGCACGTGCGTCCTATCCGAATACTGGGACATTTCTTTTTTGCTGAAATTAACAATTGGTTTGATGAAATTGATGTTCCGCTGTGTCTGCGTGTCAACTAATTTCCATTGAAGCCTTGACAATTCTATTGCTTCAAAGCACTGAGTGTAGTAGCACCGACAACGTGTTATCGATTCACTGGCTCTTTCCGATTTCCATAGACAAAATGTTCTCCGTCGTGCATACATATTTTCGTACCGGTAAAGTTGTAGACACATACACGTGCATTGAATGCAATGCCGTGTACAAAACATATGCAATTGGGACGACCACGCCTCTTGGACTCACCTCCAAAAGAAGCATCCAGCCTTACATACACAGGCCACTATGACAAAAGCCAAGAAAGTCAAAACGCGGACGCATTCTCCAGCAGAGGGTGGCAAAAGCAAACGAGTTTATCGGCTTTTACCCGAAGGAAAATAAAACCTGACTTGAAAGAGAAATATTATGCAACCGTTTTGAGTTTTGGAGTTGCTGATGGTAGGCAATTTGAAGCGCCCTAAAAAATTTATGTGCAACGTTGACCGAATGTTTGTACATTCCTCCTTCCCCGACACTTTCTAGAAATCTTTGCGATATGAGGGATAAAAATGAAGCCACGTTGTGTCAGCACATTAAAGACCAAAGAAACAGTCGGATTTCTTTTGACCATTGGAAAGCCGATAATGCCTCCTATTACCTAGTACTTACCATACACTATATAGATTCTGACTGGAATTTGGTATCAAGGTGTTTATCAGTGAAAAAACTGGAAGATATTGATGCTGATCATACAGCACTCGCCACCGAGACAATAGTGCGCGTTCAAATCGAGAAATATGAAATCCCATTTCATCGAATATTTTTTGCAACGACAGACACCACCAATACCATGCCCCTGTAGCGCTCGTGGATTAGGTGTCAACTAGCATGGGTGTGCGGCGCATAAGCTACAGCTGTGTATAAACTATTTTCTAACAATTCAGCCAATGGTAAAAAATCTGATAGCTGACGTTCATAAGATAGCAGCCTTCTTCCACCCATCAACTGTCGACCTGCGTGCACTACACAAGCACCAGGCAGACATGGATCTCGCCGAATCAGACCCGACACTCGATGTAACAACTCGTTTTAACAGCACGTGTACATTACTTGAGTGGTCAGAGATCAACAATGGTCCTACTGCACGACCACTCGTGGAACGTCAAGAGAAGAAGTGGTCTGTTAATTCACCTCCGGCGCCTCTCTCTGCATCACTCTGCGCTACCAGACAGTCGGTGCTACCTTTGTTGAAACCACTACCGGAGGCAACAACAAGTCGAGGTGTGGATGAAGTCGTAAGCGTGTCCATGGTTAGACGTTGTATCATAGCCCTGCAATGAAAGTTGCAAGCCAACACGGCACGTCAGGCAAAGGCAATCCGAGAAGGCCTCGTAGCACAGTTGACTGACAATTTGAATATGGATTACTTTCTAACAGCAACGTATTTTGGTTCCCACTTTAAGACGACCCAACAAGAAGAGTCGAAACTGGATACTGTGAGGGCATATGTCAATAAAATACACGCGTACCACACTGACCACGATGAAGCGGACATACCTCAAAAGTCAAAAAACTGATGCTGAACTTTGTAAACATGTTCCGGAAAGCCATGCATCGAGTGTAACCCTTGGTGATACATGCTCATCCACCAGTTTGATGGACGCTATGTTTGAGGACATTAGCGAGCAAACTGCACCGAAAATATTGAACGCAAATAAGCAAATACAGACAGACATGGGTCGCTATTCTGTTTTTGCGGTAGCTGACAGGAGTGTGAATCCACTCAGATTTTGGCGCGATCACGCTACAATTTTCCTCTGTCTTAGTGCAGTTGCAAAAGATATGTTGTCAATACAGGCAACTAACTGTTCGTCCGAGGGGCTAAATTCAGTGGGCTCGTCTGTCGTAACCGACCAGAGACATCGCTTATCTCGACACAATGCAGCTACGTTAATATGGGCAAGGAAGAATAAGAACCTTTTAAACTTGAAGTTTTGAACTGAGTAGAAATGTAACTAACTTGTAATACAGTGGCAGGAGTGCTTGTAGCGAATATCTACAACAGTTGTAGCTACTTGACTACAAACACTATTACCACTACATTACCTCAACTGTCCATTTCAAGTTTTTTGAGCGTTGTGACTGGTAACGGGTAAACTTAACCATATAAACGTTTTACGCTTTGAGCTTTGAAAAGTTATCAAGCCATTCGATAAACAATTTGTTTCACAACATGTTCAGAGATTGATCACATTATTTTATATTGAGTGTTCAGAACTGTTCTGACTGCTGAATGGTAACTGGCAAGATAACTAAATTGTAGCAGTAACAGTGTTTGTAGCGATGTAACTACAACAAGTCAACAGTTGTAGCTACATCTATACAAGCACTACAAGTGTATTACCGATACATGCTACAACTGTCCGTTTTCACTTCTTGTGAATTATGACCACAACCAATTTTTGAACTCTGAAAAGTTATTTAATATTCAGCTGTTCAGTAAATGATTAGTTTCAAAACAGTGATTGGTCGCACTATCTTATATATTTATATAATCGCTGAAATTGTCCATTTCAACTCCGTGTGCATCCCCACCTCATTTAACCCTTTACCCAACGTAACGGCCAAAACCGGCCAGCGCTATTCTCAAAAATTGCCAATTAATTTTCATTATTTTTTTCATTTTTTGTCTCAGAAACATAGGTTATGACCCCTCATTGGAACGAGCTCGTTGAGCTCGTTCCAATGAGGGGTCATAACCTATGTTTTTGAGACAAAAAATGAAAAAAATGAGTTATTCGAGAATTTTTTTTGCATGTGTCGTCTGCTTTTCATGTTAGGTAAAGGGTTAAATTAATCGCCTAGTGGTCTGTAAGGTGGGGTCCGTGTCTCTCTCTATCTATCCCTCCCTCCCCCTCTCTCTCTCTCTCTCTCTCTCTCTCTCTCTCTCTCCCTACACCAAACGGGAATTATAACCACCCACCCTATTTTTTTTTAAATTCTAAGCTTCGAACTTTAAAAAGTTATTCATCTGTTGATGTTCAATGAACACCTTGTTCCACAGCCTGATCAATGATTGGTGACTGACGAATTATCAAGAATATGACTCAATCATTGGTCAGATTATCTTAAATTGAGTCATATTCTTGATAATTCTTCAGTACTTAGCTGAAATGTAAATGAGTTGTAACGGTAACCGTGTTTGTGCTTATATGGCTACAAATGTACAACAGTTTCAGCTACATCTCTACAAACCATGTAACTACCAAAACTCTTCATTTCTACTTATTGTGCATTATTGCCCGTGACCTAACGGTGACCATTTATGAAAATGTTAAGTTTCGAACTTTCATCATTAGGAAAATAGTTATTTTGACAATGTGTCCATTAACTGTGATTCAATTCGCAGTTCGATTCGAATTCGATTCGAAATTCAATTCGATTTAACAAATTTGATCCGATATTCGATTCGATCAAAATTTGCAATTCGCAGGACCCCAATCTTGCATTATTTTTTAATAATACTGGTAAAAAGGGGGTTATTAAATGACTTTTGGACCTAAAAAATACAATTTATTTTTTGTGTGTTTTTGTAGGAAATTCCCTGAAAAATATGCGCACGTGACAGGTACTTCCCTTTATGTCATGTTTTCTCTCTTATTGCAGCATGACCCCGAGTCAGAAAAAGTTGTCTGAAGGGCTATAGTAGACAAAGATACTTGAATTCCAAAATTAAAGATATTTGAATTCCAAAATTGAACCGTATAGGCCCGTTCTGATGCATTCAAATTACTCGAGGCTATCGCTTTGAATGTATCCACAAGAGTTTATAAGTTTTCTGTTCCTGATATTCTAGTTGCGACAACTCACTCCGCAGTCATGTTCGCAGCGGACTAGATTCAAACAATAATTGTTTAGTATATCAGTGAATGAGGAAAGGCCCACATATTGCCACCCCCCACCCCCTCGATGGGGGAATAAGGCGCCATCAACAATGTTTTAGCATTCTGGATGCCGCCTTGCTCCACTCAAGGGTCGGTATATTGTACAAACTATACGTAAGTGCACTCTGCTGTGGCTTCAAATGACATTGGGGGAATTTTCCCGCTAAATGTGTTAATTGTAAAAACTGCAGGATAAGTTGCCATCTTCAGACAGAAAGTTGACAGAAATGAAATGTATGAAACCCAAAACACTCAGGGTTGCGAATATGTTCGAATCCAATCGAATCGGTGAAAAGATTCGAAAACGAATCGAATCACGAACGCTCGCTAGGGCCGAGATTATTTATATGGCCGTTTAGAAAGTGCGGAGTTTTGAATGTTGAAAGTAAATAATAATAAAACTTTGGCCGGCCGCTGATTTGTCGGGGTTCTCGGATGAGAAGGCCTTGATTACCCCTGTACTTCCAGCTGTCTTCCTATCCCCACGCTTCTTCTCTCCTCCCAACACTCGGAGACGAACTGCTTGGTGGCATCCCTTGCCCCATTCTTTCCAATCTCTCCGATTAGCATATTAACCCTCTCCTTTGAGTCTCCCACTAATCACATGTCCTTCATTCTCCAATTCCACTTCCCCATTATACCCCCAGTGATTCTTATTCTTTTAGATTGGTATTTTGGGCATTCTAGAAGAAAGTGTTCCAGGGTCCACACCACGCCCAAATTACACAGCTGGCACTTCGTTTCACTGTTTTTCCCAATTTTCCCCGTCAGCTCCAGTGATCGCGACCTCAGCTTGAACAACAGCCCTCCCCCTTTCCCCCAAAGGTGCCATCAAGGTACTCTTCAAATCGAGGTTTCTCTTTATCATGCAAGCCACCCAAATACTTCTTTGATTTGACCCCCTCTAGCCAATTACAGTTACCATCGTCTATGACCCTTTCTCTGACGATTTTTTTTACCCTGGTTTGCCCCAACGTCTAGGTCCGAGATCTCCAATGAGTAGTTTTAACTAGCTCTCTCACTTGGAGCATCCACCCCGTCTTGATATTTGAGTTGAAACTTCTCAGGAACATTACTTTACACCACCGGCTGTTGTGGAGATTTACCAAATAATTAAGGTAACCGAGTTTCAGTAAATCTATCCTGTCCTTGATCCTCATCCACCCAAGCTCACCCCTGATTGCTTCTAGTGCTGCGGCATTACTCGACCCCGTTATGACCTGCATCGTTCTACGGGATTTCCAAGCTCTTTACAGCCGTCTGGGTTAGGGGTACCACTTCCGTACCGTATGTTATACTTGGCAGACCCACCATTTCACAAACTGTTTTCCCCACAAAAACCTCATTGAAACTGTTTCTCCATATAAGTTTCATTTGATTAATGATTCGCTTCCCCTTCAGAATAATTTTATTTGTGTGGTTTCGGTAGATGCCTCTTCCTGTGATGTTTACATTTACCCCCAGATACTCGTAGTCACCTGTTTCTCCTACACTAAGAAGTTTGCTGCTACCTTCCGGAATGCAGAACTTCCCCACTCTCCACCTTCGAGTGGGGTACACTTTGAGGAGCACAGGTATACCTTTGCACTTACTTTCATTAAGTTCGCGTCTCCATTTGCTCCCATATTTACCAACAATTCCCAGCATTTTCGCTAGTTCCTCTTCGCGTTCTGACACTGGCACCATATCGTCGGCAAAATATAGCCCTGGGATCGGATCTTCAAGTCCCCAACTGCTACCCTTCGTCAATATGAAGGAGTTCATCTCCTAAACCTTTGATGTACAATGCAAAAAGAATTGGCGAATAGATGCACCTCTGTTTTTGGCCTATCTCCATATGCACACGTTTTGTTGTAATGTTTCCCAGGCTAAGTTCACTCTGTACATCTTTATATAATGCTTTCATAATTCCAACAAACTCGCCTCCCAAGCTCAGTGCCTCAAGCTTGCGCCACATACCCTCCCTCAATACTCTACCGTATGCCTTTTTAACATCCATAAAGGCCATTAACGTCTTTTTCTTTTTTGCTTTCGCGGATTCTATCATTTGGATTAGCGTGAAAAGATGGTCAGTGACTCTCCTTCCTTTCCTGAAGCCATTCTGGATTTCTTCCCCAAAACCCTTCTCCTCAATCGCCTCCTCTAATCTCCCATACATGACTGTACAGAAAACTTTCCCAATGTTGCTACTGACAGAGATCCCTCGATAATTATCCAAAACGTCTTTTTCCCCCATTGTGTGAATAAATGTCACTTTGCTTTCTCTCCACTCATTTGGGATCTCTTGTTTTTCTATGGCTAAATTGAATAAGGCAGTTAGGCCTTCCTAGAGTTTCTCTCCCCCTTTTTTGATAAACTCGTTATTAATTTCATCCACCCCTCCTGCTTTTCCATTCTTTAATTTTGAGATCACCTTTCCCAGCTCCTCCATTTTAATTTCGCTGCACACGAAGTTCGATAGATTTTCCTCGACCTGGTTCGGACACCCCGGTGGGTTCCCCATACCCCATCGCTTATCGTTTACCTTTTCCCAATGCTTGACTAGTTCTAATGCGATTTGATCCTGCTCGTCTTTAACTCTGCAATCTGCTTTAATAGCCTGTGGGTTACGTCTTTTGTTACGTTGATTCACCCATTTCCAAAATACGTTCGAACTCGACCCCCTGTCGTTTGTATCTTCCTAATAGGACTGCTATTTCGCACTCCCCGATTATCGTCTTTAATCTAATTTACTGTATTTCGTCCTTGCTGGTATTCTTCCTTTGCTACCGTGGCCCCGTTGCTTTCCGCCCCCTTAAGTGTTCCACATCTCCTGTATGCAGCACATTTAGCTTTTCTACCCTGGCCATTTTCAGTTCTTCGTTCACTCTCTACCCAAGTTCCCGTGTTGGCACCCTAATCTTTCCTACACTTTCCTTCCCTGCCTCCACTAGGCTCGCAACTATGGCGATGGCCATCTTCTGGACACTCACCCCCCCCCCCCCCCCCCCCCTTGTGTACGGTTGCAAGCTTTGGTTTCAGTTTTTCTTCGAACTTCGTCCAGTCAGCATCCTTTTTGAGTTCCCAAATCTCCTTGAAGCTTCCTTTGCTTTCTACTAGGTTTTTGGTCCTGATCGTCACTGTAATCAAGTTATGATCACCATCCACCTCCATTTTACCCTCATCATCCACATTTACCCCTATCACATCCCTCCATAAATAAAGTAATATATGTGAGAATGTAGTCAATTATTGATTTTCTGTCGTTTCTCTCCCAGGTCCATTTCCCCTTACATCTAGCGTCCCTGTTCAGAATCTTCAGACCGAGCTCATTTGTGAAGTTCAACAGCTTCCTTCCATTCCTGTTGACTTTCTTGTCCCCACCCTCTATGCCTTCTTCATTATCACCTATGTGTCCTTTAAAGTCACCCATCAGAATTATACCGAGCCTCCTGTTTTCTAGTTTCTGTGATATTGGACCTTAGTGTTGAGTATATCGAGTCATTCCACTCGGGTTTACTTCCCTCCATCGCACAGTACACAATCCCAAGGGCAATACTTTTGTTTCGCAGATTGATCTTTACACATCCAATTTCTTTCGATTCCTCAGCCGAGGTGCTGACATCTTCCAGGTCTGTGATCAGCGACGGTTTTAAATCCTCTTTAATGTAATGCCTACCCCCCCCCCCACCCCTTTCTGGCCTTTCGTTCGCCCTACACCTATCCACACGCACCCCATTACTTGGTCTACCCGTTCCGCGGTGCCTTATCCACGTCTTGCTTAAGCCCATGACATCAATCTCCCCTGCCTCGATCAATGTAGCAATATCGCTTACTTTCCGGTGGAGACCCTGAATGTTGTTGTAACTCACTTTCAGGGAACCGAGATTTACTGGCTTCTGCCTACTGGTCCCATTGTTTTCTGGCACTGGCCTTGGTAAACTTATTCTGTCCGCCTCGCTCTTGTACACCCCACCTGTGTGCACTCTAGTTATACTTGCCTCTGGCCTCCCACCCCGCTCCCTTCCAAAAAAGGCTCCGTTACCCGTATAATTTTATCCCCCAATACCCGTTTCCCCACCCTGCTAAGATGCAGCCCGTCACGCAATGTACATGCTCGCGTTGCCCCAAAACGTGTCCCAATGGTCGATAAAGGGTATTCCCAGGTCAACACAGTTGTCCTCCAACTCCTCATTTAGCGCCCAAATCCTTTAGTTCCTTCCGTCCCCTTACTGACCTTCTCTCCCTGGTATTGTTGGTCCCCACATGGACCACCACTACCGGTTCCGATCCTGACCCTGCCATCTACCCGATCCCTCAGACCCTCCACCTTCGCCCCCGGAAAGCATAATACTGTTCGGCTAGAACTATCGGGACCACAAACCACATTGTCAATCTCACGTACACTGCTGCTCCCCGCTACAATTAATTTTCTTCTTCTGGCCCCATTTCCTATATCATCTGCAACTCCCCTCGTTTTACATGCCTCTGGCCCCCTCTTTCTTTTCACCGCTCTCCTTATCCCATCTGGCCTATCAACATGAACAACCATTTCGTCCCCCTCAATTTCCCCCCGCTCTCATCCCCAGGGGTATCAGAATCTAAAACACTAAACATGTTTTCTAAACACCGCCTAGAAACTTTGGCAGCCTTACGCCGACTCTGGTTTCCCGACTCTACGCAGCCCTGTCCTGACGCCACGTTCCGAATTTTCCTGCTAGACCCCCCACCTCCACACCTCATCAGTCACACCTCCTACATCGAGCATCCCCCCCCCCCCCCCCGCTCGTTTCCTGCGTTCCAGTTTCCTCCTTGACTCCACCTTCCACCTCACCATCATAGTAACCTTCAACGGGGTAACTTCAGATAAATAAGACACCCTGAATACAGACCTCAACATCAAATTTTATAACAAGCTATATAGATCGTTGGTACCAACAAAATGGATCTTGTATTTTAACGAGCACTCGTAAGAAACAACAATGGACGTTTTAATGCGTTCTAACATTGGATTTCACTTCAATGATTGTATATTACTGTCCTTGATTAGTTTTGGTATTATTTTATACCTTGGTTAACAAATATGGAAATGTTTATTCAAAGACATTTCCTGGTTTCACAGGGTCTAATTGATCATTAGTTATTTTCATTGTTTTTCGAACACCTTTGTTTTCACATTATATGGAACTGTGTTTTAAACACCCGCTGTGATCTGGCAGTTCAAAGGTGCTCCTGGCATCATGAGTGTTTCTTCACTGGTTATTTTCATTGTTTTTCGAACACATTTGTTTTCATCTTGTATGGTACTGTGTTTAAACACCTGCTGTGAGCTTGCTGTTCAAAAATGCTCCTGGCATCATGAGTGTTTCTTCATTTAGACTTCGACATTTCAAGAACATTGTACAAATTTAACCCTCTAATTCATAGTAACAAAGAGTCGGACTAATATAAATTATAATGTGTGCGGACCCCCAGTCTGAGATATATCGTTCAAACGGATATTGGAAAATTTGAATATTACGTCGTGGAAGGGAACAATTGAAAACTAAATCAACACTGGCATATTCAACCACCCGCGAACCCCAGTTCCCTTTGAACTAACATCAGTTACGGCCGTCGGTCTGTCAGCTATCAACAGTACTAATATATACGACCCTATTATGGGAACGTGGTTTGGCGAATTTCACAACATCACATTTATTTATTTATTTATTTATCCATTGCGGTTTAACGACACTTTCGACAGCCAGGGTCACTTCGTGTCGGAGAGTTTTACGGATGGGGGAATTCAGAGCACCCGAAGAGACCATCGAGCAACGGCTAACAACTGTCAGAATTCACAGCGTACTAACTACGCGCAAGCTGGGTTAGCATTGGTTGAAGACACAGTGCAACCGTACCCGCACGCGGGAATCGGGATGAAGTGCCTACAACAACACATTGCTTGCGGTGCAGTTATCGCTCTCCTCTACTTGATTGATGCCACAGTAATGTTTGTGATTTAATGTTAACCCCGGAGGAACCAGCATATATTTTTTTAGGAATGGACGCACGCTGTATGTAAATTTATTGATCAGGTACGTCTTGTGGGGACATTCCATCCCAATAAGTCAAGTTCCGACAGATAAAATATTCTAATCTACATCATTCAGACATGCCTTCATTCATGGAAGGCATGCCTTGATGATGTAGTTGGAATATTACCCAGTCCGGATTTTAGTTAAACGGCTTCTTGGAAATTTACTTGTAAATAAAAAAAAAATAATTATCACGAACGGTACATCAAGTTGACTGATCATACTGACCAAAAGCCTGAATCGGGTACTACAGACCTCGAACTTGTATGATAGACTGGCTGTGTGTCTGACAATAATCCAAGTACGAAATCTAGTCCACTTTGGCTGGTAAGTCTGAAACTCCTATCTCCATGAAAATGTCCCAACCGGAAAATTATTGGACGTCCAAAAAGGATTATCATTATGAATTTATTCAAAATGTGTTGTATTCTTTTTCTTGAATCAGCCCACAATTTAAAAAGACATCGGAGGTATTATCGGTAAACGGAAAGGAAGAACAGAAATAACGAAGGAAAGAAACAACATTTAAATAGGAAAACAAGTAACAGGAAAACATGGGGAGTGAGGTGGCTCAGTGGTTAGAAAATTAAACTGACCCGCAGTAACTATGCCGTGTTCTTGGGCAGGACATATAATCACGTAGTGGGTGTGGGCGGAGTTTCTGTGTACGACGGTGTAATGTACGTCGATGGTGCACTCCCTTCAACCTCTGGTAACTCTGTGTTTGCATCATATTCATTAATTTGCACATATATACACAGAACGACACACGCGTGTGAATGAGTTAATCGATATGGCAGAGTACCAGCGCGGAAGGATAAAACGAGAGGCCTGTGGCCTCTCGTTTTATCCTTCCGCGATGGTACAAGTGCCATATCGATTAACCCATTCCCACGCGCGTGTTATGTGTTTATTACACGCCTTCCTGTTTATAAAAACAATTTATTAGCTCTTCTCAATTATTATTTCTCTGTAAGAGATGCGTCTTAACAAGGGCCTTGATCTCTGTCACACAGTTAATAGGCTGATACCCACCTCACCCCCACCCCCTTAATATATGAGGTTTATAGAATTTAGCCACTCTGGTATTTGATCTTATTTTTATTTTTATTGGTTTGATCTTATACTTATTATTATTATAATTACCCATATTATCACGTCCAGTCGTTCTTTATATATTTGCCTATTTTCTTATTGAATGGTTCTGTGAAAGGCTTTCCACTCTGCTATCCTGAAAATTGTTTATATTTGTTATGGGGAAAGGCAGGAAGACAGCCCACAGGGCTATGCTGTTTCCCGCAGTATCTAACTATATGTGTTTACTGCTATTATTGTAAAAAAGTTATACTGCAATAAATATTTCAATTCAATTCAATTCAATTATTAGAAGGACATTCGGCAATTCATTTGACAACTATCAACAAAAAGAACACATTTTATCGCCAACCAAATTTTCGAGGGGAACCCGTGTTACTGTTTGTCGCCTGAGGTACAATGTGTTGTATGTGCTTACTGGTACATAGAACACATTGGAACTCAGGGGACGATTTTCAGCTATCGCTAGCGATTCAAACTGTAATTTCGTTGCATGATTTGTAGAAAATTCCAGTGAAATTTCGCTGCTATTTAAAGATAGTCCGTCAACGACTTCATATATGAGTTGAACGGACTTTCATTTTCCGCATGGTTAGGTGTTACTTTAGATGGGGAGTTCAAAGATCAGGTGTGTAATAAGAATGTTTTCTCTCTATAGTTATCAGTTTTAATTGATGGTAATGAAATGAAATAAATTAAGCAAAAACTAATATAAAATATAAAAATAAGGTCTGTGATTATATTTAGATTGCCGAAAAAAGTTATTTGGACACGAGTGTATCGATTGTAGGATAAAATACCCTCGGACAAAATACCCTTAGGACATAATACCCTCAAAAAAATTACCCTTAGGACATAATACCCTCAATGGGTAGGACAAAATACCCTCGGACAAAATACCCTCATATTTGTTTCATGTTCTGTGCTATCTGCCATTTATATTGTGATTCATATCCAATTGCCATCTGCCATTGGTATTGTGCTACATATCTATTTAGTTTAATCCTTTACCTAACCTGAAAAGCAGACGACACTTGCAAAAATAATTCTTGAATAACTAATGTTTTGTCTCAAAAACATAGGTTATGACCCCTCGTTGGAACGAGCTCGACGAGCTCGTTCCAACGAGGGGTCATAACCTATGTTTTTGAGACAAAAAATGAAAAAGCAGTGAAGATTAATTGGCGATTTTTGAGAATAGCGCTGGTCGGTTTTGGCCGTTACGTTAGGTAAAGGGTTAATAAAATTTTTTTCAAAATATTGGTACTTGTTATTTCAAACAAAACACCGGCTAGTGCCTTAGATGCAATCCCCCCCCCCCCCCACACCAAATATCCAACTTTATATACATTTGGTCTGAGGGTATTTTGTCCGAGGGTATTTTGTCCTACCCATTGAGGGTATTATGTCCTAAGGGTATTTTTTAGGGTATTATGTCCTAAGGGTATTTTGTCCGAGGGTATTTTGTCCGGATACCGAGTGTATCTTCGTTTACGTCAAACCACACATCCGTTCATCTCCTAAATTGCGTTTACGTAACCAGTGCCTTGGACCAATGGAGACTCTGCACTACAGGATAATCATAAATATACTCCTTGTTGGGAGTTACGTCCCTCAAGTTCTCATCCAGGGATTAATGGAAGCTGTTTTCGTCCAGAGAAATTTGAAGGCTCACTGTTATCATATGGGTACAGAAGGGGTTTAATGAAACCACTCATCGGGGATCTGATTCCATGCCCGTTATGTTGTTTTCCATGAACCGTTTTGTTTTTCAATTTTTTACTGAACAACAAATGTTATGGTACATAGAAGCAGTTCCTCCTATTGAAACAGTCGTTTGTGTCGATATTTCAAGCACATGTCCATGTTCTGCCTTTCTTCCTTTTTCTTTCCAAAACGTAGATTGTCAGCTATTCCAAAAACAGTATATTCGCAAATATTTTCTGTTGTTTTAACAGGTTCTGCCCAGGTGCAGACTGACAAACAGTCGTGTTGCAACATTGGCACCAGCTAATAAGTACACACTATTTCATCTTCTGTGAATCTAGAATTCTTATTTAATTTATTTTACTTCTTCGGGTACGTTATTGGTGTACTCCATCCCTGTTCAGTCAGCAAAGTCACCAGAAATGCATCGCTGTTCATTGGGTCGTAAGTTTGTGATGTTTCAGATAAAACAAACAGTGTTGTACACAGTACAGTTCAAAAGGCAACGTACACAGTACAGTAAAACTCATTCATTACAAAGTTGGAAATAACGAAAAGTTGGTTATAGCGATATTTTAACCCCCGGCCAAGGTCCATTTAAACCATGCTTGGTTTTCGCTCTCATAGCGAAGTCCGTTACGGCGAATTATCGGCTATATCGAATATAACGAATATGGATTACTATCCCAGTTGTGCAAAGTTACATCACATAACACAAACACTGTTTACATTTGGCTGTTCTATCATCTACTTAAATGATTTCTGCACTTCACTTGAATACCCAGAGGCCTGATGATTCATTTATTTATTTATTAATTCGAATGAAACGACACCTTCAGCAGCCAGGATCACCTCGAGACGGACAGTTTTATGAGTGGAGGAAGCCGAAGTGCCCAGAGAAAATCACCGAGCAACGACGAGCAACCGGCAGACTCCTCAACGTACTAACTCCACACAGGCAGTGTTAGCATTGGTTGAAGACAGATGCACCATCGACCTGCAGTACGCCTTAGTACACAACGCCACCGTTCAAAAAATATGTTATCCCTACTTCATCTCACCGAGAGCTGTTTTAGGAATGTGTTAAAGGAAGAGCCATTAAATATGTGTTGGAATAATTAAAAAAAAAAAACAATTAATGAGTGTTTTGAAATTTGAACTCAATATAAAATGTAAAATATACGTCAGAACGACAGTCAAAATTAACTGAATTATTATAAAATGATGCAAACACGCCTAAATATTTGACTATGTTGTTCATATGTGTAAAATACCATGTTTTAATATTTCAAATTTGTCTTACATCTTTTTCAAATTATTCGGATATTGCGATTTCACTTCGACACACCGATATATCGAGAATCGGTTGTAGCAAACTCATTTTCGGGGTCTTTATGACCTCTCTATAACCGACTGTTCCTGTAGTAGGTCTCTCTGCACAACCCGAATTACAACCCGGCTCTATTTCATTTTAGCACCATCTGTGTCTCTTGTCGAACCTCGTTTTTAACAACACAAACGGGGGATCCATTTTTCGCCTTGCAGCTTTATTGTTCGTTTTGGACGCAGCATACCCCGTAAGTCGCAATGTCAAAAGAATTCTTCTATCTAATCAGAAAGGAGCGTATCTGTCTATGACGAGCTACTTAGCTGCATGTAAAGGGAATCAGTATCTAATCCATGCTCGCGACAATCACAAAAAACATCATTGACATCGTTACATTGCCTGTATCTGTAATCCTCGATTTGATACCCAAAGCCCTACGTTGTGAAGCAGGTCCAATTTGATTGTATGTTCACTTATCTTCATTCACACAATTCGTGATTTCGAGGATTCATTTCTCACAAGACCACGCTGTTTATACAAATGGATACATTCTTATCATCAAAATAAATAGTATCCCGTTATTTGTCTTTTTTCGAGGCAGTCCCTAGTTTCCAAATAACTTCGTTGCACCCTCCGCTTTCTATTTGTAAATGTCGACATCGCCATCTCGTTTGCCATCTGATATCTAACATCTGGTCTGCACATTCTTGAGAGCGTGAATTAGATTGAACAGGTTTTGTCGCAATTTGGGTTGATAAAAAAGACAAAAATAAAGCGCACAACGAAAAGGTTTTGGCAATACGAACGTTAACCTTAATTGAAATAAAACACAACGGAAGGAGCTTAATGAAAACTCATTTGCATATGGTATCAAAACAAAGCAAGCAAAGTATAATTGTTTATAACCATTTATTACCCAAAGGGAAATTAAACTTTTACTCGTTTGGAGGGAAAGTTTACGTTCTGTAACAATGTGTGCTACTGCTGTTATGACGTATGCTGTTATATTAAGGACTGCCAATTCTGTTATGAGGAAAAACTACTGGCAGTACACGCAGTTGTCTGTTCTCCCCCGAGTACCGCGAAAGTTTAAAAAGTAGAAATACATAAAATATCTTCATAGAACTGCCTTTGTAATTTTCATAATGTTATTATTAGATTCGCGTTGCATGAAATACATTCACGACCAATACGCACGAGGGTCCCCCTACTTGAATAATACTTTACATATTTTGTTGTGTCGACCAGAGCAGCAATTTTGTTTTCCTTCCCGTGGAAGTGTGACATTCTCACCGACAGGTTGTTAGTATTTCGGCCGCACGATTGATCATCTATTATTTCGCATCTAATCTAAATTGTTACAGGTGAGACATTGTAGTGTGTTACATAACTAAACTGCTTTTTCTCACAGAAACATTCCAACTTTTGTGATAAGTCATCTCCAATCGTGTCAAATTGTCATTTTGCTACCAAAAATCCCACCATTAAAATATACTTACTCACCCTCCCCCCCCCCCCCCCCCCTCCCTCGGGAGTAAAAAAAAAAACAGCTGTTCGGCAAAAATCCGATATTGGTTTATGTACGACTTTAACAGGGGCGATGGCAGAAGAATGTTATTTCTGTGGCAGCTAATATCAAACCCTGCTTTGGGGTGATCTGTGAAATTCCTTTTATCATCAGCATGATTATTTATACGGTCCCCTCGTGTCGTTCTGTGTATTTGTGTTCAACCTGCACATTGATTCAACTTAGCAGAAAATATTTCCCAATTAATTCTTTCATTTCACTCGAGTAACCGTCGACCTAAAAGCGTAACGTTTCTCTCATGACTGTCCCAAGGCGGTCCACGATAGAGTTGGACTATTCAGCTGTTTCTTCATTTGCTGAATTCTAGGGAACTGCTGTGTCAAACCGCGAAGGGCCCCTTTCTTCATGTTCACATAAATTGCCTTGCCAAACGCACCTGTTGGCTGATAGCACTTTTGAAAATCTTTTCAAAATCTTTCATTCCGATCAATTTTCTTTTTGGTTTCATTATATTGGTGCAGGAATAGATGCCACCTCTGCATTATACTCATTCACCCGGTGAGTCGTTCTTCCATAGGTATGACAGTACTCATGATTTATTTTTCTCTCCTTCGCATCAAAACCTTTGACGACTGGACATTCTTTTGAATTTCCTCTTTCTTATGCAGATCTCTATAGAGTCGAACTCTTATTATTGTATTGGCCAAATACAATCAATGGTCTACCAACAATTCTGTCTTTGACGAGATAGTGAAATTCCTTATTTTAATGATTTAATGCGGGAGCGCGGTGGCTCAGTAGTTACGTCATTGGACTTCAAACCGAAAGGGCCACGATTCAGTCCTCACCACGGATAACTGCACTGTGTCCTTGGGCAAGGAACTTAACCCCGATTGCCCACGTGGGGGCACGGATGCGTTGGGTACTAAGGCGTACTGCACGTCGATGGTGAACTTGACTTCAAACAATGCTAACCCTGCTTGTGCGGTTTTAGTACGCTGAGGAGTCTGACAATAACTCGCCTCTGCTCGGTGGTTCTCCCCTGTTACTCCGGCTTCACCCACCTATAAAACTGCCCGAAACGAAGTGATCCTGGCTGTTGAAAGTGTCGTTAAACACCAATAAATAAACAATAAGGATATAAGATTAGCTATTTCAAAATATATTTCTTCTTTAACATTGTTGAACAAGTACATCAAGGTAAGTCAAGGAACGCTGATTCATCTTTCAACAAATCAGCCTTCCGTCCTTTTCCGCTGACTCGGGGAACGGCTTCACTCACGACTGATGTACTATTCAAGCACGTATCTGAATATTATCATGTTGTGACCACACTTGTTAACCCTTTACCTAACATGAAAAGCAGACGACACTTGCAAAAAAAATTCTTGAATAACTAATTTTTTTCATTTTTTGTCTCAAAAACATAGGTTATGACCCCTCGTTGGAACGAGCTCGACGAGCTCGTTCCAACGAGGGGTCATAACCTATGTTTTTGAGACAAAAAATGAAATTATTTTGAAAATTAATTGACGATTTTTGAGAATAGCGCTGGCCGGTTTTGGCCGTTACTTGGGTAAAGGGTTAAACGATTTGTAATCTCCAATACATGTGTTACTTTTCTTTAGACTGTTGAAAAATTTCATGATCTGACACGTTGTCTTGATTTAATTTCTTCGAAACGTCGACCCATTCCAATGGTGGATACTCAACAATAGACACCTTTCGCACAATGAACGGCGACTGATCAAAATTACGAATGGTTAAGAGTAGTCGTAAATTCGTCAGGCGGTCAAAAAAACCTTCACGACTGCGAGTCCATTTGTGTTTCGCCATTATCTTGTGTTGAGCGGCGTCGAATGATTTAATTGCCAGTAACAGCTGGACATTTTGCCACATGGTGATTACAGTTTAGGGGCATAATCTTAGAGTGAACCCACATATTAAGTAGCGGATGAAGACTCTCAAACCTTTTTTTTGCATTATGATATACCAGCGTGTTTTAAGACTTAACACACGGTGTTTATCAGCTCATGTCCAAACTTGTTTAAAGTTGGCTTATGTAGTGGTGTCCTGTATATACATTGCTGCAACATGAAATGCAATGACTGTGGGCATAATCTCAGAGTGAAACCCCATATTAAGTGGCGGATGAACGATCTCAAACGTTTTGCAATATGATATACCAGCGTATTTTAACACTAAGATGGCGGCGACGTTAACGCACTGTGTTTATCAGTTCATGCCTAGACTTGTATAAAGTTGGCTTATGTAGTGGTGTCCTGTATATACATTGCTGCATCATGGAGTGCAATGACTGAGGAACATCTGCAAAGGTAAAATTGACTCAAGGAGACCATATGTTATGTCCTAATTGTGGAAAAAAAAGATTTGCACACGAATCGCACAAATCAACAGACAATAAAAAATTAACGACGTGAGTAATACTCCACATATTGCTGCCAGGGATGCGACATGTCTTGTCCTTAATAAACTTTTGTGTTTTGTGATTAATAAGATGCAGACAATTCCATCAGATCTGATCATGAAGCTGTGCCACGATCACTGTTATGACAATGAAATTGAAACTGCAAAAACTGTTTTATTTGAACTATCGCCAAATAAATCGTGTTCAGTTCGACGCAAGGGACCTGATAAAAATATCAACAATTTGAAAGATATCTTGACTGTCCTGCATGAAGTGGACTTATGTGTTTTTGTGGTCTCTGATCTTTCGAAATTACCACCTATTGACTTCAGCCACATAGATGTATCGTCTGTTTTGAAAGACATTAAATTTGAACCTGAACAGTTAAAAGGTTTCGTGTCGAGCCCCGGTGAAAGTCTCAACAAAATTCTAAAAGAAATTCATGATATGCGATCAAGCTTGAAAAGTAACATTATTGTGAATACGATACAATACAATGACACGCCAGTCAATCAGCCTGGAGAATTTTACACAAGGTTCGTCACTGACCAACGCCAACTCAGCAGTGAATAATGACCCAGCTGAGCTCAACGTTGATTGTTCGACAGAACTCACAGCTACCGGTTCCCGTCTAACGGTAAATCAGAACAAACAAGTACATAGCACTGTTTCAATGACAAAGAACGCTCACACCAAGCCTTCAATGCCAATTTCGCAAAACGATTCACAATAAGAACCCTCTTCATATGCTGACGCTGTAATGCCATGGCGAAAGAATTTTTCCGATCGGGGATCATTCACAAACAACGGTTTTGTTCCCGTGGAAAGGAAACGTCAACGACAAAAACCCATTATTGGCACAGCAACGAAAGCTTCGTTGAAAGCGGTTAAAACGTCCCCAACCATTTCTGTCTTTGTCTCTAGGTTGTCACTGGACACCACCAGGAACGACATTGAACAGTACGTGAATTCTAATTATGACACCATTGTGAACTCTTGTGAAAAACTTTTGACAAAATACGATTAGTATTCTTCCTTTCGCATAGATTTCAGTGACCGCGAAGCACTAAATAAATTGCTCGACCCTGAGTTCTGGCCAGAGGGTGTTCTGGTGAGAAAATACTTCCCTAAAAGGAAATCTGTTTTGCCAAGTTATATGCCCAGGAATCTAGGAAAAAATGGCACAGGAAAAAATGGCACAGGAAAAAATGGCACACTTTATTGACACCCTAGTAAAAAATGGCACACAGGGGAGGAAAAAATGGCACAGGAAAAAATGGCACTCTTCCCTAATCAACCAGGAAAAAATGGCACAATTGGTAGGAAAAAAATGGCACAATTGGTAGGAAAAATGGCACAAGCCATTTAAGTATAAAAACACAAAATTAACAACTTTTTTTTATTTCTGGACAAAAGAGGTGAAACAATAGCACAAAAATAGCACAAATGTAGTCCATCATCAAAGCACATGTTTTTGTGGGTTATAAAACAAAGCACTAATACATATTTGCTAATATACCTTAGATCCGAAATTTACCTATTTACAAGTTTTTCGTAGTTTCGTATTATATTCAGCAGTTTGGGCACTATAGGCCCTATCAGCGTTACTTACAACTACAGAGCCAACCAATATAAGTTGTTAGATAATGACAGGAGAATTTGTATTACAATTGGATTGTTGATCATTCCAATGCCTATCACCATTCCCTTTTGGATAGCTTTCCAAAAAATGATGTCAGGGGTTGGAATTATCAACAAAAAAATGGTAATATAAATTCTCTTGTCGTTATCCAACGACTTGTTCAGGGTTAAACTACACCTACTCCAGAAATATATTTAGTAGCCTTGTGCAGGTTTCTTCCTGATAATGTTCACGAATATAGAAACTCAGTTTGGGCACTATAGGCCCTATCAGCGTTACTGACAACTACAGAGCCAACCAATATAAGTTGTTAGATAATGACAGGAGAATTTGTATTACAATTGGATTGTTGATCATTCCAATGCCTATCACCATTCCCTTTTGGATAGCTTTCCAAAAAATGATGTCAGGACTTGGAATTATCAACAACAAAATGGTAAGATAAATTCTCTTGTCATTATCTCTGCCTACTCCAGAGATATATTTGAAATTTGAACTCAGCCTGTATAATTTGCAAACTTTATGCTGGCAAACAATGATAATTTTTTGTGTGCCATTTTTTCCTAGTAAGTCAAAAAAGTGTGCCATTTTTTCTAGTGCCATTTTTTCCTAGGTAATTGGAAAAGTGTGCCATTTTTTCCTGTGCCATTTTTTTCGCCCCCTCAAAAAACAGCATTTTTGGAGTGCCATTTTTTCCTAGTAAGTCAAAAAAGTGTGCCATTTTTTCCTGTGCCATTTTTTCCTGTGCCATTTTTTCAGGGCACCATGCCCAGTGTTGCGCCCAGTTTTGCGCCCGGGGTGCCTGAGGCCTGGAATTAACATGGGTAGTCTTAGAATTGTATGATGTAACTACAAGTCCGTGAAAAATTCACGCTCTTCAGTTCACCAGCTGTGTGACAATAACGACATTGTTTTTTGTAAGAACATTGGCTGTTCGATTTTGATATACCTTGGATTTTTTGGAAGTAAATTCAATGTGGGACACCAATATGGAGGGGTGGCTATCCTATGGCGGAAGTCGTTGAGTAACTCAGTTAAATTTATAGGTTATTCCGGTTAGCCTGGTGGTCCAGACTCATTATGCCCTGAACATTTGAAACACTGTAGTCAGTCTTTGATTCCGCTACGCTACTAGTGACACTGGTAAACACAATTATTACACACGGTTTCATCCCACGTGGCATGGCAGATGTAGTTTTAATCCCCTTAAATAAGAATAAGGATACGTATCGACTAGTCGCATTAGCAACAATATTGTCAAAACTGCTAGATAAAGTAAGACTAACTCGTTGTTTTATTAATTTGAATACAACCGACTGTCAGTTTGGATTCAAAAGAAAACACTCAACTGACAGCTGTATATTTGCTCTCAATGAAATGTTTCGCTTCTGTGTAGATCATGACACTATTTTGAACTCTTGTGAAAAACTTTGGACAAAATACGATTCGTATTCTTCCTTTCGCAGAGATTTCAGTGACCGCGAAGCACTAAATAAATTGCTCGACCCTGAGTTCTGGCCAGAGGGTGTTCTGGTGAGAAAATACTTCCCTAAAAGGAAATCTGTTTTGCCAAGTTATATGCCCAGTGTTGCGCCCGGGGTGCTTGAGGCCTGGAATTAACAATAACCTCATCATGGGTAGTCTTAGAATTGTATCATGTAACTACAAGTCCGTGAAAAATCCACGCTCTTCAGTTCACCAGCTGTGTGACAATAACGACATTGTTTTTTGTAAGAACATTGGTTGTTCGATTTTGATATACCTTGGATTTTTTGGAAGTAAATTCAATGTGGGACGCCAATATGGAGGGGTGGCTAACCTGTGGCGGAAGTCGTTGAGTAACTCAGTTAAATTTATAGGTTATTACGGTTAGGCTGGTGGTCCAGACTCATTATGCCCTGAACATTTGAAACACTGTGGTCAGGTTTTGATTCCGCTACGCTACTAGTGACACTGGTAAAGGCAATTATTACACACGGTTACATCCCACGTGACATGGCAGATGTAGTTTTAATCCCCTTAGATAAGAATAAGGATAAGTATCGACTAGTCGCATAAGCAACAATATTGTCAAAACTGCTAGATAAAGTAAGACTAACTCGTTGTTTTATTAATTTGAATACAACCGACTGTCAGTTTGGCTTCAAAAGAAAACACTCAACTGACAGCTGTATATTTGCTCTCAATGAAATGTTTTGCTTCTGTGTAGATCACGATATTCCAGTCTTTGTGTGCTTCCGGGGCGTTAGTAAGGCTTTAGATAGAGTTAATCACATCACACTCTTGCGTAAACTGTTATCACGTGATGCACCACTTGCAATCGTTCGTCTGTTGCATTGTTGGTTTAGAATTCAGCAATTTTGTGTTCGATGGGTACAATCTTTCTCCAATAAATTTACAGTAGGTAACGAGGTGAGACAAGGGGTATTCTTTCCCCTACCCTTTCAACGTTTACTTGGACCACCTTAGTACGCGGCTAGGTCGAGCTAGTGTTGGATTTTCCCTGGGTAATGCTATTATAAATCGTCTTTGCGACGCAGATGATTTATGACTGATATCGCCAGCTGTTAGAGGTCTTCAGATTTTATTTCGTATCTGTGAATTGGAAGCAGCTGATCTCGATCTTTCATTCCTAAATGTTTTTCGAAACTCAAATTCCCGAATGTATGTATTAACATTTGCGAGTTAAAATTCTTAGACCAATACAAGTATCTTGGACATATTATACATACCTCATTGAAAGCTGATTTAGACAACGAAAGACAATACCGAGCCATATGTGTCAGATCTAATCAGTTGATTTTGAAGTTTTCGAACTGTACTCCATGTGTCAAAACATTTTTGTTTGAGAAATATTTAACTCCCTTATACTGTTGTCACTTGGGGGCACGGGTCAACCAGGGAAGAATGCGGTCTCACCGTATGTTACAACAACGCCTACAGCTCCAGCGAAGATATGACAACTTCTGTAGTGCAAATAAAATGTTTGTGTCGGATAGAGTTCCAACCTTACTTACGCTCATAAGAAGATTTATGTTTAGCTTTAGAGAAAGAATAACTACCTTTCAGAATGGAATTATCCAGTGTTTGATAAACTCCGTCCTCGCCTTTACGTCACCCCTGGTCAAAACGTGGAATGACGCCCTGTACTGTTGACAACACTGTTTTGAAAATCTGAGTACTTAATAATGGTATCTTAAGTAATCTCTGACACTTGCACGGTAAGGCCCCGCCGATGCATGGGAGAGCTGAGACTTGCCTGTGTTTTTGTCATACAGTCGAAGCTACACTGAGGTTTACCGCCCCTTGATCGAGTCATACATATTCTCGTTTTTCTCTATAACGTATATCCATCTCGATTTTATATCGAGGGCTCACCTTCAATTTATGCCTATGTATTCGTTTACATTATTTTTTGTTCTTTTTTCTACTTTGTTCACTATGGACTTCACTGTGTGAAATAAAAGATTTATTCATTTAATGATAAATTGTAATCGTAAATACGGATAAGGGAAACGACAGCCGATAGGAAGAACCCAAATGTCCCATTCGAACTTCTTATCAGCCGTCGTTCATTGTGCGAAAGGTCTCTGTTGGAGACAAGGCACCATGATATCTCAAGGAATGTACAGTATAGTCGCCGTGGGCAGTCACTTTTCCACGTGTCCACAGTGGTTGTGGAAAACCGTGGGCAAATTACCCTTCAACTGCCCACAGAGATTTCTGTGGGCAGAGGTTTTTCTAGACCGTGGGCATGCTACCTACTTACCCACAGAATTAATAACTAACACGGCGATTCCCGTAGTGTCCACATGATCTGACTTTTTATTACACCACTATAATATTTATGTTACGTAATTGTTCTACACGATAGCAATAAGAAAAGAAATCTGTTAACATCGGAACGAGGTCAAAATATCAGACTAGTTTCTGTTCTTCCCTGTCAGGACAAATTCACGGGATAATCCAACTGACGAAAATGCAGAAACTAAAAAGCTTGTGGACCATGTGATATTTATCTACTCATCTGTTTGTCATTTGTTAACCTTTTACCTAACGCTAGGAGTAGACGACACTCGTGAAAAAAATTCTTGTGTAACTAAAAATTTTCATTTTGGCTTTCAAAACATAGGTTATGACCCCTCATCGGAACGAGCGTGACGCGCTCGTTCGAACGAGGGGTCATAACCTATGTTTTGGAAGCAAAAAATGAAAATATAAAATACATTGAATGGCGATTTTCGTCTATAGCGCTGGCCGGTTTTGGCCGTTACGTTAGATAAAGGGTTAAATAAAGGAGGAATATTTCCACCAATTATGAATTTATCGTCACCAAATAAGGCCTCTCCTCCTCACGGCTTCATTTTTATCTTCCGCTTCCGCAAAGTTCCGGTTCGTTTTCGCGACAGCTACCGGCTGTCTTCGAAATTCGAATCAAAAGTTGAGAGTATAATTTCAGAAAAACAACTCCTACCCCAAGCATTGGTTACTGGGTCATAATCCACCAGTAATGCAGGACTTGTTTACCACAATGAACAAGCACTGCTTCACATCCCGGGATCCCCCGGGGGTCGGTCCATTACAGGTGGGGGAAGCACCTCTCGAGTATTCGCTTACCAATGCCTGATGTTGGTTTTTAACCCTACTCCCCGTGGATATTAATAAAAGTTAGCCCCAGTGGTCTGCGTCAGACAAGATAGATCCATTAGTCTCGTGCACACAAGTAGTTTGAAGTTTTTAATCCTTTCAAACGCTGCTGTATATAGTATACACATGCCACTAACTTCTGTAAAACTACTTCAGAAGGATTATAGCAGGTCATAAATCATAAACACAAGAGCAGCATTAATTGCCGATCAACATAAGTCAATCAAGTTAATTAATTTAATCATTGATGAATAACAAACAATCTTGCAGAAAAATAATAACAACCAAGAGAATAAAAATGTTTGGTTTATATTTTTTCATTCTTTCACTTTAACAATTAAAAATATACATTGTAATTTATCGATAGGGCCAGGTTAAAAAAAAACGAAATTAATTCGACGATGCATTTTTATTGTACGTTGAACCATCAGAATTACTCTGAAATTATCCACTACAAAGTGCGAATTTCATATTGCAGTTTTTAGTGAATAATTCCAAAGTAATTTATCGACAGGGCCAGGTTAAAAAAAACGAAATTAATTTGACGATGTATTTTTATCGAACGCTGAACAATCAGAATTACTCCGAAATTATCCACTAAAATGTGTGACATTCATATTGCACATTTTAGTGAATAATTCCGAAGTAATTTATCGATAGGGCCAGGTCCAAAAAAAAAATGAAATTAATTTGACGCTTCATTTTTATTGTACGCTGAACAATCAGAATTACTCAGAAATTATCCGCTAAATAGGGCGACTTTCATATTACACTTTTTAGTGAATAATTCCGAATTAATTTATAGATAGGGTCAGGTTAAAAAAAAACGAAATTAATTTGACGATGCATTTTTATTGCACGCTAAACTATCAGAATTACTCCGAAATTATCCACTAAAAAGGGCAACATTCATATTGCACTTTTTAGTGAATAATTCCGAAGTAATTTTTCGATAGGGCCAGGTTAAAAAAGAAACGAAATTAATTTCACGATGCATTTGTATTGTACGCTGAACAATCAGAATTAAAAAAGGTTCAAGGCCTGGGGGTGCTGTCATGATTAGCCCCTTTTTGCATAAATATATGACATTAAACACAAATAAATAATTAAATAAATTAAATAAATAAATAAATTAAATAAATTAAATAAATTAAATAAATAAATAAATAAATGGGCCTGAGTACTGGGCGCTAATTACCCCGGGCTGATGTTCCTTTGTCAAAATATTTCCAGGCCGAAAATTCTAGAAGCCGAATGTTCCTCTTCCCGCCCGAGCTTAGAGTTGTCAACGAAAGCGAACGAATTGTTCAACAGTCGATCGAAAATCAGATTCGGTTTTTCAGAAAGATCATATCAATACATAATTGCATATCAGCGATATTCGCAGGTGCACTCTTTTATTTGCAACTATTTTTTTCGTTTTGTACACATTTTTTTTAAAGCACTCGTTCGTAATCAACATGGGTTTGTCACTGTATGTCTTGTTTTCACAGTGTGGGTTGTGCTATTCACTTTTCAGATTGAGAAAATGTGACGTAATTTTAACAAGTTATCAATTTTTTCCTTTTTGTAAATACAAAAATGGCCATATACCAGTGCTTGCAAATTGAAATGATGAAGAAATAAATATTTTTAATCAGAGTCATATTCTCTCAAGACGTGTTAAAAATTACTTCCAGTTACATTTCTGTGGGCAGACGTGTTTCGGATTAATTATGTGGACACTGCCGTCCGGCATTATCATCGTTCAGTAATCTTTTCCACAGAAGTCCACAGGCTTTTGTCCACAGAACTACATGCCCACAGAAGACCACAGAAACTGCTACCAAACTTATTTCTGTGGACATGTGGAAAAGTGACTGCCCACGGCGACTGTACTGTATCATAGTAAAATCGGGAGAGTCAAGTAGTTAATGTCAAGGAAGAAGAAATGTCTTGAGGCACGTAAGCTCATTCGCGTTCTTCGCAAAAATATTTAAATGGCATTTTTGTGTTCGAAATAATTCACCAGTTCTCGTTTTATGTTGGTGACATTATATTTTCCGGAATTGAATCAAATGCTTAAAACATCGTCATGTAACTATGGAATTATTTTTTAGGTTTTTCAACCAGCTCTATTTCCAGTTATAGCCACATACAGAGATGGCCTCGTCCATCAATGCTGCTTGTATCGTCAGCATTATTTCCACAATTAAAGACAAATACAGCTTTGCATTAACCTTTCACCTAACACGGAAGGCAGACGACGCCTACAAACAAAATTCTTCAATAACTACTTTGTTTTAATTTTTCGAGTCAAAACATAGCTTATAAACCCACATTGGAATGATCTCAACGCGATCGTTCCAATTAGGGGTCATAAGCTATGTTCTTGAGACAAAGAATGAAAAGAAAATGAAACAGTTAACCCTTTACCTAACGTAACGGCCAAAACCGGCCAGCGCTATTCTCAAAAATCGCCAATTAATTTTCAAAATATTTTCATTTTTTTCTCAAAAACATAGGTTATGACCCCTCGTTGGAACGAGCTCGTCGAGCTCGTTCCAACGAGCTCGTCGAGCTCGTTCCAACGAGGGGTCATAACCTATGTTTTTGAGACAAAAAATGAAAAAATTTAGTTATTCAAGAATTTTTTTTGCAAGTGTCGTCTGCTTTTCATGTTAGGTAAAGGGTTAATTGTGACTTTTGCGAATAATGTTGTCCCGTTTTGGCCATTACGTTGGGTAAAGGGTTAATGAGCAGCTTCTCGATCTCTCGTTTGGAAAGTCATCATTCGTTCATCAAGGTTTCAGTTTTGACTCGTTATAGGAAGACCATGGGTTTTTCAAACCCCAGCAAATTGCAGCAGATGCTGACACTTAACGGATTGTGCTGCATGACCCATCTGTATGTGCTATCCTCTGTGGACGTGTGCTCGTGGCGATGCATTGTCAAGAGAGGCTTTTATTACATCCTACCTTTCCCGAAGGCAAGTGATTTACGGTATTGATCGATGCCTGTAATGCAGCGGAAGTGTTTTTTGTAAAAATTCAAGTATGTGGTTGAGGCAAAACGTCTGTTGATCTCAAGATTGGCTTGGCGACAACGCCATCAGTATCTTCAGCCAGTTCAAAATTTAACCCTTTACCCAACGCAGACGATATCAAAAAATTATTATTTTAAATATTTTTTCAAATTTTTAAAAAAAATTCAACGAAACCATATCATGTGAACCCTCGTTGGAACGAGCTCCTTTCTCCGAGGGGTCACATGGTATGGTTTTGTTGAAATTTTTTGAAAAATATTTTTTTCAACTGCTAAATTTGCATATTACGCGGGCGGATGCGGCCGATTCGATGGGTAAAGGTTTAAATTCGTATCTTGACTTCAAATATTTCTCCACGTCAGGTAGTTGATCTAATGTTACACCAATAGAATTTCTGATGATTAGATATGATTTTCTTTCCCGGAATTGCCTATTACCAAACTCGGTAGGTATACTACACACTCGCCTCACATGACGCTAATCTCGGCCGATATGAACCCAGCTAGAGCTGCCCCGATCGATGCGTTACTAGACACAACCATTTTGTTTGTATAAAATTCATTCACCTTTCTCGCCGAACGCAATCAGGAAATTGTTGTGGGTGACTTGATGCTGAGGTTTTGTATGACGAGGAATTAAGGATGTCAATAATAAAAGATTAGACAGATGAAGAAAAGAATGAAGAGAGTTACAAAGAAAAGTCAACTTGAACTAAGATTCAAAGTCGTAGATTCGTCGAAGTGGGAGAAGAAATAGTTCAGCTCTCCGAACGTCGTTACCTCCCCAGTGAGGAAACGTTCAGATATCCGATCTAGGAGAAGGTGAAACGTCGAACTTTGTGAAAAAATGAGAAACAACAACACTGTCTCAAAACTGTAAAATATCTTTAACTGCATTCATGACTAAAGTGATGGTGTTTAAAACAAAACTTCTCGTGCAGCTATGACGTCACAAAATTCTGGAAATTCAGCTTGTGAATTATAAATCATTATAAATTCCTCCTGCTCGTACGTTACGTCTTCATTACTTTTTCCCTGCAATGGAATACTTCCACATTCTTTATTATATAAATATTGTTTATAAAATGACATCTTTTTGACAATCGTGTATTCTGTGTATTCCGAAAGATGGGCCGGGAACTCTCACGACAGGGACTTCAACGTTTCTCTATTAGTAGTAGAGAGAGTCAACTTGTACCTTTTTTGCCGGGCCTCGAGGTCATGACCTAGGGCCCAAAATTCCTAGGCCCTTTCTAGACTCTCCGCACTCCTCCCCATGCCCAACGCCCAAGTACGTTAGGCCCTCTTCACCCCTCCCTATACCCAACGCCCAAGCCCGTTAGGCCTCTTCACCCCTCCCTGTGCCCAGTACCCAAGTCATTTAGTCCCTTTCCAACCCTCACAGTACCTAAAACCGTTAGGCCATCCTCACCCCTCTCCGTGCCAAGGCCGTGAGTCCCTGTGCCCAAGGTGGAGGCGTTGTTAATGCGCATGTCGTCAACAAGATGGCTGCGCCCATATTGGGCATGCGCAATAACAATTTTCAAGATGGTGGTGCCCATGATATGCATGACGTCAACAAGATGGCTGTGCCCATATTGGACATGCGCAATAAGGGCGGTGCCCATGATATGCATGACGTCAACAAGATGGCTGCCCATTCATATTTTAGAGATGCACTCACGCAAAAGAATACAACATAGCGGTCACTGATTTGGGAACGTAGAGGGGTGATGGGGGACTAACGGACTTGGATACAGGGAGGGGTAATAGGCGCCCAAAAGGCATGGGCGCTTTGTGCTCTTAGTTTTAATATGTTTGGGGAAACCAGTCAGTACTTTTCATGTCACACACAAACAAAGTATTAGATTACATAAACGTTGATTAAAATGGAAGTTTAATTTAAATTTAAACACGGCTTCCCTCATCTAACACAGAATGGGGAGGCTTTCCCCATCCCACCTCCATTCCCCCAACCCCTGTTTCAAATACATCTTTGTATCTAAACGTGCATCTGATAACAATACCAACAAACAGTCATAACGGGTCTTGAGTTATTCCTCTTACGATTGTGTTGTACATAAACTGTGTCTGAAGGTTTATCATTTGTGTATCGAAATTAAATAATATACTTGCTTGTATAAGGAACTGTTCGTTAAGTTTGTTTTTGAAACCAGGAGTGGTTATACAATAGATAAAGTGTTTGACCATTGATACACAAACAAATGACCAACAAGGTTTTGATAATATTGTTCCACAAACATTTAAACTCAAGTGGTTACCCAAACAGATAAAGGGATAATCTGCCGTGCAAAATCACCCTTGAATTATAACATCTGCATTCTCTCTGAACTGCTATCGTAAAAGTTCAATGGTTATTATATCTTAATAACTCGCGAGAAAAAAATTCAGTTTTCTTCCTGTTGGGTACAGAGTTACCTGATGCCAGTTTTGTGGCTAAAGCCGAAACGGAATGAACAAGTCCAAATTTTTCTCTCTGTTAAGTTTTTATTTTCACATAAAATCAGTTTTTACAAAGTAATTAATTGGTTTTACTTTCACAGTAGTCAAAATGGATTTGCAGTCAGATTTACAATTCTACAAGTAATTTTTACAAAGCGGAAAATGGTTTTACAGTCAGTTAAAATGGATTTTCAATCAGTTTTTACAAGTGATTTTACAATTTCACAATAAGTAATTTTTACAACAATAAGAAGTTTTACAATAAGTTTACTGGTAATCATACAATAAACATAATTAAATGTTCAGTAACTGTCTTTTGGTTCTGAAAAAAGGGCAGTTTTTGTTGTTGTCGTTTTCTGGAATTTCTCAAGTTATCATCTAAAGCTGCCTGCACATCCAAAAAAACGTGCATTTTCTTAATAATGGATCAAAAAGGTATTTTAGTTTCTCAATTGCGAAATTTTCAGCTTCGTTCATTCCGTAACCTTCCTCATCTCGAAGTCGCTGAGCAGTTTTACTAATTTTTCCATAGACCGGATGTTGTCTGAAGTGCCTTACTCGACTCATTGCCTTAACTAATTTCTTACAGAGGGAAGCTCTCACGCTGTATCTAAAAGCTTCCTTGGCCGCTTTGGTGGCCCTGTCTCTAGGCAAGCCATTTTCTATGTACGACACTTTCAATCTATGAAATTTAGCTGTATTATCTTCATATGCTCTTATGATTAAAGTGTCTATTATGCTCGTTTCGTCATCTTCCTCCGCTGAATTTTCACTTTCAGTGGTTGTATCACTATAGTCTGACTCTGAATATGTGCTCTCGTTAGAATCAGACAAGATATAATCTTTGTTTGACTGAATGCCTTCACCTGCCATCCCAAACCTCTTGAGGCAGTAGCCATCTTTGTGTGTTTTGCGTGTGAAGGTTCTTGAGAATGCTTTACTACAAAATGTACAGTTGTGGCTCGGCATGTCTTCTTCTTTGAACGCTCTGAGAACAAATGAGAACTGGGTGGACATCACGATTTATAAGACAGAGGAGAGTAGCCTCAAATATGCGCATGCCTACATCAGTTTTACATACGTGCACATCGGTTTTAAACATGTGCACATCAGTTTTACATAAGTGCACATCAGGTTTACATACGGACACATTGGATTTAAACATGCACACATAGCTTTTACACATGGGCACATCAGTTTTACACAAGGACACATCGGTTTTACATTTGGGCACATCAGTTTTACATTTGGGCACATCGGTTTTACATATGGGCACATCGGTTTTAAAGCACATTGTGAATTTTCACATACGCACATACGAGTATTTGAGGCTACACTGAGGCTTCAGCAGGCGTTCTAGGGTATGAAGAAGACCAGGAGAGCGATTCCATGCAGCTCGTCCGCATGTTGCCCATGCTGTCGGGGATTACAGACAGAGGGAGGGGATTGATCGTATGGACAGGACAGCAAGATCCCCTGACCTCAATCCAATCGAACATGTCTGGAATGAGTTGCAGCTTGCAATCTAAGCTCGTCCAGTCCATCCAAGAAGTGTCCAGGAGCTTGGTGCCATGCTGGTCCAAGAATGGAACAGCATCCCACAAAGGGCCATCAGGAACCTGTCTGGGAGCATGAGAAGGCTTTGTCAAGCTGTAAATAACAGTAATGAGTCTCATACTCGATTTTGAACTCATACCAGTTCGCTCCGTCAACTTGTTGGCAAATTGAAACTTTTCCTCTTTTACCAAACAAATCCATTATCCATTGTTATCGTATTCAAAAGCTGAACAGTAAAATCCAACACAAATAAAATCTTAATTTCTGTATATAAATCATTAAAGACATAATTAAATAAAAAATATATACACTTTTCATTACAATATTTCAACTAAAACGTAAAACAGGAGTTGGATATACTTAGGGCTTAGCAAACTTTGAGTAGTATAGTTTAAATTGTATCTGTCAAATTGTACTTGTTACAAGATTTACTTGGTAGCATTCCTTCACTCTAAGATCACTTGGGTTAAAAATTAACGCGAATCGGCTGAGTTGAGGGAATATGAACCCAATGGGGGTTCATATTCCCTCAACCCGGCTGATTTGGGTTGATTTTTAACCCAACTGATCTTAGAGTGTTGTATTGGAGTATGAACCAATAAATATTTGCATTTGAATTTTAAATAGAGATTAGAGAGTTACAGTCCACTAAACTCGGCCCTCTTATGAATCATCGCGTGTGTGAAGTGCGGCCATGAAATGTCTCCTCTCAGATGTAATTAAACTGAATTCAAGTAGTTGCCACGGGAGATGGTGCAAAATGAAGTACCTTTTGAAGCATAAAAACATTTAAGCACGTTTCAAGAAAGGAGGTGAAATTTGTGTACCTTTTATTTGCTTTCGACTCGTATCAAATTTACTTTGAGTTTGAAGTCACTATAAACATTTCATTTCTTAAATCAACGTAAGATGTATTTCTAAATACAGACTTCACTGGAAGGATTGGCAGTACAATATTTTTAGACATGTTTGAAAACTAAATTCCTAAGAATGAGGATACATCACGACTGTAGTTGTGTTTACGCTGTGTGGTACCACCATTTTGTAAATACCTTGATGTTTTCAAGGCGATATATATATTTATTGATTTGAACATCTATAAACGGAGCACGTAAAACTCTATCCAGCTTAGTAAA
This sequence comes from Pictodentalium vernedei, assembly GCA_031216915.1. Lineage (NCBI taxonomy): Eukaryota > Metazoa > Mollusca > Scaphopoda > Dentaliida > Dentaliidae > Pictodentalium > Pictodentalium vernedei. Next base: position 164,619,855 of record CM062294.1, read on the forward strand.
TAAAGGAGCATCACATTAGCACTTGCGCTGCCGAAACGACTATCGTCACTAATTTTATGATGATTATCTGTACGTTACGTTATGCGAAGATCAAACCTACCATCTGATTAATTGTTGGAAAGGGCTCAGAGGGCCCTTTCCAATAATTAATCAGATAATAGGGTTTTAAGTATCTCATAAAGTTTATTAAACTTCCTCACATACATATAGGTTCTCCATATATGGCTAAAGTGGGCGTGGCAGCAATAAATGTTGTTAAAACAAACAGCCCATAACAGCGTCGGATTTATCAAGGAATGAGACACTGGTGACCTGAGGGCCTGCATATAATATTTAACAAGGTCAAAGTAGTACATAAAATTTCCTCGTCTGTAAGCGAAATGCTCATGCATTAAATGTATTTTTTGAATGTAAAATTTTTGACAATTCCTTGCGTTGCGCAGTTACCTGAACTGGATACAATTGTTTATTTTTTTATATTGTTCGCCTCGAAACATACCATATGACAGACTTCAAATGGAGAGATTATTGGTTAGATCCTCGTGAACCGCGTTGTGCCCAAGAGGGAGTACAGTGGTGCAGTGTGCTAAAGGGTACAGTATGTGAAGAGTGGATTGTCATTAAATCACCATCGGAGCGGAGGTCTTACACAAAGTATCACTTTCAAATTCAAGCAAGCAATGTTTAAGCCAATGGACCTCCGGGTTTGATCCGGAAGTCTATTGGCTGGAATTGTGCTTGTGCTTGTTATGCTTTGTAACAATGTTGCAAATATTGCTTGGGTGGAATCTTCACTCTATGTGTGATTTGGTGATAATAGTGATAATACGATCTCCACGTGCCGTGCTACAAGTCGACGGTTTCAATGCCTTTATTCGATGCTGACCCCGACTGCACTGGGTTAGTAAGTTGGAAATTTCGACAGTTTCTTGCTGATTTTCGGCAGTTCTTTCCGGGTACTGCGGCTTTCTCCTTCCGTGAAACTCTTTGACACGATATCGCTATGGTTATTGAAAATGCTAAATTACAATAAATACATACGTGGCTTATTACCCATTCATTGGAACGGGCTCGATGAATGCGTGCAGTGAGGGGTGGGATGCATATGCCTTGTTTCTAGCACAAAAAAGGAAAACACGCCAGAATTTGAATAGCGGTGTTTTTGTAAATAGCGCTGACCGATATCCATTCGGCCGTCACTGTCAAATTTGGGGCTTTTGCAAACACCCCGTCAAGAATATCTGTGAATAAAAAGACACAGTTTTACTTAGCCTTAACTTTATCTTTGGGACTCTCACGATTTTCCGAGGAAAGCCATGACAAATAGTTTGGAAAGTTATCAAACAGACACCTCAAGGGTTATTGATACGTGCACGTTGAAGTTAAAACATACTAATTTCTCACAAATGGCAATACTCGGCACCATTAATGTTGGCGTTCACTGGAGTTGATCTCTTTGATCTCTTTGTCTCGGAATACATCAGTTAACCAACTTATACATACAGTATTTCCTCCCACACTGGATTAATAAGTATGTGATGAAGTGCACATTCTTCGCGTCATTGCAAATTGAATATTTACCACACATGTTATCTATTATTGACAAAAGCAAGTACCCCTTTTGGAAAGCTGATACTCTGTGACTAGTTTTCCTGGTGGCTTTCGTTGGTGGTAAATAATGTGGATGCATTTACGTGCGACTACAGTCACAGTATAATTAATGCCTCCGATAGGGGCAGAGTAATCGAGCGGATTAACTTACCGCCATCTCCGGGGTACAACTTGAGATACTACGGTTTTCGCCGACGTTCAAGCACATTTTTTTGTGCGTGCTAGGTAAACACCATTAATTCTGAAGTGAAGACTGTGGTCACAGCGTAACATTTTTCACATCATCAGACGTCACCAATGGGTGACTTTACCGCGTTGATTGTTTAAAGTCATCTTCATGGTGACAACTTGACCTTGAGTTGTGAAGCTTTATACCGGCATTCTAGCAGTATGGGCCACATAAATGAATGTTAACTCTCATGGTGAATACTGCCACTGGAAACGAACAGTAACATAGTAATGGTTTTGACATCCAGAAAATGGATACGTGGAGTTATTGGATTCCCATGTGCAAACAATTTAAAAACAGAAAGCTTATCCCCATAATAGACATGCGAATCTACCTTTTCCGTGTCCAGGAAACAAAATGCATTTACAGCTTCGTACAGAGAGAAGAGGAAAACATTATCTCTACAAGAAAACTTTAATTAATACAGTAACCAATTTGTCGGTAAGTGAGTGAAAACGTAGTGCACACACTCTACAACTCATCAATACAACACTGGATTCAATTCACCGGACAAAACGAGATATTCCTCAGTAATGTTACGACCTCATCTTCCAAAAATAAAGAAAAGTCCATATTATGCGACTGTTCACCACGTCCAAAGACACATTTGTACAAATGTAATAAAGTGGAAAGGGTTTTCTACTAGGGTTTAACGACACTTTAGACATCCAGGGCCACCCCGTGTCGGACAGATTTACGGATGAAGGAGGCCGGAGTACCCCGGAGAGAATAAGAAAAACACGTCAAATTCGCATTCGCGTACATCGTGGAGCGAAATTCAAGAAGATTCATTTTCAAAATGAGAGACGAACAGCGCGTAAAGTTTGAACGCTCTGTCGCTTAAAATTACAGAGTACCGATTGTCGCAAATGCAATCTGGACTCAATTTACAGCCTTCGCATATTCAGGAGCGAAGGAAAACTATTTTCCATTTCCCAAGCTGGTACAGGTTTTATTGCTAAATTTACCAAAAACAAATTCACCAGTTACTTTCACCGTGAAGTGAACCTCACGCTATTTGAACAACTACTAGTAGTCTCCTTCCACGTTAAAGTGTAACAGAGTTTAAAAAGACAATGCGGTGTATGTGTTCTTCTTCAGCTGTGAGTCCGCGCCCCTACGCCTATCTGCTTCTCATCACATTACTGTGATTATTGTGTTAGAGCATATAAATGTATTTGGTACATGTAAATTTGATTTGACAAGAGACTGTCATCAATTTATTACCCATTCAGTCATACCAGGTAAAGAGGAGGCAACTTCAGCTGATCTAGCATTGCGTACTACCTAAATCTGTCGTAAGGTAATATAAAGCATTAGGTCAATAGGTAATACTAGGGGAATATACTGTCCACACTATACAACAATATCAGTCTAGAACGCGAAGCCCGACACACCCTGATACCAACTACGTAATGCTGGAGTGTACTGTTTACAACTACTGTGATGGACGTTTCTATGATGTCGGGTGTTCATCAAAACGTCACGACATCAATAGCAATATGAACCCTTGCGCGGTGAATACTTTCAAGTAAATCCAACTTCCCCTTCAATATTCCATCACACACCTATGCTATATTCTCAGAGCCCTATGTGCGCATAGATGACTATACGCACCATAGCATACTATATATGCAGTACGTATACCACATCCGAATCTACTTGAATAGAGCCAACGTTTTCACAGGAAAAAGTTGCTTCCTATGGAAATTTTACACTAGCTACTCCGGGAAGGTTCGGGTAATCAGGGAAGCCTCGACTCTCCTATACTAATCCCGTAACGTTTCTATTATGCCGTCGCTCAAGTCCGAACGTCTTTTTTCTAAATAAATATTTATATTTTGCTGTATACAGACAATAGACAATTTTTTTCTGAGATGTGTGAACAAACAACGCGGCATAACTGATTCATATCAAATAATTTCCATAACCTGTTGCACGATCTTATAATTGGACAAGATGCGATGAGCCATCGAAGCTGAGAAGCGAATTATACAACACAAAATAAATTTTGAACAACCCAACCAATTTGGTTTAAATGACAAAATAAAATCAGAAGACACCACGAAAAGCAATTTATCCCATAAATGGCCGTTTATTTGAACAATAAAGGCCTTGGGTAAATTTTTGCTTTAATTACCTAGTAGGGTGATAAATTTTCCCCGCAGGTTTAACACACGAAAAATTTATCACCCTAGTAGGGAGTTGGAAACGAACTATACTATGTTGACTTCTGGCGTTCCATTTGAAAGGTCGGGATATCTTGACCTGATTTACGCGTATCAGAAATTTGTGGAAACGAAGCGACGATCATCACTTAAACGTAATTAAATGAGTTGTACCGGAATATAAGATTATAAGATTATATGCCGCATGTAAGAAGTCCGTTCCAAGCAAACAATAAAGAATACTCATAATTAATTAACAAAAGTATTCAAAAATAAAACTCGATTTTGAAATACCTGATGCCAGGAGTGACTGGTGTTGTGTTAATTTCTGGATGCACAATGCTCGATGGGGTGGTACCTCGCATCGGTAAACAATTATTCTCTTTCAGGAGAGAAAGAACGTGAACGATGTTCTTTAATTATGAGTAGCCTTACCTCTCTTCCCACAGCTACGCGTAACACGAAGTACACTCTGCACAATTCCAATACAACTGAATTCACAGATTGTCAAAATAATTTGAACACACCTGTATCACGCACTGTTGAACTCATAGCTTCCACACACGAATCTCGGGTAACCGCAATAACTATTTCCTCATTAGAACGAAATGGTGGCACAAGTGTTAACATTAACGACTTCCATTTGCAGCATACTGACCCCTCGAATCCAAGCATATTATTGAATAGTTTATTTCATGGACGTATAAACATTAGCACTTTAAACATCAACATACAAACATGAACTGACAAGTGACATTCGTGACCTGCTTTGAAAGTGGCCCAATTGCTCTCACCCACTCAATGCTACATGAACGCGTTGTAATGTAGCATAATTAACAGTTCAATTGTTGTTTTCTTTAAAAGGTCTTAAAGTATTACACAATGCCAGCACAAAATAATATAAATATAGACTGCTCATTAATTTAATAAAGGATTTCTGCAAGTTTAGCTGACCTTTCTTGGGGGATTATTTTTAGACAGAAATGTATCACTGCGCCTTATTTATTTTTTACAATGTTCTCTTGTCGATCGAAATGGACCAATGTACTCCTCACTTCCAGCTATGTTTTGTAGCGAATAACCGCACGATTTTGCAGCCAATTCTTTGTAAAAGATTTATGGGATAAACAAAATAAAAGTATAGTGTTTTCAAGTAAAAAATATATTCTACTCGTAGGATTAAGAATCAAACCGACTCGCTAGAGGCTCGTCGGTTTGATTCTTAATCCTACTCGTAGAATATTTTTTTTTACTCGAAAACACTATACGTTTATTCTATATATGGCACATGAAAGCTTATTCATTAATTGATACAGAAATGATATTTTCAGACATTTATTTAAGTATGTCGTGGCATCACTTGCCACTTGTTCGAGAGGTCAGTACCCAAAACTTACATTTTGACTTATCATTATCGGGTCGGTTCACACCTGACGTGTAAACACGTCAGATACATTTGCATCAAGTTGTGAATGAGAGTATGAACTTGATCATGACCAATGCGATCCCATTTCTGGACAATAAATCTGTATTAAATCCAGCGTGGGATACTATTCTATACGGTGTATTTTAAAGACGTTTTGAAACTGTATATGTATAAACGTCGCATAATAAGCAGATCTAAGGATGCAATCCACAGTAATCTCATGCATACATGTGCGAGTGAATTTGTGATTTTCCAAACACTAGCCGTGGCCTATTTATGGCCCGCTTTGGTGGTCAGGAGTGCACATATAGTGGAGAGTGTATTGTCACTAAATCACCTGCAGAGTGGAGATTCAACCCAAGCAATGAATGAAAGCTGTTGGAGGACGCAAGACCATCATCGAAGTGAACGTCCTCGAGTTACGTCAGAGGAACAATACCGCTATTTCAGATTGTCGCACCGACGCGACATATTTCTCTCCCTTATTGTCACGACTGCAAACACAAGTGGTACTCACAACAGCCGAATCAGCGCACAGGCCGTGAGGAATCCGCATCGTTCTTTTGGATTACGAGCAAGACGTCCGTACGAAGGCCCGCCACTCACAGCGCAAAGACGGGGAATACGGATGACGTGTTTACTTTAAACATATTATATTTGCCAAACAATACATGCAAAAGAGATTGGAGAAAAGTTATTTCAACTTATTTCAACTCCTCTCCCGTTAACAAAATAACACAATTTTGCGACAAAACAGATTTTCTGCAGAATATAAATGTGAAAACACAGAAATTGAGGCTAAAATAAAAGAACATTACAAGGAACATTAGAAATTTACCAGAAATTAACCATGACATTACCAGATCGTCTTTTTCAAAAGACCCCTGAGGAATCCGTTTGTGCGGTCGAGGAAGGATTTCTGTAAAGATTGTGCTGTCTCAGAAGAATGTCTTGGCAAGTGAACCGTAACGAGGAATTTAAGAACGCAGCGACAGAGGTCCGATGCACCTGCACACTAAATCACCATCTAAAGATAGCGACACAGTGCGACGGTGCACCGGAACACTATCATGGGATACGGATACTCTTCTGAGGCTCTTGGAATCCATATTTAGTGTAACTATTGTTAAACTAACAAATTAATTTCTTGATGATTGAAAGATAAAAAATAAAATTTTCAACACAACACCGGAATAAGTCAGACAGTAAATATGGAAATAAACTTATACTCATTCTTGGAAACGACCGCTGAATGAAAGACTGGACCTTTAGAAAAATAATCTATTCTCGTTTGCGCTTAACGATAGTTTACCGTATAGACGGTCATCCTGCGATGTGGTGTGCAGGTGGCTGAGACTATTAAAAAGTATAAGTCTTTCGTTATCATAGTTATGGCATTGAAAGAAGAAATGGTACGCGTCCTCTTGCACATTACCATAGTCGCATTCTGGGGATGGGGATATGTAGTTGGAATACTTGTCGAAGTTCAAGGCAGAACAGTTATTTCTTAGTTTGCAGTGGAGAATATTTACCCATCTATTCCCTAGGTTGAAATACACAGGTGGCTTAGGAGTACACATAATCCCGTCTTCGTGAAGTAAAATTTTGAACTCACAAAAAGAAGTCGCATTTGTGACATTTTGGGGCAAATTATTTCACGCGTCTGTAGTTGAAGGGAAGAAGGATTTCTTGAAACACTCTGTTCTCGTTCGATATCTTGGAAACTTTGAAGGATTTCTGAAGTTATACTGCGTATTTTAGCCAGGTCTGGGGGCAGAAGTTCTGTAACGAAGTCTGGGGCGAATCCATTAATAATTTTCTACTATGTACAATATTTGTGGAAGGTACGTCGCTGGTGAAGGGTGGGCCACTCAAGTTCCGTTAGTAGACGTTATTTGGAGATTGAACGTGTAAGTCCTGAAACAATCCGTCCAGCGTCATGATGGAGCCTGTCCAGCTTGTATAACAAATAATTTGGAGCACAGGCCCAAATTATATCGCCATAATCCATAAGTGGTAAAATAAAATAATAAAATAAAAAAAACAAGTTAATTTTTTCATGAGTATTCCTACTTAATTTAAATTTTAGCTTTCTTAATATCGATAATTGGATACTGATCTTCTTGCATATTTCTGTGATTTGAACATTCCAATTTAAATTAGAATGGAGCTGTATTCCCATATGCTTGTGAGTTGCTGTGAATTCCACATGGGTATTATCGAATTGTAAGTGTGGGTTATCTGAAATGTGCGCAAGTGAGAAGAAAATGGCTGTAGTTTTGTTTGGGTTAAATGAGACCAACCATTGCGAAGACCACGAGTTGATCTTCTTGATATCGGAGTTAAGTACAGACGTTAGGGCAGTTATATTCCAGTTGTGATTTGAAAGACATGTGTCGTCTGCGAATAGTCTTGCGAGTGACTCTAAGCTGTCTGAGATATCGTTGATGTAGAGATTCAACCCAAGCAATAAATGAAAGCTGTTGGAGGACGCAAGACCATCATCGAAGTGAACGTCCTCGAGTTACGTCAGATGAACAATACCGCTATCTCAGATTGTCGCACCGACGTGTCATATTTCTCTCCCTTATTTTCACGACTGCAAACACAAGTGGTACTCACAACAGCCGAATAAGCGCACTGACCGTGAGGAATCCGCATCGTTCTTTTGGATTACGAGCAAGATGTCCTTATGTAGGCCCGTCACTCACAGCACAAAGACAGGGAATACGGATGACGTGGTTGAATGCACACTCCCCCAGAGAGTGAACACGTGCACGATGAAGGCGAGTTTTGTTTACCGAATACCTGCTCTACCGCACTGACCGACGACAACGTGTATACAGACGTAAAGGAGAACACTATGCTGATGCCTGTGTACTTGGGTGCGATCGTTTTGGTGGCGCAGAAATTATGGTGTGGGATGGCATCACTCATGGCCAGAAGTCACCCCTTGTGTGGAAGGAAATCTAACGGCCATTCGGCATCGCACACTCAACCTAGGACCTCACGTTGTCCCGGTGGTTCAACGTCACAACCTAACTTTACAGTGGGATAAGGTGTGTTGTCGTGTGGCGAGCCCAAACATTGATTTTCTAGCGGAGAACATCGATGTCCTCCCATGGCCAGCCTGCAGTCCAGATTTATTCCCCATTGAATATTTGTGGGACGAACTTGACAGGAGTGTTAGGTGTCACGATCCTGCTCATACGAGCCTGCAACAGCTTCGTCAGGCCTTCCAGGAAGAGTGGACGAACATTCCAGTACGCACCGTGAACAGATGTATTGGCTCCTTGACCAGGCGTGTGCAAACAGCCATCGATGTGCAAGGAGGGCATGTCCGCTATTAAGGAATCAGCAAGGGAACAACCAGATTGAAGACCCCACGGTGAGTTGTTAATAGGTTTACATGGGCATGTATTGCCATTGTGAAATGGAGGAACGTTTTTACTTCCACCCCAAAAAACCGACAGCGTGTCTTTCTCACGGAAAAGCACTTATGTGCTAACGCGTCCTGTCATTGCTGTTAATTGTGAAATGTATGTGCTCAATTAATATGTGTCCAACCCCTACCGAATCGTCTTCAAAATATTTGGACTAGCACTTTTTTGTACTCAAGTTCATAAATGAGGTTAACAAATTCCGAATGCATGGAGTGGGGGTGAAAAGTTATTGTCGGAACACTTTATACAAATCTGCAGGACTCACGCTTGAGTACAACTAGTCATTTCGATTTTTCCGCTCTCTTGAAGAGTTTTTTGCCAATATAGTTTACTGAAGTGGCTTCTGAGGCACAGCCAGGTGTTACATAAAAAATAAAAAAAATCCTTTTTGCAACACCCTGGCCTGTTACTAAAAACGGTTCCTAGAAAACAGCAGCATTGCAACAGTTACAAAAAAAAGTTGTCAAAAGTCCAAAACGTATATGCTCATCTAGACGCCCCATCTCAACGCATCAGCATACTTTCAGCTTTCAAGTAGCATTTATTACACAAAGCTCATCAAATAGCTCATAACAGAAAATATCGTTCACAAAACTTCGAGTACGGAAATGGCGTCAGGTGTCAACATCCACGTTCTAATGCATATTGAGTGACTTAGGGAGCACGGTGGCTCAGTGGTATACTGTTTAACTTCTATGCGAGAGGTCCCGAGTTCGATCCACGTCCGGGACGACCCGCGCTGTGTCCTTGGGAAAGGCACGTTGACGCCGTCTACTAAGGCGTACTGCACGTCGGTGATGCACGTCTGCAACCGCTGTAACCCTGCTTGAGCGGTGTTTGAACAGAGTTTGAATGTTGAGGAGCTGACAGTTGCTCGTCGATGCTCGGTGGTTCTCTCCGGTACTCTGGCTTCCTCCACCCGTAAAACTGTGACGGTCGCGATTAGCCATTATACATAAGTATGTGACCTTAAAACACCAATAAATAAATATTGAGTGACTTGGTTTGTAATAGTACTCAAATAATTTCAAAATTTAAATTTGCTAAGTGTACGAAAGGAATTCTCATAACCATTTTCATCTTTTAACGAGCCTCTGTTTAATTCAGGCAAGTTTAGTGCATGAATGAGAGAGTTGTTCAACCATCACTTGTTGGGTATGCATTTATCTGAAGTGGACGCATCCTGTTTGGAATTTTCCATATCATTTTCTCACAGATAGTCTCACTCAGCTGGCATAATTCGATTTACTTATGTATTCATCATGTCGGACAGTGTGGGACAGTTTTATGGGCGGTGGAAGCCGGAGTACCCGGAGAGAACCACCGAGCAACTGTCTCCACAGCGTACTAACCCCGCGCAGGCTGGGTTAGCATTGGTTGAAGACAAGCATACCACCGACGTGCAGTACATCTCAGTTCACAGCGCCTCCGTACCACCACTTGGGCAATCGGGGTGAAGTGCCTTGTCCAAGGACACAACACAAATCCCCCTGGCGAAGATGAAACCACGCGGTATCGCGAGAATAGTTTAGTGACGTTCTGTGCGATTACATTGTAAAGTAATGTGGAGTATATTTGTATCCAGCACGACTCACTTTGTGAGGCCACGGATCTTTTGATCAACAATAATACAGTTTGAGTAAGTGATTTACAGTAATATCTCTTTCAAATGGATAAAAGAAATTCGATCGGACCGCTATGGGTCACGATCTGGTCGAACGTCTTTATGCGCCTTTCCACCCACATCATTGTACAGTGGGTCTCGCCTGTCGATAAAGAAATGAGAAAACACTGACTATGCTATTTTCGTTTGCTACTCTTCATTCAATCATGATTTCGTAATATTTCATTAATGAAACATCAATCCTTTCCATAAGCGTGCCGCGACCAAATCGCGATCTTAACGAAAATATCCAAACATTTTTAGATCACAACAGCTTAGTGGTAAACTATACAAATCAGTCCACCCGCCATACAAATGAAATAAAATGAAAATAATGCAGCTTCCATCTTCCACAGGAGCCCGAAGAACATCAAGGGACATGACTTCTAAGTATCAAGACAACTTTGTTGCAGCTTCGGCCGAAACTACAGAGTCTCTGAATCAGCTACTTTTGAGGAATGCCATCTCAAATCTTGGATCTGGACATTATTCGACAAAATATGGGGGCCGAAGTGTTCTTGGGTCTTTGTCCGGCGGCAGGAACTTGAAGCCTAACTCTGAAAACGTTTTTCAAACAATAACAAATGAAACAATCGCAAGACATACTTCAAATAATTACTTTCGTTTAACTAATGTAATTCTTTAAAATAATAATAATAAATAGCCCTTTTTCTATATTTTTAAAACGGTCTATAAATTCTCAGCTTCAAGATAATTATTTAATCGGAACGAGAGATTTCACAAAACTGATACATTACAGTCGCCGTGGATTAGTCATATTCTACGCGTGGGCAGTGATGTCCTCCCATGCCTGAACCAGGTAATAACAATCATCATGAGCAAAATTTTAATTAATGAAGCATAGAATGGCACCCTGTGCTTCAGTATTAAATTTTTGATAATTATTCATGTAATTAGTTTGAAATTTAATATTATTGCGTCCGTGAAATATTGCTCACCCGTGGAAAATGACCAGTCCAAACCGGCCGTACTGTTTATGAAATATAGGAATAGCTTTACATGATTACAATTTTGGATTAGTCAAATAAGTGTCATGGAGAAACTGCTTTCGTTTCCTACGACCAACAATTATCCGACAGACAACAATTATCCGACAGACAACAATTTTCCACAGACTGGGCCACGAGGGAAGGAGCCATCCCCTACCCCCACCCCATCCCCATCCCGCCTCGTTTTGTGAAATTTCAGCCATGCGTCGTTATAAATAAATCAGAGGAGATTGTGGTTCACCAATCACTTGTTTGTTAGAAAGTAAATATCACTACCTATCTCCGAATCTCATGTTAGAAAATTTTCGAAAATCGTTTGCAGAGCACAACGTGTGAATGGATCTCCGTGATAGCATATTTTTGTATTAACCCTTTCAGACTATAATTTTCCTGACGTTCAAATGTCACTGGGAATTCAGTTTCTTCAACTTTTTTTCAAAATGCTACGTCAAACGTCGGAAAGTACAAGTAACAGGATATATTTCACATTAGTGATTAACTGGTTGAGGGTTAGATTATTTTGGGTGGTCTGAATTTGTTCTTCGCAACTTGTTTTATTACAAATTATTAGGTAGTTCCCACAGGCACTCTCCAATAATTTGCAATAAAACAAAGTTATATAACCCAAATATTATTTGTGTTTGACTTAATATGAAATATAAAAGTGTTGGCTTTTGCTCTGATATTCTCATTTTTTGAAAACCCTGATAGTGGCTTCTAGCACTCAACCAGTTAAAAAGTCTCGACAGCAGGATTATATTAGTATTTTAAGCTGCGGTAACATTTAGCTCAATGGTTATCACTAAGCACTATTCGGAAAAAAATGAAATTTAGGTTAAAACTTTAAAAAAATCGAAAAATAATAACACAACAACTGACCACAAATTATCGACGAGTTGTTTGATTCCGTACATCATAAGACGTACAAACGTATTAAAGGATTAATTATTTTCTTATTGTGTCTTTATTTCGCTTTATTTTATTTGTAGAATATGGACCCTTACCATAGTGAGAAAGTGTTTCACAATCTCATCACGAAAAATACCGCATGTTATCACACTGCTGTATTCAGCAACGACTTTAAAATTTAAAATACCATTGCGCGTAGCAAGTGAATAGAAAACCGTATCTGTGTACACATTACCCTGGCCCACTTCACAAAATTACACACTCCTTCATATATATACGCCATGCGCTCGCTTTCAGATTGTCAATCTATTTGTTTTAAAATTGGCACTATCAGCAATGACTTTTCCAACGCTATCGCTGTTACTCTCAGCATGCACAGGAAGAAGACTGTGGGGGCAGCCTCCCCACCCTACCCACGTTTTTCAAATCATATGTTTTGCGCCAGGCATCGTCTCTCCAACCTACTTTTGAGGAATGTAAAATGGCGAATGGACGTTTTTTAATCAAAATACGAACGGTGAAGGACATCTTGCAAAGAATTTTCTGAAATAACTACAAAGTATCATCTTTAATCACACATCCATTAAACTTTAAACCCTTGTATTCAACGGAATCGCCGCTATGATATAAATGATTTTGTATTCAACGGGTGATATACAAGCCGGAACTTTTTACCGCACCGTTTAGTTACGCTTCGAAAAGTTTCCAAATTTCGTTATACAATCATCGACCGTCTGTCCCATAGTGTGAACATGAAAACGTCCAAAGCAAAATAAAGTTGGTTCACAAAAAATTAGCCACAAATGAGATAATATTTTTAAAAAACCCAATCATTTCCAACCAGAACATTAACCCAGTGCCCTGGCTGTCTGGTTTTGTGGATCCCATTATATGCAAATTGGGCAACTTTATTTCGGTAAATCTTCGTACATCTCGACATGCTTCGAACTTCTTTTAAAAACGTTTCTCCCAGCTGTTTTGCAAATCTGCACATATTTGTACTTATATTTTACTAACAGTAATAGCCACCAAATGGTTAGGCGTGAATGGGCACCAGCCCATTCACGCCTAACCGTTTGGTGGCTATTACTGTTAGTAAACAGCGATAGGAATTTCAACAAACACTGGTTCCAAAAAGGTTGTTTTGATTTTTTATCGATCCATATGATCAGTACAGCTTCAGTCAAAACAAACTCTTCACCTTCGGGTTTAAACATCGGAATTAAAATTTGTTTATTTAAATGAATTTTAATGCATCGGTTGTGTAATAAACACAGAACGCTACGGCTCTCGCGAAATATGACTACGCCATTCCAACTCGTTATGTAAAACACCCACCGATTCAAACACACATCGCGTTCTGTCTATTTATCTCCCAAACTTTACCATGTTTGTGGCTGCCGAAAAGATTTTTTCCTGCAAGGTAGGTAGGAAAAATAAGTTTGGATTTGTTTCGGGATGGAGTTCTTTTGTATTTAAGGAGGGGGGGGGGGGGGGATATACCAAACTGAGTCAAACACTGCGATCGACATTTTAGTAAAAAAGTTTTTTCCTATCACTAATTATGTAAAAAACATTGAATCTGTGATAGTATGTTCGTTTGTATTTCTTAGTGCGATGTTTGTGTGCTTGTTTTATTGGGGTTTAACCACACTTTCAGGTGTCAACAGTTAGAGTAGGACATCTGTACAGGTGTAGGAAGCCTAAGTACTCGCAGAGAACTATCGAGCAGCGGCGAACAACTGTGAAACACCCCAAAGTATTTACTTTTCACACCCAGGGTTATTGGCGTTTAATGGCAAGTGCGCCATCGACGTACAGTTCGGCTTAGAACACAGCGTCACAGCGCCGGTTAGGAGCCATGAGAAACTGTATTTTAATCGTACCAAGACGTGCCTATGTGCCTAAGGCCGATAGAACAACATACTAAAGGTGAGTACAAAGCAGGCTGATCATAGGACAGATGGTGGTGACAATGGACAAGTCAGCAGCGGTGATCTTGTCGCTATGAAGTATGTGGGTGGTCTAGAAGCCAGGAGCTGAATTGGGTTAGGAGCCATAACTATATTCGGATAGATATCCTGCAAAAGGTGTTCTCCAAAAGGTATCCTCAAATAGTACATCCTCGTGTCGTAAGTATCCTCAAATACCGGTATGTGCCTATGTGCTGCATGTAATGTGTAGGCATTGTGCATAACCACCTAAGCATATATCTGCACATCCATCATGTGACTACGTGCAACATTTAATGTATAAACATTGGACACTAGCGGTCAAACACACCTAGGAAAGTCAGAATACTTAAAAGGGAGATCGGGAAAGTCATAACATAGACCGGACGGACCAACGAACGGAGAGAATAAGCTATGGAAAAAACAAGGATAGGCAGAAGTAGGGGATTCCAAAGGAATCTGAACCAATATAACAATTGTCGAGATGCTTGTCGTAATTCTAACCGACGATTCTGGGTAATTATATTGATTTTTATACAAAGGAACGCGTTACTCTTATATGCCCCCAAAATTGGGTTGCGCCAAGTCCTTTTCGGTAGTTTTTGGTGATTTGGGGTGATTTTCGGGTTTGTTTGGATAATTAGATTTACTCCCATTTAATGGAACACACACTCTGAACATCACCCACCCTATTGTGTGCATTGGATCACATAGCCACCACGTACTACTGTAGAAACCAAGAATGTGGCATCTACTATTCAAACTGGACTACGGAAACACGTATCACGCTAACAATACGGGCGGCGCATACGCACTGACACCACGTATCCCTATGAGGATGACGACAAAACATGGCCGCTTACTCGGGGTACCGTGACAACCAAACATGAAGCAATGGGTAACGTGACTATGATGTCACATGAGATCTATAAATGATATATATAAGATGGGCCCGAAAACCACATGACTTGATACTGGTGTTTGATTTCGCAGGATTTTATTCAGGAAATCTATCGTTTTCGTCACATAAGGCCAGTTGTAGTTTGGTGAAATTGTCTGTTGTTTTTGCTTGCACCTGAAGAAACTCCTCAGACGGTATGCTGATCGGAGGTTTAATCTTTATTTCTAAGAAAAAGGTTACCAACTGCTCGGTGGAATGTCGTACATCAAATGACAAATGGAGCCAACAGAACAACTGTCGAGAACTGACAAAACTCGAGTCTTGCTTGCACAAAATATATACTTCCGTAATCCGCCCTAGCTTGAAGAAACCGAGCCGAATAAATAGCCTTCTAAATTTGTTGAAGGAAAGCCCAATGGGATCCTGCGTCCGAAGTTAAGCAAAGATGCCACGGGGATGTGTTTGGAACTGCAGTTCTTAATAAACTCATTGGAATACAAATGATTCAAATTTTTTCTTTTATAGGAGATATGTCAGTGAATAGAGCCTGTTAGGTTCTTGCGTATATTGTATATATATTATGCCTTTGTAAATGAGAATGAGGCGTTGAAGAGAGAGTCAATTATTCTTTTAGGTTTAAGTGGTTGCTCATGCATTTTGTTTCAAAATGAGAAGGGTATGGAAATGTGAAAACAGGAAATGTGAAAACGTGTTAAAATGATATTAAATAAAAAGAGAAGAAAAAGCATGTTTTTCGTTTTCTTTTGTGGTGGGGTTTATTTATTATTTATTTATTTTTTGTGTTCTATAACGTGGTAACATATTGTGGAAATGGGAAGAAAACTTAATTTTCTGAGGCGTTGACCCTATGACCTCACTGGTTAGTTCGGTCATAGTTCGGCCATATCTGTTTAATAATTTCTCAGTGCGGCAACACAATTTTAGATATGTTTTTGGTTTTGAGATTATATTCCCAAACTTTCTAAAAGAGGAGATTCTAAATGGGGTTGAAAATAAAACATTAAAAAACACAAAAATTCACATCGCTTTCATCATACATAGAAACTTTTAAAAGTGAAGACGCTGTACATAATTCCAAACGACCAGTAAACGGCGAGTGACCTCAAACGGTCATACAGTACAGATTGTAACTAAATCACCCAGGGAGTGGAGTTATCACCCAAAGTATCACTTTCAAAGTCTTTTCAAGTGGACAACAACGCAAGCAATGTTTCAGCCAATGGGCCTCCGGGTATAACTTTGCTTGCACTTGTTATGCTGTCCAACAAATTTGCAATTATTGCTTGGGTGGAATCTTCACACTGCGAATGATTTAGTGATAATACACTCTCCATGTACTGCAACTAATGGAACATATATTTATAAATATATTTATAGTTTTTACAGGAGATTCTATTTCAAGAATTGCAACAGTATAAAAATGAGGTTGATAAGGAAAGATAAAGAAACAAAAACGCATTGTTCTAATCCGGGCTCGAAATACGAAAATAAAAAATCTATGGCACCACCTAGAGGGTGGTTTCAATTAGTGTGCGAGATTTCCTGCCTGTACATGAAGGAGAAGTGCTCTAAAATTTCACTTGATTTCAACTTTATGCAGTGACATTTATTTAATTGTGAAGTTTAAGGACTTGCGGGCTGAATTAATGTTATAGTGTCAAATATTGCCCAACAATCTATATAAAAATATGACAGTGCACCGCACCAACTGGGGGCGCGGTGGCGTTGCGGTAACCGGTTCTCGTCAGATATCCGAAGTTAAGCAACGACGAGACCGGTAAGTCCTCGGATGGGTGACTATCTGAGCGATCGATTCGGACTCCCGCGTTGTGTCCTTGGGCAAGGCGCTTAACCCCGATTGTCCACATGGGGGCACGATGACGCCGTGTACTGAGGCGTACTGCAAGTCGATGGTGCGCATGTCTTCAACCAATCTAACCCTGCCTGTGCTGCAGTGGTTGGTGGTTCTCTCCGGGTACTCCGTCTTCATCCACCCGTAAAACTGTCACGGGCATGATTAGCCATTGCGCATAAGTATGTGACCTTAAAAAAATACCAATAAATACACCGCACCAACTATTCATTGAGTTGATTGTGAACTAATTTATCTAGAATTTATTGCAATTTGCAGGGTTTGGTTGCTCACGAAACGGGAGGGTACATGTGAAAACGTAAAATGACCTAAAACGTCGAACATGACCAACGCCGTTATTTTTTTTTCGACAACCTAAATACTGGAAACAAAATGTGATACTGCACCACTTCAGCTATCCACTCGGCGGTATGTAAATTAATTCACTAGAAATGGTTTTCAGTTTGCGAGGTATGTGTGATCACAAAATAGGAGTGTACATGTAGGTGTAAAACAGGAAAGTGATGTTAATTAAAAAAGTTTAAAAAAATACTGGGCTTTCAATTTTTTTACCTCTACAATATTCTAAAAGTCGACGCCCTTGAATGTTTCAGACACGATGGCCTATCACATCACTTGTTCCGCCATAAACGCTGGAAATTTTTCAGAAACTCAACAAATTTTAGATATGTTTTTTTTAGCTAAAATTTCCAAAAGTTCAAAAGGATCGCTTTTAAGAATCGCTGAAAATGAAACAGCCAGAAAAAACATAAATTTCAAGATGTTTTGGATAATGGGTGGATATTTAAAACATAAAGACACTATATGGGGACCATGGAACACCCTAAAACTGGAGGGAGGGGGGTCGGGGGGGGGGGGCTGAAGGAAAGAGAAAAGAAGTTCAAGTTTCAATATATCCTTTCAACTTTCCTGAGTACCCTAATAATAAATATGTTTACATGTTGTTCAGGTTTCCATTTCCTTAACAAAAAGTATTTTACCTTTGCCTATGCCCTAGCGAATATATTACATGTATGTGTCAAACAGAGCCACATCGGACCTGTTCAACAAAGTCCAGAAATGTCCCTCTGATCCACAAGAAGTCCGCCCTCTGAAATAAGCTCTACGAAACGATTTGATATCATGGGCTCCTTGTATAGGCTTCGATAGAGAAATAGTGTAATCTCTTTGTTAGGTGCACATGTTTGTGTTTTTGTTTTCTAGAGAGTTTTATTTTTACTTCAGTCTATCGGAGTGATGTAATACTACACGTTTCATCCTCTTTTTATTTATTTATTTATTCTATATTCATTTATTTATTTATTGGTGTTTAAGGTCACATATTTCTGCACAATGGCTAATCATGATCATGGCAGTTGTATCGGTGGAGAAAGCCGGAGTACCGGGAGAGAACCACCGAGCAATGGCGAGTAACTGTCAGCGCCCCAGCATACTAACTCCACACAAGCAGGGTTAGCATTGGTTTAAGACAAGTGCACCATCAACATGCGGTACGCTTTAGTACACAACGCCACAACGTGCTTGCCGCAGGTGGGATTCGAACCGAGGACCTCTAGGCGTGTTACCGGCACCCGTCTACCTACTGATCCACCCCCCCCCCCCCCCTCTGTTTTATTTCTGAACATTTTGTTGTGAATACCTCAACTCAAAGGACACATAGTGCAAGTAATGGAAAGAAACAGATTAATGTAACGGACAGCGACACTCTCTATTTGTAACACTCGATCGTCCTACGTATTTTACAAAGAAGATATATACAAGAACGTATTTCGCCCGTTACAAGTAAACACATCTAGACACAATTCAATTCTCCTTTGAAGATAACAACCCTACGCGTCAAAAAGAGAACAAATTCTACCTGCACTCAGTTGGCATCGAGTTATTCCACATGTCGAGTCCACCATTTCTATTACAGTATTTAACAAGAGATCGTTTGTGCAAGCACGAGCGCGCGAGAAAATTACCACAAAACACTCTCAGTTTGTGCTTAAATCATGCAATCTCTTCGCATTAGAGCATAAACACGATATATTCTGTAAACAAACTGGAATCTCTCTCACTAAAAGATGAATACCCCATCTTAAAACATTGTGATTGGTGGTTAACAAAAAAATCATTTTAAATGTTAATATCTTCACTCGAAAACACTTGAACTTGACTTGGGACAAAACGCCAGTGCCGGAGTGGTTTCGAGAGGAAGTGCCCCGTCACCATCTCCAAGTATTGTCAGTGGTGGCTCTCAAAAATTAGTTTTAAAGAATTTCAAGTTCAATGTTATTGAGTGGGAAGGGGTGGAGGGGACTACACTTTGGGGGATAAGATCTCCATTCGCAAAACATTTAGAAAAGTACCTCCAATCCCTCCATACATTAAACATGCTTAACTCTTAGAAGCCGGGGAATCAGAATTAATTTGTTGCGCATGACACCCCGCGACGAACTTACAGTAAAGCAGGTGCGTCTAGTCAAGTGTCGTCTGAATAGGCAGGCGACACTTGTCTAGAAGCACCTGGCTTTTAAGAGTTAAATGTAAGCTACAGTTATATTGCGAATTGGGGGAAAATATTCACGCAGACATCTCATCTAATATAATCGAGGGTGGTGTATTTTAACACGAATTGTTTTACAAAGTACTTCTAATGCGGAAATACGGAAGTTGAAATTTAAAGTCATCGCACTCGTTGCCTTGGCCACAGAAATTGTCATTCAAAGATTGGAGATGGCATAACACGACAACACGAATACTGCTAACATTGAATACGGTGAACTGCGGTTAAAAATTTCCATCGAAACTCGGTCGATAAAGTTTGTAACGGAGTCAAAGTCTTTTTTCAGTGGAGTATTTATTAACCTTTAGTCCACGGAAATTTAATTGTTTGACATAATCAAGGAAAAAGTTTCCAAATTATGAAAATTAGGTTTTCATGGTTAATTTTTTTCTGAGGTAATATTTGCTTTTCAATTATTTGGTCGAGTTCCAAGTTTAATTCCTGAAATTTGACTATGACTCACCATAAACGTTACTTATCGATATAAAAGTGAATGTGGGCTGGTATTGAAATCACATATGTTCAATATGGAAAACAATTGTAAAATACACACCGCCAACTGGGACAACGGTGGATACGTCGCGCAACACGCCAATTTGAATTTTTGGCGAACGGGCCGAGTTATTCCACCAAATAGATTGCTTTTATGTGCACTTGTTCTGTATCCTGCATTTTACGAGAGTAACGTGACTTGGTAAAAAGGAGCCAACCCAAGTGATACCACGTTTTCTTCACAAATTGCCGATGTGACTTCTGGACGGAATGTATTGCGGACATGGTTGTGAAATACTGAAGTACGCTATCAATTCAGAAACGTTTATACCAGCTTATTATGCTAGCGCAATATAGAAACAGTTCACGTAAAATTAATATGAAAGTAAAATTAAAAAAATAGGTAATAACGGATTCCGCATATTAGTGGATCCAGTATATATAAGGTTCAATATTTTTGAAAGTCTATTGAATTTTCCGGAGATTTAGCACAAACATTAACTATGTCAAGAATTGTGCCAAATGATACGAGCGCATGATACCCTGCACAACGAAATAAGTTAGAGATTATCATGTTTTGCAATGATGATATTTTTATATACATGTCGGCCTATCATGCATTGAGCATGACAAATAAAACAAGGAAACATACAGCTGAAACCTTACTACAAACTCCAGTGGTTATAGTACAAGTACAGTACGTGGAGAGTGTATTATCACTAAATCACCCGTAGAGTGGAGATTCCACCCGAGCAATAATTGCAAATTTGTTGCAAAGCATAACCAGCACAAGCAAAGTTTCAGCCAATGGACTTCCGGGTTAAACCCGGAGATCCATTGGCTGAAACATTGTTTGTGTTTTTTGTCGTTATGTACAAAATTTGAAAGTTATAGCGTGGGTGATAACTCCACTCCGCGGGTGATATAGTTACAATCCACTCTCCACGTACTGTAGATCGACGACTGGGGATTAGGTCAGGCAAAGCGCAAAAACGCAATACCATGACGACGTCATGATTTTCATTCATAAAAAGTCATTTCATAGACGCTGAATGAAAAAAGACATGTACCTAATCCATTCAGACGTGAAGAGAAGGAATATTGTAAGATAAATTGGGTATTACCGCCATTTGGGTTTCCGAGATGGTGTATTAATGTATCGAACTCGCCTCCGATTGATATATGGACTCGTCCTAACGGACTCGTAAATATATACCCAGAGTCGAGGTCTCGATTTCACATGTTGGCAATAACTTAAATGTATTAGAAAACAACTTGCGCGCAAAATTCTTCCTTGATATGGATGTTTTCCGCAGTGCAAACTACCATGGTTAGAGAACGTTGCGCGTCAGAGAGACTGGTTCAGTCCAGCTTTCGAAAATAAAGCTAAAAGTTTATTTTTCAAACACGCCCATGATCCTTTTTCAATAAGCAAAGAGCAAGCGAAATAAAATTATAAATCGCATGGAAATAGCGTTATAATGATCACGTACTATTTCATATTGACTGCTTCATTTTTTTCCTTTTCCTATCTTTCTTTTTAAACGATCAAACACTTATGAGATATATTACTTCCCACTGTCTGTGAGAAAATATCCCTTTTGTAACCTATCTGGAATTTTCTAATTGTCCTTCAAATACTGGAATAGGAATCGATGAACACCTTCCACTATAAATATCTCACATTTCAATTCGTTCGTGCGAACCAGGGCTAAAGTAAAGCTATTTTGAGATCTGCTGCCATTATCATTACTTAACAACGATATGTTATTTCCTGGCAACAAGTGGAGATATACGTCCTGTTTGATATATGTCTGCTTCCTTTAAAGATTGGCAGTATAATACTTTGGCTCATGGTTTATTTTAACCACTCACCTTTAGACACTCCCCAGACAATCGAAGTGTGGATAGCAAATGCACTAAGGCAGCTGCCCTTTCACGTCGGCATTGGGTAGTTGGTGTCGGTTTGGATACACAACTTTAATACCGCCTTTATAACAAAGGAAAGTTCAAATACACGTATATCTTGAAGACATATTTCTACAAATGCAACTTGGAAATAGATACGTCACATATTTTCAAGTTACGCACTTAGCAAGCAAACTGTCTAACTTATACAATAAACGCAGCATATATTCACCCATTGGAACGAGTACGAGAGTATGACAATACATATAAGCTGTGATATCGATGGAGAAAAAAATATAAAAAATAAACTGTGTGTAGTGATTTTTTTCTCAAGCTTTGAATGCTCAATGCACCGGCTGATTTGTTTACCTGCGATGTGATGCAGAATTGCCAAAACACGATATTCGCATTACGCAATTAGGAATTTAACGAATTCAATCTCTAAAACACAATTAGCCCTGCCACACAAAACTGGAGTGGTTAAATAGCTAAATGCTGTGGGGGACAAATGTGAGGCGTGGGATTTTGCAGTGTAAACATGGTTAAATAAAATGTCAATTTAGAATAGTCTCTGCGGAACTAGCTCTTCATGATGACGTGCATATTCATTTAACATTCTCTATCCAGCCAACATTCTGTCTGTTACTATTTGACGGTGCGGTAATATATTTCATTAACCGGTAGAGTACTGGAAGCCCATATTTGGCGTTCTTACTGAAGTGCAGGTACCACAACATGAAAACTTCATACTCGGCGGATGTGCTTTATATTATCATTAATGCCACATTATTTAGTCTGTGATGATTTGCCTTGTTACAATTCATGGGAGAGTGCTTGTTGGCACTCTCCCATTAATTGAAACAAGGCAAAGACATGCGACCAAATTTTGATAACAAAAAATAATTTAGCACTCTACCAGTTAAATAAGGTGCAAAAAATGTTTAATGGGAGATCTGCCATAAGTTTTCTATGTTTACTGTAAACAACGACTGTTACTTTCCACAGGTGGGCAATATTTCCCTGGCCGCAATAATATTAGATTCCAAACACTTATTACAGACATAATCATCAAAAATCATCAAAAATTTAATTAATGAAGCTTGATGTTTTTTTTTACCTGGTAAACGCACGCGTGGACATTACTGCCCACGCGTGGATCACGACCAGTCATCGGCGACCGCACAGTATGTCCTTTCACAAACATACCAATTCACATTACATTTTAAACGCAATGTCGAGAATATTTTACGACAAAAATACGAATACTTAACATCATAAGTCAACAATACATAAACTCTTAATTGATGGATTGTAATGCCCATTACTGCAAGCAAGTCATATAGCGATTTTCTTTTACCGCTCTTGGAATGTTTTTTTAATCAGGGGAATCTAGATACAAGAGAAGGGAGATGAATTTGTATGGAATGATAAAATAGGCGCGACCAAAGTCAAAGATAAGTTCTAATTGTTATTTGAACTGATGAAGTAATTTGAATGAACGATGGAAGCAAGTTTTGAAACAAGAACATGTGTTGCGTATGCGCACTAACACCACGTGTTGCGATGGTAATAGTATAGCATTGTGGTTGGTCATACATTCTGGCCCGGCACTCCACGTAGTCAGTACCAGACACCACGGTAACGTCATTCACTAGACCATCCACTGGGTAGTGCAAAGATGCGTCTCTGAGTCGTAATTACTCGTCTCATTCTTGGTCTTATTTCGTTAACCTTCACACCCGCCATGTTGCATAGACGTTTTGTTATTGCGTACTTTAACTGGCATTATGTTAACACACTCTGCCATGTGTTAAATTAGTTAATTATTAACTTCTTCCATTAAGTAGACTCTGAATATTCTTATTTTCCATCGAGAGCTGAGAAGAACATTTATTCCTGCGTACTAAAGGAGTCGATCAGAGAACATATATCTGATAATAACACAGTCTGTTTGGAAATGTCAGTTATGTCAAAGCTCGACATCATGCTGTGGTTAAAAGTCGGACACTCTGAACTGTACTGGAAGTCAAAGGTCGTCGTGCAAATCGTGCACATGCGTGAAGCACTTATAGTTGATCAAGGGAAGCTTAACAAACGGGTTTTTATCGGAACTCATATGGGATAAATTGACATAATTGTCGTCTAGCATCGAAGCTTATTTGATCGTCACTTCTACAGTACTGATTCGATCGCGGCGTAGACTTTAAAATCAGTTTGGTTAATATTAACCCAAATCAACTGGATTGGGTTCACTTTCATTCGATCCAGTTGATTTGGTGTTAATTTTTAACCCAACTGATTTTGGAGTGTACAGTACAGTCGCCGTGGACTGGTTGCAGTCTATGCGTGGGGCGCACGGTGGCTCAGTGATTGACTGTTGAATGTCTATTCTAGAGGTT
Organism: Pictodentalium vernedei; assembly: GCA_031216915.1. Classification (NCBI taxonomy): domain Eukaryota; kingdom Metazoa; phylum Mollusca; class Scaphopoda; order Dentaliida; family Dentaliidae; genus Pictodentalium; species Pictodentalium vernedei. Next base: position 164,644,408 of record CM062294.1, read on the forward strand.
CCCGAGTTCGATCCCCGTCCAGGACGATCCGCGTTGCCTACATGAGGGCGGGGTGTGGGGGGGGGGGGTGCACGCTGACGCCTTGCACTAAGGCGTACTGCACGTCGGCGGTGCACATGTCTTCAACCGCTGTCACCCTGCTTGAGCGGAGCATGAACAGAGTTAGAATGTCACGGTCACGATTAGCCATTGTGCATAAGTATGTGGCCTTCAACACCAATAAATAAATAAATATCTACGCGTGGGCAATGATGTCCGCGCATCCTTTTACCAGGTAATAAGATCATCATCAGCAAAATGTTTCTTAATGAAGCACCGGTTTTTATATGATTATTCCTATAATTAGTGTTTGGGACTGTTTAGGACCCAATATTATTGCATCCGTGGAATATTGTCCACCTGTAGAAATTCACCAGTGCACGGCGGCCGTACAGTACTTACGCCAGGTCGTCGAGAATTCCTGAATAAAATACTGCGAAATCAAACGCTGTACAGGGATATGGCTCTGCAGTTAAAACACTGAACTTCAAACCGAACTGTCGATGATTCGATCCTGACCAGCGATAACGGCGTTGTTTCCTTGGGAAAGACACTTAATCTCCATTTCCTATGTGGCGGCATGGCGACGCTGTGTCAAAGGGCGTATTGTGAGTCGATGATGCACTTGCTTCCAACCACTGCTAACCCTGTGTGTGCAAAGTAAGTACGTTGCTCGGTGGTGTTCGGTGCTGCACGACGGCTCTCTCTCTAATAATAATAATAATAATAATAATAATAATAATAATAATAATAATAATAAATAAATAAACAAATAAACAAAATGTTGATAAAAAACTTTCATTTGTCGTTTTACATTCCCCAAAAGGAGGTTGGAGAGGCGATGTTTGGCGCAAAACATATGATTTGAGAAACGTGAGTGTGGGGTTGGGAAGTCTTCCCTCTCTGCCCTCTCCATGCCCCTGCTGAGAGAAACGGCGATAGAGTTGGGACAGTCTTAGCCGATAGTGGTGTTGTTAGAAAAAAAAAATATCGACAATTTGAAAGCTAGCGCATATATATGAAGGGGAGGGGGGGGGTGTGTAATTTCGTGTAAGGGACCAAGGTTATGTGCATATATCTACGGTTTTCTATCCAATTGCTTTGCGCACTGGTATTTTAAGTATTAAAGTTGTTGCTGAATACAAAAAAATGTGAATTTTTTTGTGATGAGATCGCAAAACGCTTACTCACTGTAGTAAAGTTAAAACTAAAGGTCATGTCATGAACGGTACGCTTATCTAGGCTTAATTGCGCGTAGGCATTGGGCGTAATTGCCATATCGAATGACATCCAAAGCACGGCAGGTTCTCCTAGTTACTCATACCAAACACAGGCAATGTTTCTGCACAGACCATATGTACATAACTTGATAGCCTTAGTATGGTCATAACGCGTAGATTAACGCGTAGATCGACGTGCTATTTGTGTGGATCCAGATTATATAAGTAAAATATTGCGAAATCAAGAAGCAGTAAAACAAAAATGAAATGAGCATCTCAGTATCATTGTCTTCGCAGCTCTTGTTGGGAATAAAAATGGAAATATAATTTCGACCAGATCGTGACTAAGTTTGATAGTTGTGGCTCCGGGACTTTTGAGGTTCATGTGCGCCTATCACGTGCGCTTACAACTAGCCCTTATCGTTTTCAAAACAACCAGTAAAAGTACTGTAATTATAACGATGGAAAATGTATGTTGACGGGTTCGCCAATGCATGGTGATCCGCTCAAACTGATCAGTTCTGTTGCCTACTCAAATTTCAAAACACCATCGAATTTCACCTATCGAAAGAGACAGTGTAATGCGAGAATCTCGAGTGTTATATTAATTTAATTTTCTTGATTTTTTTCGTGATTTCGCAATATTTTATTTAGGAATTCCCGACCTGCAATTACAAGTGTACAACAAGTGTTACAAGTTGTTCGCAGTCTCATCGACGAAGTGTTCACTTTTGCGATACCAATACTGCAATTACTTTTCATAAAGCTGGTTAGTTACACGTGTGGTTGAATGATAACTAAAACACTTCGGGAATAAAATTGCACACGGAATCTGGTGCGCAGATAGCATGCCATCGGGATCTGAAGGGGGACTTTTTTCCTGTTACAAATATATATTCACCATTATGTTTATGTACAGAATGTTGTATGAGAGTCGAATGCTTGTTTCTAAGGCTATATCTCGACCAGTCGAGATATAGCTATAGAAACAAGAGCGAAACTCTACAGTTAAAACTAGAAGTCGTGTCATCGCGTCGATCTGTGCTTTAATCTACGCGTTAGGACCGTAGTAAAGCTATCAACTTCTGTACATATGGCCTGTGCACAAACAATGTTTTAAGGAATGGACACCCGTGTAACCCGGAGGTCCATTGGATGAAGCATTGCCTGTGTTTGCAATGAGAAACCAGGAGAACCTGTCATGCTTTTGATGACATTCGATATGGCAATTGTGCGCAATTCCTACGCGCAATTAAGCCCAGATAATCGCACTGTTCATGACAGAACTTCTAGTTTTAACTGTATTACAAGGTTTTGTACCTAACATAATGATTATGATAGATTTATCGTACAATTCTTAAATGTAATATCTCGGTTAACACTTTACCTAAAGAATCGGGGGAAACATCCCACGTATTTTTCAAAATAAACTGTTGAAAAGAAAAATTCATAAGAAACTTCAAGAAAACCATATCGACAAGCTCGTTCCAGTGAGTGGTCTTATGATACGGTTTTGCTAAAATGTTTCCAAAATATGTTTTACAAATAAAAATGAAAATACTAGACTATGATATCTTGTGCGTAAGGTAAAGGGTTACCTGAAATTTCAATATCAGATTTCATTTTCAGATTCACAAAAATGCTTGTCGTTTCGGTTCAAACTGTATGCGGGTGCCTTGAACGTTTTCGATCCCCTATTAAACTTATTGAGCGCGTGCACGTTCAACATTCCGAAAACAATGTGCTCTTTAATAATTCCAGTGTGTCAGGTACAAAATCACAAAAACAATGTGGTTCCATAATTTATAATTATACTTTTTGAAAACTGTTCTTTCTGTTCTCACTTTGCCAGCAGGAATTGTTCTCATAAAAAAGGTGTTAATAACATAGACAATGGAGATTTAACGTATAGTCTGTACTATAGTTCTGGGTCTTTCAGTTGATTTATGTAATAAGTGTGCTTAGGGCAATATTAATTTTACCTACATTTTCTGCGCTTGTATGCATTAAATACTAATTAATATATGTATCAATTTATACATATCGTCCCTTGAGTACAACAGGGCACCATCTGCAATGCTAAGGCATTGCAGATGGCGCCTTGTTGCACTGAATGGGCGATATATATTGTTAAATTAGAAAAAAAAACTTTCCCCCATAATGCAATTGGGAATTTAACCCATTAATTCCATTCTTGACTGACGGGCAAAGACTAAGTCAACTCAAAGAGGTCTCTGGGCGGCCTGCGTCATAAAGAAAAGGTTGGTTTAGAAGAGTACCTTGATGGCACCTTTGGGGGGTTCACTGTTGTTCAAGCTGAGGTCGCTGTCCCTGGAGCTGAGGGGAAAACTTGGGAAAAACAGTGAAAAGGAGTGCCAGATGTGTAATTTAGGCGTGGTGGAGACCCTGGAACACTTTCTTCTAGAATGCCCAAAATGCCATTCTAAAAGAATAAGATTCCTTGGGGGTATAATGGGGAAGTGGGGTGGGAGAATGAAGGACATGTGGTTAGGGGAGACTCAAAGTAGAGGGTTAATATTCTAATCGGAAAGATTTGGAAGAATGGGGCAAGGGATGGCATCAAGCAGTTCGTCTCCGAGTGTTGGGAGGAGAGAAGAAGCGTGGGAATAGGGAGGCAGTTGGGAGTACAGGGGTAGCCAAGACCTTCTCACCCGAGAACCACGACAAATCAGCGGCCGGCCAAAGTATTATTATTATTTGGTTGTTGGTATATATTAGGTATAACAAGTTTTGCAATGTTGAATTTTAAATTATACCTTTATATCGATAGATTTTTGTGCTAACAGTTCATATTGTGCTTTGAAGTTGTTGCCTTCAGATTAATTTATCACATTTATGATTGTAAGCTCATTACTAGCAATCGCGAATGCGTAGTAAACGCTTCTGACCAGCGGAGGAGAAACGACTGTGAATATCTGTCACCAATACTGATATATACTCTAGCGGAGATGTTAAAATGTCTGACGCCAGCCTGCTGGCAAAGTGAAAATACACCTATTGAAATGTACAAGGTCTCTCTAGAACGCGTTTCAAAAGCTTGTAAAGCTATATAAGTAATAACTTGTATTACGCAGTTTCCAGATACAGATTTTATTACAGGGGCCCTGATACACGCTGTATTCGGGTAATTACGGGCTCAATACATACTTATTGCCAGATAAATTACATAATTATGGTTATGACTCCTGCGGTTGTCCGTTGTCCCCACAGTACTGCAATAGTTTGCCCATCATTTCTGGCGAGACAGAAAAAGAGTCTCATCTTTTCCTAACACACATTCTGCTCGTCTTAAACGAGTCTCGCAGGACGCCATTGACGCTCATAGATTCTCAAAGCGACATTGCAAGATTACACGGTTTGTTTTTGTATAGCAATGCAGCGTAGGCTCGTTGTGACATGTGCGGGGTGGGACGGGGATGTCTCTCCCCAATACCCCATCATAATTTTCATTGGTTGGAGGTTTGAAGGTATAAATTCCAATAGTTAGGAAAATCAAATCAATTTCATTTATATTTTCAACTTTTCAGACTTTTCCCATCAGTCGATTTGAATTTTCAACCCTTGATCACAGTTTTCCGACTGTCACGGAGATCGGTTGTGGTTACTGGTCTTAGCCCTTTACCCAACGAATCGCCCGCATCTGCCCGCGTAATATCCAAATTCAGCAGTTTCAAAAATATTATTTTTCAAAAAATTAAAAAAAAAACATATCATGTGACCCCTCGTTGAAACGAGCCCGTCGAGCTCGTTCCAACGAGGGTTCACACGATATGGTTTTGTTGAAATTTTTTGAAATAATTGAAAAAATTATATTTAAAATAATACATTTTGGTTTCGTTTGCGTTGGGTAAAGGGTTACTCATTTGCTGTGCTCCTACTCCATATTTCGTTTAATTTCCGGTTCCCAGCATTTGAACTGACTGACGACTCAAGTTTTCCTTTAAAATGACTAGGCTACACAAATAATATAGACTCACAGCTATTCTGCCAATACCTACTCGTTCCAACTGACTTGGAGTGAAATGGAAAGAGTGGGTACTGGCTGAATAGCTGTCAGTCTAAAGTCTGGTCAGTGCAAAGAAAAACTCATAGACCGACGTGAGGAAGTGCATTTTTCTTTTGGTTAAAAATGACTAGGTTTAAGCCAGACGAAAGCCTCGGAATCCATCACTTGGGTTCCAAAAATAAAGATTTGGGTACTTTACAGCAGCCACAATTAGATTTGATGAAAATACTCAGCGGATAAAGAGTTAAGTGTGTCGTAACCAGACCACGATCTGACCGAGATGGGGAAAAGGACAAGTTTTGTGATTGCAGTGAATTTTATAAAGTTAACTCATCACATTAAAGCAAATGTGTGATGAAATGAAAGTGTTTGTAGTACAGTTGCCGTGGAGTGTTTGTAATTCACTCGTGGGCAATGATGTCCACGCATGCGTTTACCAGGTTATAAAAATCATCATCAACAGAACTTTAGTTAAGGGGACGTCCAAACTAACTTTGGTCAAATTTCAGGTAATTTTCTCCAAAGTCTAAAAACGGCCAGAAGGGAATAATCACAATAAATTATGTAACAATTTTTTTCTAATGAAAAATAGATCATGTGGAAACTAATATTTGCCATGGAACTGTTAACACGTGGTAGAAAGCACAGCCTGAAGACTACTAATGAATAAGTAACAGACCAGATTTTGAACAATAAATACCTTAAATTTACTGCATAGTTATATTCTGCAATCCTTTAGTACAGTCTCGGATAAATCTTTTTCCCATTCTTGCAAAACAAACGGATATCTAAAATTCACAGGGGCTGCCATTTATCGTGTGTTTGTTTACCTTTTATGAAGTTCACCAATGGTCGAATTCACACGGTTTCCCAGAACAAAAATGGAGTCATGAGAGAGTGCATCAATGTAGAATAACAATATCCAATGTAGCTTTGCCAGTCTGCCGTGATCATAATCCCCCCCCCCCCCCCCACACACACACACAATTGTGAGGCATTTTGCATGAGATTTGTGTCAAATTGGTAACGAAAGTGAGATTGATAAACTGCAAAAAGGAAAACCATCCAACGTCCTCATTTGGTATTATTTGGGACCATTTCTGGTGTTGCACGATCAATGACAGCTGCCACGGGTGACACGTGAATGCTCAGTTATGGCCAAAACGTCAAAAATGACATGCCATGCTTACATAATACTTACATCAATCGGCTTCGTTAAGTCAGATAGCATGGATTCAAATTCATTTGTGCATATGGTTTGATATGCTTCATTTGTTTTGAAACTATCGCATTTCTGTAGTTGCTGCTTGACTGTTGCTTACTCGTGTGATTAAAGAACATTATAACGGATCTACTTACCAATACTGATTTTATTTTTGGTATGTCCACCAGAAGGCTTCATATTGTTTCTGTCGACATTCACATAGCTTTTGGCAACCTTTTGGTGTCTATAGCGATGAAAAATGGCGAGGATCCGCCCTGCACAAAATGCTGTCGTGCAAGGAAGAAATATACAAATGCGATGGTACTAAATTAACTACAAACAGAAAAGAACCGTCTCATACTTTTGGAATTATGTACTTGACGTTGGCCTGTTTATTCGATTAGCAGGCTTCACCAAGCGACCGTACAGTACGCTATGACACCCCTCCGCTCCCCAAAGTTCATGACGATTACCCAGAAAAAAGCTAGCTTTCTTGTACCAACTTTTCAATCTCGGCACTTCACTTTCCTCAATAATAACAAACGATATGTTGTAACTATTCGATTTGTATTGTTTTCGGACAAATGTGCACATCATCCACATGCCATTATTCACAGACAACAAAGTATATTCTCCAAAAAGCGATCCGGATTTGTGAGAAGTCAGGAATTTAAAAACCTTTAAGATTTTAAATGTTGTTGAGCATTGTTTGTTTATATCAAACAACCCACTTCAGCTATGCACGGCATTTATACCTTGTTTTTCTGTGTAGTAAAATTAGTATAAAATTTTCTGAAAATTGACGCTTTTCTGACATTAGTCCTTTTTAGCCTCACGAACACGAACGAGGTTAATTTTGAAATTCAATACAAACCGAAATTGTGTTGTTCTCGGAATGCCAAATCGAATACAGCTGTACTGAACAGTGCGCGCTGATTTCTGTCTTTGTGTGCGACTTGAGTACACTGCATTGCAATACTATTTGCAAATGTCAGTGTTTCAGTCTGTACGCTTCATGTTGCCTCCAAGCGGGTATTATGCTAAGACTAACACCAACATTGTCAACAGCAAATTGGCTGTGCTATAAATTCAGAATAAAACTATGCGAATGAATTGTTTTCATTTCTGCCTGCGACAAAGAAATACGAGAAATTCCAAAATTGATCGAAAGTTTGAAGTATTGTCCAGCAAATATCATTCTCAGGCATGGTACCAGGGTATTACCTTCAAATGGTCCACAATATTTGCCCCTCCACCACCCCTCAACTTGGGTTACTATTTACTTGTACGTGCTGACATGTGGCTAAACTCAGCTGCTGTAATACCCGGTATTGCCCTCGACTAAGTGTACTAACATACATTATCTTCTAAATAATGCCTGAGTGTTGTCTCCTCACGGGCAGACTGCTTCTGCAGTCTGTCAGTGATGGGTTGTTAATCAGACATTACGAACACTGTGCCTGATACCTAAGTCATTAATTCGCAAATTCAGGCTGTGCCCTTTTGCATGATACCAGATTATTACTTGCAAATTGGTCAAATTATTTGCCCCCCCCCCCTCAACCTGGGTTATTAATTACGTGTATGTGTTGGCATGTGGTTAAACTCCTCTGCAGGCAGGCAGTGATGGGTTAAAAATTATCTGACATTACACTATGCCTGTTGCCTTAGACAGTGATTCTCAAATTCTTGCCGCGCCCTTAGGCACGATGCCTGGGTATTGTTTGCAAATGCGTCAAACTAGCAACAGTTGGACAATCCCTGTCATTAAGACGTTTACATTTTATTTCACAAATGTCTAGCTAAGTGGGTCAAATTCGATATCGACAAATGAGGTGACACACATTGTATTTCTTTTGTTCAAATAGTGTTATTCTTGCTGTCGTGACAATGAGTTTGATTGACACTGATCTCTTGACCAAGTTGGTGAGGATATACAATCAATCAAATCATGCTTTTCCGTGCTGTTTTGTTGGCCACATCAGTCAAGATTTGACCAATCATCTCACTCGTGTTCATTCCGATTGTGACATTTATTTTATCTGAGTTGACAGGACAGCCAACTAAATCATGTCTTCCTTACTTTACCTTCAGTTACTTTAACTAAGCCTTGTAAATTTGGAATAAATCCAATACTTGTTTGAAATCTCCTCTGCTGGCCATGTCTTACAGCTACTGGAACGTCTTGCTTCTGATACCGATAAACTCTTGCTCATCACTGCTAATTTATCCAATCTATTCACATGGCTTATGATAATAAACGCAGCAAAACAAAAACTTAAAACACTATTTGCGGTGAGTGTCCTGTGTCATTGACTGCGTGGTCCATTGATTTTTGTCATCTGTGACCCAATTCGCCACACACACACAGCGATAATAACTACTGTTATAATAATAGAATTTGATGACAATGAGCATGAGCTCGGACTTTACTGCCCCTTAGCAACTCCAACTAATGCTCGTCAATTTTTGTAGAATTTAGGATTTAACCCCTTTTTTGCGGAATTCTTTTATTCCGTGTGGTGACGCTGTGCTCGAGTCCAATATGGAATTGATGGACCTCACGCGTGTTATGTGGGACCACCTGGTCGAATACACGGGATATGTGCGTAACAATGTTCCACTGGGTAGCAAACTTATTTCACTGATTGCCTCAGTTATACACAATATAACCACAGTGACCACAAAAGAAATGTTAGATTTATCATAATCTTGTGCTTATGTCTTTGCCTTGAAACAATTTATGATCTGTAACAGGGCAAATGCATACAGATTGGGTAATTCCCAAATGCCCCAAAAATGACCCATCACGTCAAAGAAAAAAAAAGAACAACCACGAATATTGACACTGCTACCTCCCAACGTCAATATGTTTTCCTTGACTCTTTCCCGCTATACGTACCAATAGGTATTCTAAAGCAAAACTTACCTGACTAGTCCAGTTATGCCAAACGTTGTTCTTATAAGCTCTCTTAATATCTGTTAACAAAGTTAACAACGCTTCTTTTTTTTTTTAATTTTCTATTTTTTTAACCTTTTGTTATTGTTCTGTATATAAGTTACTGTACAAAAGTATTCTTCACATTTTCATTTGTGCTATCAACCAGCTTGAAAACAACTTTGTTTCTGAAGATAATTTTTGATCTGTACCAACAGGTTACAAAGTAGTTGACTATGTGTTCCCTTGAATCATATCGTGCTCGGATAGGCACTTTCAACTTCAAAGTTTATTGTCGTCATTTAAAGGGTTGTTTACCGAAGAAGAGATCCATTTGTGTCTTAGCTTACTTGCTCCTGCGTCTCAGTGGGGTTGGGCTGCATGAAAGCTTTACTGCTGTTGTTGCCTTGTTTCTTGGCCACTTCAGTGAGTTCCCTAATTTTCACTTAGTAAACCATCCGGATGAAATTTCATATTTTTATAGCAACACGAACGTTTGGAAGATTGCGCTCACACTAAAAGTAATGTTTTCAGCTTTCCTTGCCATCTCATTGCTCCATTTGGCCTTAAGGTTATTATTGTGCGGTGACATCGAAACTAACCCTGGTCCAAATTCCTCCAACTCGGATCACAACTAGAATACTTTAAAAATAGTCAATCTTAATATCCAGAGTCTAAAACCCAAACTTGATATCATTCAATATGAATATGCATCCTTTGACATTGTGGCCTTGTCAGAGACATGGCTGGATAGCAATGATCCGACACCCGATGTCATCCTCCACGGGTTCCAAGAACCTCTGAGATTTGACCGCTCGACAAGGGGAGGTGGGGTTGCCATTTATATAAAAGACGGTATTTCATTTCGATCAAGGCCGGACCTACATACGCTGAATACGGAGTGCATATGGGCGGAAGTATTTACAAAACGAACAAGACCGTTACTCTTAGGGGTATTCTACCGGCCACCCAACAGTCCACTAGATACATGGGAAGCCATATCCGCATCCATCGAAAAAGCCAGAGACACGAAAATTGCCGATTTAATCGTCACAGGTGATTTTAATGACAACCAAGTCGTTCCCTCAAGAAGTGGTTTCTCTGAAATATTACATCATTTCAATCTAAGGCAAGTTGTACGTGAGCCAACTTGTTTTACCAAATCGTCGACCTCATTGTTGGATCTCTTTGCTCTTAGTGACACAATCAACATGAAAAGCTGTGACGTAATCGAACCGCTTATCCCAGACATGACACGCTACCACTGTCCAATTTCACTCGAGGTTGAATTTCTAAAACTACCATACCTCTCATTTAAGAGGAGAATATGGCTCTACTCCCAGGGTAACTACGAAGAGTTGAACGAAGCCCTCTCTAGCGTCGACTGGAGTTCTCTCTTTGATAATACATGCCTCGATACTATAGTTTCTAATTTTACCGACAAGATACTCGAAACTGCATCTCTCTATATACCCAACAAATTTATTACCACGCGAACAGACCAACCGAAATGGATGCATAATGTAATAAGATTACTGATTAGACAGAGAAAACGTTTGTATCGCAATGCCAAACGTACCCATACTCCACAAGCCTGGGCAAAATATAAACTGAAGCGGAACGAAGTTGTATCGGCCATTAGGAAGGCCAAGGCGTCATATTTGTCCAAAGTCATCAACAATCAACACTGAGGAGCAGCGAAACACCATCATCACGTTGGTGGAAGACCCTGAAATCATTCATCGGCAGCAGCACTTCAGCGGGAATTCCTACTCTCATCCATTCTAACAAAATTTACTTTTCAAGTGTTGAAAAAGCTGAAGTGCTCAATGAATATTTCAGCTCTATCTCAACAGTTGATGATTCGAATGCTTCTCTGCCAAACGCACCACCTCGAGTTTCCGTAAGTATCGATTGTATTACTCTACATTGCAGTGAAGTATATTCTGCAATGAAGTCGATAAAAGTGTCCAAAGCATCTGGTCCAGATCTAATAAGCCCGCGTCTCCTCAGAGAATGTAAGTCTTCCCTATGCGAACCACTCTCGATTTTATTTAATATCCTAATGAATAATTCGTACTTTCCGTCACTGTGGAAAAAAGCAAACCTCTCCCCAATATTGAAAAAACAGCCCTCCAACTCTGTTACTAATTATCGCCCAATATCACTGATTAGTTGTGTTAGTAAAATTTTTGAAAAATGTGTGTTTAAGCATTTGTGGGAGTTCCTACTTGACAATAACGTTCTCAGTCAATTTCAGTCCGGTTTTACACCCGGTGACTCAACCGTCCTCCAACTGACTGACATATATGATGAATTCTGTCGAGCCCTTGATGAAGGTAAAGAAGTCAGGGTCGTCTTTTGTGATGTTAGTAAGGCTTTTGACAAAGTATGGCATGCTGGTCTTATCTACAAGCTAGAGAGTATTGGCGTTTCCGGTGAACTTCTGCTGTTTTTAAAATCTTACCTTGCAAATAGGTTACAGCGAGTTGTGATATTGTCAGAGACATCCGCATGGAGAACCATTAATGCCGGTGTCCCACAAGGATCAATTCTCGGGCCTTTATTGTTCCTTATATACATAAACGATATTACCAGAGATCTACTGAGCAGTATTCGCCTCTTCGCAGATGACACATCCCTATATCTCATTATAGAGAACCCCGAACAAGCCTCGAATGTAATCGATCATGATCTGGCCACAATTGAACATTGGGCTAAAACATGGTTGGTGGAGTTCAATCCGAACAAAACTGAAAGTATGCTAATATCGCGCAAAAGCAACCCCATCTACCATCCAGCCTTATTCTTAGGCGGTACTCAGATATCTGAAGTCTCTACTCACAAACACTTAGGGGTCATACTGAACAGTAGCTGCACATGGAACGATCATATCGATCATATCTGCTCTAAAGCCTGGTCTCGCTTAGACTTACTGAGGAGGCACAAATTTAATTTAGATCGTAGTGTCTTAGAAAAAATATATTTTGCTTTTATTAGGCCTCTTCTTGAATATGCGGATACTGTTTGGGACAATTGTTCTGTAACCCAAGTGACGGAACTGGAAAAAATACAGATTGCAGCGGCAAGGATTATTACGGGGGCAACTGTTAGTGCTAGTAAGGCCTCACTTTATTTAGAAACAAGATGGGACCCATTACAAGAAAGACGTCGCAAACACAAGTTGATTCAGTTCTTTAAAATGCACCATCGCATGGTACCTCCACACATCTCCAGTAAAGTCCCTCCACTTGTCTCTTTGACCAATCCACTACTCAGCCTCCGATCAAGTCAAAGCCATCGTGTTCCCTACAGTCGGACCGAACTGTACAAGTCTTCATTCATCCCCAGCGTTACCGACCAATGGAATAACCTGCCCCTGCCTGTTCGTGAGAACTCGTCATTGATTAATTTTAAAACTTTCCTAAACGATGGTAATCAACGACCTCCAAAGTTCTATAGTAATGCGAAATCTCGCACAGCCCAAATATACCATTGTAGGCTACGACTGGGGTGTAGTAACCTCAATTCACACTTATATGATAATCATTTATTACCAAACCCCACATGCCAATGTGGCGAGCGAGAGACTACTGATCACTTTCTCTTGCATTGTCCTATTTTCACGGACGCTCGTAATTATACAATTAACCTACTTCCTTCTGGGGCAGACGTATCTACACTTCTTTTTGGTTCGGAATTCTTGAACAATGAAGACAACCGCCTTATCTTTGAAGTGGTACACGATTTTATATTATCAAGTAAGCGATTCCAATGATTAATTTGTATCATCGTATTAAACCGGTCAAAATATTAAAATTGTTATGAATATGGTTACCAAACTAGCTGAACGGAACGATTATAGACCTCACCACCACTCAACTCTCATTGCAGCTCAGCGCCACTCGGACTGTATTCACGGTTTGTACATATAATCTTCTGCGAAACGATTCGAATGACGTTACTTATGTTACTCCTGTGTAGTAAATGCACCATGTATTCAAGCTGACTAGTCTGTAGTCTCAATATTCTAGCACATCGTCTTCCGGTGGTCCCTGCCCCTGCCTCACGCGATGGCCAAGATTGGGTGGTCCTATTAACAAATACTCCACGTAACCAAACTTTACTTCCTTTACAATTTTGGACTCACAAACGTGGCTCGCGACCCTCCACTGGAGTGAGCTTATTGAGCCCGCTCCATTGGGGGCCGAAGAGCTGTGTTTTTGAAACGGAAAATAAATGTTTAGGTGTTAAAGACGTCTCTTGTGCAATACTCGTACTATATCTGTGTGGGGTAAGGTGTTGGCCTGGAGTACGGGGCGGGGACCCACGGACAACGATGTATGAGCTCGACTACTGACGCCTGTGTTATGTATGCAAATACTGTTCAACTAAGGACATAAAGTCATCCATATACCTGCTATTGTCATTGGTAACTACATGTAATCTTGTTTTGGTGGAAACGGCCTTGTATAAGCTTACAGCTTCCTGCCGAATCCACATCAATGTATGTATCAATTTCTGTTATTATATTCTCGAAATAAATATTGTTTAAACCAAATATCATTCCCCAATTAGCCAAAACGCGTATTGGATACGTATGCCACAGCAACACTGAAATGACATTTATTGTTCTGGAATTTCTTTACCCTTTACCAAACATGAAAAACAGACATTTGCAAACCAAATTGTTGAATAACTAGCCTTCATTTTTACACGGGCTCGTTGAATTCGTTCCAATGAGGGTTCATAAGCTATATTCTTGAGCCAGAAATGATGAAGTGAAAATTGTTTGGTAAATTTTGTGACTAGCGCTGTCCGGTTTTGGTTATTACGTTGGGCAAAAGGTTATACACATGAGCAAAGCAATGTGAACGATATAATCTCTGTTTGGGTAAAGGATTATAGAACAGCGCACAATTCACTAATAGTTATAATTTTTTTCTGAATATACCATTTTTCAAGTCGGGTTTAATGTTGACAGCCAATCATACAGTAGAAAAATTGTTGGAGTAGCTAATCCTGTACATAGAAAATTGAAGTTAATCCTTTCAAAACGGTTTGAAAACCATGATCTAAGCTGACAAACAATGACATTATTCAAATAGTAATCTTATTCAAGTAACGAGCATGGTAGAGAGGAAATCAGATAGATCTTTAACCCTTTACCTAACGTAACGGCCAAAACCGGCCAGCGCTATTCTCAAAAAATCGCCAATTAATCTTCATTATTTTTTTCATTTTTTGTCTCAAAAACATAGCTCGTTCCAACGAGGGGTCATAACGTATGTTTTTGAGACAAAAAATGAAAAAAAATTAGTTATTCAAGAATTATGTTTGCAAGTGTCGTCTGCTTTTCAGGTTAGGTAAAGGGTTAACGAGAACTTCGTTTAATTATCATTGTCGCATCTACACAAACTAACATCTTCCACACAAAGATGTCACAATGTGATCACAGTGAGACAAGTTTGCATTTGAACGCTATTCAATTCTGCTGAAAATAAGTGTATGGAAAGTCTGAACCGAACCTGATTGATAATTGTTAGGACATATGAAGCACTGGGCATTTTTTACTAAATTTGGGTCAAGTTGGCAGTACCATAATAATCCTTGAAATGGAGCCACAAAGAGGTCGGATGTGCACATTAATAAAAAAAAACTTGAGAATGTTCAAAATTTCAAAACACGTTGTGTGATAGATTTCAAGATATGGAGGGCATGCAATTCAGTCTATATTCCCTCACAAATAAAAAAAACAAAACAAAGGAAAACACAGGAAAAATAAAAACTATTTTTTGCATTAACAAATGACTTATCCATGAGAGGAAAAGGAAAAGCACTTCTCAGGAAAAGTACGTCCAATAATATTGTATTTCAATAATGTTTCATCATTACTGAATGATGTGATAGAGTTCCATCCAAAGTAAATAACACTGCAAGGCTCTAAAATTACATTTCTCCCTATTTTCGAAACAAAATCGGCCCGAGAATGCAATGCGCAAATAGATTTCTGAGAATAAAATATTTATCTCTTCGAGATCAGCCACACTGACATGCTTGTTTGAATGTTTCTGACAAATGTTTAAAACACATGTAGCACTTATTAACAATATCTGCAAGGCAAAATACTTCAGTGGTGGCGTGCGCTCAATACCTGAAATGTCGTATTATAGCCACTGAAACAGTTGATTTTGTCGGTAGATTTGGACATTTTAAATGAACTCGCGCGTAGTATTTTTCTCTCGAAAATAAATAGGCCAACGTTAAAAGTATTCCTAAACTAGCACTTGGTATATGTTCCATTTGATCTTTATATTCACATTGAATCAACATGGCAGTGTGCTATGTTTCGATAAGGGGGATAAGTTAATCAAAATTCAAATTGGATCTTTATTTTAGAAGTGTACCTTGCGAGTTATTAAGAAGCAGGTGACACCATTCCATGACAAAAAATATTGCTGGACATCCCAACATAGAAATATAAGCTTTTAGTCAGTGAATACAAAGATGGGAAGAAAATATCGACCGGTTCACGACTCAGGCAAACATCTGCTCGCTTTTCTCCTCAAAATACAGAACAATTTTATCTTTGAAAAAGAAAAGGTCATAAAATTAAATATCAGATTTAATTATCGTTTG
The DNA here is from genome assembly GCA_031216915.1 of Pictodentalium vernedei. Classification (NCBI taxonomy): domain Eukaryota; kingdom Metazoa; phylum Mollusca; class Scaphopoda; order Dentaliida; family Dentaliidae; genus Pictodentalium; species Pictodentalium vernedei. The sequence goes on from CM062294.1 coordinate 164,660,475, forward strand.
TGATTCTTGATTCGTTCTTAATTTCTGATTAATTTAATTACGAACTTTCGACGCACTTATTAGATCGTGTTGTGACATGTTAACCATTTTCACAACGTAACGGCCAAAACCGCCCAGCGCTGTCCACAAAAATATTGGCATTCAATTTTCATTATTTTTTTAATTTTTGTCTCAAAAACATAACTTATGATCAGTCATTGGAACGAGCTCGTTGCGCTCGTTCTAATGAGGTGTCATAAGCTATGTTTTGACGCAAAAAAATATTGTTATTGAGTTATTGGGAGTGTAGTCTGTTTTTCGTGTCAGGTAAAGGGTTAAACACATATTTTATGATCGCAGTATTGCAAGAGATATGAGGTTTAGAGATTTTGATACTTGGGGCGAATATCCCTGTTCTGGATGTCATACGCCGTGCTCAAATTCTGCGGAAAATTTGATACCATATTTAACCATTCACTGTGTGAATAAGAAACATGAGGTAATTATTTGCAACGATTATTAACTGAAAATGGAATATGTTTTTATTTCTGGAATTCACTTTAAGAAGGATTTACACAATCCGGTGTAATAACTCCGCCAGTTTCTGGAATCCTGCATCCAACGAAACATGTAACCAACTAACCATGTGCATTTTCAGCAGCCTTATTCAGTGAATATTGTCATGTATATATTTAACCCTTTACCTAATCTGAAAAGCAGACGACACTTGCAAAAGTAATTCTTGAATAACTAATTTTTTTTCATTTTTTGTCTCAAAAACATAGGTTATGACCCCTCGTTGGAACGAGCTCGACGAGCTCGTTCCAACGAGGGGTCATAACCTATGTTTTTGAGACAAAAAATGAAAAAAATAATGAAAATTAATTGGCGATTTTTGAGAATAGCGCTGGCCGGTTTTGGCCGTTACGTTAGGTAAAGGGTTAAGATATGACAGCCTATCAAATAAGCCTGTGCATTGTCTATGATCAGTCAGCATACCAACCGCCTCTGTACATTGCACAGGGTTAGCAGCTCACTCCTTTCTGTCTGAAAATAAGATTATCTCGGTTATGTGGGAGCACGGTGTCTCAGTAGTTACGGCATTGAGCTCCAAACCGAAATGTCCACGATTCTATCCCGCCATGGGTAACTGCGTTGTGTCCTTGGGCAACGCACTGAATTCTGTCTGCCCAGCGGGTTGCACGGTTGCGCTGTCGATGGTGCTCTTTATCAGTTTCAAACCCTGCTTGTGTGGAGTTAGTACACTGGGGAGTATGATAGTTGATCGCCGCGTTATTTGGTGGTTCTCTCCAAGTGCTCCGGCTCTCTCCAGTCGTAAAACTGTCCGACCCGAGGTGATCTTGGCTGTAGAACGAATCGTTAAATCCCAGTTAATATAAAAATAAACCTCTATTTTGTGACTAACCCTGTGCATTGCAAAGTTACAGGGAGTGTACATGTTTTTTTATAACCAGAAAGTGTTACTAACCCTGTGTATTACACATGCATAATCTTTCTGGTTATAAACAATTTCATTATTAACTGAGTAACTAACCGTACGCACTGAATATCCTACTGAGCCAGTGAGTACTTTTCTCAAGAAGCGTCCTAACTCAGCCTAACCCTTTGAAACCGAGCGGCCACTTTTTCGGGCCGGACGCATGATACGGCATAATTTCCTTAAGTAGGATGGTTGCTGAGTGTATGTGTTGGGTAGACCGATTAATATTTTCAACGTGCAGCCCCATGGCAGCACGTTGAATATATTAATTCGTCTATCCCCAAATACTAAATGTGGACTCTTCCAATTGCTGTCATTGAACTGACATGGAAGATACCACCAGGGTTCAAAGGTTTAATACCCCCTCCCCTCATTGGAATGGATTGTCGATAGTCGTTTTTTTCAGTGAATTTTAAAAATGTAAACATATTCAATTTTCAGTTAGTGGCTTGTTTCCCATTGTTTTTTTTCTAGAATGAATGTCCTCTTAAAGGTTTATTTTGTTCGTAAGGTAGCTGTGACGTTAGAACTTTACTTGGACTGCAGCAGCGATGTCACGATGCAAGGATTCCATCAAAGTAAACAAAAACTAACTGAGACACTATTAGGTTGGCCGTTAGTCTTTTGGTGTGATAGTGAACTTCCCGGGTGTCAGGATTTTTTTAAAATTTTTCATATGTAGATCATATTCCATGATTTGGTAATAGCTTTTAACCCACTGCCTTTCAAGAATAACAAACGCTATATTTGTAAGATAGTAAACTTCCCGGATGTCAAGACATTTTTTTTTATTTTTCAATATGTAGGTCATATTCCGTTATTTGGTAATAGCTTTCAATCCATTGCCTATCAAGAATAACAACATCATTGAATAATTAAAGGATGGTATTTTTTACCTTAAAAAACACCTTATAAACCATCATTGGAACGAGGTTGTCGACCTCGTTCCAATGAGGGATAATAAGGCTATGTTTATGAGACAAACAATTAAACACATACAACAATTTGAATAGCGATTTCCGTGAAAAACAATGCTGGGCGTTATTCTGTTATGTTAGGTAAAGGGTTATCAGAAACAATGTGAAATATGTGGAACTGTCACAACAGTCATTTACCGCATCACAACGTAACAAAGCTGCTGGGGTATTTTTGTTAAAATCGATTCAGCTCTCAATAGCGTTTAATCGGTCATATGCACCATGTTATGTTTGGTGTCTGAGAAGACAAAATGCTGTGAGACAACGAGAAGAAAGCCAATAAGTAGACAATGTATGCTAGACTAATCTTGCGTTCCAACTGATGAGTTTCCACAGATTGTAGAATTGATCACATCTTTCAATGTTGTATAAAAAAAATCTCCAATGTAAATTTACTGTGAGAAAATATTGACGTTACAACCATAACAGCTTCCCTAAATTCCCTGGTTAACCCTTTACCAACACAAGCCCGTTCCAATGAGGGGCACCTGAAATGGTTTTGTTGAACTGTTTTGAAAAATGTATTTATTTCAACTGCTTAATTTGTTCATTACGCTGCTGGATTCGGTCGATTCGTTAGACAAAGGATTAAGTCGACAACTCAAACCATGCCACAAACTATTTTTGTCCAACGTCTGCTTTATAACAAAACCTAAAAAAATAATATCACTCTTTAACCCTTTGCACCCTGAGATCAAGACAAACATTTTAGTTACCAGTTTATTGTATAATGCAACTAGTAATTGAACCAAATCAGTCATGTTTTATGGAGCCAATGAGTTGTGCCAATAAGACTGGGTTAGTCCAATTACCAGTTATATTATGGGAAAAATCTCCCATCTCGTTATTACGACTTCAATACGCAGTAGGTTAACCACTTTCCGAACTCAAGTGGTAATCATCAATGATTCTAGTTTCTCCCCAAATAACAATAATATTTCCAAATAACATCACATCAATAAAATACGGCCTACACTCAACTGCATAATAAATACAAACATTACTTAGCGAACTAGCCGGTCGTGTCCATAGTCAGAAAATATCAGTCTACACTCAACTGCATAATAAATACAAACATTATTTAGCGAATTAGCCGGTCGTGTCCGTAGAACAGCCGTTTTATTTATTTGTACAATTGTGCATGATTCAGTGTGTATAAGTATTTACAACATTTTCAATGGTATACGATCATTAAAATATCATGAAACAATTACTGAATCCGTGATTTTTCTTCTGACGGATAACCAATACACCTACATTCCCGCACCAAAACAGAGATAAAACATTACCCATTAGAGTTGAAAAAACTCTGGAAAGCGTAAAATGTCACGTGTATATGTTCAAGAGTATGTTTATCCCCGTACACCGATTTCACGTTTTATTCATTTAAAAAATATTACAATATTTTTTGAGAAGTTCTGAGACGATGACTGTTCTGAACGACAGTTGAGGCTAGAATGACAAATCGGACTTCCACGTGATCACAGATCACTGCATGAGCAACACCTCTGTGTCTATTGGTCGTCCCGACTAATGTTCCATCTTCTATTCTGCTATGCACCGTTAAGACAATATTTTCCCAATAATTCTCTGAAAACGCGGGAAAAATATCATATCACAAGTACGAGCGAGGGACCTTCAAAACCTAATAAAAAGGAAAAAGAAGAAATTTAAATGAAATTTTAGAAAATCGTAAGGAGAGTTCGCACTTGTTTCCCCGAGACTCCTTTATCTAATATTTTGGCAGTGTTTAACTCCCACTTTATTAAAATTTTACTCAATGTTGATTAGCAACAGATCCACGATTGTGTGAAGTCATACGTGGATAATTTTACAAAGGAAACTACGAATCCCCAATTGTATTGCATACATTTTTCACAACTGTATCTGAATAAAAAGTAAAAGACAAATAAAACTAAAAGGATATAACCTGACCTTCTCTTTTGGGAAATCCAGTGGGGTGGAAAATTAATCGCCTCGGCACATTTTAGAAACGCTGTAAAACTTTCTCAATTTGTCTCTATTTAGCAAGTGTTTAGATAACATTTAACCTTGTATGTAATTTCTAGATAGACAATACGGACTTCGAAACGTTTAATGAGTGTTTTGTCCAATGGACCAACGGTCTTTAAAATATTCTGAGAGCAAAATTTTTAAATTGATCTGTGTTAGAAACGCGCATGTATTTAATTCTTCAATAAATGGCTGTCTTCTAGAGACTACCGGCACTCTCAGCCTCAGTACACTTATTTTTAAAACTACGAAGCCATTCACCTCTGCATTGACGAGCTATGTCTGTCAAATGCATACAATATTGTTATGATAAAGTCTCGCGTCACCCATTTAATTTTCTATTTTCGCAAGACAGTGTCGGAACCTCAAGCTGACAACGTGTACTTTTCCCCTGAATTCTTGAAGAACTCTATTAAGCGAGCCCTGTCAATCTTTACATTATTTAGAGAACGCATCAATGAAATATAGATACGTATATCGTGTTATTTCAATGTATTCATTGTCACTAAGATTGACTTACAGGATGCACACTATTTAGCGTTATTTCAAGCTGTTAATCTTTCAACGTCTCAAATACTTTGGCGCGTGTGATAAATGAATCGGATAGAGGGCCTCAATGCAGGATGTGGGGCAAAACTTGACGCAATGCACACAATTCCTTTATGAATGATGAACAAAACTCAATATCTGAGGGTTTACAGCGGAATTCAAAAGGGGGGCTGGTAGAGTTGGCTGTCGTTGTAAGTATTTCCTTACGAGACCAACCTGTTACAGGGCTTGGCCATTCGTTGGCGCAAGATATAAACCAGGCCTGAAGCCGGTTCGCGATCGTTACCAATGAGTTTTTTTTTTTATTTATCGTTACCGCGACGTGAAGTCTACGTTTGAAACGAAGAAGCCATATCTTAACCATTGAGTGTTAAATTATTGTTCATTGTTAAAAATGTCCATGTGTTTTGCCTTGTAACAATTTATGAGATAGTGCCTATAGGCACTCTCCCATAAATTGTAAGAGGCAAATCCACTGAGATGATATAATTTCACTTCAGAGATAATATGAAGTACGCATACAGAACATGAAACCTTTAATTTGCTGTACCTTCATACCATCATAAAGCCCAAATATGGGCACCAAGCAGTCTACCAGTTAACTGTTTTGTTACTTTTTGATAACGATCTTCTTTTTGGAAACTTCCAGGTGTGTAGGACATACATTCGCACATTTAATTACATCCCTTAATTGAAGCTGTTTCTCAAAATGATTGAAATTACTCCACAATATCTGTTCATTTTCTCCCAGTTCCAAGTCAAGGGTTGGCTCACTTAGTATGCAATGGCAAAACTGGGGTTTGTGCAGCTGCAAGCCAACAAGAAGCCAATATTTACGATTCAGGTAACAAATCAGAAGTTTAGTAGTCAGTTTACACTGGCTACCTACTTGGTCGGTCCCTAGTACCTGTACATTGTTACCTTAATCCCTTGTATATAGAACTTTACAACTTTATGTCCATATAAAGACTCGAGACAACCAGTCACTTTTCCATTTGCACAAGTAAATATCAAATCTCAAACAGAACTGCTGAAGAGGTCGCCTTAATGAGCTATGTTAACCATTATAGTACTGGGGACGTTCTCAATCAAATACAGAAATACATGTGTCATGTTATTGAATAGAGTTGTTGTTGCCATGGTTGTAGAGAAAAACAATTGACGAGATATTTTAAACGGACAATCATTACCAAATTGTAGATCCAATTTCCCCTCAAAACAAAAGATAATTATTTGCAACAAGCTGTTAGTTTAAAATAGGGAAGCGCGGTGGCTCAGTGCTTACGAAAATGGTGGCAAATGTCCACGGTTCGATCCCCGTAACTAGGTTGTGTCCTTGGGCGAGGCATTTCTTCCCTATTTCCTACGTGAAGGCGCTGTGTACTAAGGCGTACTGCACGTCGATAGTACACTTGTCTTCAACCAATACTAACCTTGATTGCACAGAGTAAGCGCCTTGGAGAGCGTGAAAGTTGCACTCCGTTGCTCGATGGTTCTCCCCGGGAACTTCGGATTCCCCCACCCCTAGAACTGTCCAACACAAGGTGACCCCTGGCCGTCGAAAGTGTCTTCAAGCTCTAATAAATGAATGAAATGAAATTGAAGATAGAATATGTATTCATTTTTGGAATTCATCTTGCGAAAGATTTCCGCATTTAAGTGTAAGTATTTCATTAGTTTCCTAAATGCTGCACCCAGTGTTGCATGTAACCAACTAAACATGTGCAGTTTCGAGCCTCAGTCAGTGCATACACCAACACACCCCCACACCTCCAGACACTGCTCTTATTGTGCTGTGGCTGTCACCAAAACAAGGCATAAGCGATCCATTCAAGTATAAAAAGAACGTTTGCAAACAGGTGGGTCGCGAAGAAGGCGAATCAGAAACATTGGCAAAGAATGATCAGCCAAGAACTCTACCTTACAACAAATAAATGATTAATATCTCGAAAGCACACTCTCTATAAAAAACATCACACAGGAATAAATCCCTACCTAATGACGGAATCAAATCTCATAAAAAATGTTTCCAAAATATTTTTTACAAAAAATAATTAAAATACTAAACTGTGATATCGTGTGCCTAAGGTAAAGGGTTACCTGAAATTTTAATATTGGATTCCATTTTCAGATTCACAAAAATGCCTGTCATTTCGGTTCAAACTGAATGCGGTTGCCTTGAACTTTTGCGATCCCCCGGTAAACTTTTTGAGCGCATACACGTTCAACATTCCGAAAAAAAGTGCTCTTTAATGCTTCCAGTGTTTCAGATACAAAATCACAAAAACAATGTGGTTCCATCATTTTTAATATACTTTTTGAAAACTGTTTTTTCTCTGTTCTCACTTTGCCAGTAAGTATTGTTCTCATAAAAGGTGTTAATAACTTAGGCAATAGAGATTTAAAGTATGGTCTGTACTATAGTTGTGAGTCTTTCAGTTGGTTTCTGAAATAAGTGTGCTTACGGCAATATTAATTTTACCTACATTTTCTGCGCTTGTATGAATTAAATACTAATTAATATAATATTATGCATCAATTTATATGCATTAAATACTAATTAATATATGTATCAATTTATACATATCGTCCCTTGAGTACAACAAGGAACCATCTGCAATGCATAAGGCATTGGAGATGGCGCCTTCTTGCACTCAAGGGACGATATATATTGTTGAATCAACTTTCCCCCATAATGCAATTGGGAATTTAACCCATTAATTCCATTCTTGACTGACGGGCAAAGACTGAGTCAAATCAGAGAGGTCTCTGGGTGGCCTGCGTGATAAAAAGAGGCTTGGTTTTGAAGAGTAAATTGATGGCACCTTTGGGAGTCACTGTTGTTCAAGCTGAGGTCCCGGTCCCTGGAGCTGAGGGGAAAAATTTGGAAAAACAGTGAAAATGAGTCCCAGATGTGTAATTTAGGCGTGGTGGGGACTCTAGAACACTTTCTTCTAGAATGCCAAATATACCAGTCTAAAAGAATAAGATTCACTGGGAGTATAATCGGGAAGTGCGGTGGGAGAATGAAGGACATGCGGTTAGTGCGAGACTGAAAAGAGAAGGTTAATATGCTAATCAGAGAGATTGGGAAGAATGGGGCAAGGGATGGCATCAAGCAGTTCGTCTCCGAGTGTTGGGAGGAGAGAAGATGCGTGAGAATAGGAAGGCAGTTGGGAGTACAGGGGTAACCAAGACCTTCTCACCCGAGAACCGCGTCAAATCAGCGGCCGACCAAAGTATTATTATTATTATTATTTGGTTGTTGGTATATATTGAGTATAACAAGTTTTGTGATGTTGAATTTTAAATTGTAGCCTTTATATCGATAGATTTTTGTGCTAACAGTTCAGAATTGTGCTTTGAAGTTGTTGCCTTCTAATTAAGTTATCACATTTGTGACTGTAAGCTCGTTACTGGCAATCGCCAATGCGTATTAAACACTGCTGACCAACGGCGGACCAACGACTGTGAATATCTGTCACTAATACTGATACATACTCTAGCAGATATGTGAAAATGTCTGACGCCAACCTGCTGGCAAAGTGAGAATACACCTATTGAAATCTAAAAGGTCTCTCTTAAACGCGTTTCAAAAGCTTTTAAAGCGATATAAACAGTAACTTTTATTAACAGTTTCCAGATACAGAATTTATTCCGAGGGCCCCTGATACACACTGTATTCGGGTAATTACGGTCTCAATACATACATATTGTCAGATAAATTATATTATTATGGTTATGAACCCGCGAATGTCCTCACAATACTGCAATAATTTGCCCATCATTTCTGGCTAGACAGGAAACGAGTCTCATCCTTTCCAAATTCACAGTCTGTCCGTCTTAAATGAGTCATTCGGGGCACTATTGACGTCATTGACCTTCATAGATTCTCGAAGCGACATTGCACGATTACACGGTTTGTTTTTGTATAGTGATGCAACTCAGGCACGTAGTGACAGGGGTGGTGTTTGGGGGGACTCTTCCTAATAACCATTATAGTTTCCATTGGTTGGAAGTTTGATGGTATAAATTCCAATAGATAGGAAATTAAAAGAAATCAATTTCCTTCATGTTTTCAACTTTTCAGACTTTTCTTATCAGTCGTTTTGAATTTTCAACCCTTGGTCACTTTTGTTCCGACTGTGATCGGCAATCGGTTGTGGTTACTGTCTTTAGTCATTTGCTGTGCTCCTACTCCGGATTCCGTTCAATTTCCCGGCATTTGAACTGACTGATGACTCAAGTTCTCGCTTACAATGACTAGGCTACACAAATAATATAGACTCACAGTTATTATGCCAATACCTACTCCTTCCAACGGATTGGCAATCAGATGGAAACAGTAGGTATTGGCTAAATAGCTGTCTGTCTATAGTCTGGTCAGTGTAAATAAAAACTCATGGACATGGGGAAGGGCATTTTTCTTGTGGATAAACTGACTAGCTTTAAGACAGAGGAAGGACTCAGGATCCATCTCTGGGGGTTCAAAAAAATAAAAATTTCCATCGGAGGACTGCTCCCACGCCCTCCAAAAACATCATGAGGACGCGGGCAGTAGGGAGTGTTCTCAGATAATGCATTAAATAAAAATAATAAATTTGAATAAACCGACCAGTAAGATCAACCGTCTAGCTTAGGTTTATATGAAAAATTGCAGGATGCAATTTATTAGTTTCTTTAAGTGTTATTTGTTTTTTTCCCAAAAGGAAAATACATTTGTTATTGTACGGGAAAGAAAATGTTTCCCCTTTTTCTTTCTTTCCTTCTTTCAGCACTTTATAAGAGCGGAATTCTCGAGAACGCTCTTACAAATTTCGTTAAAACTTAGCAAGGTCATAGAGGGCTATACTTTGTCTTGACAGTAAGCATTGACTTTGGGCGTTAACTTTCTATCGCCAAACCCCGCCCAAAACTCCCAAATTTTTATTGACCAATATCTCCTGCTCCGAATGGGCAAATGACCTGAAATTTTCACAGATTTGTCATAAATATACATTTTCATAAAGAACTGGTAACAAAAGTTTACCAAAAATTAAATTGTTTGGCAAAACTTTCCAAAATTTCAAAAATAGGCCCGAAAATCGAACATTTTTGCCTACAATCTCGGCACTGTGAATTAGTAGAACGCCAGTCATGGACTGAATAGTCAGAATGTAATGTATTATTACCATAAATGCAAACGAAAATTCGATTCTATCTAAAATGTCCGCCAAACAGGAAAAAACTCCCAAATTTTCATTGACTAATATCTCCTGGTCCAAATGGGCTAATGACCTGAAATTTTCACAGATTTGTCATAAATACACTTATACATAAAGAACTGGTAACAAAAGTTTACCAAAATGTTTTTTTCTGTCAATATTTTTCAAAAAGATCAAAAATAGGCTTGAAAACTGGATATTTTGGCCTACAATCTCGGCAGTGTGAATTTTCAGAACACCAGTAATGGACTGAATTGTAAGAATGTAATGTTGCATTATCATAAATGCAAAGAAAATTCGATTTTATTCACAATGTGTCCAAAATGGCTGCCAAACGTGAAAAAATGCCCAAATTTCCATTGACCAATATCTTCTGGTCTGAATGGCTAATGACCTGAAATTTTCACCTGTTTGTCGTTAGCAATCAGAAACAAAAGTTTACCGAAATTATTTTTTCTGCCCAAATGTTTGTAAACATCAAAAATAGGCCTAAAAATCGGACATTTTGTCTACAATCTCGGCACTGTGAATGAACAGAACACCAGTAATGGACTGAATAATAAGAATGTAACGTATCGTTTAAATAAATGCAAAAGAAAATTAATTTTTCTCCACAATGAGTCCAAAATGGCCGCCAAACGTGATATCTTTTAAAATCCTATATCACGTTACTGACAAATGATGGATTAACATTTGTTACATTACTGTACTCTGTGATCTTAATGGAATGACATATATTCAAAGATACTGGGATTCTCCAACGCACTAACGCCACACTTGTAGGGTTAGCATTGGCTGAAGACAGGGGCACCATCGACGTGGAGTATCCTCAGTCGACAGCGTCACTGCATCCCCACGTGGACAATCGGGTTTATGTGCTTTGCCCAGGGACACAACGTGGCTTCCGCAGGTGAGATACGACCCCTTCTCCCCAAAAAGATCCACTCATGCCGCCCCCTTGTTAACCCACATATGGAAAACCAGGCAAGATTTAAAATTACAAGGAAAAATTGAAATCTTACGATGGGCCTGGGAAGGCGAGGGGGACATTCTTCAGTATTATACCTGTGGAAGGTGTCAAGTCTCAAGACGACAGCTGATGCTGTGTCGTGGGAACCAGAGGGTAAGAAGGTATTTCAGCACCCCCTACCCCCTTCCACACAAAAAAAAATAAATTAGCCAGACATTCTGAAGTGGACGGTCGTCCCTGAGCACTATCCCCCGACGCCCTCTTAATTTTATACTCGACAAGCGACCATCGTTGCCAATGGCGACACATCAAGCTTGCGCAACAATCTTCACGTCATGATCGTACAATAGACTGTTCTAACAGGTGGATCTGGTGATGTTCAACAAAAATAACAATAATGATATCCCAAACTCAGATTTTGGGACACGAGAAAATAATAATAATATTTTGTTAAGCTCTCCATTGGACGTTTAAGCTGGAACCCCAAACCAGCCAAATGCAGCTCTAGACAGACCAGAGAATGCACTCCTTCATTCGGAAAGCTTACCAAGTTTTTCTCGTAATAAAATAATTCTTAGCGCACAAAGAAAATGCGCTAGTTTCGATCTGACAAGTGTCCATGAAAGAAGGAATCAGCACTTGCGATGTGCATCCCATAATAGTCCCCGGACCGAAGCCAGAAATGCATCTAGAAAAGGGTTCACTGTACTCATAGGGATATCAGCAATATTTTTCGTGAACATGAAAGATATGGGTCTCTAGCGTTTGAAGCTATCAGGTGTTTGAATGATTTCAAGGGCAAAGGGGCATAAAACGTCACTATATAAATGGCGTTAGTACAGTGGGAAAAATCAAAAATATATTACGAAATGTTTTGTAGTACTAGCAAAAAAAAATACTAAAGACCGTTTATTGCCTTAAACAATAATACGTATTCATCTGAAAGTGATTTTGGCTTGTTTAAATGACATTTTCGTCGGATAAATTGGCTTATCTAGACTTAGAAGGTGACGTTGCTCAGAGAAACAGCTCGTTTTCCATTATGTATTTTTTCAAAACATAACAACATACTATGTGAGACAAAAAAAGTGGGAAAATACTGCTTTAAACGTTTTACTTTTCGGAAGAATCGAGTACAGGAAAATTTAAAAATATACAATGACGCATGCGTAACATAAAATAACACCAATGTAAATGGTGGACTAGAAAATACAAATAGGAACTGTTCTTAGTCTGACCTCTAACGCCTGTCCTCTCCGGAATGATTGCATCTACCTGGAGTTTGTCGTCCATTCGATACAGCTCAGGTGATCAACAAGGCACATAAGCCCCCTTACCATGGCAGGGTGACAGTCTTTAAGGGGGTATAAAAGTATATATTAATAGCCTATTAGTACAATAAAAATGTTCTCCATGCAGTATATTGCACAACCACGAAAACTTCACAACATAAGAAAATTTACAACACACAGAAATTTGAAATTATTATGCATATTTACAAAACACTTAAAAATGAGAAAACTTTGTAAAAAGGCGTCTATCAATTTTCATAACCAGACTCGTCATCAGAACTATCATTGTCGCTCTGTATCTCTTCCTTATTGAATATATTTTGGCATCCATCGCCGCCTTCACAGGGACAAGCGTCTGTGCAAGCTAATTTGGATGCTTTACAAGAGCATCAAACTGTGCAGAGAGATGTTTTGCATCCACACTTTACCATTTCGACAATTGCCCTAGGCATTGGATCCTTAGTTATAAGAACCGGCCGAAGAATTCCGTCGTCACATTGTGTCCAACCACGACCGTTAGGGTCCTGTATACTTGGGTTTGGTCCAAAGAGGACAACCAAATTCTAGGTTGATGTTTTGCCCGCTTTAGATGTTGCATAAGAGCATCTTGTGTCGGTGGTAAAACCTCATGTTGTAAGCCTTTCCTAGCAAAGAGCTTTTCACGCAACTCTTTGCAAAGTTTTCTCGTAGGGGAGCCCTGAAATATACTGGCGACAATCGCTCTAAATGATCTGAGATCTCTTCCACGGGCTTTTTACCGAGATCACCTACAGCAGAGAAGAGCGACACATCTTTCTCGAGCATTTCCCATGGTATAACTTTGCCCTGTCTCACAAAACAACTTGTTGTATCGCAACCAGTTATTGCGTGAAATTCCAAGTGCCATTGCAATGCAATGAGATGGATAAAGTCGTCCGCTCGTCGACAGACGAAGCCATACTTCACCACCGATATCAAAAGCAAAATGCACGAAAAGAACAAGGACATCAGTGTCAGGTGAGGTTATGACAATTCTATCATAGCCTGACCTAGCAGCAGCTGAGGCATGAAATATCATTCGCGCGTCTGCTTCTTCATTACAACAGGACATTGATTAAACTTCAACACATCTTTTGTTTTTGGAACATTATACGGTCACCATACTGCAGAGATAACTTATCTTTGAGCCGGTGGGACGGGTAGGTAGAGTCTTCTATTCCAGTGGCTTGCAGATAGTGTTTATATTTATCAAGAAGCTTTGGCAGCTCGTACACAGCACCTTTATTGAACAAACCATCATCGATCTTGGAAATTAATCTGCTAAACGCGATTTTATACAGATCAACAGCGCTTTGGTTGTCAGACTGGGATTGTATGTTTCTCTTTGACACGTACGTTTGGTAACATTTACGATGGTATTGAGCACCGACGGGACGGCAACCAAGTCAACATTAGCGAGGCGTCGAAGAATAACCCAATCACCACGTCTGATGGAAACTTTCTTGAAATCTGGTTGATTTGTAGCTTTGCTCATTGGAATTTCCTTATTGTTTACCTTGCATGCCATGTTACTGAACAAACACATGCATTTCCAATCAAAGGTTTCTATGGACGATCGCGTAGAAGGACCGCCAGAAAGCTTTCCCTTTGAAGCTTGTGTTTTATTCGCTGTTACACCTTTCCTCTTCATTGATCCCCTACTGAAATTGTCCGTCTTCTTTGTAAATGCTTTATAGCACACTTTGTGCCATTGCAGGTGGGAATCTGAGGTATCTACCTTTATTTTCAGCTGTCCACAAAAAGAGTCATTTTTGTCTATGTCAAGTCTATCTTGACATATTTTTAGTATCTTTGATTCTCCCTGTTTGGTACCAACAATACATCTATCACGGCGTGCAGAACCTTTCAGGACACAAACTATACACTTACATTCAACAAGTCTTTTCTTTTTTTTACAGCCAAGAAATTACATTCTAGCTCTAGTCCGTCTGAAGAATCCATCATGCGATCACATAAAACGCAATCTGTGGACAATTACAAATTCCCACAAAACAAAACAAAACATAAACATATACAAAAAAAAGAAAAGAAAGAGAAAAAAACAGAAAAATAGAAACAGAAACAAAGAGCACCGAAAAATAAAGAGAAATTCTTTTCAAACAGAACTAGGATTGATGATGAAATCAGTCGAATCAGAAGGTTGACGCCTTTTATTTTGTTCATAATTAATCAATTTGAATATAATTATGGGTTTAATTTGCACTTTATTGTATGGGATACGACATGGTTCGGAGTGATCCCCTACACCAGGCCTGATCGTTCATCTAGGGTCATTTAACTTCCGTCCGATCTGTGCACCATCCAGAAGACCACGGCCCTGTCTCGGCCCTTTGCTCGACTATCCCGCGCTGGCACATCCCGTCAATTCGGGTACGGCTGCTCAACTTCTATCAGGGTTTATTGAGCAACAATTGGGAGACTATAAAAATGTAGCTGACTCTAGACCCCATGCTGAATTTCACAGCGGTAGTTCCAACCAGTGTACCCTGGTAGTGCATAATGAACCACTTTTTGCTTTAAGTAAGGTTTCTATGTTTCGACATATTAACACGTCCGTAAGGATCAAAATAAAACAAATGTAAAAAAAAAACGTAGCAAAGTAAGGAAATAAAAAAGGACAAGTAGTAATCAAGATAGGCAAAACGTTTTTACATAAAGTAACAGATCACAAATGAAAATGATGGAATGTACACCAGTAGCACGAACCGATAACTGTAGAATGTCTTGATTAAAATTATACTTTTATCTCATCCATTTACGCCATTCTGTTAAATATCATCAGTTAATGTTTAATTACATCTGAGTTTGTAGAAATGTTCAACACAAATAGCACATGAGGTTACCAATGTCAAAATTTAAATTTTCATCTCAAACTGACGTCATTGATGTACTGGCCAATAATATTTTTCTGTCCCATATATCGAACAAACACCTGCCGAAACTATAAAATATATGCATTTTTCTACCTGAAAACGAAAATAAACTGCCGATATACCCCCGTTTACAGCGAACTTGTTTTTCAAGGCTTCGGTCCGAGGACTATAAGTGGATAGATGTTTGTGTTTCGTTTTTCGTACACAAACTGCTCGTGGTGGACTGGTGGCTGCTCGACTGTTCTTTCTATTGTTTGTGTTTCCTCCGCTTCCTCTTTTGAGGTGGAGATGGAGGTGGCGATTCCTTGATTATTGGAGATGGAGATTGCGGAGGTTGCGGTATCATCCTGTCTTCACTAGTACGTATGGAAAGGCGACGTTGGCTTTTAGTTTTGCTAGCTCTTCATCCAAGGACTCTTTTGTTGTGGTGGCTCTTCTTCTTCAGTGCCCATGATCGGGTTTTCCAGTTCGTGGGCATGCATGCTTATTTCTTATCAACCTATCTTACAATTGTTTACTACAGGCTTGCACTACAGTGGAAGAACATAACTCGGATAAAATACTCTCTATTTTAATCTTTCCCAAAAGATTTGGGAAAGAAAAGTGGTGTAAAAACACCACGAAAAAATAAGCCAAAACTGGCGCACACCCAGTAAGGGACGCTTTTCTCTTAGTACAATTCCATGACTTCCGTTAAACAGCGCGCAAACAGTAATCAAAACCATTCGTCTTTTGTCCGTGCAACGTGGTGGACGTGTTGCGCCATCTTTGCATTATGATACAGTGATAATTCAACTGGTCGATAATGGTTTTCCTGTGACTGGATTATGGATCTGAAGATCGTATAATAACAGGACTGTGTTTTATATATTCTGGTTAATATTTTCAACCACATTCTCATTGTATATTATTTATTATTCCGTTTTCGGGAATGTTTTTTCGACATCGTGTCAACGAGGTTCGACAAAGAATGAAATTTTTCGGTTGATAAATTTAAATTGTTATTGGAGTTAGGTGTCAATTATGGACTGTCTGGACAGGATTTCGTCACTCTGTTGAGGGCTGAATTTCTGCTTTTTCGGTCCCTGTCGGCCGTCTGGGTTCTGTCGTGTACCCACCGGTTATTTTTTCTGCCACCTTCTCTCGTAGTTGAGGGTGTTCTTCTACTTTCTGTATCTGTTGAGTTCACCTTTTTCTTCTACTGCTCTCACCTCTGTTATTTCCAGTTCGGTTCTTTTAGGGCAATTCCTTTTGCCCTCGCCTTGGTGCGTTCTCGTGGCTTTTTCTTACGCACCCGCGGGTGGTGTGGAACGCTGTCGTTTCGGGGCCTTCCGACTCGACCACGTCTGGTGTGAGTTATACCCACTCCGTGGGGGATGTGCAGTTCCTCCCACACCCGCGGGGGGGGGGGGGACGCTGTCGTTTAGGGGCCTCCCGACTCGACCACGTCTGGTGAGGAGAATTATACCCCACCCCTCCGTGGGGGATGCGTAGCTCATCCCGCACTAGCGGAGGTGGGGAACGCTGTCGTTCCGGGGCCTCCCAACTCGACCACATCTGGTGAAAGTTATTCCCCTTCCGTGGGGGAAGTGCAGTTTTTATACCGTGGTGAATACTGCGGGAGCTGTTGGTTTTCTGGCGAAGAGATGCCTGGTTCCGGGATTATTCGACATCTCCAGTCGACATCTGAGGCTGTCACTAGGGTTGTGACTCCTCCCTTGGAGGCCGAGCTAGGTGGCTCTCTCCCCTTTTCCGCCAGTTCCAACAGCTCCCGTCGTATCTGCTGCTACTGCTGTTCCGTCTACAACGTCACCGGGCACAGTTTTTAGCCGGTCTCGGCTTATCCCTGCAAGGGTCACCATGGATGTCTGTAGTGTGGTTGTGGGGTATCGGCCTCAGCCTTCCCCGACTTCAACTTGGCGAAGTCGGAAGTGGCTGCCGACTGAAGCCCCTGCTGTGTCCTCTCAGCCGTTGAGCACAGCAGTTTTATACCTGCAGTGGTCTGCTGCGGTGTCTGGTATTGTAGACGTGGGGGTATCGGCCTCAGCATTCCCTGACTTCAACTCGGCGAAGTTGGAAGTGGCTGCCGGCCGGACCCTCTACTGTGGTCTCTGCGCCGTCGAGTACCACAGTTTTGTCATTGGTATTTTTCGTCCACTCATTCTGGTCACACGGTCAGTTTTGCGTTACCAACGCCTTCTGTGCAGCCTGGACCTTGTGCCCCGCAGAGGTCCGCGGCAACTCTCCTGAGTCCCCGCTATGTTGATCCTCGGGGTGTGTCGTACCCCTATACACGTCTGTCCACAGATGTTTCGGCTGCCGCCCGTCGCCCCGCTTCGGGTGTATTGGAGGATCGTGACCCTTCGCTGGTTAAGAGGGTCAGGTGTGAAGCCACTTGCTGGTTCGTCCCCACGTTCAACCGGCTGGTACGGGCAGTGAGCTTAGGGAGATCCTCTCCTTACTCTCTCAGGTTCTGTCCAAAAGCCTTCCTGTTGCTTCCAGCGAGGCAGCGAGTGGTTTCCAGGCGCCCCCTATGACTCCGCCTCCCGGGATTGAAAACAGGCCGCTTTCTGATCCCCCTGGTGTTCATACACCATGGGAGGCGTCGGTTAGTTTGCCCACGATGGGCTACGTGTCTTCCGACTCCGGGGAGGACTCAGACATCCTTGATGTCGAGAGCCAGCAGTCTTCTGACATGGGGGCAGCTCTTGACTTTGTGTTTGGTTTCCTTCCGGATCTGAAATCATCAAACCAGCCGACAGTGTCAGCCAGGCCGCGATCATCGGTCGCGCGCCCACAACCTGTGGAGCAACCTGCTTCTGGGCGTCTTCAACCGTGCCAGTCAGTACAAGTAGTTGAAGCGTTTTCAGTCTTGGACTCTAAACTGAGTTCCAAGGCTATGAAGAATCCGTTCTTCACCAGGGTTGACACCTTTTTGCCTCCGGCGCGTTATCGTTACTACGATTTTGCCAATCCGTCAGTCTGCCAGACTTTGATGGTTTTGGACCAGGACTCCAATTCCCTCGGGCTTTCCAAGCCCAAGTCTGCCGTCATTCCTATGACGACGCTGGAGTCCATGTTGGGCTGATCGGGAGGAATGCTGGGTATGCTTTCTCTCTCCGATCACGTCGTCTCTGCCTTAGCTGCCTGTCTGCCTCCAGATAGGTTTGTCGATGTACAGGCTCCTTTGCGTGTGCTGTCCAAGGCGCTCATGCATCTTACCTGTGAAACGGCTATTTTGGAACTAGTTCGAAGGGATTCTGTGCTGGACACAGGCCGATCCCTTCCTGGGGGGCAGCGCGCTGCTCTTCGATCTGCTTCTTTGTCAGGTCCGCTACTGTTCCATGGGTTCCGTCTGTGTCGACGGTCCGGGATGACGTCATTCGTCAATTCAAAGATCAGCTGCTGCTTCGTCAGCTTGAGCAGCCTTCTTGGGGAGGCAGAGACCGTTCAAAGCCTAACAAGTACCCTTCTGCTTCTTCAGCGAAGCAAAGGGCTGATCCTTCTGCCACCGTTTCTACTTCTTACTCACGGGGTAAGGGAAGTCTCAGGATTCTTCATTCAGTAGAGGAGGTGGTTTCCCCTCTCGCGGGCCTCGTCGGGGCTCGAACTGAAGGTCCTCACCTCGATTCGACCAGGTTGGAGGAAGGAATGCAGAGTTCGCAGACCGCAGACCGTTGGGCCACCATCACATCCGATCATTGGGTGTTAGATGTTTTTCGGTCCGGGCTGCGAATATCCTTCCGAAGGCACCCCACTCTGTCCAGAGTGCCTCTTCCAACCACAGTTCCTTCAGACGTTTTACTTCTGGGGCTTTTATCCACGGAGATAGACAATCTCCTGGCCAAGGGGGGCGATCGAGGTCGTCAAGAACATTCAGTCAGTGGGATTTTATTCCCGCCTGTTCTTGGTGCCGAAGAAGGGCGGCCGACTCCGACCGGTTATCGATCTGAGTATCCTGAACCAGTCTACCATTGCTCCCAAGTTCAGCATGGAGACTTTCAAGTCGGGTCGCCGTTCCATTCATCGGGGAGTTTTCGCTTCCAGCATCGACCTGCGAGACGCTTACTTTCACGTTCCGATTCATCGGTTGTCGCGGAAGTATCTCAGGTTCGCTATTCTGGGGCGAGTTTACCAGTTGAAGGCCATGCCATTTGGCCTCAACCTAGCTCCTTGGGCCTTCACCCGACTGATGTCGCATGTGATAGCCTTCCATCGCACACAGTCCAGGGTGACTACTTCGGCATATCTAGACGATATCCTCCAGAGGCATTCCAATGCTGCCTTACTGGATTTCGATGTCGACAGTCTGCTGAGCTTGCTCACGTCTCTAGGATTCAGATTCAACGAGGAGAAGTCGGATCTGGTCCCTTCTCAGTCGTTTTGTCATCTGGGGATGGCCTTCCACACTCGGTTCAATGCGGTGGCGGCTCCCCAGGCCAGGGCTGTGATTCTCTCAGCTTTTGCTCTGACTCTGTTCCCAGTCCACATCCGCGACAGCACGGCGTATTCTCCGGCTGCTGGGTCTCTGCTGTTCGGTGACGGATCTCATTCCTCTAGGTCGGCTGAATGTCAGACCTCCCCAACACTTTCTGCTCAGTTGTTGGAGGCCGAATGTCGATTCTCTGGATCTGGTGCTTCAGTTACCGGAATCTCTTATCCTCACCTTCTTCACTGGACGAATGTTCAGTGGATCACGCAGGGTATCCCGTTGGACTTACCCACGTCCGATCGCGTTCTGACGGCAGATGTCAGCGATCTCGGATGGGGTGCGACGTTGGATCCTCTAGGTCTTCCCTTCACGGGATGTGGGACCAGGATCGGGCATCTCTACACATCAACCAGAAGGAGCTTCTTGCTCTTCTTCTGAGTTTCAGGCAGTGGATCCCTCCCCTGTCGAATCGTCAAGTCCTTCTGTTGTTCGACAATTCGACAGTGGTTGCTTACATTCGGAACCAGGGCGGAACGCACTCGGTTCCAATGTACGAATCGGCTCGGGATCTTCTACTGCTCGCTCAGGATGTCAACGCCGGGGTGGTTGTTCGTCACATTTCCGGTCGTCTGAACGTCCTAGCCGACTCCCTGTCCCCACGCGGCAGGTTCTTTTCCACCGAGTGGATGCTCCACATGGCGGTGTTCCATCGATCTCTTTGCGACTCGTTGGAACCATCAGGTGGACACTTTCGTGCTTTCGCCGTGGACGCTCTGGCCCTCCTTTGGGACGGTCTTGTCGGCTACGCCTTCCTGCCGGTTCCGATTCCGCCTCAGGTTCTAGCCCAGATATGAACCTGTAGTCGTCGAATCCTTTCGATCACACCCCTGTCGCCTCGGTGGGTGTGAATCAATCCGCTCCGCTCTCTGTTTGCGGCGGTTCCGGCATGTCTCCCTCTACGTCGCGACTTTCTTTACCAAAGTCGCCCGAGGAGGTTTCAAGTTGACCCGACTTCATTGTGCCTTCGCGCATGTCTTTTATCGGGTCCCGTAGTGGTTTTTAGAGACAAGCAGTGGAGTTGCTTTTCTTCTTCAAGGAGGCACTCACTCCACTGGTTTAGCCTCTGTGGCTAAATAGAAGGTTCTTCTGTCGATTGTGTGCGATTCCTCTGTTGCTTCTGTCACTCCTTCGATCACACCGCTTGCGGAGTTTCAGGTACATGTTTGTTTCTGGGGGTCTCCAGCAATGGGAACAAGTCCATGTTTCGGAGACCTTTTTCATATGTGGTACGGCATTGTTTCGACACTCATCCTTGCCTCTCCAAGCTTGTTCAGCTCTTTTCCTTGAAGAAGCCTAAGACTTTGCAGTTTACTCCAAGATGGACACTTTCTTGGGCGCTGCTCTGCTTGGGGGGGGGGGGGGGGGCGTTCGCGCCTTTATCCTGGATGGATATGCGTTTTCGCACATGCCAGATCTCTCCTGCATCCATTTCTCGATGGATTTGTCTTGCTGTTCGTGCAGCTTCCGCTCTTCTAGCTACTGGTGATTGTATTACCAATTGTTTTTTTTTCTGCCACGAGGTGCGTGCATTGTCTTCCTCTCGGAGCTTTTACTGACTCCGTCATGTTGTCGGATGTTATACTGGCGCCTACTGGAGAAATGCTACCTTCTCCATTTATCTGAGACAGTTGCACGAGCCGACAGTGGACCTTTGTCCTACGGGTCCTCTTTCTTCGGCTCAGGCTGTTGTCTATCCCAGCCATTCAATTTTTTACAGGGTCAGTTCCAGCTCCGTGATGTTACTGCCCTTTCTGTCTGTGCTTCGCACTTCACCATTCGCCTCATCTTTCATTGTCTTTTACTAATGTTTGTGATGCTATGGTTTGATAGGCCTAGGGATCTCTTCCTCTGTCCACGGTTCCAGTGCAATGGAGTTATGTGTGGGTTGGTTATGTGATTCTCTCCATCATATTGTCTAGTCAGCCTGTAGTAAACAATTGTAAGGTAGGTTGATAAGAAATATAAATTTTATAGTAAATTTCCTTTCTTATTATACCTACCGCAATTGTTTACAAGGAGGCCCTCCCGTCTTCTTATTCGGGTAAGAATCCTTCCTCCCCGCTGATCACATACCTCCTATGTTGGTGGACTCAGAAGAATGGTTTTGATCACTGCTTGCGCTCTGTATAACGGAAGTCGTGGAATTATACTAAGAGAAGAGCGTCCGTTACTGGGTGTGCGCCGGTGGGGCTCGACCCAGTTTTGGCTTTTTTTTTCGTGGTGTTTTTACATCACTTTTCTTTCCCAAATCTCTTGGGGAAGATTAAAATAGAGAGTATTTTATCCGAGTTAGGTTCTTCCACGGAAGTGCAAGCCTGTAGTAAACAATTGCGGTAAGTATAATAAGAAAGGAAATTTGCTGTAAAATTTATATTTCTTCCTTGTCTTTCACCTCAGGTGGGGTTCCAAGCTTGAGATGGAACTGGAGGTGGAGACATTTGTTGACTGGGTGGTGTCTGGAGCTGCTTTTTCCGTCTGGATGGGGGAGTTAGTTTCCATTTCCTCTTCCTTCTGTTTACGGCTTGCTTCGGACTTTCTTCTCTAGGCCTCTAGGTGATTGACATCCCGGCATTTAGTGGATGGGCTTTTCTTCTTTCACTTGCCCTTGTCCTTTTCAGGGTCCTCTGGGTGTGCACCAGGGCCCGATTGGGCTAAGGTACTACCACTCCCCAGAGGGGCCCGTGGTCTGGCTGCTGGCGTCTTTTGTCTCCTTGTTGGAGCCATTTCAGGTGATATTGGAAAGTTCAATATTACCTGGTAGGTATGACCAGAAACATGAATAGACCGGTTTCTGGTGTTTCTGGTGTTACCCACATTCAGATATGTTAGCATGTTAGAAAGCTTCTGTGGTAGTTTCATTTTGCTGTGATCAGTGGTGCTAACGGAGAATCCAGTTGAGCAGCGTCCGAACGAAAGAGAGCCGTACTGTACCTGATGGTATTTCTTACAGCAATGGTGTTCAAAAGTGTAAATTGTCATTTCAGAAGGAATTAAAGGAAAAGTTTCGGAAATGTAAAATTTCATCCATTTATCAAATGCGGTTTCCTTTGCTGAACTGGGACTTGCCACTTGCACCACATTTATACTGTCCGATATATTAATTTCTACAGGTAATTTTCAAAGCTTGAACGCCAAAATCCGTTTCAAATTCACAGCCGAAGAACCATGGGAATATAGGGTTACGATCAACTAAGTGAGCAACCTTTACTGATAAACTTTTTTGGGTTGCATTAAAATGGGTTTTGAAGAAGTTCAAGCGATTTTATTCACAGATTGGATGGATTTTTCATTTAACATTGTGTTAACCCTTCGACTGCTTGCACACCCATGGGGGAAGGGGGGGGGGGGGGGGTTGTCATAGTGGCTCAGTAGGTAGAGATGTAGGCTGCAAGCTGAGAGGTCCTCTGTTCGATTTCCACCTGCGGCAACTGTGTTGTGTCCTTGGGAAAGACCCTTCACCCCCATTACCCACGTGGGTGCACGCTGGTGTTGTGTACTAGGGCGTACTGCACGTCGATGGTG
Organism: Pictodentalium vernedei; assembly: GCA_031216915.1. Lineage (NCBI taxonomy): Eukaryota > Metazoa > Mollusca > Scaphopoda > Dentaliida > Dentaliidae > Pictodentalium > Pictodentalium vernedei. Next base: position 164,683,886 of record CM062294.1, read on the forward strand.
CACTTGTCTTCAGCCAATGCTAACCCCGTTTGTGTGGTTAGTATGTTGGGGAGCCTGGCAGTTGCTAGCCGTTGCTCGGTGTTTCTCTCCGGATACTCGGGTTTTCTGCTCCCATAAATCTGTCTGACACTAGGTGAACCTGGCTGTCAAAAGTGTTGTTAAACTCCAATAAATAAATAAATGCAAACCTACATGTTCAGAGATATAGGGGTGACATTTTGTTGAATTTCTTCAAAATGTTTAATTTGAATACAGGTTCAATTGGATTATAGCCAACTGATAAACAACCTCCAAATTCTGAGTCAGTATGTTACTTGCCAGGTATGGCGTCATGTACATGTAAGGTTCAGCGCGGTCAGTATTAGGTTCTGCCGTATTCGCCTCACATGACGCCATACCTGGCCAGTAAACATCCAGTAACTAATGACCTCTCAACATCAACGGTGATACAATGTAAAATTTCATCTATTCATCAAATGCAGTTTCTTTTGCTTAACTGGAACCTGCCACTTTTATAGTGTCCGATATATTTATTTCTACAGGTAATTTTGAAAGATTGAACTCCAAAATCGGTTTCAAAGTCGCCGTTGAAGTCCGATTGAAATTTGGGGTTACAAAACTTACTAACAAAACTTTCAAATGAGTTTTGAAAGATTTCATATGACTTTATCCATGCATTGGATGGAGTTTTCATTTAACGTTGTGTTAGCCCTTCACCCATGACAATATTGGTATGTACGCCTACATGTTAAGTGATATGGGGCTGAAATGTTGTACAATTCCTTCAAAAGGCTAAATGTTTTTGTACATCGGGAAAAGTCTGTGATTTTACAGAATCACTCCTTTAGTTTACATTGTTTTCTTACCGTTTTCGGTCATATGACATTTCTGTACCGAGTTCACTAAAATCGCACAGAGCCGAGGTCTACCGGGGATCAGTTCTATTTCAATGAGCGAAGTTTAGAAATTTCACGTCAACTTTTTGACGAATTTGATATTTTTACCAGTTTATATATAATTGAATTTTTTACCTAACGTCACAACTAAACTGGTCAGCGCTATTTCTAAAAATCACCAGGAAATTGTATTTGTTTTTCAACTTTTATTTTGAAATCATACCTTAGGCTCATCGTTGAAACGAGTCTACCGAGTTCGTTCCACAGAGGGGCCATAAGCTATGCTTCAGGGTCAAAGAATGAACATGGTTAGTTATTCAGGAAAATGCTGTTTTTTTGCAGTTGTTGACTGCTCTTTGTATCAGGTAAACAATTATTGTAAAATAAGAGAAGATTAATTGAATTCTACCTCTGAAACCAACTCACATGCAACATTACGAAGTCAACGTTGACCTCTTACACGTAATTCCAGTGTTAGACGTGTTGGGAACACTGTTTTTTGTAATGAGCTATTTGAGGTGATTTTGTGATAAAGAGCGCATCCTTTGAACCAGGAGAAAGGGCCTTGCCTATTACCTATAACACCGACAAAGCCTCGAGTGTTATGAAATACGTTATACTGCAACATCGGTTTGTTTTCGGGGGACAACAAAAACGATAAACAATTCTCCAGACGATTATTGAGCTAACTTGAGTAAGAATACACTCCACCTTTACGGTAAAGTCATTTTCAAAAGTGCATGGAAACTTTCGACATGATTGTCGCTGGGTTGCGCTCTGGGTGGAATTTCCGTCTCTGGTTTCCTGCCCATAACAACGTATCTTACACAGCGAAAAAGGAAAGCAAAAACACTTCACATTTCTCGTAATTCAGTTATTACTATAATCTTTATTTCGCAATATTTTGTGATGAATTGTTGACTTATTGCATCTTAATTCCTCGCAGATATTCCTGCCACGACAGAATTTCCTTTTGCCAATGAAATAAAGTTAATTTTGGGTACATTATTCAACATTTCCGCTGGTAAATTGAATGAATTTTTAAATCAATGATTTGTCGAGTTAGCTATAGATGATTTGTTCATCAAATCTAGTCATGGCTGCTTTACAGCAACCATGATTAGATTTGATGAAACAATATCTTGAAAATATTCAGCGGGTAAAGAGTTAGTAACCAGGTCACGATTTGACCGAGATGGGAGAAAGGACAGCTTTTGTGATTGCAATGAATTTTATAAATTCAACTCCTCACATTGATGCAAATATGTTTCATTATTCTTTTACAAACGGATTGCTGGATCGTCAGCGAAAAACGACATGGCCAGGCTACGTCCACACTTGGATGACTTCAAGTCAATCAATGCGGAAACTCATCCAGTCGATTACGTTTGATGTTGTGTACTGTGTAGTAAAAATAGTATAACATTGGAAAATTCTCTGAAATAGACACTTTTCTGACATTAGTCCTTTTTACCCTGACGAACAAGAACGAGGTTAATTTCGAAATTAAATACAAACCGAAATTTTGTTGTTACCGGAATGCAAAATCGAATACAGCTACACAAAACAATCCGCGCTGATTTCTGTCTGTTTGTGCGACTTGAGTACAGTGTATTGCAATATTATCAGCAACTGTCAGTGTTTCTGCCTGTACGCTTCATGTTGCAGCCCTGTTGTCATGGTTAGCCTTCGTGCATAAGTATGTGACCTTAAACACCATTAAACAAATAAATAAATAATAAATAAACATGTTGCAGCCAAAGCGGATATTGTGCTAAGACTAACACCAAAATGTTCAACCGCAAATTGGTTGTGCTATTAAAGCTGAATAAAACCATGCGAAGCAATTGTTTTTCATTTCTGTCTGCGACCCAAAATTGATCGAAAGTTTGAAGTATTGTCCAACAAGTGTCATTCTCCAATTAGCCAAAACAGGTGTTGGATAGGTATGTCACGACAGCACTGAACAGGACATTTGTTGTTCTGGAATTTCTTAACCCTTTACCTAACATGACATGCAGACGACATTTGCAAACCAAATTATTGAATAACTATTTTCTTTCATTTTTGCGTCTAAAACATAGCTTATGACCCCTCAATGGAACGGGCTTGTTGAACTCGTTCTCATGAGGGTTCATAAGCTATGTTCTTGAGGCAAAAATAATGAAAATTGAATGGCAAATTTTGTGACCCGCGCTGACCTGTATTGGTCGTTATGTTGGGTAAAGGGTTACACACATGTGCTAAGCAATGTGAACTATATAATCTCTGTTTGGATAAAGGATTATAGAAAAACGCACAATTAACTAATAGTTTTGATTTTTTCGGAATATACCATTTTCCAAATCAAATGTTGACAGCCTAGAGATACAGCAGCAAAATTGTTGCAGAAGTTAATTCTGTCCATAGAAAACTGAAGTTAATCCTTTCAAAACTGTTAGAAAACCAAAATCTAAGTTGATAAACATTTACATTATTCTAATAGTAATCTTATTCAAGTAGCGAGCATGGTGGAGAGCGAAATCTGACTGAAGATCTTTAACGAGAACATCGTTTTATTATCATTGTCGCATCTTCACAAACTAAAATCTTCCACATGAAGACGTCACAAGGTGATCACAGTGAGAAAATATTTCATTTGAACGCTATTCAATTCTGCTGAATATCAGTGTATTGAAAGTCTGAACTGAATCTGATTGAGTATTTTTAAGAAACATGAAGAACTGGTCATTTTGAACTATATTTGGGTCATGTTGGCAGTACCATAATCCTTGAAAATGGAGCCCAAAAAGGATGGATTTGTTCACTGAAAACAACACGAGTGTGCATAATTTCAAAATACGTTGTGTGATAGATTTCAAAATATGGAGGGTACGCAATTCAGTCGAAAATATATTCCCCCACAAATAAATAAACAAAACTAAGGAAAATACAGAAAAAAATAAAAACTATTTTTCAGCAATAACAAATGACTTATCCATGAGAGGAAGAGAAAAATCAATTCTGAGGAAAAGTACGTCGAGTAATATTATATTTCATTAATGTTTCATCATAATTGAATGATGTGATAGAGTTCCATCCAAAGTCAATAACACTGCAAGGCTCTAAAATTACATTTCTGCCAATATCCGAAACTGATAACAAGATCGGCTTCAGAACGCAATGGACAAATCGATGTCTGGGAATAAAATAGTTATCTCTTCGAGCTAGCTACACTGAAAAGCTTGTTTGAATGTTTCTGACAATTGTTTAAATACACACGCGACACATATTAGCAATATCTGCAAGGCCATATACTTCAATGCCGGCTGGGCTCAGTACCTGAAATGTCGTCTTATAGCAACTAGAACAGCTGCTTTTGTCGGTAGAGTTTGAATATTTAGAGGAACTCGCGCGTAGTAGTTTTCATTGGAAAATAAAAAGGCCAACGTTTACGTATTACAGAACTAGAACTTCGTATATATATTTGATCTTTATATTTACATTGAATCAAAATAGCAGTGTGTTATTTTTCGATAAGGAGGATAAGGTAAGCAAAATGCAAATTGAATCGTTATTTTAGAAGTGTAGCTTGCGAGCTATGAATAGGTGACGACATTCCATGACACAAAGTATTGCTGGACATCCCAACATAGAAATATGAGCTTTTATTCAGTGATTACAAAGATGGGCAGAAAATATCGACCGCTTCACGACTCGGGCAAAAATCTCTGCTCACCTTTCACTTCAAAAACAGCAGAATTGCATCTTTGAAAACGAAAATGTTATAACATTAAAGATCATTTTTTTTTATTCAAATCATAGGTTTTTAATTACATTCAAAGACATATTTCGTGAAATAATTTTACAAAGTGGTTTCATAGATGACACAGAAAGAAAATTAACAAAGTCTGTTATTCATTCATAGTGATATGGAGTATCATTTGTAGCTGCACTGTGTCGCAGGAAGCTGCCGTCTGAGTTTTGCTAGGGGATCGAAGTGGTACATGCGTATCAATGTACGTACAGTACGTGGAGAGTGTATTATCACTAAATCACTCGCAGAGTGGAGATTCCACCTGGACAATAATTGCAAATTTGTTGCAAAGCATAACAAGCACCAGCAAAGTTTCAGGCAATGGACCTCCGGGTTAAACCCGGAGGTCCATTGGCTGAAACATTGCTAGTGTTTTTTGTCGATATGTACAAAATTTGAAAGTTATTGCTTAGGTGGTAACTCCACTCCGCGGGTGATTTAGTTACAATCCACTCTCCACGTACTGTACGTGTACAAAGATGTGACTACGTCGGTACTTGATTGTCATTTTATATAAAATCCGGTGTCACAGCCTCTCCACTCTCGCAAATATTGTAAGAGGGGCTGAGTTGCTTCGTTTACTGATCTCTGTAATGACTCCTGCAGGTGACCCTGGCTGCAGAACATGTCGTTAAGCCCCAATAAATAAAGAAATAAATTCCTATTTTGTGACTAACCCTGTGTATTGCAGAGCTACAGCAAGTGTACATTTTCAGGTTGTGTGTGTTTTGGATGTCACCATGTTTTTTATAACCAGAAAGTGTTACTAACCATAGTCACTCTTTCTGGTTATAAACAATATCATTATTTATTTATTTATTTATTTATTGGTGTTTAAGGTCACATATTTCTGCACAATGGCTAATCATGACCAAGACAGTTTTACGGGTGGAGGAAGCCGGAGTACCCAGAGAGAACCACCGAGCAACGGCGAGCAACTGTCAGCTTCCCAACATACGAACTCTACACAAGCAGGGTTAGCATTGGTTGAAGACAGGAGCACCATCGACGTGCAGTACGCCTTAGTACACAGCGTCACCGTGCCCCCACATGGGCAATGGGGTGAAGTGTCTTGCCCAAGGACACAACGCGGTTGCCGCAGGGGGGATTCGAACCGAGGACCTCTCGGCTTGCAGCCTGCACTCTACCAACTGAGCTACCGCGCCCCGTATCATTATTAACCGAGTAAATAATCGAATGCACTGCACATCCTTCGTGTAAATGTCACTTATATCTTTTTCTCTATCCAGCCTAATGGCCCAAACCAGCCAGTACTTTCCTCAAAAAGCGTTCTAACCCAACTTAACCCCTTAAGCCCGAGCGACCGATTTACCGAGCCACAAGCATGATACGGCATAACATACTTAAGTATGATGGTGGCCAAGTGTATGGGTGGGGTAGACAAATTAATATTTTCAACATGTAGCCCCATGGTTGCACGTTGAACATATTAATTGGTCTACTCTCAAATAATAAATGTGGACTCTTCCAATTGCTGTCATTGAACTGACATGGAAGATACTACCGGGGTTCAAAGGGTTAATACTCCCTCCCCTCATTGGAATGGATTATCGATCGTCGTTTTTTAGTGAATTTCAAAAAGGTAAACATGTTCACGTTTCAATTAGTAGCTTGTTTTCCATTGTTTTCTTTCTAGGGTGAATGTCCTCCAAAAGATTTTTTTTGTTCGTAAAGTAGCAAGTAGCTGTGACGTCGGAACTTTACTCAGACTGTAACAACGACGTTACGATGCTAGGATTCCATCAAAGTAAACAAAAACTAACTGAAGCACAACTGGGTTGGTCGCATCTTTTTGTATGATAGTAAACTTCCCGGGTGTCAGTATATATATACTTGGTTCAATATGTAGGTCATATTCCGTCATTTAGAAATAACTTTAACCTTTTACCTATCAAGAATAACAAACGCAACTCGCAACCTCATTGAATACCTTATATAGCACATCATTGGTACGAGGCTGTAAACCTCGTTCCAATGAGGGATTACAAGCTTTGTTTTTAAAGCAAACCATTAAAATAGGCCGATTAAATCGTCAGATGTCTACCCATACGCGCAACTAGTAGAAATCTGTATTACGGAGGGCCACCCCAGATGCCGACATTATGTACAACATACATGGTATGGGTACATATAGAAACGGATTGGATGAGTGTCTAATTTGATGGATAAAGGGTTAATATCTCCGGATCAAATTATTAGATTTACATACAAAACTATACAGCACAGCACATCAGTAACCTGAATACATATATAAAGTAACCTGAAAATCGGATTAATATTTTTTGAGTTATCTTATGCCAAAGGGATTGGAGAAATTTTCAATTTGAAGGATAAAAGGTTAATATGTCAGGATCAAATTATCAGATTTACACCAAAAACGATACAGTTCGGCACGTCAGTAATCTGAACACAAATATAAAGTAACTTGACAATTCAAACAATATTTTTCAAGTTATCAAATGCCAGAGGGATTGGAGGAATTTTCAATTTGAAGGATAAAGAGTTAATATCTCAGGAGCAAAATAACAGATTTACACCATAAACTATACAGCTCGGCACATCAGTGACCTGAACACAAATAATATGAAAATACGTGACACGTAATGGTGCACACCCAATATTGTTAATTTCCGTAAATATTACAGGCCCCAAGCAAGATTTTTCAGGAAAGAGATGGTATGTATCGCAGAAATAGCAGCGGTTATATGAAATATAGCAATTTTCCGAAACGTGTTGTACGGCGACATGCAATAAACACAGAACCACACATGTATGTTCATATGTTAATGTCGCGACAAATATGGCAATCGAGAAATTTTGAAAGATTGCGGAAGGATCAAACTTTAGACAAGCTATAGTAAAACAAACCTTCATTTTTAAAACTGACAACAGATCATAATTCAATGGCAAATTGGTTCATTAGGGTTTAACAACACCTTCAAAAACCATGGCTATATTTGAACGTGATTGTACGTCGATTTCAATAACTAAGGTTATTATATCACGTTGTTAGTTCCTAAGATCCTTCCCATCCTCCAATGCGAGACGAGTCTGTACTAGTGCTGGTAATGGTACAAGGCTGCAAGAGTGGAAAAAGACTACAGGATTTGGTGACGACTTTAAAAGCTAATCAAAGGACAGACGGTGGCAATATTGGGACAATCAGTAATAGCTGTGTTGGAGATAAGAAGATCATGGAGAGGTCTAGAACTGGGCAGATGCTGGGAGCTAAATTATCATCAGGTATAAATAGTACTATATAATCATATCATAGGTATCCTCCTATATCCCGATGAGCATTAAGAGTCGAACAGAAATCGCTCTTTCGGTGTTCATTTGCTCAATGGTATTTGAGTCGTTCGAGCAATGACTTTTTCAGTAACTGCTCAAAAGCTTATTTGCTCGATAAGATTCGAGTCGTTCGAATAATACCTATCCCTGCTTGATTGTATTTTGGGTTTGAGGATCAGAGAGGACTTCGTTATACACAAGGCAAAAACGGAGGCGGCCAAGACAAAATAGACTGTTGGGATAGGACGAAATGGGACCAGTAAAAGGCCAAACAGGCCAGAAAATAGAAGGATAAACCACAGAATATATCGGGATAGATAAAATACCGAGACTATGGTGCACATCCGAAACAGTAAAGTTACTCTTATACAAAGGAATACGTCTATTGTTGGGCAAAAAGAAGAATTCTAGGGGACAACAGATAGAAACCCAATATTTAGTGGGAAATCCGCACTAGTAAAAGAACTGTTGGATTTATTTGGGTACTTTTACAAAGTATTCGAACAAATACAATTACTCATACCAGGAAACGCACCTTAAAGCACTGCATGCTACTCTTTTAAGCCCAAAACTGAGTAATCCGTGCCAAATAGAGTTGTTTTGATTGTTTAGAGGAATTGTCTGGATGTTTGTGGTAATTCGATGTATTCTAGTTCACTTGAATTTATCCGCATGAGACCTCTCATCGCTCATTTTGCGCTACGTGCTACTATTATGAGCACTAGATGGGGGCTTGCTAAGTCCGTCTCGGTAGTTTTGAATTATTTAGAGGAATTGTCGGGTTGTTTGTTGAAATTAAATTTACTCCTAGTCAATCGAGCGCACCCTCCGAACACACCCCTTTCCTATTAGAAGGTTTTGGGTCACATGGCAACCATGTGCTACCATAGAACCCAAGATGGTTGCCTCAGATATACAAAATGGAGGAGGTACAGTAGACTCGTCTCACCTCAACAAAACGCGCTGCGTATGCACACTAGGACCACGTATCGCTATGGGGATGTTGTCACAAGATGGCACTAACGCGGGCTACCATGACAACCAAAAATGAAGTAACTGGGCCATGTGCCTATGACGTCACATGAGATCCGGTGAATGTGGGTCGATCGGGTACATGATCTACTACTAACATCAAGCCGAGAGATCCACGGTTCGATCCACAGCAGGGGTAACTGCGTTGTGTCATTGGGCAAGGCACTTAATCACGATTGCCCAAGTGGGGGCACGGTGGCGCAGCCATGGGGGCGTTCTGAGGGCACATATCCTCCCCACAAAAAAAAAGAAATTCCGATAGGATCACAGAGTCGACAGCACAAAAGTGGGCTTAATCATAATCAACTTATCGTCCGGAAACCAATTGTTTACAATTTACTATGTGAAGGGTCACTGTGAGCTTGACCTTAGACCCACTGATTCCAAAATAAATAGAGCTCTTTCTTGCAATAATGCCAACCACCCTATGAACTTTCATGAATGTAGGTGGAACTATTCTCAAATTATCATCTGGAAACCAACTGTTTACGATTTATTGCGTTCAGAGTCACTGTAACCTTGACCTTTGACCTAGCGAGTCCCAAATAAGCATGGGGTATTCTACTCACCTTGGCCAACCTACCTATGAAGTTTCATGAATGTGGGTTCAACCGTAGTCACGTTAGCATTCGGAAACCAATTGTTCACGATTTACTATGTTGAAGGTCACTGTGACCATGACCTTTCACCTAGCGAGTCCAAAATAAATAGGGTTCTTCCTCTCACTGATGCCAACCTACTTATGAAGGTTAATGAACGTGAGTCGAACCATTATCAAGTTATCATCCGAAAACCAATTGTTTTGATTGACTATGTTCAGGGTCACTGTGACCTTGACCTTTAACCTAGTGCGTCCAAAATAAATGGAGTTTTGCCTCTCATGAAAGCCATCCTACATATGAAGTTTCATGAATGTGAGTTTAACCATAGACAAGCTATCATCCGGAAACCAATTGTTTACAATTTACTATGTTCATGGTCACTGTGACCCTGACCTTTCACCATGCAAGGCCAAAATAAATAGGGTTCTTCCACTCACCGATGCCAACCTACCTATGGAGTTTCATGAATGCGGGTCGAACCATTATCAAGTTATCATCCGGGAACCATTTGTTTACGCTCGGCCGCCATTCACCAAACTACCAGTCGAGCTTGACTTCGTCACAACTTGACTAAACAAGAGGCCAAGGGGCCTTAATCGCCCACCTGCCAAAGTGGCTCAAAGGAGTATTTGGGGTCACATTCAGTTATACATGGTTCATCAACACTACAAAGGAATGAAGCCATTAAAGGCAAATTTTATGGAAAACACTAAGGAATCGATTTGAACAAACCTGAACCTAACATGCTCCCCATGCTACACCACCCCTGCCCATACAGAGCCCAAATAATAAGCCAGGGCCTCAAATTGAACAAACTTGAACCTGATCCCCCTTGAGATGTTATATACCAAATATAAAAGTATTCTGACCGGTGGATCTGAGGAAGGAGTTTTTTTAAAGAAATGTCCTCACATTGAATTAAGTTAAATTTTGGGCTCAAACAGGGAGCCAAAATATTTACCCAGGTAACAAACATGAAACTGAAAGAAATTTCCTCACATTGCACAAAGTTAAACTTTGGGCACCAGTTGAGAGCCCGAATACTATCGGAGGAACCCTATTTGTACAAACTTGAATCTGACCCCCCTGGAGATGTTGTATACCAAATATGAAAGCATTCATACCATATGTGAAAGATTTTTAAAGAAATTTCCTCATATTTCACTAAGTTTTTTAACTACAACAAGGAGCCTAATTATTAACCCATGGACTCAATTTGAACAAACTTGAATCTGACTCCCCTCCCCCCCCCCCCTCCCCCAGAGATGTTATATACCAAATAGCAAAATATTCTAAATGATGGTTCAGGAGAAGATTTTTTTAATTTCCTTAAAAAAATGTATGGGTGCTATCAGAGTGGTGCCCCTTGTGGGCGCGGCAAGGTTATTTGTACAAATTTGAACTGACATATGACAGGAAACATGCCCACCAAATTTGGTACAATTTGGTCCAGTAGTTTAGGAGGAGAAGTCGATAATGTAAAGTTCACGACGGACGGCAAGTGATAAGTTAAGCTCCCTTCGGTGAGCTAAAAATCAGCCATACCCCCCCCCCCCCCCCCCCACCCCCTCCTCCTCCAAGTTAACCCATATAGGGAACACAGGCAAGAAATTTTAATATCGAGATATTTATACCTGCAGGATGTATAAGGGGGCGGGGGTGCGTAATAGCAGATTTATGTGTGATATCCGACCTGTCTCAATTTAATGACACCAATGTTGTCAATTATTTGCCAGACACGAGAAAAAAAAAAAACATCGCCGGTGTTCCGTCGTCGGATTTACGAAATAACGTCGCCGTTATTTGGTAATTTATCCGTTTCTTCTGGTCCGGGTTCGCTATTCAAAATTGATGAATCTCTTGGTCGATAGGAAAATGAAGGAATCGTTAACAAAAGAAAGACGGTAATATTATTTGATAAGCAATTGCTGATAGTTTTAAAAAGCATAAACCGGCTATTTGTCTTTATTTTGTGTGATATCATTAGGCATACTTATTTAATTCTATCCATTTAGTTTCTTATTTTTAGTCGAATTTTTCAACAACAAAAAACCTTGACTATTGGTATGGCGAGGGCCGGTCGCCGGGCAGGCGGCCCTTTTTGCTAAACAACTTAGTTATTTCTGAACGGATTTTGATATTTGGTATGTGGCTTGATATGAATGTGCAACACCCGTGGCACTTATTAGCAATATCTGCAAGGCCATATACTTCAATGGCGGCTGGGCTCAGTACCTGAAATATCGCCTTATAGCAACTAGAACAGTTGGTTTTGTCGGTAGAGTTGGAATATTTAGCGTAACTCGCGCGTAGTAGTTTTCACTGGCACATGGATAGAGGGTTGTAATGGGATGTTGCACGTTCAATATTTGTTTTCCAAAATTCAAGATGGCGCCATGGCAACCATTTCTGTTGTGTTTTTTAAGCTTTGTTCTCTATTTTATGTTACCACTACTCCCTCCAACATGGTTCAAGCTGCACTTTTCATATATGGTACATGGAATAAGGATGTTGTGAGGAGATTATGCACGCTCAATATTTATTTTTCAAAATCTAACATCTGTCTGTCTATCCGTCTGTCTGTATGTCTGTTTTTACCACCTCTCCCTCGAATATGCTTCAAGCTACTCCTTTCATATTTGGTACATGTATAAATGGTTCTGAGGGGATGATGCACAGTCAATATTTATTTTTCAAAATCCAAGCTGGCAGAATGGCGGCCATTTTTGTTGTGTTTTTAAGCTTTTTTCTCTGTTTTATGTTACCACCCCTTCCTCCAACATGGTTCAAGCTACGCCTTTCATATATGGTACACGGATAAAGGGTTGTGAGGGGATTATGCACGCTCAATATTTTTTTTTTTTAAAATCCAAGATGCTTATATACTCTAGTGTCTTCTGTGACAAAAACACCTTATGTCACAAAAGCGCCGTGGGGGACTAATACCACCTCGGTGGACAAACACTTTTTTTTCCAAATATTTCCCCTCCAAAACACAGCCCGTAATCCATCAATGGGGCGAGCTCATCGCATTCGCTCCACCGACGGGACAGAGGCTGTAGTCCGGAAGGAAAAATCAACTCAACCTAAGCAACGCACAGTGCTCGTCTTGGCTGTGTAACGTCGCTACAAGTAACATATAAACATTTCATGTTGTTATAAACGCCGATCGCAATCTGCGTTGTCACTATATTATCGTGACAAAACAGTATATACAAAATGTAAAAGTGGTTAACCAGTTAGTAGTGAACTGATTGTACCCCACCTTAAATTTATTTCCTTTGAACGTTTATTCGAGTATGTATATTTGGACATGAGGTCTAGATTTCTGTAGTGTCTTAGTTGTTCAATAAATCTTGTACAGGTTGTAGGTTATTTTTCACTTTGCAGGAATAAATAAACTTTCTGTAGATCAACATATAGAAGTTTGTTGTGTTATTGGGAGGGGCGTGGGTATTTCTGTAGCCTAAAATAATATATTCCGGGGTGAAGGGAAACTCAACATCACGCTTGTCCTTCAAATGTTCCCAAAAGTTCAGAAGAACTGTTTTCGCCACAGAACATTCAAAGAACAAGTGAATTATTGACTCCTTTGTATTGCAACAGAAAGTACATAGTTCCGTTTCAGAGAGTTTGCATTTATAAAGTTTTGAATTCGAAAACAAAATTTGGTGGACAATTTTGAAATGCAAAGTTTGTAAATATGTATCATCCGTGATTGTAAATGGGATTTTATATATAAACCTCCAGTCATCTGAGTGCAGATTTATATCCAAAACCTCATTCCATTTATTCTGCATATGAATGGAGGGTGTTGTGTGCAGTTCTAGAAATTTAAAATTAAAGGCTCGGGAGACTTTATTAGTAGATTTTAACGTCTCAGCGTTTCTGTGCTTAATATTATTCAGAGGTTTATTGGATTTGGTCGCCGTTTTCCAACCTTTGGGTAATGCATTTATAATACCCTGAAAAACTATAAATGGGGTATTGATGTTATTCTTGTTGGAGAAGTCAGAAAATGTTAGGAGGCTGTCGTTGTCAGATACCAGGTCATTTACAAAGCAAATGCCTCTATTACACCAAGTTTTATTGAAAAAAAGTCGTCCGTTTATTTTTATTTCATTATTTAAGAAAATAGTTTCGCCTAATATGTCTGCGGGGGTTGTGTTGCTGTTATTGTCCAAAAGCGCCCAGGACAAAAGAACATCCTTCCAAAAAGTGTTCACATGTTTTCCAACTACTTTTAAACCTTCTTTATGTAAGTGCCTAAGTTTGTAAGTTCCGAACAATTCTAACTCGTCAATTACAAGGGTTTTCCATGTATCCATACAACTTCCGTTTTATCAAAGTTAACCTTTAAGCCAGAAATTAGTGAGAATTGTTTAACCATATTCAGGGCATTGTCTAAAGAGTATCCATCATCACTTAAAAACAGGGTGGAGCCATCAGCGTATTGACTTATTGGATATTCAGAATTTTTTTTATCTTTATTCCATTTATATTGGGGTTAAATTTTAGAGACGCGCTAAGAATTTCCACACCAAGAATAAAAAGATACGGCGATAAAGGATCACCTTGTCTTACGCCTCGTTCTATATTGAATCTTTCAGAACAATGGCCATTATTAAGTATGCAACTGGAAATGTTGCTATAGAAGGTTTGAAACCATCTTATCATAGAGAGTCCAAAATTAAAAAAATCCATCGTCATTTGGATAAAGATCCATTCCAGGGAATCGAAGGCCTTTTTCGAAATCTACCAGAACTCGGATGCCTGGAATGTCTAGTTTCTCACAGTTAGCAGTTAAGACGAAAGTTAATCTAGTACACTCCCCAATATAACGATCTTTCATAAAACCGAGCTGGGTGTCTGAAATTAAACTGGGAAGAACTGCTTTTACTCGGTTTGCAATTGCTGCGGATCCTATTTTTATATCTACGTTAATTAGGGATATTGGGCGCCAATGTTTTATGTATTCTTTTGGCTTGTTTTGTTTTGGTATACATGTAATAATTCCGAGTTTCTGTATAGTTGAAAGTTGTTCCAATGCATAGCCTCAATTCAACGAGTTTATTAGATAATTGCCAACGTCTTTCCAAACAAATTTATAGAACTCGGCGGAGGGGGCGCGGTGGCTTCGCGGTAACCGGTTCTCGTCAGATCACCGAAGTTAAGCAACGCCGAGCGCGGTTTGTAGTTGGATGGGTGACCATTTCAACGATTGATTCGCACTCCCGCGTTGTGTCCTTGGGCAAGGCACTTAACCCCGATTGCCTGTATGGGGACACGATGACGCTGTGTACTAAGGCGTACTGCACGTCGATGGTGCGCATGTCTTCATCCAATCTAACCCTGCCTCTGCTGCGGTGCAGTGTTCAGAGTTACGATGTTGGAGAGCTCGTAGCTGCTCGTCGTTGCTCGATGGTTTTCTCCGGGTACTTCGGCTTCCTCCACCCGTAAAACTGTCACCTACATGATATGACCCTGGCTGTTAATGTGTCGTTAAACCGTAATAAAAAAAAAATAGAACTCGGCGGTGAAGCCGTCCGAACCAGGTGTTTTATTGTTTTGCATTGCTCTAAGGGCATTCAAGCCTTCCGAAGGTGATAATGGCGCTTCGAGAGAAATTTTTTCGTCACTGCTTAAAAAGTTAAAAAACGGGGTTACTTTTGTCAAAAAAGTATCATCTGTATCAAGGGGTTGATTATTAGAGAGTTTTGAAGAATATAAATTTTCGTAAAAAGATTTTTGCTCGGTTAGAATCTCATATATATTAGTAATGTCCGATCCATCATCCTTTATTAACTTAGGGATAGTTTTTTTCCGTATAATGTCTTTTTTCCAAGTTGCAGAAGTACTTGGTAGGTTTTTCCCCTCTATTTTCCATTTTAATTTTGTTCTCATTATTATTGCCTGAAGCTTTTTATCCCTAATGGTTTTAAGTTCATTTTCAAGTGATCTCATTTCTTTTGTCACTGACTCATCCCCGCTGTCTAGCTCAGTATCCAGAACTTTTAAGTGATCTTCTATTTCTTGTTGCCTTTTGTCCACCTTACGTTTTACAGAAGAGGAGTATGCTATACTTTTCCCTCTTATCATAATTTTTAGTGTTTCCCAAAGAAGCTGATTATTTATAGTATAACTTTCTGTGTTATCATTTGTATATTGGTCTATTGTTTCAGCTATAACTTGTTTAATAGCAGTTGCATAGTCTCGATCAGTGAGTAGGCTGTTTTTAAACTTCCAAATGCCTTTCCCCCGGGGCTGGTTATCAAAAGATAGTTTTATGCTTATTGGGTTATGGTCGGAGCGGTATCTAGTGTGGATTTCTGCCTTTTGAAAAAAGAGTTGCAAGTCTGATGATAAAGAATGTAGTCTAACCTCGCCATTTTATTTTCAGGTCCTCTCCAAGTATAACGTTTTTCCTCTGTATTTTCTAAACGCCAGACATCAAATAAGTCAAATTTTTCCATTAAATTCTTTATTTTTGTATTTGCTTTTTGGTTGTTTTTTTTGCTTATATTTAATTGTGTCTTTTTCGTGATCTTGTGGAACGTTCCAATCCCCTCCTATTATGATTGAATCATTACCCATGCTTTCGATTTTAGAGAATAATTCATCATAGAATTGTGGTCTATCATCCTTGGTACCATAGACAACTGAAAGGGTTAATCTTTGATCCTTGATGGTAGCGTCCAGAATAATAAAATTCCCAGTCTTATCTGAAACACTTTTGTGTATGGTGAACCCAAAAGTATTTTTGAAAAGTATAGCCACGCCTCTCCTTCAACTTGAGTGAGAACAGAATACAGCCTCATAACCCCATTCACTCCTCCAACAGTTTTCCACTTTCTTGCTCGAATGCGTATCTACCAGGAAAGTTATATCAAATTTGTCCCTGCATCGAGAAAACATGTCTAGTCTTTTATAAGAATCGGAAGATAAGACACGGCAGTTCATGCTTCCTATTATTATGCTAGCCATTTTGGATGAAGTTATGTGTAGAAGTAAAAGTATACGTGCAGCTACTATGTTGTGAATTATTCATTTCTCCATTTTTAAACTTGCATTTCTGTACAGAACAGTACATGAAAAGCCCCATGAATCTACAAGGTTCGTTCCTAACACAAACATTGCTTTTTTGTGCAAAGTTGTCATGAGAAAATCGATTAGATCTGAAATTTAAAGTTTTATCAGTAACAGAAAGGTAATAACAAACAGTAACAAAAGTGATCTCATATTACTTCCGGTTTTCTTAACAAAACTCCCACCCGTTATTGATATTTACTGAAGGCAGAAATATTTGCTCCTTTCCGCAGAACAGTCATCCCATGAACGATCCATCACGCGGTCTGGCCAACATGGGACAACAGCGAAACCGATATACAACACGTGGAGAGCGGACCGCAACCAAATCACCAGCAGAGCGGAGTCATCACCCAAAGTATGACTTTAAAGTCCTGTATATATCGACAAAAATATTAAGCAATGTTTCAGTCGCTGGATCTCCAGGTTAAACTCGGAGGTCCATCGTCTGCAACTTTACTTGTCCTTATCATGCTTCACAAACAAATTTGCAGTTTTTGTTCGGGTGGAATTCCCACTCCGCGGGCGATCCTGCAACAAACCACCCTCCACGTACTGTATGCGTATTCACTGTTGCTTCAAATATTTTTTTTTTTGTTTTTTTTTTTGGGGGGGGGGGGCAAAAATTCCTGGAGAGTGTTACTGGCTCAACGATGCGCTCAACGATGGCATTCCTTTACGGCTACCAATCATATCTACAGTGATTTTGTGACTTGTTCTGAATGCACCTTTATGTTTATAGATCTATTTCAAGTTTTTGCGTTCTCAGAGTTTGTGCCCTGGTGATGCCATCTTTTGGAGGACTTGCTGACAATAGACCAAGGCGACTGGGCAGTGATTTCTATTCAGGTCCTGGCTGCCTTAACTGACAGCTAAGATGCGACTAGAAATCACTTCTAAGCACTTGGACACACGTATTTATTGTAGTCCGATGCCAATTCATGACAACTGTCCAGTCCACTGAGGGTTTAACAATACTGAAAAACGAGTCAGTCGCTTCTTTCCTGAATATGGATCTTTCAACTGTTATTATACCTCAACAGGGACTTGTATATAAATCATACGGGCTCGATATTCAGCGATTGGCACGGTTTGGTTTTTCGGTAATAATAATAGTAACACATGTCGGCCACCGATGTGTCGCGGTTCTCAGGTGGAGAAGGCCTTGGTTACTCCTGAGCTCCCAATTCCCTTTTTGTTCCCAAGATTCGTATCTCCTCCAAACACTCGGAGTCGAAGTGCTTGATGACATCCCTTGCCCCCCATTCCTCCCAATCTGTCCAGTAAGCATATTAACCCTAACATTTGTATCACCCAAATAACTACATGTCCTTCTTTCCTGCATCCCACTTCCCCATTATAATCAAAATAACTATAATTCCAATAGACTGGTATTTTGGGCATTTTAGTAGAACGTGCTCAGGGGTCTACACCACACCTAATTACACATCTGGCACTCCTGTTCAATGGTTGTACCAATTTCCTCAATTCAAGTTACCGCGGCCTCAGCTTGAACAAACAGTGACCCCGCCAACCCCCTCAAAAAAAAAAAAAAAAAAAAAAACAAAGAAAAAAGTTGCCACCAAGGTACTCTTCAAAACCTGGGTTCTCTTTGTAAAGCAGGCTACCCAATGATCTCTTTGATTTAACCCTCCTCTCGCCAATTAAGGTTACGATCGTCCATGACGTTTTCTTTGCCGATTGTTTTACCCTGTGTTGAAAAAGAATCGTCAGAGAACGACATCCTCACGATATCGGTATCGTTTTGGTTTTCAATATATTGCTCATCTCTAGTGTTAATGCAGCCAGCACCTCAGAATCGGGGCGGGGGGGGGGGGGGGGGGCGGGGTGTTCATGCGCTAGAAGAGAGAGGGATAAAAAAAGACAAACTATTTCTGCGGTCGAGGGAGGGTGATTATCGTGCTTATCTTGGGGCCTAACTGTGCTTCATGCAATCGGTTCATATAATAACATTACACTGTAATTTATCTACCGGCTCTTGTGAGTTCTCGCTGAGACCAATCAGTTGAAAACTTACAGTATGCAGTTTAAGAAAATGTTGTCGGCAATGGAGTGGAAAGAATAGAAAGAAGTTTAAAGTCGAGCGATATTGTCAATGTTGTCATATATATCAAACTTCAGTCTTCTTCCGTTTTTCAGTTTTCCCCAAATATGTCCGTTACGGTGGTAGGCTGACGCATTATCCTTATGCTGGAAAAGTGTATGTATAAGGCTAGAATGCAATGCTGTTAAATCGTCAGTTATTTTTACAACCAGTTTTGGGATCATTGTTTTTCGTCGTTTTGGTTGAGACCATTTTTTTTCAACAACACAGCATCTCCCAGTTCCTTCTTGTAAAATGTAACAAGCACCGGTGGTGGACCGTTCTTATTTCTAGAGGGCAGGCGGTGAATTGCTTGAATATCGTCCGCATTTATGTTCTGTTGAGAGTCTGTCGAACCAACTAAATTGCAGAACTTATTTACCAGTCGCTCGTCTGGCTCCTCCGCCCAGCCTAGCACCTTCAGTTTGTACTTCCTGGAATATTGCTCATTCTTGTTGGATGATCGAATGGCGTTGGTCGCTTTCTCACCAATGTCTTCTTCCACGAAGGGTTCCATTTTTATTCCTGAGCAACTCCACTTCTTTTTTTTAAATATTGGTTTTCGGACACTGCAGCAGCTAATCTTTCTTCAAACCTTTTCTTTAAATCCTTCAGGTTTTGTTGGATGAATAATTCAAGTTCAGCTTGAGAATGTTAAAGTTTGTATCAATACTGCTGTTTACAATTTTGCGAACATCTTCTGATGAAGGCAAACAGGTCATTTTCAGAGAAAGGTTTTCGATTTTATCGGAAAGCTCTGTCATTCGCGGGTTAAGTAAGTGTCATCACAGCTTTGTTCTGACGATGATTTACGTCCACGTTTGAAAGGTTTGCTTGCAGACGTGCTGCCTTTGACAGATCTTGCTTGTGACATTTCTTCTTTAACCGTTAACCCAAGCTGAAACGTGGATCAATGTTGCAGAAGGTGTGAATGAACTGAATCTTGTTCTGTGAGTAGCTCTCAAGGGTGTAATTTTAAAAGCTATGTGTGTTCGCTGTGACGTTCGAAATAAGGAAACATCGTCACAAAAAAACATAAAAAGACAAGACCTCACCACGGAAAGAACATTCTGATACACCGAGGCAGTCTATATATCTAATTTCATCCACATGCTTAAAATCGAAGGCGATCTAGAATATGGTGGGAGTTTCTAGGAACTTTGTTTCACAGAAACAATTCAAACAGCCATCTCATATCAACAGCAACCGCACTATCCACAAAAACAAAAATTCACATTCAGTGTTCATTATTTTTTAATTTTTGTCTCAAAAACATAACTTATGACTAGTCACTGGAACGAGTTGGTTCTAATGAGGTGTCACAGCTATGTTCTGAGGCAAGAAAAATATAGTATATACCCATAGTAACTTGGTGTGCCAAATGTTCACCACTCGTGGTGAAGTGGTGTTAACCGCGTTCCTGCGGAGCGCAGGTAACACAACTTCACCACGAGTGGTGAACATTTGGTATACAAAGCTACTTTGGGTATATTTTGTTTATACCATGATCGTCAGATTATTAAGAGTCGCTATTATTTTTTCTCGTTTTTACTGAGCAGCAGCCGTAAATACGTTCGAAATTGTTTTTGTTTACATGAGGATCGGTGGGCGGTACTTCCGCTGTCAGTTTTATCGCCGAAACGAAATTAAAAACGAAAGAGGACCGTTTTCATTTTAACAACATAGTAACCAACTATTTCGAGTTATGGATGCCTTATTAACATGAGACAATGCATGTTTGTTAATATTTGGTGTTTTATATGGTAAACGCTTTTAAAAACGTAATAAATAATTGCCACTTTCATTTCACTCATCGCGAGGCGACATGCGATAAATTTAGACAAGTTCACATTCAGGTCGACGTCACCAAAGGTCAACTTGGATGTAGATCCACTGAAGGTGTAAATTTTAACTACTGACATTCCATTGCTGACGTGTTCACCACGGATGGTGTGTAAAGTTAACATTTTTGTCATAGGCTTTCCATGTATAGTAGAATAGGTAATCATGGCATAAATATAGTTATTGAGTGATTGTGTTTGTAAGTGTCGTCTGTTTTTCATGTTAGGTAAAGGGTTAACACACATCTTTTATGGTCGCAGTATTGCAAGAGTTTTGAGGTTTGGAGATTTTGATACTTGGGTAGAACATCACTGTTCTGGATGTAACATGCCGTGCTCAAATTCTGCGGAAAATTTGATACCATTTTTAAAACCATTCACTGTGTGAATAAGAAACATGAGGTAATTATTTGCAACACGCTATTAACTGAAAATGGATTATGTTTTCATTCTTGGAATTCACTTTAAGAAAGTTTTACGAAATCCAGTGTAATAACTCCGCCAGTTCCGGGAATCCTGCATCCAACGAAACATGTAACCAACTAACCAAGTGCATTTTCAGAAGCCTTATTCAGTGTATATTGTCATGTATATATTTGAGATATGACGGCCTATCAAATTATCCTGTGTATTGTCTATGAACAGTCAGTGTACGTTAGCTTACCAACCGACTCTGTATATTGTACAGGGTTAGTAACTCCTTTCTTTCATCTTGTAAATAAGATTATTTCAGTTATGCTGGAAAAAGGTGGCTCAGTGGTTACGGCATTGGACTTCAAACTGAAATGTCCACGATTCTATCCCCGCCATAGGTAACTGCCTTGTGTCCTTGGGCAACGCACTTAATCCCGACTGCCTAGGGATGCTCCTGGCGCTGTTGATGGCGCAGTTCATCAATTGTAAACCATGCACGTGTGGAGTTAGTACATTGGGGAGTCTGATGGTCGCTCGCCGTTATTCGGTGGTTCTCTCCGGGTACTCCAGCTCTCTCCAACCGTAAAACTGTCCGACTCGAGGTGACCCTGGCTGTAGAACATGTCGTTAAGCCCCAATAAATAAAGACGTAAATCCCCATTTTGTGACTAACTCTGTGTATTGCAGAGCTACAGCGAGTGTACATTTTCAGGTTGTGTGTGTTACGGATGTCGCCATGTTTTTTATAACCAGAAAGTGTTACTAACCATAGTCACTCTTTCTGGTTATAAACAATATCATTTTTAACCGAGTAAATAATCGAATGCACTGAACATCCTTCGTGTAAATGTCACTTATATCATTTTCTCTACCCAACCTAATGGCCCAAACCAGCCAGTACTTTCCTCAAAAAGCGCTCTAACCCAACTTAACCCTTTAAACCCGAGCGGCCGCTTTTCCGAGCCAGAAGCATGATACGGCATAATTTCCTTAAGTAGTATGGTTGCCAAGTGTATGGGTGGGGTAGACCAATTAATATTTTCAACGTGCAGCACCATGGCTGCACGTTGAAAATATTAATCGGTCTACCCTCAAATAATAAATGTGGACTCTTCCAATTGCTGTCATTCAACTGACATGGAAGATGCCACCATGGTTCAAAGTGTTAAGACCCCCTCCTCTCATTGGAATGGATTATCGATAGTCGTTTTTTAGTGAATTTCAAAAAGGTAAACATATTCAAGTTTCAATTAGTAGGTATGGAGTTGTTTTCCATTGTTTTCTTTCTAGTGTGAAGGTTTTTTGTGTGCGTAAAGTAGCAAGTAGCTGTGACGTCGGACTTCAACAACGACGTTACGATGCAAGGATTCCATCAAAGTAAACAAAAACTAACTGAAGCACAACTGGGTTGATCGTATCTTTTTGTATGATAGTAAACCTCCCGGGTGTCAGTATATATGTACTTGTTTCAATATGTAGGTCATATTCCGTCATTTAGAAATAACTTTAACCTCTTTACCTATCAAGAATAACAAACGCAACTTGCGACCTTATTGAATACCTTATATAGCACATCATTGGTACGAGGCTGTAAACCTCGTTCCAATGAGGGATTACAAGCTTTGTTTTTAAAGCAAACCATTAAAAATAGGCCGATTAAATCGTCAGATGTGTACCCATAGGCGCAACTAGTAGAAAGCTGTATGGCGGAGGGTCACCTCGGATGCCGACATTATGTACACCATACATGGTATGGGTACATAGAGAAATGGATTGAAGGAGTGTCTAATTTGATGGATAAAGGGTTAATATCTCCGGATCAAATTATTAGATTTACATAAAAAACTTTACAGCACAGCACATCAGTAACCTGAATACATATATAAAGTAACCTGATAATCGGAATAATAATTTTTGAGTTATCTTATGCCAAAGGGATTGGAGAAATTTTCAATTTCAAGGATAAAGGGTTAATATGTCAGGATCAAATTACCAGATTTACACCAAAAACTATACAGCTCGGCACATCGATAACCTGAACACACATTTAAAGTAACTTGACAATCCAAGCAATATTTTTCAAGTTATCAAATGCCAATGGGATTGGAGGAATTTTCAGTTTGAAGGATAAAGGGTTAATATCTCAGGATCAAAATAACAGATTTACACCATAACCTTAACAGATTTACACCATAACCTATACAGCTCTGCACATCGGTGACCTGAACACAAATAATATGAAAATACGTGACACGTAATGGTGCACACCCAATATTGTTAATTTCCGTAAATATTACAGGCCCCAAGCAAGATTTTTCAGGAAAGAGATGGTATGTATCGCAGAAATAGCAGCGGTTATGTGAAATATAACAATTTTCCGAAACGTGTTGTACGGCGACATGCAATAAACACAGAACCACACATGTATGTTCATGTGTTAATGTCGCGACAAATATGGCAATCGAAAAAATGTTGAAAGATTGCGGAAGGATCAAACTTGAGACAAGCTATAGTAAAACAAACCTTCATTTTTAAAACTGACAAAAGATCATAATTCAATGGCAAATTGGTTCATTAGAGTTTAACAACACCTTCAAAAACCATGGCTATATTTGAGCGTGATTGTACGTCGATTTCAATAAATAAGGTTATTATATCACGTTGTTAGTTCCCAAGATCCTTCCCATCCTCCAGTGCGAGACGAGTCTGTACTAGTGCTGGTAATGGTACAAGGCTGCAAGACTGGAAAAAGACTACAGGATTTGGTGACGACTTTAAAAGCTAACCAAAGGACAGACGGTGGCAATATTGGGACAATCAGTAATAGTTGTGTTGGAGATAAGAAGATCATGGAGAGGTCTAGAACTGGGCAGATGCTAGGAGCTAAATTATCATCAGGTATAAATAGTACTATGTAATCATATCATAGGTATCCTCCTATACCCCGATGAGCATTAAGAGTCGAACAGAAATCGCTCTTTCGATGCTCATTTGCTCAATGGGATTTGAGTCGTTCGAGCAATGACTTTTTCAGTAACTGCTCAAAAGCTTATTTGCTCGATAAGATTCGAGTCGTTCGAATAATACCTATCCCTGCTTGATTGTATTTTGGGTTTGAGGATCATAGAGGACTTCGTTATACACAAGGCAAAAACGGAGACGCCAAGACAAAATAGACTGTTGGGATAGGACGAAATGGGACCAGTAAAATGCCAAACATGAAGGAAATAGAAGGATAAACCACAGAATATATCGGGATAGATAAAATACCGAGATTATGGTGCACATCCGAAACAGTAAAGTTACTCTTATACAAAGGAATGCGTCTATTGTTGGGCAAAAAGAAGAATTCTAGGGGACAACAGATAAAAACTGGATATTTAGTGGGAAATCCGCACTAGTAAAAGAACTATTGGATTTATTTGGGTAATTTTACAAAGTATTCGAACAAATACAATTACTCATACCAGGAAACGCACCTTAAAGCACTGCATGCTACTCTTTTAAGCCCAAAACTGAGTAATCCGTGCCAAATAGAGTTGTTTTGATTGTTTAGAGGGATTGTCTGGATATTTGTGGTAATTCGATGTATTCTAGTTCACTTGAATTTATCCGCATGAGACCTTTCATCATTCATTTTGCACTACGTGCTACTACTATGAGCACTAGATGGGGGTTTGCTAAGTCCGTCTCGGTAGTTTTGGATTATTTAGAGGGATTGTCGGGTTGTATGTTGTAATTAAATTTACTCCTATTCAATCGAACACACCCTCAGAACACACCCCTTTCCTATTTGAAGGTTTTGGGTCACATAGCAACCATGTGCTACCATAGAAACCAAGATGGCTGCCTCAGATATACAAAATGGACGAGGTACAGTAGACTCGTCTCACCTCAACAAAACGCGCTGCGTATGCACACTAGGACCACGTATCACTATAGGTATGTTGCCACAAGATGGCGCTCACACGGTCTACCATGACAATCAAAAATGAAGTAACTGGGCCATGTGCCTATGACGTCACATGAGATCCGGTCAGTGTGGGTCGATCGGGTACATGATCTACTACTAACATCAAGCCGAGAGATCCACGGTTCGATCCCCAGCAGGGGTAACTGCGTTGTGTCATTGGGCCAGGCACTTAATCACGATTACCCAAGTGGGGGCACGGTGGCGCAGCTATAGGGTATTCTGAGGGCACATACCCCCCACCCCCAAAAAAAAAAATTCCGATAGGATCACGGAGTCGAGTTGTGACAGCACAAAAGTGGATTTAATCATTATCAACTTATCGTCCGGAAACCAATTGTTTACAATTTACTATGTGAAGGGTCACTGTGACCTTGACCTTAGACCTACTGATTCCAAAATAAATAGAGATCTTTCTTGCAATAATCCCAACTTGCCTATGACGTTTCATGAACGTGGGTGGAACCATTCTCAAATTATCATCTGGAAACCAATTGTTTACGATTTATTACGTTCAAAGTCACTGTGACCTTGACCTTTGACCTAGCGAGTCCAAAATAACAGAGGTATTCCACTCACCTGGGCCAACCTACCTATGTAGTTTCATGAATGTGGGTTCAACCGCAGTCACGTTAGCATCCGGAAACCAATTGTCCACGATTTACTATGCTGAAGGTCACTGTGACTTGACCTTTCACCTAGCGAGGCCAAAATAAATAGAGTTCTTCCGCTTACTGGTGCCAACCTACTTATGAAGTTTAATGAACGTGGGTCGAACTATTATCAAGTTATCACCCGGAAACCAATTGTTTCGATTGACTATGTTCAGTGTCACTGTGACCTTGACCTTTGACCTAGTGAGTCCAAAATAAACAGAGTTCTTCCTCTCATGAAAGTTATCCTACGTGTGGAGTTTCATGAATGTGAGTTTAACCATAGACAAGCTATCATCCGGAAACCAATTGTTTACAATTTACTATGTCCATGGTCACTGTGACCTTGACCTTTCACCAAGCAAGGCCAAAATAAATAGAGTTCGTCCACTCACCGATGCCAACCTACCTATGGAGTTTCATGAACGTGGGTCGAACCATTATCAAGTTATCATCCGGGAACCAATTGTTTACGCCCGCCCGCCATTCACCAAACTACCAGTCGAGCTTGACTTCGTCACAGCTTGATTAAACAAGAGGTCAAGGGGCCTTAATCGCTCACCTGCCAAAGTGGTTCAAAGGAGTATTTGGGGTCACATTCAGTTATACATGGTTCATCAACACTACAAAGGTATGAAGCCATGAAGGGCAAATTTTATGGAAAAAACACTAAGGAATCGATTTGAACAAACCTGACCCTAACATGCTCCCCATGCGTCCCCACCCTGCCCATAAATAGCCCAAATAATAAGCCAGGGCCTCAAATTGAACAAACTTGAACCTGATCCCCCTTGAGATGTTATATACCAAATATAAAGGTATTCTGACCGGTGGATCTGAAGAAGGAGTTTTTTAAAGAAATGTCTTCACATTGCATTAAGTTAAATTTTGGGCTCAAACAGGGAGCCAAAATATATACCCAGGTAACAAACATGAAACTGACCTACCTCCAGATGTTGCATACCAATGAAAGGATTCTGACTGATGAATCTGAAGAAAAAGATTTTTAAAGAAATTCCTTCATATTGCACTAAGTTAAAATTCAGGCTCCCATAGGCAGCCCAAATATAAACCCAGGGACTCGATTTGAACAAACGTGAATCTGACCCCCCCCCCCCCCCCCCCCCCTATAGATGTTGTATACCAAACCTGAAAGGATTCTGACTGGTGGATCTGAAGAAGAAGATTTTTAAAGAAATTTCCTCACATTGCACAAAGTTAAACTTTGGGCTCCAATAGAGAGCCCAAATACTAACGGAGGGACCCGATTTGTACAAACTTGAATCTGACCCCTCCACCCCCCCCCCCCCCCCCCCTAGAGGTGTTGTATACCAAATATGAAAGCATTCATACCATATATGAAAGATTTTTAAAGAAATTTCCTCATATTTCACTAAGTTAAAATTCGGGCTCCTACATGGACTCAATTTGAACAAACTTGAATCTGACTGCCCCCCCCCCCCCCCCTTCCCCGAGATGTTATATACCAAATATCAAAATATTCTAAATGATGGTTTGGGAGAAGATTTTTTTAATTTCTTTAAAAAAATGTATGGGTGCTATCAGAGTGGTGCCCCTTGTGGGCACGGCAAGGTTATTTGTACAAACTTGAACTGACATATGATAAGGAACGTGCCCACCAAATTTGATTCAATTTGGTCCAGTAGTTTGGGAGGAGAAGTCGATAATGTAAAGTTCAGGACGGACGGCAAGTGATAAGTTAAGCTCTCTTCGGTGAGCTAAAAATCAGCCATATCCCCACCCCACCCTCCCCCTCCTCCACCAAGTTAACCCATATAGGGAACATCAGGCAAGAAATTTTAATATCGAGATATTTATACCTGCAGGATGTATAAGGGGGAGGGGGTGCGTAATAGCTGATTTATGTGTGATATCCCACCTATCTCAATTTAATGGCACCAATGTTGTCAACTATTTGCCATACACGAGAAAAAAAAAAAATATCGCCGGTGTTCCGTCGTCGGATTTACGAAATAACGTCGGCGTTATTTGGTAATTTATCCGTTTCTTCTGGTCCGGGTTCGCTATTTAAAATTGATGAATCTCTTGGGGCGATAGGAAAATGAAGGAATCGTTAACAAAAGAAAAACGGTAATATTATTTGATAAGCAATTGCTGATACTTTTAAAAAGCATAAACCGGCTATTTGTCTTTATTTTGTGTGATATCATTAGGCATACTTATTTAATTCTATTCATTTAGTTTCCTATTTTTAGTCGAATTTTTCAACAACAAAAAACCTTGACTATTGGTATGGCGAGGGCCGGTCGCCGGGCAAGCGGCCCTGTTTGCTAAACAACTTAGTTATTTCTGAACGGATTTTGATATTTGGTATGTGGCTTGATATGAATGTGCAACACCCGTGGCACTTATTAGCAATATCTGCAAGGCCATATACTTCAATGGCGGCTGGGCTCAGTACCTGAAATGTCGTCTTA
Source organism: Pictodentalium vernedei (assembly GCA_031216915.1). Taxonomy (NCBI): domain Eukaryota; kingdom Metazoa; phylum Mollusca; class Scaphopoda; order Dentaliida; family Dentaliidae; genus Pictodentalium; species Pictodentalium vernedei. The sequence continues at coordinate 164,712,051 of CM062294.1, forward strand.
TAGCAACTAGAACAGCTGCTTTTGTCGGTAGAGTTGGAATATTTAGAGGAACTCGCGCGTAGTAGTTTTCATTGGAAAATAAAAAGGCCAACGTTTACGTATTACAGAACTAGAACTTCGTATATATATTTGATCTTTATATTTACATTGAATCAAAATAGCAGTGTGTTATTTTTCGATAAGGAGGATAAGGTAAGCAAAATGCAAATTGAATCGTTATTTTGGAAGTGTAGCTTGCGAGTTATGAATAGGTGACAACATTCCATGACAAAAAGTATTGCTGAACATCCCAACATAGAAATATGAGCTTTTATTCAGTGATTACAAAGATGGGAGAAAATATCAACCGCTTCACGACTCGCGCAAAAATCTCTGCTCACTTTTCACTTCAAAAACAGCAGAATTTCATCTTTGAAAAAGAAAATTTTATAACATTAAAGATCTATTTTTTTTATTCAAATCTGAGGTTTTCAATTACATTCAAAGATAAATTTCGTGAAATAATTTTACAAAGTGGTTTTATAGATGACACAGAAAGAAACAAAGTTTGTTATTCATGTCCGGATAATTCGAGAAAGTAAAAGCTACCTTACCGTCATCAGCATGCACAAAAGGCCTGAATTATTTTTTCCCAACGAATCGAGAAGCACTGGCAAAATTGTGGTGGGGGAGGGGGGCTGCTAGGCTCTCCCTTTGTGTTGCGCTTGGAGGTGTGTTATTGTTTCTATTTATGGGTATGGAAATAACCCTGTTATTATATGTGATTTGCACGAAAGATAATCCTTTTGGGGGGGGGGGGGGGGGCTGGGGGGAGGAGGAGGGGGGGTACAGGTCATTCGGAAATATTTGAAGAAGTCACATTTCAACTCCATGTTTTGCCTCACTGCATTTTCATAATTTCTTTTCCATCCATAATGTTACGAGACATACTTTCTCGTTTTTTACTCTCATCACCGGTTTGGCGGAATACCAATGCCTTTTTTTTATCTTATGCATTTTCGTTGCATATTCACAGGGCTTTTAAAACAGTGTGTCAAATTCTGGACCGACACTATGAACTTGTCTCCGAACTTCGAAGCTGTAGGAATTGTGCAATTCAACTAAACGAAGTAAACGCTCAAAAAACGATTTTTCCGACCAACAACGTGAAAAGCTCTATCGTTTATCTTCGTTTCCCTCTCCGGTTGCAAACGATCGGCAAACGCGTTTATCGGTTTTATATTTTTTCACAAACGTTACTCGCATTTATATTTTCGTTTATGACCGCAATTAAAACCGCGAAATAATTGCGGTTTTGCTACAACTACTTCCGACTCGTAGTGTAATGATATGAAGTATCATTTGTAGCTGCACTGTGTCGCAGGAAGCTGCCGTCTGAGTTTTGGTAGGGGATCGAAGTGCTACATGCGTATCAATTTAAGTACATGTACAAAGATGTGACTACGTCGGTACTTGATTGTCATTTTATATAAAATCCGGTGTCACAGCCTCTCCACTCTCGCAAATATTGTAAGAGTGGATGAGCTGCTGTCGTTTACTGATCTCTGTAATGACCCCTGCAGGTTGATAGTCTGTTCTATGGGGCCTCGAGCGAGACACCTTTTAACACAAACCAAAACATGCACAGACTGAACCATTCTATACAACAACTAGTGGATTTCATGTATTTATTGTTCACCTTACGGTATAACTGAAAAGCGTGAATTTACCAGAAGTACGTTTGATCTTTACCCAACATGATGGTTGAAACCGACCAGCACGAAATGCAAAACACAGTCTGCATTTTCATTATTTTTTCAAATATTTCCCCTCCAAAACACAGCCCATAATCCATCAATGGGGCGAGCTCATCGCGTTCGCTCCACCGACGGAACAGAGGCTGTAGTCCGGAAGTAAAAATCGACTCAACCTAAGCAACGCACAGTGCTCATCTAGGCTGTGTCACGTCGCTACAAGTAACAGTAGGTGATAATTGAGAATACGAGCTCACCTGTACATGTACGTGTACGTGTACATGTACATCTCCATAGGATTTAGTGTTAAAATCGTGTACGTGTACAAGATTTTAACGGTTTTTTAGGGTGAGCTCGAATTTTTTTAACACTGGACCCTATAGGAGGAATCCGTAGTTTTACGTACACGTACATGTACCGTTTTGATTGAAATCTGCAGATGTGTTTTCCCCATAGGATTCAGTGTTAAATTGCGAGCAAAAAACCGTTTTGAGAGTTCGAGCTCATCGTCTTGTCGATTCTAACAATCCGCATCCGTACACGATTTTAACACTGAAACCCTATGGGGAGCGTTAAATTGCGAGCAAAAAAACGTTTTGAGAGTTCGACCTCATCATCTTGCCGATTCTAACGATCCGTGTCCGCACGCGATTTTAACGCTAAAACCCCATGGTGAGTGTCAAATTGCGAGCAAAAAAACGTTTTGAGAGTTCGAACTCATCATCATCTTTGCCGATTCTAACAATCCGCGTCCGTTCACGATTTTAACACTGAATCCTATGGGGGGAAACTCACTTGCGGATTTTTAGGTCTGAAATCGACTGGTGCGAAGAGGTGATGTTTGAATCCGCAAACCCACTGTAGCGTTTCTCGAAGTGAGACTGGCGCACGTTATTGCGAGGTGATCTCGATGGAAATGTTTTGAACGAAGAGTGTTGTCGTTGTCGGTGTATTGGAAATTTGCGAACCCAGTCACGTCTTCCTGAAGTAAAAAAAGTAACACATGTTATCGTAATGAGTGAATGAGGTGTTTTGTTCAAAAAGAGTCGATTATGAATATAGTCTGTGTTATAGACATTGATGTTTTCTGTTGATGGGACGGATAAAAATTGAGTTTTGAGGGGTTTTTTGTTCGAAGGGGAGTTGATCTGTAATAGATATTTGTGTTTTGCCTTGATTGAGAGATTGACTGTTAAGCGTTCGTTGGAAAAAGTCAAAAACACTTATCGGAATGTTTAAAACGCATTTTCCGCTCAATTAGGTTTTGAGTGGAAAAATTTTTAATATATTCATGATAGCAATCGGAGAGAGATTTGTTAAAATCAGTTTTCCATTGTGTGTTGAAACTGTTTAACAGTCATCAAAGGATTCTCTCTTAATTCGACACTCGGTGAATTGATGTGTGAATGAATGAAGATCTTTTGACAAAGTGTAAACACTACTGTCAAAATGCGTTAAATCAGAAACCGGTTTGTCATGAACTGTTTAAACGTATTTTTTAAAACTTCAATTAACACAGTGAGTTTGAGATGTGAATATTTTCAGATATTATATTAAGACGGAAAGAGTTTTTATTACTTAAAACATGAAATATAAAAAATATAATTAAACATTTAATTTTGAAAATAAATAAAAACAATTAAAACGAAATATGTTTTGGAAGATGGATCCTAGACACCGAGATCGAATTTTAAACGAATATGAACGTGCCAAGAAGAGCATTCAGTCAGCTGATAGGAGCAGACGTCTCGGTGAGATGGAACTCAGACGTGAAGCCACAAAAATAGTTAAACCCGTGATGGAGGGTCAAGAGCGAAGCAGGAAGGAGATAGTCGAAGAATTGAGACCCATAAAGGAGAGTTCTTTGAGAATGGGTTCGTTGCCTCCTAGTTTTGGAAATCGGTATTCCGTTCAATCTACACCGGATTACGTTCCCACGGGAATTCAAACAGATATGAGCGAGTCTGATGATACGGCTTCGACTATCACCACTAGTAGCATCGCATCGTCCGATGATGATGGCGGTAAGAGAGATCAGTCGTATGGAATTTATAAGGATTCTCAGGGGAGAACTTTTGTAGGTGATACGGAAGTGGAAATGGACGATGATGAATTGATCGTGGGTTCGAATAAATATAAAGTAACTCATGGTCTGCGGAGATTGCTCCTTTACGATAAGCCTGGAGATTACACGGAACAGGATTTCGACAATTACGGAGACATTCTAGTTCAGACTCACGCCATGAAGAGAAATAACGATGCCAGAGAGACGAGACCCAAAGCCAACAGAGGTTACAAGTGGACGAAAGTGGTGAAACCCGTATGGGACATGAACAAGAAGTTCGTCGAATCGATGACCGGCAAAGGGGTGAAAACCACTACTTTTCTTCCGAGCGATTCCGACGCTCTGTCTCAGAGATTGAGTTTGTTGATGGCGAGCAGACGGGCTGGTAACACGGGATTAGATAATCAGATGGTTGCTATATCTGACGAATTTTTGAGACAGAAGGTTTTGAATAAAAACCAGTATAAAGGCTGATGAACGAATTGAAGGATTGATGCGTATATATACTAAGTAGAGAGAAACAAAACAAACAAACAAAAATAAAACAGTAAATTCTCACACTAGAATAATAAAAGTATTTAAACGGCAAAAAGGATTTACCAGTGAAAAAAACAAAACAAAAATATATCATAAAAATAAAATATGTTGGTGATAAAGAACAGGGGATACGTTAGAACTTACGTTCGAGGCGATTCTGGCATCGTCGATTCTATAATGCGAGCGTCCACGAGCAATGCGGGTAGAAAACTCGCATCGACCGCGTTTGAGGTCGGTAAGAAGACGGCTTTGGATGCTGGTAAGAAAGCCGCTTCCGAAGCCATTGGTAGGATAGCTTCTGTGGCTGGCAAGAGGGCAGCCGACGCGTTGATCGACAAGTTGATCAGTCCGCCGGCGAAGCGAGCTGCGTTAGAGCGAACGCCGAAAAGTTGGAAAGATTTTAAGGATGCCGTGGTGCCCATACAAGATTTAGCCAAAATGATGAATGGATCCGGATTGAAGAGAACTCGCGACGGTGCGATATAAATAAATAAATAATAACATTAAAAACAGAGTTTGAAAAACATAAAAAAAAAATTGTGTTTGAAAAGAATCTAAAATAACAAACAAACAAAATAAAAAACAAAAGATGAACATTAAAGATATGTCTTGGAACGACGCCGCGACCAAGAGGTCGAATAACGAGTTCTTTCCCAAGAGCATAAGAGGCTTGATAGTGGGAAAATCGAATTGTGGAAAGACCAATCTGTTGATGAATCTGTTGTCCCGACCCGACTGGTTGGATTACGACAGATTGTTCGTGTTTGGCAAGAGCTTGTTTCAACCCGAATACAGATTGCTTCGAGAGTGCATGGATCGCAGATTGCCCAAGGACGTCATAGCCAGAATCTTTGACAGTAGGGAGGAATTCGACAAGAGTGGAGCTCCGCTCTCGACCATTTTGGACGGCGCGGCGACGGAGCTGATGAAGAGAAATGCATCTTCGAACGTCGAGTGTCGATTTTATGAGAACGCTAGCGACGTTCCGGATCCTAGGGAACTGAAATCGGAAGATAAGAATCTCATGATTTTCGACGATCTGCTTTTGGAAAGACAGAACCTATGTGAATCGTATTACGTTAGGGGTCGACACAGCAACGTGGACTGTTTCTACCTGTCGCAGAATTATTTTCGATTGCCCAGACAGACGATAAGGGAGAACGCTAATTTTCTATGTCTCTTTCGCCAAGATCTCAAGAATCTCAATCACATCTACGGCGATCACGTCGCAAACGACATGAGCGCTGCGGAATTCAGGAGATTCTGCAAGAGGGTTTGGGATGGTGGACTTTACAATTTCATCGTGATCGATTTGACGAGCGAATTTAATCGCGAAAAATATCGGAGCGGATTCGACAAGTTTTATGTTTCCGATGGTAATAATAAGATAGAGCGTGAAAATAAAAATTAGAAAAAATAATAAATCTTCAAATAATTAGTTTTGAATAAAAAAAAAATAAAATTAAAATATAATGTTCGAACATGGAGAATTGCTAGAACGGATAGCCGAGAATACGGCTGCGAAACAATCCATTCAAATCGTGGTGATTGGCGATTCGACTCGATTCGCTACGAAATTGGAACCTTCCATCGAACTGAATAGAGAGAAAAGTTACGGGATGGCTTTGGTGAATCTGGAGACTTATTATTCCTTTCCCAACGTCACCGAAAAGAATAACTCGTTCAAGTATTCCGACGGAACGGATTGGTTGGAGATTCGAATTCCCAAAGGGAGTTACGACATAGACGATTTGGACCATTACATTCAGACGCGAATGAAGACGGATTGAAAGGGAAGCAACAAGATCAGACTCGCTCCCAATCCTAATACCTTACAGACGATGTTGGATTTGGAAGATAATTTTCGAGTGGATTTCAACACGGACGATTCTATAGGCAAGATGTTGGGATTCGATCAAAAGATGTATCGAGGCCACGCAGCATCTGAAAATACTGTCGACATTCTCGCTGTCAATAAAATTCTGGTGAACGTGGACGTGATTGCCGGAAGCTACGTGAATGGTAGCGCTCAATCAACGATCTATTCCTTCTTTCCAAACGTGTCGCCGGGTTATAAGATCGTGGAGCGACCTCGAAATTTAGTTTATCTACCAGTGATTTTGGACACGTTGTATAGTCTCAAAACCACGTTGACGGATCAAAATGGTGAACTGTTAGATCTTCGCGGAGAGAGAGTGACGATACGATTTCACATGAGAGAAATATAAAAGCAACAAAAAAAAAAAAATATTTTATATATAGATAACAAAAATAAAATAAATGCAATATTAATTTTACAAAATTATTTTAATATAATTATTAAACAAGAAACAATTGAAGTAAATATATTTTTTAAAAAAAACAGAAATTATGACAATACGTGGTTAAAAACGTGAACATATCCGCAGGACAGAGGAAGAAACTTAAGAGAGCGCAAACAACTCGAGGCGAGGCGGTGAGATTCAAATTCACTCACGAAGATCTGACGAGAGGTGGTCAGGATTCGATCGCCTGGACCAGAAGTCAAATCAAAAGGATGGAGAAAGCGATTCGCGATGGAAGAGGGTTGACGGTGAGAATGAGTCCCGCTCAATTGAGATACAATTTGAGAATGAAAGGCGGTTTCCTACCGCTATTGGCAAGAATAGCTGCAAAAGCATTACCCTTCGCCGCAAAGGCGCTACCCTTTCTCGGAAAGACTCTCGGCGTGGGAGCTCTCACGGGACTCGCTAGTTCGGCAGTTGAGAAATTAATGGGTGGCAGCGGACTGTTTTTGAAGAAGAGAGGAGCCGTGTGTCGCGTTCACGTAGACGACAGCGGTAAAGGATTGTATCTAGAACCCGTTAGAGGTGGCAACTCTCTGAGAGGAAACGGTCTCTATCTGAAGAGTGATTGAAACGTCGAGCGACTCGGCAAGGGTTTGTTGCTCGGTGAGAATTCGCCGTTTAAGAACATACCGATTTTGAATATGTTATTATAAATATAAAATTATTTAAAATATAAAAATCATAGAAAGTATAAAATAATATATTTAAAATGGGTGAAAAGGTGGAGAAAGAAATTTATCACCTGGATGAAAAGGTGGAGAAACAATTTGACGATAATGACTAACATCGCGAGCCAGAGAGCGAAAAAATAAAAAAAATGGTTAGACGCTAATGATGGATATCTAAGGAAAGAACTGATGAAAGAGATAGATGAAGTGCGGGATAGACGGTTGAGAATGAGACGATGCTTTCCACGGTCTCCACTACCTTCTGAAGAGAATGGTAATGATGCAAGTGTTACCAAGAGATGCACAACATTCGTTCATAATTATGATTCAGATAAACAAAAATGTTGCCATAAACGTATCACATCACAAAGAAAAAGAAAAAGAAGAATCAATGCTGAAACTTGAGAGAAAAGGAAACGTTATTATAGTATATTATGATGATAGTGAAGAAGAAGGAAAACAAAAAAAAAATAAAATAAAAAAGTAAATGAGATTTAAAGATGATCTTATTACTTTTTTTTTTTTTTCATTTTTCTTCGCTAAAAATCAATCACTCTATTGTTTATATTTCCAAGTCCGTTATTAGCATGTTGACGCTCGTGTCTTCTTTTTTGAAAACGTGTTGAATGTTTATCTTTACTCTTTTGAGTTTTTTTACATCGGTCAACTCGCTCTCACCACCCAATTTCTTCACGAGTTCGAATGAGATGTTTGGAAATATGTAATTTCCATAGGGCAACGACAAATCGTCCTTGTCAAATTCTCTATCTTCGGCGATCACGACGTTCTGCAGATCACTTTGGTACTCATAAATCAAATCGAGCGCGGCTTCGTCCAATTTCAGAGGCATCATATATTTCTCATATTTGTGCTCTGAGCCCTTCATCACGACATCGTTCAATTCGATGGGATCGTGTCGTTGTAATCTATAGATTTTATGACCGAATTTCTTATACGTTTCAACTCGTTTCAATTTCAATTCGCATCTTTTAGGTGTTGTTGTCTTCATGATCGATTATTTGTTTTTTTTTGTTTTTACAAATTCTTGCAAATAATGTATATTTTAGATTTTGTATTTAAATAATAATTTGTTAAAGTTTGTTATTTTTTTTTTTGCTCTTTATATATATATAAACAAGTTGTTTTTTTAATTTTTAATTTTCTTTAATGTAAAATTTTTTTTTAGTAAAAGTTTTTTTTCTCTTTATATATATATATATATAAAAAAAGTTAAATTTTTAATTTCAATCTCTCTATTGTTTATATTTCCAAGTCCATTATTAGCAAGTTGACATTCGTCATTTTTCCACATACGAAAATGGTGTGAATGTTTATCTTTACTCTTTTGAGTTTTTTTCATAGGCGAATGCGCTCTCACCACCCGATTTCTTCACGATTTTGGGTGAGATTATTGGATATATGTAACCTCCATAGGACAACAATAAATCACCCCTGTGGAATTCTCTGTCTTCGGCGACGATGATATTAATCAGCAGTTCGCTTTGGTACTCGTAAAACAAATCGAGTGCGGCTTCATCCACTTTCAAACACATTCGATATTTGTGGTAGTAGCGCTCTAAGTCCACCATCTTGACCTCATTCAACTCGATGGGATCGTGTGGTTATAATGTATAGATATTAAAACTGGATTTCTCATACCTTTCGTCTCATTTCAATTTCAATTCGCATCTTTTAGGTGTTGTTTTCATGATCGATTATTTGTTTTTTTATGAATTCTTACAAATAATGTATATTTTAAATTTTGTATTTAAATAATAATTTGTTAAAAAAAAAGTTTCTCTTTATTTCTCTTTATATATAAATAAAAGTTAAAAAAAAAAAAAAATCTTACAAACTCAATTTTGAGGTAAAAAACAATGATCAAGTCCAAACATCCGAATTATAGTCTAGAACGTGCAAGACTTCAAATGTTTAAAAATTGGCCTTCGCATCTCGCTCAAAAACCTGAAGATTTAGCCGCCGCGGGTTTCGTTTATGTGGGTAGAGGCGACAAAGTCAAATGTTTTTGTTGCGACATACATTTGATGAATTGGGAACCTCACGATGTACCTTTACTAGAACACATAAGTAATATTGAAAAAGGCGAATGCGATTATTTGAACAAGATCCTAACATTGGGATTGATCAAAATCCAAGACGAAGAGAGGGATAGAGACAAAAACCAAAAATTATTGATGGATATGTTACAACTCGGATACACCGAGGAACAATTGTACGATGTGTTAAACATCGCGAACAAGACCCTGTCTCAATTCATGACTTTAGAACATCTCATCAAATTCATGGCGGAAGCGGACGAGTTATCGTCACATGTCGAAAACAAACCAAGTAAAACGTCCACCACCAAGTGTCTGGTCTGTGAAGGTGTCACAAACGTCTTGTTTCTACCGTGTGCACACCTGCGTTATTGTAGAGAATGTCATTCCGAAGACGAGAAAACGTGTTCGGTTTGCGAGCGAGAAATAAAAGCGGTCTTAAATTGTTTTTGAATAAAAACACATTAAAGAAAAAAAATCGAATTTAAAATTTAACTTTTTTTTTTTTTTTTTTTTTTTATTATATATTTAAAAAGAGTAAAAAAAGCAAAACTTTTTAAACAAATTACTTAAATACAAAATTCGGAAAAAAATATATTCTTACAAAATGAAACAAACAGATAAAAAAAAATTGGAAATTTAAATGAGAAAACCGTACCTCAGTTAAACGAGATTTGTAAACTATTAAAAATTTCACATTTCAGAAATCATAGAACTAAATCAAAAATGACTGAAGTCATACAGAAACATTTGCAAAATGATGGAAAGGCAAACAAAATGCTGATAGCAACGACGTCAAAAAATGCATCAGTTGTGAAAAATGAGAAGAAGAAGAAAAAAAAGATAGTAAAAGGAATCGAAATGCCGACGTCGAAAAAAAACAAAAACGTTTCGATTGTGAAAAATAAGAAGACGACTAAACAGAAAGCCATTGAAGAAGAACTTCAAGTTTCCAAAGAAAAGAAAAGAAAAACGAAAATGAGTGATGCACATCCGATTCTAGGCAAACGAGCTATATCGAGCGAACTTCAATGAGCAATAGACAAAGGGAAAGGAGAAAAATATCTAGCGCAACTCACCGCGGAACTATTTCAGTCAAAGTCCATGGAACGGGAAAGTGCGATCAAAGGCATTTTTAAAACTTTCGACGTGGTTCCCTCGTTGAAGAAAATCGATCCGAAATTGTTCATGAAATGGGTGAAGAAAAAGGTATTGGATTTGTTTCGCAAATACATGAACGTGGGACCAAAAATTTAGATGATGCTCCATTGCGTGATGAATAAAATCGACGTGAAGTCCGGTGAGAGCATCGTGAAAAATGCATATTTCAGATCTAACGTCGAACCCATATTTCGAGGTTCAGATTTATCGGACGTTTTCGAAAAGATGAAAGACAAGATGTTGACATCTCTCACGAATTATCAACATGACGGTTGTAACTGGACGTTCGATGAGATGTTGAAACTCGAAATTCACATAACTAAAAACGATTTGTTGAAAGGTCTTCCTACGTGAAATTACGGTATTTCCTCGCTAAGAAATATGCTGTGATCAACGTGAAAAATAACGATGATCAGTGTTTTAAATGGGCAGTCACATCCGCTTTATACCCTGTCAAAATAAACTCAGATAGAGTTTCTCAGTACGAGGAAACTTCTAAAAATCTTGATTGGACCGGAGTGACTTTTCCAACGCAGTTAAAACACATCAAATGTTTCGAGGCTCAAAATCCCACCGTTGCGGTGAACGTCTTGGGATACGACGACGAAAAACGGAATATCCATCCTCTCAGACTGACTTCGTATCTCGGAAGAGAAAAGACGATTATTTTATTATTGATTTCGAATGGTGACAATCGTCATTATTGTTGGGTTAAACATCCGAGTCGATTACTGTCGAAACAAAATAATAATCATAACGGAAAGATATCTTTATGTTACAATTGCATGAACGTGTTTCACAGCGAAGACTCGTTGGCGAAACATCAGGAATATTGCAACGAAAATCTAGGTGTCGCCGTCAAAATGCCTCAACCCAACACCATCGCAAAGTTTGAAAATCACAATAGAAGGTTAACAGTTCCATTCGTTGTGTACGCCGATTTCGAATGTTTCACTGCGAAAATGAGTTCCTGTCAACCCAACGCTCTTCAAAGTTACGTCGAAAGATATCAAAAACACATACCTTCGGGCTATTGCATTTACGTGAAATGCGCTTTCGACTCGCAACACGACATGGGTCCCTTCACCTACATGAAAAAGTATGAAGATGACGACGTGGCTCAAAGGTTCGTGGAAGAGTTAGAATGGAAACTTCAAATGTTATACGACAAATTCAAGACTCCGGCAAAAATGATCATCACGCGAGAGCAGCAGGATGAAAATAACAGAGCCACTGAATGTCACATATGCAGACAATCGTTCGACGAGAATTTGGAGGAAAATAAGAAGGTCAGAGACCACGATCATTACACGGGTCTGTATCGCAGTCCGGCTCACAGCAAGTGTAATTTAAAATATCGAGATGCCACTTTCTATCCAGTGATGTTTCACAATCTCTCGGGTTACGACAGTCATCTGTTCGTGAAAAGTCTCGGCACCTCACAAATTGCATCGCGAACAGCGAAGGAAGATACATTTCCTTCACGAAATGGAAGCTCATGGAGGAGAGAAGAGTAATCGATGGAGAGACGTTGGAAGAAAAAACGAAATCCATTCGTAGAGGCATACATTTCATCGACAGTTTTAAATCCATGTCGACCGCTCTTGAAAAATTAGTCGATAACATGAGCAAGGATAAATTTAAAATCACGAGTGAACATTTTGGAGAATGAGTAGATGTCATGTTGAGGAAAGGAGTCTATCCTTACAATTACATGAACGATCTAAAGAGATTCAAAGACACTGCACTACCTTCGAAAGAAGATTTTTATTCGAAATTATACGAATCCGACATTTCCGACGAGAATAACGAACATGCTAAAAAAGTGTGGAAATCATTCGATATGAAAACCATGAGAGATTATAACGATCTCTATCTGAAGACCGACATTCTACTCTTGGCAGACGTGTTCGAAAATTTTCGCGACGTCTGTTGTCGAAATTACGATCTGGATCCCGCTTGGTATTTCACCGCACCCGGTTTGGCATGGGACGCTCTGTTGAAGACCACCGAAGTCCAATTGGAATTATTATCCGACGTGGACATGTTGCTCATGTTCGAAAGGGCTGCGAGAGGTGGCATCTTGATGATCTCCCACAGACATTCTGAAGCTAACAATCCCTACATGAAAGAAGGTTTCGATTCGAAACGATCGACTAAATACATACTGTATTGGGACGCTAATAATCTGTATGGTTGGGCTATGAGTCATCCTTTACCGATTGGAAATTTCGAATGGGTGAAGGAACCGGAAGAGATGCAAAAATGGAGAGACTATCCTTGCATTTTAGAAGTCGATTTGAACTATCCGAAAGAATTACACGATCTACACAATGATTATCCGCTGGCTCCTGAACGAATGGAACTGAATGAGGGAGACGAGGAAAAACTCATTCCCAATTTATTTAACAAATGTAACTACGTCGTCTACAGCGAGAATTTGAAACAGTACGTCGATTACGGGATGAAATTAGTCGACATACATCGCATCATTCGATTCGACGAAGAGCCTTGGATGAAAAAATACATCGATCTCAACACGAATCTCAGAACTCGAGCCGAGAACGATTTCGAAAAAGATTTCTTCAAACTCATGAACAACTGCGTGTACGGTAAATCGATGGAAAACATCAGGAAGAGAACCGACGTTCGACTCGTCACGTCTGAGAACAGAGCTAAAACATTAGTGGCGAAACCCAATTACAAACACCGAACCATATTCGGCAAAAATCTAGTGGCCGTTCACATGCAAAAGACGCACCTGAAGTTCGACAAACCGTATTATCTCGGACCGATCATCTTAGATGTCAGCAAGCCATTGATGTACGAGTTTCACTACGATTACGTCAAACGAAAATTTGGTGACAAAGCCAAACTACTGTTCACCGACATGGACAGTTTAGTTTATGAGATAGAGACGAAAGACATCTACCGAGATATATCTCCGGACGTGGCCAAGTGGTTCGACACGAGCAATTATCCCGTTGATCACCCGGCCAACATTCAATCGAATGACAACAAGAAGGTGTTGGGTAAATTTAAGTTCGAGAGCGGCGGTAAACAGATCGTTGAATTCGTGGGCTTGAGACCCAAACTGTATGCTTATCGTCTAGAAGATGATGAAGAGATCAAGAAGTGCAAAGGAGTTAAAGCGTGCGTGGTGAAGAAAAACATCTCTTTCCAAGAGTATAAAGATTGTCTGTTAGGAAGTGGTCTGGTGTATAAGACTATGAAATCGATTCGAAGCAAAAATCACGACTTGTATACCGAAATAGTCAACAAGATTTCGCTGATGGCCGACGACAACAAGAGATTCATATTAGACAATAAAATAAGCACTTTGGCACTCGGACATTGGACTGCGGAACTAACTATAGACGATATGAATGTGGATGATTGGATTCCAGAAAATCAAGAGGAATTAGACGAATTCAAAATTATAGAAATCGATAGTGACATCGAGAAAGTTAGTTTAAAAAGAAAAAGAAAAAAATAGAAAAAAAAATAACGTCATTTTTAGTAAATTATAATAAAATAAATAAAAAAAATATATATACTTATTTATGAATAAGAAAATAAAGATATCTGTAGAAGGTGTTGTCTTACCCAACGAAACCCTATCCAACATCGATCTGTTGAATGCGGCGAAAGATTTGAAAAACGAAGATTTTCTAGGAGTGTTTTCCAGAGATGCCTTGCCGAAGAGAAGACCTCGACAATCGGAATGTGGAATTTTAAATCTAGACGATTCATCGGGTGAAGGCACTCACTGGGTGGCATGGTTCAAGAACGGGAAGAAGAAAAATTATTATTTTGACAGCTACGGAATCTCGCCGCCAAAAGAAATAAAGAACTATTTCAACAAATCGATGGTTCGTTACAACACGGAACAAGTGCAATCACCAGATCAAGTGTTTTGCGGTCACCTGTGTCTCTACGTTCTCAAGAGATGGTCTGAAGGAGATCGATTTCAAGACATTTTCAATGACTTACATTAGAGAGAGATTTTTTTTTTATAGTATATATAAAGATAAAAAATTATTTTAAAAAAAATTTTAATCGAATAAAAACGAAAAATAAAATAACATAGTTCATTTTTTAATAAACTGCGTTTTGAACACATTTTTTCTAAAAATAAAAAAAAATCCTTACAACAACATGCCAGTCGATAAATTTGGTAGAAGTGACGACGAAAAAGTCAACCTGAGAAAGAAGAGGAAGACGTTCGAAGTCGACGATGGTTACGACGTTGCCAACTTGGCCGAGCGTTATGTTCGGAGATACGAACCTCGACAAGAACCTTTGAACATGAACGATAAGAAGCTCTACAATCTTCCCGAGCCACTTGATCTCGCAGATGCTGCAACTAAAAAATACGTCGACAGGGGGAACGCCGATTTCGAACGAATCCTGCTGGATAATTACGTGGATAAAACCATGACCGACGATCTGAATCTGAAATCCAAATGTTTGGTGAACGTCGCGAATCCCGTAGATCCCACCGATGCCGCGACCAAGAAATACGCGGACGACTCTCACGCGAGATTCAGCGTACACCTGAGAAAAAAATACGTTACGAAAACGATGCACTCAGAATTGAACGCCAATTATAACAAGATAACGAACGTGGCCGCTCACATGAATCCCAAGGACGTGGCGACCAAACACTACGTAGATCTGGAACAGAGAAAGTCTGACGGACAAGAAATGAAATCAGATCTGAATGCGGGATTCCACAAGATATTGAATCTGTCGAAGATCGACAACACATATGCGGACTCAACCGCGGTCAACAAGGGCTACGTGGAGTCTGCCGTGATACAATCACAAGAATACCTAGAATCGCAAGTGGATGATCTCTACTTGAACAAAGAATCTGGCAGAACCATGGTGGGTGGCATCAACATGAACGGTCACAATTTATTCGGTCTCGATCACGATCCCGAATTCGATTCCAGCATGGTAAGCAGGAAGTACATGGACGACAACTCGTTCTGGAGAAAGGGTGACATCATAGAAGGTAAACTAGACATGGGTGGACACGCGCTCACGAATCTACCGGAACCCGTGCACATGACGGATGCCTTCACCCTGATTTCGGTGGTGGAGAAAGTCAAATATGCCAGACAATTGATCACCATGTGGGCCGAAGAGCCCGGCACCTTAGATGAAGGAAAAGCTGAGTGGTCTTTCGGAAATGGAAGTAGCGGATCAAAACACGGTCAGGTGGGATATCCCATGCCGTTGGGAGGTGAAATCCTTCGAATGAGTCTGGATTCCTCGGATTTTGAATAACAGAGCAGTCGTCAATCTCATGGTGAATGGTGTGGAGAGCGATAAGAGATACAGCATCGAAAAGACTGAGAATCAACACGCGAATGTTAGCACGTTCGGCACGCCTCTCAAAGTGAACACCGGAGACAGGATTAATTTCGTCACGAAAACCAATAATCCCGAAGCCACCACTAAGGTGGTGAGTCTACTGATCGAACTGGATCCTTTGAACAAACAGTGAACGCGTGGAAAATAATGAATTAAAAAAAAAATAATGTGTGATTATTAAAAACAAAAAAAAAACAAAAAAAAAAGTAATGAGATTTAGAGAGATGTTCAATCTCTCTAGATCACATTACTTTTATTTTGTTTTTGTTTTTTTTTTTGTTTTTAATAATCACACATTACTTTTTATTTTTTTTTTGTTTTTTTTATTTTTTTTTTTTTTACACACTCGTCTCTCATCGAATGATCGACATCTTATTTCCGTCCGATTCGAATTGTAATTCTCTGTCCGACAGGACCAGGGCGAAGGCTTCAGTTTTTCTCGGCACGTTCCTATCGAATTGCATCTTGATCTGAATGTCTAACACGCTACTCTTGAGTTGTTCACTCTGTTTACTGACGTCGAACACGAACATGGGATACATCGACTTGTATTCGCCGGGAGATATGTTGGGGTTGCTCATCAATTCGTCTAGACCGTGATACTTCTTTCTAAAATCAGCGGCGTCGCCGTACAGTCTGCAGAAATCGTTCTTGTTGAACGATGCATTGTAATCGATTGCTGTATATCTCGTGGCATTCAGAAACACTTGCATGTTTCTCAAACTGCAGTGATCGAACAGCGATGCATTCTTTTCCTGAGACCCGTCCCTATCAGTCTGAAACGCAACCACGATGAAACGCAGTCTCTCGGAAGTGGATTTCACCATCAATCTCCAATCAAAGTGATTCGTGGAGGGAGGAATGCTAGCTGTGTCGCACTGTCTCATTCTAACATTCTAAATCCCACGGGTAATTTACTCTTGGATTCTATGATCTTGTAGAGATGTCCTTTCTCCGTGATCGAAGGCTCCACGTGCGGAACGAACCACGATATCTTGTGTAGAGTTATCTTACCCGCATCGGTCGCGGTGAGTCTCACTATTGCATCGTCGTTTCCTTTTCGAATCAATGTCAGATTGTGTTTGAATCCATACATGATTGTTGTAATCGTCCGCGAATCCGAAGATGTGTTTCAAAGGTATCCTGAACGAAAACGTTCCTTTAGGTCTGGACGTCTTGACGACGTAGTCGAATATCGCGGCGGCGCCTGCGCTAGCAGGACCTACGGTGTCTTTCACCCACAACTGATTAAGTCCTCTGGATTTCGAAAAATCATCAGGATACGTCAAGAGTCCGAACATCGTGGTGGCCTGACCGGGATGAAAAATAGATTCTATCTCTTGTCCGGATAGCATGTATTTTATGTTACTGAATAGATGCATGATGTCATTATTGGCTAGAGTGACCGTGTCGTCGTCGGCGTAGTCGCTCCCATCTTCCTTGGTGAGACGTCCCTGCACCACTATGTAACTCTCGCTAGGATGTACGAATAGATCTTGAGTTTCGACGTTGATTCTTATCTCTCCCGCATTGTTCAAACTCGTTCCGGTTACCGGTTCGTATTCGTGAACCTCATATTCTTGAATACTTTCATCTTTCACTATGCTTTGTGCTATATCTAGTATATTTGTGATTTTAAAGGATTTTTAGTTTTTTTGTTTTTTTTGTTTATTATTTCACTTGCTTTCTTTATCTAAAAAATAGTTGTTAATTATTTTTTATTATTATTTTTTTTCTCTTATATATATATGTGTGTAAACAAGAAAATGTCAAAGAGGGTAAATAAAAAAAAAATTTTGTCTTCTTCATCAAAACTTCGTCTTCTGTAATTGTTGTTCGTAAAACTTTCCGATGATCTCTTCTCCATCCAAAGCTTCGATTTCGTAAGTCACCGGATCGGTGTGAAATATTTTGATGATCACGAAGATTTCCGAGGTCCATCGAGGAGTATAACTCTTTTTGAAGTGCTTCTTATAAGCATAGATTCTCACTCGATCGCCAACTGCAAATTTCGGCGTTCTAGACTTCTTCCTGATCTTAGATCTCTCGGGATATAGATTCGCGTAGACCCGTTTTTCGTTTCGAGGATCGCTAGCTTCCGCGGGAGTCATCTTGATCAATCTGTGTCGCGTGTTGTTGTAATCTTTGACCAGACCGTTCAGAGCGTATATGTATTTCTTGGTCGAATTCGCCGTGAAGTATCTGTGCATCTTTTCCTTCATCTTTCGATTCCAGCGTTCCACCACGCTGGCTTTCTCTTCGTTTTCGATCGAGTAGAGGTCTACCAATCGACGAACGTCCTTGTTGTAGAATTCCTTTCCCTTGTCCACCCACAATTTACTCGGTTTTCGAGAAGACGAGTCGAACACGCTCTTCAGAGCCTCGGCGACGCAAGGTCCCGATTTATTCTTCAAAGCTCTGATCCAACCGTATTTGGAAAACATGTCGATGACTGTCAATAGATATTTGACGCCCTCGTTCCACCTCGAAAACGATCTCATGTCGACCAAGTCGGCAGACCAAATGTCATCCAGACCCTTCACGAAGACCCTTCTCTTTCGAAATTTATGCACTATGGGTTTGTGTAACTCCTCGGCCAATTCACTCATCAATAATCGTTTCTTTTTCTTTTCAGATGCGCTTTTTTTTTTTGAACGCCCCATCCGAATCGACGTTTCGCACCGATCAGATTGCCGACCAGCGAACGTTCCATCTTCTCTCTCCTGGTCAGATTCGATATGCCTCTCAATCTCCGCAACATGTTTTTGTCGGAGACGTCGTTGCGAGTCCTGGTGTCGGGATGTCCGGCGTAGCACAGATCGTGATCGTACGTGGCCGCGTCCACCCTATTCACGGGTTTGCTCCAAGATTTGGTAGTCAGATCGGTGTTGAGTCTCTTGTTCAATTTCATTCCGGGTCCCGTGAAACTGTGACCGGGCAGATGCATTTCGAAAGGTAGATTGTTGATCATTTTATTCATGATGCCTTTACCTTTGCTCGCGTTCTTTTGTTGGACGAATCGAGTCTTGATAGAACCACACACGTCGCAAATTCCGCGAAGCATCCGTCTGTCATTTTTAGTTCGCACTTCTCTAGAATTACTCGTCTCGGTAACTCTCTTACACTTTGCGCAATACATTTTTTTTAAGAGTTATTTAAATTAATTTCGTTTTTTTTATTTTATATATGAATTTAATATTTTATTTTTTTTTAAATTCTGTTCTTATTATATATATATATATATATATATATATATATATATATATATATATATATATATATATATATATATTTTTTCAATCGCTGGTCTTGAGTTCTATCATCTTACTGAATTCCTCCCTGGCCTCTTTCCTCCCCTTTTCCACGAGAGAATCCTTCATCTCTTCCTTGATGATCTGACCAGTCTTGATTCTCACGGCTTCTTTCATGGCATCGTATTTCGTTTTCTTGCTCAATATCGCGAAGTATTCTCCGTCCGATATCCTACCGTCTTTCAACGCCATAGAGATCATTTCGGATATCGTGTCGATCTTGGAGTCGGCCAAGACGCGAATCTTGTCGTGTTTCCTAGCCTTCAGATACAATTTCCTACTCAAAAAGTTTCCGATCGTGCTAAACAATCCGGCGGCGACAGCCACTCCTTCTACGGTCAACACGATCGGAATGCCGACCGCGGTCGACAACAATCCGATGCCGGCCGCGTGTAAACCCATGGAAATCGTGATGAGTGTCGTGTCGATCGCGTTGACGAATTTCACGAAACGCGAATACTTCTTCTTGAGGGAACGATGAGAATCTCTCTCTCTAGTCAGATACAATTGGATTCTACTGATTTGATCGACGCGATACCTCTCTCCTCTTTCTCTTTCTTCTAGCGACGGCGCCGTCGGCAAGACGCCGTTCGGCTTCTCGTCCTCGTCGTCCACTAACGTCGGATACAATTTATTTCTGGTTCTCATTTTGTGTTTTTTTTTCTTTCTAATATTAGATAAAAAAAATTTATGTGTGTATTTATTTTTTTTTTATTTTCTACTCTCCCTTATTTTTATATCAACGAAAAAAAACTTAGACGTATGCTTCGTTCAGCAATAATTTCTTGATGCATCCCTTGTCTTCTAAAGTCAAACTTCTGTGCGCCAATTTCAGTTCTTCCGAATCTGTGGGCCTGTCTCGATTCTTACAGAAGACTAATCTCTTCCAAAACGTGATCACATCGTTGAATTTAACGCGTTCGAACGCTGGTTCGAAATACATGACGACCATATCTTCCCTTTCCATCGTCAGACACGAATGATTCTCGTGATCGAAGTCTAGATGATCCCGACATCCGACGCATTGTTCTAACAAGATGGGACGTAGTTCTTCGTTCACGCAGATTGCGTATGCTCTCATCAGCATGTTTAAAAGAAACCTCGCTCTAATAGTCTGAGAATCGCTCATGATTTATGTATTTTTTTTTATTATCTATTCGATTTGATATATTTAATTTTCTAAATAACTATTTATTTATATTTTTTTTTCTCCCCTGTATATATATCAATCAAAAACGTGACAGCGTGCTCGCAAATTTCCAACCACACCGACGACGACAACACTCTTCGTTTCAAAACATTTTCCATCGAGTGCTCGTCGAGACCCCACCTCGCAATAACGTGCGCCAGTCTCACTTCGAGAAACGCTACAGTGGGTTTTGCGGATTCAAACATCACCTCTTCACGCGAGTCGATTTCACACCTAAAATCCGCAAGCGAGTTTCCCCCCATAGGATTCAGTGTTAAAATCGTGTACGGACGCGGATTGTTAGAATCGGCAAAGATGATGATGAGTTCGAACTCTCAAAACGTTTTTTTGCTCGCAATTTGACACTCACCATGGGGTTTTAGCGTTAAAATCGCGTGCGGACACGGATCGTTAGAATCGGCAAGATGATGAGTTCGAACTCTCAAAACGTTTTTTTGCTCGCAATTTAACGCACCCCATAGGGTTTCAGTGTTAAAATCGTGTACGGATGCGGATTGTTAGAATCGACAAGACGATGAGCTCGAACTCTCAAAACGGTTTTTTGCTCGCAATTTAACACTGAATCCTATGGGGAAAACTCATCTGCAGATTTCAATCAAAACGGTACATGTACGTGTACGTAAAACTACGGATTCCTCCCATAGGGTCCAGTGTTAAAAAAATTCGAGCTCACCCTAAAAAACCGTTAAAATCTTGTACACGTACACGATTTTAACACTAAATCCTATGGAGATGTACATGTACACGTACACGTACATGTACAGGTGAGCTCGTATTCTCAATTATCACCTACTGGTAACATATAAGCATTTCATGTTGTTATAAACGCCGATCGCAATCTGTATTATCGTGACAAAACAGTATATACAAAATGTAAAAGTGGTTAACCAGTTTGTAGTGAACTGATTGTACCCCACTTTAAATTTATTTCCTTTGAACGTTTATATTCGCGTATGTATATTTGGACATGAGGTCTAGATTTCTGTGGTGTCTTAGTTGTTCAATAAATCTTGTATAGGTTGGTAGGTTATTTTTCACTTTGCGGGAATAAATAAACTTTCTGTAGATCAACATATAGAAGTCTGTTGTGTTATTGGGAGGGGTGTGGGTATTTCTGTAGCCTAAAATAATATATTCCGGGATGAAGGGAAACTCAACATCACACTTGTCCTTCAAATGTTCCCAAAAGTTCAGAAGACCTGTTTTCGCCACAGAACATTCAAAGAACAAGTGAAGTATTGACTCCTTTGTATTGCAACAGGAAGTACATTGTTCCGTTTCAGAGAGTTTGCATTTATAAAGTTTTGAAATCGTATACAAAATTTGGTGGACAATTTTGAAATGCAAAGTTTGTAAATATGTATCATCCGTAATTGTAAATGGGATTTTATATATAAAATTCCAGTCATCTGAGTGCAGATTTATATCCAAAATTTCATTCCATTTATTCTGCAAATGAATGGAGGGTGTTGTGTACAGTTCTAGAAATTTAAAATTAAAGGCTCGGGAGACTTTATTAGTAGATTTTAACGTCTCAACGTTTCTGTGCTTAATATTATTCAAAGGTTTATTGGATTTCGTCGCCGTTTTCCAACCTTTGGGTAATGCATTTATAATGCCATGAAAAACTATAAATGGGGTATTGATGTTATTCTTGTTGGAGAAGTCAGAAAAGGTTAGGAGGCTGTCGTTGTCAGATAGCAGGTCATTTACAAAGAAAATGCCTCTATTACACCAAGTATGATTGACAAAAAGTTGTCCGTTAATTTTTATTTCAAAAAACTGTCACCTACATGATATGACCCTGGCTGTTAATGTATCGTTAAACCGTAATAAAAAAATAGAACTCGGCAGTGAAGCCGTCAGAACCAGGTGTTTCATTGTTTTGCATTTCTTTAAGGGCATTCAAGCCTTCCGAAGGTGATAATGGCACTTCGAGAGAAATTTTTTCGTCACTGCTTAAAAAGTTGAAAAAGAGGTTACTTTTGTCAAATAAGGTATCATCTGTATCAAGAGGTTGATTATTAGAGAGTTTTGATGAATATAAATTTTCGTAAAAAGATTTTTGCTCGGTTAGAATCTCATATATATTAGTAATGTCCGATCCATCATCCTTTATTAACTTAGGGATAGTTTTTTTCCGTATAATGTTTTTTTTCCAAGTTGCAGAAGTACATGTACTTGGTAAGTTTTCTCCCTCTATTTTCCATTTTAATTTTGTTCTCATTATTATTCCCTGAAGCTTTTTTATCCCTAATGGTTTTAAGTTCATTTTCAAGTGATCTCATTTCTTCTGACACCGACTCATCCCCGCTGTCGAGCTCAGTATTCAGAACTTTTAAGTGATCTTCTATTTCTTGTTGCCTTTTGTCCGCCTTACGTTTTACAGAAGAGGAGTATGCTATACTTTTCCCTCTTATCATAATTTTTAGTGTTTCCCAAAGAAGCTGATTATTTATAGTATAACTTTCTGTGTTATCATTTGTATATTGGTCTATTGTTTCAGCTATAACTTGTTTAATAGCAGTTGCATAGTCTAGATCACTGAGCAGGCTGTTATTAAACTTCCAAATGCCTTTCCCCCGGGGCTGGTTATCAAAAGATAGTTTTATGCTTATTGGGTTATGGTCGGAGCGGTATCTAGTGTGAATTTCTGCCTTTTGAAAAAAGAGTTGCAAGACTGATGATCAAAAAAATGTAGTCTAATCTCGCCATTTTATTTCAGGTCCTCTCCAAGTTTTTCGTTTCTCCTCTGTATTTTCTAAACGCCAGACATCAAATAAGTCAAATTTTTCCATTAAATTCTTTATTTTTGTATTTGCTTTTTGGTTGTTTTGTTTTTCTTACATTTAATTGTGTCTTTTTCGTAATCTTGTAGAACGTTCCAATCCCCTCCTATTATGATTCGATCATTACCCATGCTTTCGATTTTAGAGAATAATTCATCATAGAATTGTGGTCTATCATCATTGGGACCATAGACAACTGAAAGGGTTAATCTTTGATCCTTGATGGTAGCGTCCAGAATAATAAAATTCCCAGTCTTATCTGAAACACTTTTGTGTATGGTGAACCCAAAAGTATTTTTGAAAAGTATAGCCACGCCTCTCCTTCAACTTGAGTGAGAACAGAATACAGCCTCATAACCCCATTCACTCCTCCAACAGTTTTCCACTTTCTTGCTCGAATGCGTATCTACCAGAAAACTTATATCACATTTGTCCCTGCATCGAGAAAACATGTCTGGTCTTTTATAAGAATCGGAAGATAAGACACGGCAGTTCATGCTTCCTATTATTATGTTAGCCATTTTGGATGAAGTTATGTGTAGAACTGAAAGTATATGTGCAGCTACTATGTTGTGAATTATTCATTTCTCCATTTTTAAACTTGCATTTCTGTACAGAACAGTACATGAAAAGACCTATGAATCCACAAGGTTTGTTCCTAACACAAACATTGCTTTTCTGTGCAAAGTTGTCATGAGAAAATCGATTAGATCTGAAATTTAAAGTTTTATCAGTAACAGAAAAAGGTAATGACAAACAGTAACAAAAGAGAACTCATGTTACTTCCGGTTTCTTAACAAAACTCCCACCCGTTATTGATATTTACTGAAGGCAGAAATATTTGCTCCTTTCCGCAGAAGAGTCATCCCATGAACGATCCATCACGTGCCCTGGTGATGCCATCTTTTGGAGGCCTTGCTGACAATAGACCAAGGCAACTGGGCAGTGATTTCTATTCAGGTCCTGGCTGCCTTAACTGACAGCTAAGATGCGACTAGAAATCACTTCTAAGCACTTGGACACATATATTTATTGTCGTCCGATGCCAATTCATGACAACTGCCCAGTTCACTGAGGGTTTAACAGTACTGAAAAACGAGTCAGTCGCTTCTTTCCTGAATATGGATCTTTCAAGCGTTATTATACCTCAACAGGGATTTGTATATAATTCATACGGGCTCGATATTCAGCGATTGGTACGGTTTGGTTTTTCGGTAATAATAATAGTAACACATGTTGGCCACCGATGTGTCGCGGTTCTCAGGTGGAGAAGGCCTTGGTTACTCCTGAGCTCCCAATTCCCTTTTTGTTCCCAAGATTCGTATCTCCTCCCAACATTCGGAGTCGAAGTGCTTGGTGACATCCCTTGCCCCCCCCCCCCCCATTCCTCCCAATCTGTCCAGTAAGCATATTAACCCTAACATTTGTATCACCCAATAACTACATGTCCTTCATTCCTGCATCCCACTTCCCCATTATAATCAAAATGACTATAATTCCAATAGACTGGTATTTTGGGCATTTTAGTAGAACGTGCTCAAGGGTCTACACCACACCTAATTACACATCTGGCACTCCTGTTCAATGGTTGTCCCAATTTCCTCTCAATTCAAGTTTCCGCGGCCTCAGCTTGAATAAACAGTGAACCCCCCCCCCCCCACTCCAAAAAAAAACAAAAAAAAAAACAAAGAAAAATGTTTCCACCAAGGTACTTTTCAAAACCTGAGTTCTCTTTGTAAAGCAGGCCATCCAATGATCTCTTTGATTTAACCCTCCTCTCGCCAATTAAGTTTACCATCGTCCATGACGTTTTCTTTGCCGATTGTTTTATCCTGGGTTGAAAAAAATCGTCAGAGAACGATATCCTCACGATATCGGTATCGTTTTGGTTTTACAATATATTGATCATCTCTAGCGTTAATGCTGCCACCACCTCAGAATGGGGGGGGGGGGGGGGGGGGGGGTGTTCATGCGATAGAAGAGAGAGGGATAAAAAAAGACAAACTATTTCTGCCGTCGAGGGAGGGTGATTATCGTGCTTATCTTGGGGCCTAACTGTGCTTCCTGCAATCGGTTCCTATAATAACTTTACACTGTACTGTATCTATTGGCCGTTGTGAGTTCTCGCTGACACCAGTCAGTCGAAGAGTTACAGTATGCAATTAAAGATAATGTTGTCGGCAATGGAGTGGAAAGAATAGAAAGAAGTTTAAAGTCGAGCGATATCGTCAATGTTGTCATATATATCAAACTTCAGTCTTCTTCCGTTTTTCAGTTTTCCCCAAATATGTCCGTTACGGTGGTAGGCTGATTCAATATCATTATGCTGGTAAAGTTTATGTATAAGGTTAGAATGCAATGCTGTTAAATCGTCAGGTATTTTTACACCAGTTTTGGGATCATTGTTTTT
This sequence comes from Pictodentalium vernedei, assembly GCA_031216915.1. NCBI lineage: Eukaryota > Metazoa > Mollusca > Scaphopoda > Dentaliida > Dentaliidae > Pictodentalium > Pictodentalium vernedei. The sequence continues at coordinate 164,737,701 of CM062294.1, forward strand.
CATCGTTTTGGTTGAGACCATTTTTTTTTCAACAACACAGCATCTCCCAGTTCCTTCTTGTAAAATTTAACAAGCACCGGTGGTGGACCGTTCTTATTTCTGGAGGGCAGGCGGTGAATTGCTTGAATATCCTCCGCATTTATGTTCCGTTGGGAGTCTGTCGAACCAACTAAATTGCAGAACTTATTTACCAGTCGCTCGTCTATCTCCTCCGCGCAGCCTAGCACCTTCAGGTTGTACTTCCTGGAATATTGATCATTATTGTTGGATGATCGAATGGCGTTGGTCGCTTTCTCATCAATGTCTTCTATTCTTCCACGAAGGGTTCCATTTTCATCCCTGAGCAACTCCACTTCTTTTTTTTTAAATATTGGTTTTCGGACACTGCAGCAGCTAATCTTTCATCAAACCTTTTCTCTAAATCCTTCATGTTTTGTTGGATGAATAATGCAAGTTCAGCCTTGAGAATGTTAAAGTTTCTATCAATACTGCTATTTACGATTTTTCGAACATCGTCTGATGAAGGCAAACAGGACATTTTCAGAGAAAGTTGTTCGATTTTATCGGAAAGCTCTGTCATTCGCGGGTTAAGTTAGTGTCATCACAGCTTTGTTCTGACGATGATTTACGTCCACGTTTGAAAGGTTTGCTTGCAGACGTGCTGCCTTTGACAGATCTTGCTTGTGACATTTCTTCTTTAACCGTTAACCCAAGCTGAAACGTGGATCAATGTTGCAGAAGGTGTGAATGAACTGAATCTTGTTCTGTGAGTAGCTCTCAAGGGTGTAATTTTAAAAGCTATGTGTGTTCGCTGTGACGTTCGAAATAAGGAAACATCGTCACAAAAAAACATAAAAAGACAAGACCTCACCACGGAAAGAACATTCTGACACACCGACACAGTCTATATAGCTAATTTCATCCACATGCTTAAAATCGAAGGCGATCTAGAATATGGTGGGAGTTTCTAGGAACTTTGTTTCACAGAAACAATTCAAACAGCCATCTCATATCAACAGCAAACGGACCATATTTAATTTTCGTTTGTGATTCTTGATTCGTTCTTAATTTCTGAATAATTTAATTACGAACTTTTGACACACTTGCTAGAGCGTGTTGTGACCTGTTAACCATTTACCCAACGTAACGCCCAAAACCGGCCAGCACTATCCACAAAAATTCACATTCAATGTTCATTATTTTTAAATTTTTGTATCAAAAACATAACTTATGACCAGTCATTGGAACGAGCTCGTTGAGCTCGTTCTAATGAGGTGTAACAGCTATGTTTTGATGCAAGAAAAATATAGAATATACCCATAGTAACTTGGTGTGCCAAATGTTCACCGCTCGTGGTGAAGTGGTGTTAACCGCGTTCCTGCGGAGCGCAGGTAACACAACTTCACCACGAGTGGTGAACATTTAGTATACAAAGCTACTTTGGGTATATTTTATTTATACCATGATCGTCAGATTATTAAGAGTTGCTATTATTTTTTCTTGTTTTTACTGAGCAGCTGCCGTAAATACGTTCGAATTTGTTTTTGTTTACATGAGGATCGGTGGGCGGTACTTCCGCTGTCAGTTTATCACCGAAACGAAATTAAAAACGAAAGAGGACCGTTTTCATTTTAACAACATAATAACATACTATTTCGAGTTATGGATGCCTTATTAACATGAGGCAATGCATGTTTGTTAATATTTGGTGTTTTATGGGGTAAACTCATTTAAAAACGTAATAAATAATTGCCACTTTCATTTCACTCATCGCGAGGCGACATGCGATAAATTTAGACAAGTTCACATTCAGGTCGACGTCACCAAAAGTCAACTTGGATGTAGATCCACTGAAGGTGTAAATTTTAACAACTGACATTCCATTGCTGACGTGTTTACCACGGATGGTGTGTAAAGCTAACATTTTTGTCATAGGCTTTCCATGTATAGTAGAATATGTAATCATGGCATAAATATAGTTATTGAGTGATTGTGTTTGTAAGTGTCGTCTGTTTTTCATTTTAGGTAAAGGGTTAACACACATCTTCTATGGTCGCAGTATTGCAAGAGTTTTGAGGTTTGGAGATTTTGATACTTGGGTAGAACATCACTGTTCTGGATGTAACATGCCGTGCTCAAATTCTGCGGAAAATTTGATACCATTTTTAAAACCATTCACTGTGTGAATAAGAAACATGAGGTAATTATTTGCAACGATTATTAACTGAAAATGGAATATGTTTTTATTTCTGGAATTCACTTTAAGAAGGATTTACACAATCCAGTGTAATAACTCCGCCAGTTCCGGGAATCCTGCATCCAACGAAACATGTAACCAACTAACCAAGTGCATTTTCAGAAGTCTTATTCAGTGTATATTGTCATGTATATATTTGAGATATGACAGCCTATCAAATTATCCTGTGTATTGTCTATGAACAGTCAGTGTACGTTAGCTTACCAACCGACTCTGTATATTGTACAGGGTTAGTAACTCCTTTCTTTCATCTGTAAATAAGATTATTTCAGTTATGCTGGAAAAAGGTGGCTCAGTAGTTACGGCATTGGACTTCAAACCGAAATGTCCACGATTCCATCCCCGCCATAGGTAACTGCCTTGTGTCCTTGGGTAACGCACTTAATCCCGATTGCCTAGGGATGCACCTGGCGCTGTTGATGGTGCACTTCATCAATTGTAAACCATGCACGTGTGGAGTTAGTACATTGGGAAGCCTGATGGTCGCTCGCCGTTATTCGGTTGTTTTCTCCGGGTAGTCCAGCTCTCTCCAACCATAAAACTCTCCGACTCGAGGTGACCCTGGCTGTAGAACGTGTCTTTAAGTCCCAATAAATAAAGAAATAAATCCCTATTTTGTGACTAACCCTGTGTATTGCAGAGCTACAGTGAGTGTATATTTTATGGTTGTGTGTGTTATGGATGTCACCATGTTTTTTTAGGACCAGAAAGTGTTACTAACCCTAGTCACTCTTTCTGGTTACAAACAATTTCATTTTTAACCGAGTCAATAATCGAATGCACTGCACATCCTTCGTGTAAATGTCACTTATATCATTTTCTCTATCCAACCTAATGTCCCAAACCACCCAGTACTTTGCTCAAAAAGCGTTCTAACCCAACTTAACCCTTGAAACCCGAGCGGCCGCTTTTCCGAGCCAGAAGCATGATACGGCATAATTTCCTGAAGTGGATGGTTGCCAAGTGTATGGGTGGGGTAGACCAATTAATATTTTCAACGTGCAGCACCATGGCTGCACGTTGAAAATATTAATTGGTCTACCCCGAAATAATAAATGTGCACTCTTCCAATTGCTGTCATTCAACTGAAATGGAAGGTACCACCAGGGTTCAAAGGGTAAAGACCCCCGCCACTCATTGGAATGGATTATGGATTATCGATAATCATTTTTTAGTGAATTTCAAAAAAAGGTAAACATATTCAAGTTTCACTTAGTATCTTGTTTTCCATTGTTTTCTTTCTATGGTGAATGTCCTCCAAAGGGTTTTTTTTGTGCGTAAAGTATCAAGTAGCTGTCACGTGGGAACTTTACTCAGACTCAGACTCAGACTCAGACGTTACGATACAATGATTCCATCAAAGTAAACTGGTCGTATCATTCTGTATGATAGTAAACTTCTCGAGTGTCAGTATATATATACTTGTTTAATATGTAGCTCATATTCCCTCATTTAGAAATAATTTTAACCCTTTACCTATCAAGAATAACAAACGCAACTTGCAACGTCAATGAATATCTTATAGCACATCATTGGTACGAGGCTGTAAACCTCGTTCCAATGAGGGATTACAAGCTTTGTTTTTGAAGCAAACCATTAAAAACAAACCAAACTTTGAATGGCGATGTTTTTGTAAATAGCATTGTTGGGCGTTTTTTCTGTTATGTAAGGTAAACTGCTAAAAGAAACAATGTAAAATGTGTGGAACTTTCAAAGCAATCAATTACAGCGTCACAATGCAAGAAAGCTGTCGACGACTTTCTTTAAAAAATCAATTCAGCTCTGAATGAGGTTTAACATGTCATTTGTACGATGCTATTTTTGGTTCCTAAGATGACAAAATGCAATGAGATAACAAAAGGAAAGCCAATAAGTCGATAATGCATGCGAGAGGTGTCTTACATTCCAACTGATCTGGGTTCCTTGAACAACCTTTAGCATCCTCTTTGTCTAGAATGTCCGTTTAAATTCTTCCGGCTGGAGTTGAAAAAAAAAACTCCAATGTAAATTCATTCAGAGAAAATATTGACGTGACAACCTCACCAGTTTCGGTAAATTCCCTGGTTAACCCTTCCAACACACACAAATTTTATTAAGTAATCTTCCATGTGTTAACACTGAAGTATATTGCAATTGCAGTTTTCCCTTTTATTACAATTTTTTTTTATTTTTTTTTATTTTTATTAATCATCATTCATTTCTCACGAACTCGCGTAGGGTCGAATAGGACTATTACCAATTTCGTCCAACCTTATCACTAACACACCAACACTCTTTACCTGAAATTCTTATTATCACAACTCCTCCGAACGACATACCGAGTTCGGATTTGTCCCATATATTAGCCTCTGTATCTAGTATATTCTGTGCAAAAATGATAGAGGTCCAACATCCGGTTCGGAAGATCTGAAGGCGTCGACAATTTGGCAACGCTCTTTATCAAAAACTTTTGTTATCGCTACTCTTCCCGAACAGCTTGAGATATCGGGCTCGGATTTTTTTTCATTATGTACGCCTGTACGCGGGGTAAATGCTGTGCAGAAATGATAAGGATTAGTCTTACAGTTCGGGGGATACTATGGGTTGAATATTTTGATCATAGCATTTAAGGCTTTTTACATGAAATATTTGTTATCGCTTTTCCTCGAAACGGCTTGACCTGTCGATTTCGCACTCTATTTCATTATGTGCGTCAACATGTTTGGGATATTCAGTCTAAAATTGGCAGCGTTTTTCCGGTTCGGGAGATCGGTAGGGGTCGAAAATTTGACGACGCCCTTGTGGAAAATTGTTGTTATCACTACTGCTTTAGAATGGTTGGAGGTATCGAGTTTGGACTTTTTGTATTATGTTCGCCTATACGTTGGGAAGATGCTGTCCCAACATGGTGAGAGTCAGACTTACAGTCCGGGAGCTAGTATGGGTTGAAAAATTTGACCTTAGCATATAACCCTCGTTATACATGTATGAAGTTTTTGTTATCGTTGCTCCTCCGGAACTGCTTTGCCTATCGAGTTCGAAGTTTTTTGTTACGTGCGCCTTTATCTCTAGTATATCAGTTTAAAAACGGTAGGGGAACGACTTCCGGTTTGGAAGACTGGTAAGGTCGAACATCTGACGACGATCATCGTGGAAAGTTCTTGTTATCGTTACTTCTCCAGAACGGTTCGAGGTCTCGAGTTCGGCCATTTTGCATTGTGCACCTATATGTGACATTCAAATCTGGGCACTCGCCTGTTCCTTTCGATTGATTTATTGCACACGAAAGTATCGAAATTGCCATGCCATTTCAAAATTCTAGTTTAATTTTTTGGTTTGAATTTTTCAAAAGGTTTAAAAAACACACCATGTGCTCCCCATTCGAAGGAGTTCGTTGAGCTCGTTCCAATGAGGGTTACATGAAATGTTTTGTTGAAATTTTAGGAAAAATATATTTCTTTGAACTGCTTCATTTTTAAATTACACGGACGAATGCGGCCGATTCATTAGATAAGGGTTAAATTGACATCTCATACCATGCCACAAACTATTTTTGACGTTAAACACCAACATTGTGCATACTAGTTTTTTTCTATAATGCAACTAGGAATTGAATCAATTTAGTCCTGTTGTTGGAGCCAACAAAGGGTTGTGCCAATAAGACTGAATTAGTCCAGTTACCATTTGCATTATGGAAAAAATCTCGTACTTCTTTATTTCGACATAACTGCGCAGTGGGTTAACCATTTTCCGAACTCAAGTGGAAATCATTAGTTATTCTAGTTTCTACCCATATGACAATAATATTTCCAAATAACATCACACCAGTAAAATATTTTTCACGAGTTCGACCGCTGAAGCTTCAAAACCTATTAGAAAAGAAAAAGAAGAATTCTAAATGAAATTTCAGAGAATCTTAAGGAGAGTTCACACCTGCCTCTGCAACACTCCTTTATCTAATATTTTGGCAATGTTTATCACCTGCTTTATTAAAATTTTATTCACTGTTTATTAGCAACAGATCCACGATTCTATGAAGTCATACGTGTATAATTTTACATAGGACCCTATCTCTACGAATGCCCAATTGCACTGCACATATTTTTCACAACTGTATCTCAATAAACAGAAATTTAAAGACAACGACAAAATAAAATAAGAGAATATAGCTTGGCCCTCCCCTTCGGGAAAGCCAGTGAGAGGGAAAAAAAATCACTTCGGCTTATTTTTGAAACGCTTTAAACTTTCTCAAAAGTGTCTCTATTCGGTAAGGGTTTAGGTAACATTTAACCTTGTATGTAATTTCTAATTAGACAATACGGACTGCGAAGCGTTTACTGTGTGTTTTGTCCAATGGTCTGTAAAATACTCTGAGAGCAAATTGTTTAAATTGATCTGTTTTAGAAACACGCGCGCGTTTCCGTTTTTCAACAAATGGCTTACTTCTTGTGACTGCAGGCACTCTCAGCCTCGGAACACAGTTTTTTAAAACTACGAAGCTATTCACTACTGCATTGACGAGCTATGTCTGTCAAATGCAAACAATATATTTATAATAAAGTCCACGTCACCCATTTAATTTTCAATTTACGCAAGGCAGTGTCGAAACCTCAAGTTGATAACATGTAATTTTCCTTTGAATTCTTGAAGAACTCAGTAAGGCGAGATCTGTCAATCAGTATATTATTTAGTGAACGTATCAATGAAATATAGAAATACGCACATCGTGTTATTTGAATGTTCTTCTTGTTACTAAGATTGACTAAGAGGATACAAAACTTGAGCGTTATTTCAGTCGGCCGAGTTTTTGAGCGTCTGAAATACTTTGACATGCGCCAGAAGTGCGCCGGGACAATAGAGGGCCTCAAAGGGAAGGGTCTGGTGAAAACCTGACGCATTGCACAGAATCCCTTTATGAATGGTTAACAACATTAAATATTTGATGGCTTTACAGTGGAATGCAAAACGCGAGCTGGTAGAGTTGGCTGTTATTATAAGTATTTCATTACTGGGCCAACCGAGCACAAACCCGGACCATTCGTTGACGCAAGATACAAACCATGTTTGAAGCCGGTTCGCAATAATTTTCAGTGAATGTTTTGTTTTAGCGACATAAGTTTAACAACCATTCTTCAGAAATCATAATGTAATCCGTACCTATCAGGGGGACCGACCTGAGCATTTATAAATAAGAGCCAGACTTGGAGCCTACTTTTGAAACGTAGAAGCGAGATCTACTTCTAAACCATAGAGTACTAAATTATTGTTGATCGTCAAAATTTGTGCAAGTGTTTGCCTTGTTTCAATTTGTCTGTAGCCCAGTTCCCATACATTGTGACAAGGCAAACCCACACATATGACATAATTTCACTTCAATGATAATATAAAGTACATGTACAGAACAAGAAGACTTTATGATACTGCGCCATCATACCCGGATAAAGTTCAAATATGGTATCAAGCACTATACCAGTTAACTGTAGTTTGGTTACTTTGTGATAACGATCTTCTTTTTAGAAGCTTTCAGCTGTGTAGGGCATACATTCGTACATTTAATGGCATACGTTTTGGCATAATTAAAGCTATTTCTCAAATGAATGAAATTACTCCACAATAACCATTCACTTTCACAATAGTTCCAAGTGAAGTATTGGCTGCCTAAGTAAGCAATGGCGGAACTGGGGTTTTATGGCTACAAGCCAACTTAGAAGCCTATATTTAAGATTCAGGGGCCAAAACAGAATTTTAATAGCCAAATTCACACTGGCTACTTACTTTGTCAGTCCCTGGTACCTATGCTTTTTTATCTTAGTTGCTTGTACATAGAACTGTACAACTTTATGTACACATAAAGACTAGAGACAACCATTCAGTTTTCCATTTGTGCAAGTCAGAGTCAAACCTCAAACATAACTTACTGAGAACATAACTTTCAACACCACTTAACCCCGTACTTAACATAACTTTCTAGAGAGAGTTAGTTAAATATAAAGCTAAGAGCGCACCCAGACTGGTAGACTCTTGTTTTATTTTGCAGCGAGTTGGAAATTAATGATTGTATAATGGGGCTGGACAGCTAAGAAGTGACTGTAAAAATGGTAATACTGTGGGCTTATAGGAAACACATTAAAGACACTTAAAGAGATAAACACTATAGTATATACAGAATGAGAATTCTGAAAATTGAAAATTGATAGCATTATCACTAAAAATGAATAGACTAAGCAAGTTAGATATAATTAGAATGCTTATTGAAGCAAAACAGTATATAGCCAATGCACATCTAAAGCAACAGGTGGGTGACGAATTGAAACCACTAGCAGCATCATGTAAGTCTATTAAGGTGCTATATAAGTAAGAGAAATCTGTTCACTTTGAAATTAGTACCTATGATATTCCTCAAATGCAAGATAAATATAAACAAAGTATGTATCAAAACGAAGGTTGGGTGGTATAAAAGACGAAAAATATAAGTAAACAACTCATAGAGTTGATAGCGGGTATCAGTGGTTCCTGGAAGTCTGCTACAACTTGTGGCCAAATGTGCTTCACATATCCAAGAACAATGCTAGGCATTCAAAACAGTTTAGAATGCAGCGACAGCACTGCATTTTGGAAAAGGACAACACTGTCTACACTTGGTATTGAAGATGGATTCCATGTTCGACGGACATGCGCAAATCACTCGATAGCATGAATTTCCGTCGAAAAACAAAATCGTAATTCTAAGAAATTTCAACAGGTCTCATAATAACTTACATGGAATATGGCAACATTGCAATCACTATATAACAATAGAACGCTGTATTAAGGCGATCTTCTCTTTATTTGATTTTAGACGGTGTTGAATACCGATGCTTTTTCCGTTCGATGACCTTGATCGGAAATCGAAAGTATTGTACAATGTATACAAAACCGACAGTTTTGGAATTTACCTTCACGCAGCTCTGTCACTGCGTTTTGAATAACTTTGATGCCGTAGCTTTGTTCGTAGATATCTGAAGCACATTTGGCCACGTGTTGTTTGCCTGAAATATTGTTATTGCCAGTTCTAGCAAGGATGTGGTAGCAGAATTCCAGGAGCCATTGGTGCTTGCTGTCAACTCTGTGAGTTAATTGCATGTATTTGTCGTATTCTCTACCTCACCACCTCCATTTTGCTGTATAATTTGTGTATATTTAATTGAATTTATGGAATATCAGAGGTGGGAATTTCAAAATAAACAAATTTTTCTTACATCTTAAACAGAAACAATTAACAGCACCACGTAAGTCTATTAAACAGAAAATGAATTTGAAAATGATTTAGAAAATAAAAGGCTAATAAATCAAATGGATATCAATAAGTTAAAGAAAGAATTAGAAGAGGATATTGAAACTGAAAAACGCAGAGGTTCCAATAAACTGGGGAATGAATTTGAACAGCATTTCGAAAATAAAAGGCAAATACATGAAACGGATATCAATAAATTAAAGAAACAGTTAGAAGACGATATTGAAACTGAAAAAAAACGCAGAGGTCCCTTTAAATTTGGGAATGAATTTGAAAATCATTTAGAAAATAAAAGGCAAATACATCAATGGAGCGTGAAACTGAAGAAGAGGATAATGAAACTGAACTACTGAAGTAGCAAGAGCCTTGAAGGGTAGTACGGAATCATTCAAAATAAATATTTTTTAGTAAAAAGGAATGCGTGTTGTATAAATTAAATAAATATTAAAGACAATACAGTTTAGTCCAATTAGCTAAAGCTAGAAAGATAATATCTTCTATGTTAGAAAAAGAATTACAAGAAATACATGGCTTAAAGTATAGGGAGATACTTAAGATAACATTCGGGAAGGAAGAGAAGGACAAAATAAAAATGAGAACTGCATACTTTAGAAATCGTTGTGAAACAATAATGAATGTTGGCAATATTAACCAAGCAGATGAATCTTAATTAGATGTTATTAGTGAAAGAACAGCAAGATGGATTGGTGAGGGTTCTGCATGGATAATAAGATCTATTCACTTGCATTATGTTAATATTGTAGAATGTCTACCTTTAAAAGTTTCATTATACATAGACTTATCACTTGAACTTAGATATTTCGGTAAATGAATGAATTATTAATATGAAAAACAAAGACAATGAATATTTTAGATGGTGTCATCTTTGTTACTCAAAACCAGTCAAGAAAGATCCCCAACATATTACAAAAGAATTAATAGAACTGTTACTAGTGTCGATTATAATGGAATTCAATTTCCAGTTATAGAAAAGCAATATAAAAAATTGAAAAATAGAACAATATCAATGTGAATGTTTTTAGGTATGAAAATAAACTGCCTTTCCCCATCCACATATCTGCAGAGAAAAACAATGAAGCATTAAATATGTTGTTAATAACTAATGAGGATAAAAAACATTATTGTTTATTAATGATTTTAATAGATTATTGTACAAGCAAACAAAACATAGAGATAGAAAACATTTCTGTATGCAATTCTGAACTAAACATAAAGGCATTTGTATACAAATTAATGCGACACAAGCAACAAAAATGACTGCTGCAGATAAGAATATACTGAAATTCAACAATTTTCTTAAACAATTACCAGTTACATTTGTTATAGATTCAGATTTTGAGGCAAACCAGAGAAAGTATATACTATACAACACCATTTCATGAAACATCATGGACAAATCAATATAAAAAATATACAGATTATGGTTATGGCCATAAACTTGCTTGCTGTTATGATGATAAATATAATAAACCAGTACACACCTATAGATGGAAAATACAATTAACACATTCATGAAGAAGTTGCTGGAAGAGGTTGAATATTGCACAAAAATTAAAAAGAAACAATTTAATACAGTAATGATTTTTTAAAAGATAGATATTAAAAACTTCAAAACAGCTACCAAATATCATACCTGTGACAGGAAATACGCAAAAACAGATACACAAATTGGAGAGCATTGCCTTATCACTGGTAAGTACCGAGGATCAGCTCATGACTCATGTACTCTCTCTTTTTGCCTCATAAATGCAATTTCGGTAATTTTCAATAAGTTAAGAGGCTATGAAAGCCATTTTATTATGCAAGAAATTGGTAAATTTAATCAGAATACCAATGTAATTCCTAACAATATGGAGAAGTATATTGCATTCATGTTTGGTAAGCAATTAGTTTACTTAGATAGCTTTCAATTTATGAGCAGTAGATTGGATAGTTTAGTTGATAATTTACCTGCAGATGCTTTCAAATATACATCACAAGCATTTTGAGATAATAAACTCAAATTAGTGAAAAAAGGTGTATATCCTTGTGTCTTTATGGACAGCTTCGAACAATTTAATGAAAATAGGCTACCATCTAAAGATGAATTTTACAGTATACTTTCTGATGAATATATTAGTGATGAGTCCTATAATCACGCTATAAACGTATGGAAAACATTAAATTTAAACGGTATTGGATAATATCATGACTTATATCTAAACCAGATGTGTTATATTAACATAAATATTTGAGACTTTCCTAAAAAAAGTGTATGCAACAGTATGCAATATATATTACAATCTCTCGCTATTTTACATCACCAGGTCTTTCATGGAATAGTATGCTAAAAATGACAGATATTAAACTTTAATTAATGATAGATATTGATATGTTCCAATTTATTGAGAAAAGCATGCACGGAGGGATATCAACTATTACACAAGTATAGTTAACAAAATACCCCTCAGTTGTTTTGATGATAATTGATATATTTTGGATGGTATGAAATCTTATGCATCTGGTCATCATAAACTAAATAAAATAGACAGGATCATTAATTGATCTTGGCTAAATTACTAGCAATGACAGAAAAATGAAAACACCTTCGCTATATATATATATATAAATTACATAAAGGGAGAGACCTATTATATGGTTATTGTGTTCAAAAAAGTACTTCCACATTATATACTATTAAAAATAAGTAGGAGATATTTGATAAAAATGAGATATATGGAGAAATATATTTATATTTTCATCAAAAAAGTCAAGTGGGGCATTGCACTGTGACATTTGGTGAATGATTTCAGAGATAGTGGGGTGTCTGATAAGCAATCATTCCATACAATACGTTGTAGAAGACATGGATGATTAGTCAGAGAATTTACCACATTGAGTCCAAGACCTCAATACCTTGTAGATGATCCTCGGTTCGCGAGACAAGCGCGGCGTGACATACTCCTCACAAAGCATCTGATATCCGCTTGAATGATGTTATTCTATTCTCCCTGCAGTGCAGCTGCGAGTTCCTGGACATTGGTAGGGGGAGGGGGTGTTGGCATTGTCATAAGTACCTGTCAAGTCTATCCCAGACGTGCCGGATTGGTTAAAGGTCTGGACTTAGTGCTGGTCAAGACAGTGTAGTGGGGTTCTGCTCCTGGATGAACTTTGTAGTGACACGGAACCCTGTGTGCTCTTGCATTGTCGTCTTGGAAAATGAATCAACGACCGTGACGTCACGCAAATGGCACCGCATCAGCTGCTAACATGTTGACACGCTCTTGAATGACATGTAATGCTGTTCCGCTTGTCATAGTTATGCACCTCCACACCTTACGTCATGGCATCGTTCGTTCCGCAGCCACCACACTGTTTCGCCTGTCGTGGAAGTCGAAAGTGAACGTCGATTCATTAGAACACATGAGTTTGCTCCACTGACGATTGTCCAAGCGCTGTCGTGCTCCACATCAATTACGCCTTGCTGTGATGTGACGTTCAGTCAAATGTGGAATTATTCGAGGTCGTCGAGCATACAAATTCCATCTGAGTAGGCAATGGTGGATAGTCTGACCACTAACTCGCACATCTGTCTCTCTGTGCAGCTGCTGTTCAATTTCCGAGGCACTTTGATGTCGGTTACATAATGCTGTGGTTCGGATGAAACAATCCTGGTTAGCAGCTGTCACCCTTGGACAACCAAATGTCTGTCATCAACATTGCCTGTCTGACGGTAGCTGGTAGCGTGACCATAACCTGCTAATCACTGATTGAGTACCGTTGAGAATTTGAGTCACTACAGTCTGTCTGTTTTCCAGCTTCTAATATGCTAACGGCACGAAAACGTTTGTCATGTGTCGGTCTTCACGTACCTCAGAAACTATTGATGAACGAGTTTATACCAAGAAAAGAACGATGAGACCTTCGAAAAAGCCCATCCAGAACAGATGAAAATTTTAAAACGTACCTCACAGATATTAACACTGTGCTTGTGCAAAAAACCTGCACAAAGTTTTCATGGGCCAGTGACATTCATGATCCACACTAAACTTGGTAACATATTGATGTGTCCAATCATACATATCTAATACCATTTTCCAAAAATGTCAACATCAGTTTGGATATCCCCTACTTTTTTTGAACAGTATATATTTACAACATCTTTCAGAGGTATCCAACTATTGAACTTATCTGAGTATCCTTTCCATCTAACCGGTGTTATTTTCATTTTATAATCTTGTTTGATGACTTTATCCGTACGAAACACATCTTGCGTGGCTTTTAATCATTCTTGCTTGTAGAATGAACCTCATATAATTTCAGTATATACATCTTTTATATGTTATTGGATTTGCATGTTGGATTTTATCAACAGTGAAACTCTCTTCTGTCCAATTTTGTTTATACCCTTTGTCAAACACTTTTCTTTTATACTTTGATATCCTCACTTTATCACCAATTTTAAATGTAGATTTTGTTGTTGTACCTTTAAATCACCATATAGTCTACAATACAACAAACCCTCATTCTTTTGTCTTGATACTTCAACACGATGTTACTTTGATAGTACTATGCTTTGTATTGTAAAACACCTCTACTAATTTTGCTAACATGTTTAAATACTGTGTCGAAATTCTAGCAGTAAATTGTGTCCACATTTTATTTTTTATTGTTTTTTCCATCTTTCTTATACACTACTTTTGTTTTCATTTTCTGTAGAATACAATTTTATATTATGGTCTTCTAGAAGATCTTTACAACGTTTGTTACAGTACTCATGACTCTTGTCAGTCCATCGAAACTTAGGCATTCTACCCTCTTCGAATGTTAATTTAAAGGCTTTGGTAACAGTCTCTTCTTTTTCGTTTTTTAATGGAAGAATCCAACCATTCTTCGAGAATACATCTATTACCACCAGCTGATATCTATAACCCCTATTTCATTTAGTAAATTGCTGCATTTTAACAAAATCAGAAGACCATATCTCATCAATATGATTCACAATTACATGGCGTCGAGAGAATTTGCATCTTATGGGTTATTGTAATTCATTCGCTAATTGTTCCCAATTTTTTACACTCTGTCATTTTCCATTTTTTGACATTCCTAATCCAAGTTTTTGTTTAGTATTAATAAGAAAACAAGTGGCAGATCCTCATTTAGACATTTCTCCATAAGGAATATCATCTAATGATTTAACCATTTTTCTATCACATTCTCCTTTTCTTTTACCCATATCATAACACATATCATGTTTGGCTGCACTTTCATCAACCTTATTATATTCCTGAACATACCATCTAGTTACTTCCCTGGTCGCTTGCTAATACTCTAATTGTTTATCCAAAGGGTTATAAGGTTCCACATACCTATATTTTCAAGGTGTAAATCCACCTTTTGGTCTTGGAAGTTACCAATGAGAGAATGTATATCTCCACCATCAATAGACTTGACAGATTCAGTTTTAGTAATACCACAACTTGCAAATGTACATTTTAACATCAATCGATTATTCTTAGTGTGTATGTATCTTTCAGTGCCAGGAACACATTTAGTATAAAGTGTTTCTTTAATACAATATATATATGGTTACATTACATTATATCTTCATCAAAATTCTTTTTCAGTCTTCTGTTGTCTTTATCTACAAATAGAAATTCATAATTCATTAAATTAGCAAACAATGCACTATTGATTCAATTGCAATCAGGAACATCTGCTGGTGTATATAATACCATATAACATATAAGAGTAATTTGTTTGTATCTGCTTCTGTGTGTCATAATATGATTGTGATAAATATACTGGAGAAAAGTCATCATGCCTACCTGCTGTGGAATGATTTGCTATTTTGTCTTGTGTTTTATCACAAGTATTCATAAGATCATCAAAAACTACTATTTTTTGGCTATCAATAGAATATTCTTTAGTATCTTTTATATCATCTTCTGAGAGAATCTCTAATACCCAATACCCAACTTTTCTAGATATGCTGTATATCGATTTGTTTAAATCATTTAATTTTGATTGATGGCAGCTATTTGTGGTATAAATGTAAATTTTATCACAATAAATCAACGGTTTTCTAATGATGTGCATTAATAAATAGGTTTTACTACAATTGTTTTTTCCACAAATTAACAAACGAAAATCTTCATTTAAGAAATCATAAAAATGCATGTCTCTAGGTTTATCTTCTTCATATTCATAATTAGGAATGATCAACTTTATAGATGCTGTTTATTATTATGAATATTTAAAGAAAAGCAAATTTTTTTTTTAAAAATCTTAAAAGAGATAAAAACTACAGTATATATAGAATGAATATCCTGAAAACTAGAAAATCGATAGCATTATGCAATGAAAGTAGTCATAATGAATTACAAGAAATTGGTGAACATTATTGTAAATTCTGATGGAAGCAAGCCAAGATAGAATATATATCAAGAAAAGAGTTTTTTTTTGTTCCAGAAATAAAGATGTGGTAAATAATAGAGGAACACATGTATTTCGAAACTGTGGCTCTTTATATACTATGATTTGGTTCCATCTTATCCAAATTCTTGACAGATTATAAAAATGAAATCAGTCTATCCACTAAAATACCAGATAATGACGACATTATTGGATTATAAAATCCAATTTTCTCTAAAGGATCCAGCAGTCATCATTATTGCAATAAATGAAATATAGCAACATTTTTTAAAGAGAATCCAGAATGTAAAAGGTCAATAAAATTAGATTATCTAATACACAAAATTATTAAACATTTTAACATGCCATATATCATAAAGTTTAAAATAAAATAAAATACACTTAACAAGTATGAACAAACATGGGAAGGTTTTGTAAATGCACACTTATTTGCTATTATGTCAATATCTTTGTTAATACACACTTATCTTAACACTTAGTGCTATTTGACATTTATCTCAAAACTTAAGTGATTTTATGTAACATTATAAAATAGATGGAAACTAATAAGGTAGTAAATGAGCATAGTATTATTAAGGAAGTAGCAAACAATATTATGAACCATATGATAAAAACAAAGAAAAAAACATACAGTGAATACACCAAAATAATGCTGTACAGTTAAAAAAAATATTAGAATAGTATAATGTTGATAATATGATAAAAACATTATCAATAACTGAAACAAACATTCAGTCAATATTTATTGATGACTGTGACGAAATTTTCAGAGATGGACTAATAAACTGGGGTTGAATAATAGTAGTCTATACCATTGCGGTGCGATTAGTAGAAAAAAAATAAAATGTCTTTGGAATATGTAGATCATATAGCAATATTTGTTGGAATTATATAATACATAAACTTGGTACTTGGATTAATCAAAGTGGTGATTGGGATACTTTTTGTAATTATTTAATTATTAACCATATTATTTTTATGCATAATATTATAATATTATTGTGTGTACATTATATTTTCTTAAATATAACTTCCACAAAAATATTTATTTTTTATGCATTTTCTTCAGAATAAATATATTTTAAGAAATATATGAAGCACTATTGCTATACCTGCTTCTTTATAATTGCCTGTAATACCATATCCTCTCGAATATAATAATAATACTTGAATAAGCAATGATCGAATTAAATCTTTTTGTTTTGTGTCTGCTGTTATACATAAACCCTCTGCTAAAACTTGAATAATTCCATAAGCTGCACAAATTGTTATTAGTGAATGTATATTTTCTTTGTAAATACACACTTATCTTAACACCTAAGTACTATTTGAGACTTATCTCAACATTTAAGTGTTTTATGTAACATTATAGCATAGATGGATATCAATAAATTGAAGATGCAATATTAGATGATGGAATACAAGCTGAAAAAAATAGTAACTGAGTTTGTATGAGGTATAAGGGATTATAGATATGAACAAGCTGGACATCACAAAGAGAAACAAAAGATATTACTGATAAAAACAAACAGAACAAATTGATTTATTAAAACAAAATCAAGAACAACATTACTGATAGGTAAAGTTAACCCATTACTTCAAACAGGCATATAACAGTGAATTACTGCCACAAGCCACTCCCACAACAATTGACCTCAGTGTAAGTATTGACCACGGTATTATAGCAAATAATAATCTGCCCCTATTACAATTATAGCAAGAATGTCACAACAAGATATATCTGATACTCTTAATAATGCTAATAAAGTAATACAATCACATGCAAAACGTAAGGGAATACTTAAAAGCAAACTGAAAAGTAAAAACATAACAGAGGATGATAGGTTGAAGTAGAAAAGGAGCATGGAAATTTAATTGATTCTTTAACAAAATATAGAGACTGCATATCTAGTTTCATTAAACATGTGGACATAATTGAAGGACATGGAATTAGAAAATATAAACAACTTTAAACAAAATGCATATAAAATTCAAAACAATAAATATGCTCACTTAATGACTGTTATTAATTAGCTTCATAATGAAATGAAATTAGATGCCTTCATTGACGGAAAACTCATATATGAAACGAAAGGGGATAGCAGCTTGATAGATCATATCCGTTAAAACTTTGATTAACAAAATAAGTATACACAGAAAACTATACAAATTTTTAATGATCTCAATTCTTTATCACAGACATTCTTCATCTAATAAATCTAAATTAACTGGAGTTAATATTATATTTATAATAATACCTCAAAATTGATCAAAAGATCGGAACTTATTACTGCATCTCAAAAATGCTGGAAATAGAAGTATTAAATTATTCAATGAAGTACGGCAGCTAATAGATGAATTGTTGAATTTGGAGATAATTAACAAAGATTTATATGATGCATATGTTAATATTATTTATTTATTTATTTAGTGGTGTTTAAGGTCACATACTTATGCACAATGGCTAATCATGACCGTGACAGTTTTACGGGTGGAGGAAGCCGGAGTACCCGGAGAGAACCACCGAGCAACGACGAGCAGCTGTCAGCTCTCCAACATCGTAACTATGAACTCTGCACCGCAGCACAGGCAGGGTTAGATTGGTTGAAGACATGCGCACCATCGACGTGCAGTACGCCTCAGCACACAGCGTCATCGTGCCCCCATGTAGGCAATCGGGGTGAAGTGTCTTGCCCAAGGACACAACGCGGTTGCCGCAGGTGGGATTCGAACCGAGGACCTCTCGGCTTGCAGCCTGCACCTCTACCAACTGAGCCACCGCGCCCCCGCATATGTTAATAAAAATAATCTAAACTAATAATATATGTGGAAAAGCCAATTGAATTAATTTGGTACATGGTGTAAAAATAGCAAGTCTCATAACTTTACTACACTATTTCAGCCACAGTTAAATATCAATAAACGTAAAATACATTTTGAATGTTTAGATAAATTTAATATGCCTTATAATTAGTATAACATTTCTAGTACTTATAAAGTAAAGTATTTACATAATTGTGGTAAAACTTTGGAAAAGTGTTGTTTTTAGAGATGGGATTTATTCATATGGTGATCTTAGCAATCATGTATCAAGTGTAATAAAATCAAATAGACATGGGATATCGTATACTGCTGGTAATGCTATTGACATTAATTTTAATGAGTATAAAGGTTTTATTGCATTAGCACCGGTATATCAATTAAATTTAGCAGGAGGGAATTTTCCTGATTTATTAGGGTTTGATAAAAGTATAATACAACATTCTAATATTGGTGTAAAACTACCACATATAACGAATACCATTGACAATATACACGTTAGATGTTTTATAATTTCAGATAGTAATGTATGAGGTGTTTCTACAGATGTCCGTTTCATGTTGAACCGAGGAGGAAAATATAATGAGGTTAATACTAATAATATATCGTCAATACGAGTATATTTAACAGACAGTTTTAACAGACCAATAGATTTAAATGATATCCCAATATCTCTAATGCCATTATTAAAGGAAGAATAATGTAGAGTAATAATACATGGATATTTGATAAAAGTGAGATACATGAGTAAATATATTTTCGTGTAAAAGACTATTGATGCATTGCACTCTGACATCTGGTGAATGATCTCAGTGATAGTTTGGTGTCTGTCAAGAACACATTCCACGCGCTGAGCTGTAGAAGACATGGACGGTCAGTCAGAGAATTTACCACATTCAGTCCAAGACTTCAAGACCTTGTAAATCCTCCTCTGTTCGCGAGACAAGCGCGGTCCGACGTGGTATACTCCTCGTCAAACATTCAATATCAGCTTGACTGATGATATTCCATTCTTCCTGTAGTGCAGAGGCGATTTCCTGGACATTGGTAGTGGGTTGTTGGTGTTGTCGTAGGCACACGCTAAGCATATCCCATACGTGCTCGATTGGTGAAAGGTCTGGGCTTAGTGCTGGCCAAGGCAGTGTAGTGATGTTCTGCCCCCAGAGGAACTCTGTAGTGACACGGCCCCTGTGTTCTCTTGCACTGTCATCTTGGAAAATGAATTGACGGCCATGACGTCGCAAAATGGCACTACGCTAGCTGCTAACATGTTGTCACGGAAGTACTGCCCTGTGACACGCATTTGGATAACATGTAATGCTGTTCTAATTGTCATGGTTATTCCTCCCCACACCATAACCGATCGATCACCAAAACGATCGTGCTGTCTGACGGTTACGTCATGGCATCGTTCCACCGCCGTCACACTTTGTTTCGCCTGTCGTGGAAATCGAGAGTGAACCTCGAGTCATCGGAAAACATGGCGGTGCTCCACTGACGAGTGTCCCAGCGCTGTCGTGCCCCACACAATTACGGCCTGCTGCAATGTGACGCTCAGTCAAACGTGCAATTATTCGAGGTCGTCGAGCGTACAGACTCCAGTTGTGTAGGCGATTGCGGATAGTCTGATCACTGACTTGCACGTCTGTCGCTCGGTGCAGGTGCTGTCCAATAGCTAATGCACCTTGATGGCGGTTACGTAATGTTGTGGTCGGATGAAACGACCCTGGTTAGCAGTTGCCGCCCCTAGACATCAACAGTGTCTGTCGGACAGTAGCATGACCACAACCTGCTAATCACCGATTGAGTAACGTTGAGAATTCGAGCCACTGCAGTCTTCTCTTGCCAGCTTCCGACGCGCCAATGGCACAAAAACGTTCGTCACGTGTCAGTCTTTGCATACCTCAAAAGTTACGTTTCGACCAGAAAATGACCAAGAAAATGACGATGAGACCTCCGAAAAAGCCCGTCGAGTACAAATGAAAATTTCCAAGCGTACCCCACAGACATTAACGCGGCGCTCGTGCGAAAACCCTGCACACAGTTTTCGTGAGCTGGTGGCATTCATGATCCACACTAAACTTGGTAACATATTGACGTGTCCAGCCACGCGTATCCAATACCATTTTGCGAAAATATCAACATCAGTTTGGAAATCCCCTACTGTTTTGAATAGTATAGATGATATTGGACGTAAAGTTACTTCAGTCAAAACAAGTAATATAGCTAAAAATCGTGGTAAAATGTGCTTGAGAATGCAGTTAATACAAGCAATAATAAGTAGGAGAAATTATTGGTAGCCAGGTTGCTGATGTTATTGACAGTAAAATCAATAGTAAAGTGGAAAATAAAGGCCATGAAACAAAACAAAAACCTTAGAATAACATTAGTCAAATGAAACAGTAGACACTTAAGCTCTTATGGAGCAATTTAAACTATTAATCTAATATATAAAAATATATGGCATTTAGGAATTCAAATAATGTTGATCGTTATGAACATGTAGCATATGATTTACAAAATCCTATTCGATATCTGGAAGATGGGGCTTATCATAAGAAAGATGGTTATATAATTATTATAGGTAGAACCACTGATACCAGCCTAGATGATTTATACAGTGCATATTTAGAGCTGGATTTTAAAGTAAATAAAACAGCTAATGGTGAGGGATGTCTTACAGTGGATAGAGTAACACTAGGTGGCGACGGATATATACTACTCAAAGTTTGCTGAGCACCAAATATTTGACACATCATTGTGAAATTTTCTTGTGACATATTTGCGATATTTTTTGTGGGCCCTTCAAACGGAGATGCCCTCACTCCATTAGCAGCGTATCGTTCTCTGAGCAGGACATCTCGGATATTCTAAAAAGTTTAAAAACTAAAACGTCACATGGTCACGACGGAATAGGTCACAAAATGTTGAAGGAAACAAAATATTCTGTTAGCAGACCCCTTTTTCTCCTCTTCAATAAATCATTGTCAGAGTGCGTCTACCCCGACGAGTGGAAACTTGCTGATGTGATTCCTCTTTATAAGAAAGGAGACAAATACGACCCGAAAAATTATAGGCTCATATCGTTGTTATGCTGTATCGGTAAAATAATGGAACGAGTTGTCTTTAGAGATATCCACAAATATTTCCTTGAAAATAGTTTATTTTACAAATTCCAGTCAGGGTTTTTGCCGAATAATAGTACAGTGTACCAGTTGATAGAGGTCTATCATAATCTTTGCAACGCCATAGATAAACATATGCAAACTTGTGGTGTTTTTTCAAGGCCAAGGCCTTTGACAGGGTTTGGCACACCGGTCTAATTTTCAAACTGAAGCAATATGGGGTTTCTGGTCCCTTGCTGCGATGGTTTCAAAGCTATTTGGCACACAGAAGTCAAAGGGTGAAAATTAACGAATGTAAATCCGAGAACAGAAACAGGGGTCTGTTCTTGGCCCTTTTTTATTTTTGGTCTACATCAATGATATAGCCGACGATATTGAGTCTATTGTTAGACTCTTCGCTGACGATACCTGTTTGACCGAATCATCTATTGACATTCAAAGCATTGAGTCAGAAATGAACATCGAACTCCAAAAAATCAACAAATGGGCCGATACCTGGCTGGTCACATTTAATGCTAAAAAAAACAACGCTGTGTTGTTTACACTCAACAGAGATGTCATTATTACAAGGGTTTTGTTCGACAGCGAAACACTTGACTTTGTTGGCGTCCACAAACACTTGGGATTATCCATCCAATCAAGCTTGGGCTGGGAAGCGCATATTGACGACATTTGTAAAAAAGCCTGTGTTAGACTTCCACAGTTAAGAAAACTAAAGTTTCAAGGTACAGAACCACCGCCAGGCAAGATAGGAATGGGCCAAGGCCTACGTTGGATGGACCCGAGAAGATTGGCCACCTGCCCTTTTTATAGATGAGTCAAGGTACTGCCTAGACCACACGGATAGGCGGTCTAGGGTATGGAGAAGACCAGGAGATCTATTCTATGCAGCCAATATTGCTGAGCATGACCGCTATGGTGGAGGGTTAATCATGGTATGTGGCGGCATCGGCTGGAATGGACGTACAGAGCTCTGTGTCCTTGAACGTGGCACCTTGACTGCACAACGGTATATTGATGAGATCCTGGATATCCACGCCGGATTCTATGCAGGTGCAGTGGGCGATAGATTCATTCTGATGGACGATAATGCCCGTCCTCATGTTGCCCATGCTGTCGGGGAGCACCGACAGAGGGATGGGATTGAGCGTATGGACTGGCCAGCAAGATTCTCCGACCTCAATCCAATCGAACATGTCTGGAATGAGTTGCAGCTTGCAATTTCAGCTCGTCCAGTCAAGCCAAGAAGTGTCCAGGAGCTTGGCGCCATGCTGGTCCAAGAATGGAACAACATCCCACAAATGACCACCCGGAAACTGATTCGGAGCATGAGAAGGCGTTGTCAAGCTGTATTTAACAATAGTGGGTCTAATACTCGATACTGAACCCATAACAGTTCGCTCCGTCAACTTTTTGGCAAATTGAAAATTTCCTCTTTTACCAATAATATCTATTTTCCATTGTTATCGTATTCAAACGCTGAAAAATAAAGTCAAACACAAATAAAATCTTAATTTCTGTACTTAAATCATTAAAAATATAATTAAATAAAAAATATATACACTTTTCATTACAATATCTCAACCAAAACGTAAAACAGGTAGTTGGATGTACATGGTGCTTTGTAAACTTTGAGTAGAATAGTATAATCAGTAACTTGGAAATAAAATACAATGGACCAACAGTAAGAGACACACCTAACGTGAATCATGCTATTAATGTTACAAACACTGCCGAATATAATGATACTTACATAAAGGTAGTGTCTTCAAGATGCTTTCATCCAAGTGGTGGAACTGGTTTTGCTACTATAGCAGACAATAATGAAGGTTTTAATGTTAAGAATAAATTAATTGAAGGTCAGGCAATTAATAATATAATCCTTTCGTTGAATCGTTATGATTGGTTCTAATCTTTTAAATATAACATTTGTCCTCCTGGAAAACTTGATATAGATATTTGTCTTGCAGTAGATAACGGTGTTATCTTCAGAATAGCTGATGATGATGACGATGCTGAAGCAGCATTGCATGGAAGATATATTGCAACCAAGACGACATTATGGATACCAAATATTACCTTTAATACAACTGTTCAAAATCTATATTTAGATAGATTTCTTACAGCCCTTAAATGGATATATCTGAAAGATCGTGTTAACGTATCTCCCAGTACACAACAGCAAACTGGCGAGTTAAAGAGCCTCAAGTATAGATAAAGCAAGACATGTATATATCTGGGCACTCAAAGATACAAAAATAGATTCACAAAGAGAAAATCCATTTATGTTTAATACATATGCAATTACAATTGCAAGTGTAAATCCATTTCAGCTTGTCAATTAGAACTTTTCAATGGTATTTTCTACCCACAACAACAACTCAATCCTTCCGTAGAAAGGGCTACACTACACAAAGAGTTCATTCAGTACACAGATGGGGCTAGCGATTATCTGACTGGTAGTTTTTTGGATATAAAGATTATCAGAAACTGTATGGATTCATTTATTTTGACTTAAACCAGAAACCAGATATTACAAATGAATCATCAGAATTACGATTTAATACCGAATGTAACCTTTAGCGGTTATGCTTTAGTAATGTATGAACAAGATAATTTGATTGATGTCATATCCGGTAAGACTAGATTGCTTGCATAATAATATAATCATATAGTATATATGTTACAGTAAGACTATGAAATCAGGGATTTTACGAAATCCCTAGAACTTTCAATAAATTCGTGAAATCACTTTTTCACTTAGTGATTTCATGAAATGACTGAAAGTTCTAAGGATTTCCTTGAAAACAAACTCAAAATTTGTCTCCGCCGTTCTGACTCAACTGATTCTATGAATGAATGAAAGGTTTTAGCGCACCGAAGGCGCGCAGGCACGATGTGGGATTTACAAATCCCTTGCGACCCGGTTAACCTTATTTTATTTCACTTGGATCACACAGGCCCAGCTTTCCTATTGCCGCAAATGGGGTCTGAGGGGGTATGCACGCGGTTAGAATTTCCGGCAGTTTAGGTTGGAGTGATAGATTGTCAATAATCAATCCCTCAATGCCATTAAGACTATTAGAGAGTGGGCTCTATTCGGTTCCAGCTTGGCGATGGTAGAGGTTGAGTCCCACCACGGTGGCGATCCAGAATATAATGTTGTGCGATGGCAAATTTAGGTAAGAAGAGAAAAGAAAACCAAACAGCAACGCCGGTTTGGTAGCGGCCCCGGTATATGACCATAGCGGTTTACTAAAAAGGAGTGGAGAAAGCTCCAACAGTTTAGTTTTGAAAAACCGGGAGTCATTCATCAAGCCTTCTGGGAGACCGGATGCCGTTTGTGATTATGAGGTATATGGTTATCCTTCGGAAATTCGGACTGACCTCCCCCCCCCCCCCCCTCCTCCCAAAAAGCCATTAAAAGGGCTGCTTGCTGGCAAGATAGTTTCAGTCCTTGCCTTCGTCTTGTTAGGTTTTCTGCACATCTTTGCATGAGGATTGTTTCAATCACTCATAGTTTGTCATTCAGCTCGGTCGTGTGTCTGATGAGATAGAGGAGGTAGAAAAGATAGAGAGCTGGAAATTAGAGCAATTCGGTTTTTCATTTACAACTGTTCGGCCCGTGACGACCAGTGACATGTGGAATGGGAAGCCAGCATTTTTTTTCCCGAAATTTATATCTCGGGGAGGGTAGACCCGGCAGCAGGTGGAGATTTTCCTCGATGTTAGCAACTCCCTCTGGTAACAGAGGCAATCGTTCGTGCGTATCGTGTCACCCACTGCCAGTTCTGAATTTATGTCACAGAATGCCTGGATCACCCCACCGCAATGATGTAATCTTTAACCCTTTCGATGGACACGCCTCAGATTATTTAGTTTTCCTATTGAGGTTGCGATGCGCATTGAGTTCTATTATTAATTCGCTGTCTTGAAGTCTATTTAGAGTTTTGCTTTGATGATCTTTTAAGCGCATTGCTATAGTGTCTGTTTTTGCTATCTCGTGAAGTTGTTTTGTCGATGTCCACGTGGGCCTGCACAGAGCCACGCGAAAGGCATGATTTTGGACCCGTTGTAGTTTGTCAATGTTGGTTTTATTCAGGTCACTTGTTATTATGGCCCCATACTCTAGTACGGGGCGTACATATGATTTGTAAAATTTGAGGAGAACTTCTTTATTGGCTCCCCATTTTTTACCTCTAATCATTTTCAGGAAATTGATGCGATTAGTGGCTTTGACAGTGACTGAGTTTACGTGATTGCTTAGATTGAGACTGCTATCCAGGGCGAATCCCAGAAACTTTGCCTCATTACTAGCTTCAAGTTTATGGTCGTAAAGCTTAAGCTTTATATTAGGGACAGGTTTTTTCCTTTGCTTTTTATAGAACGTGATTATTTATTTATTTATTTATTTATTTATTTATTTATTTATTTATTTATTTATTTATTTATTTATTTATTTATTTATTGAAATATTATAGAATTAATCATTTTCAGGGTGTTTATTTGCATGATAATGTAAAAATTCTGAAAAGTGAGTTTTATGTAAAAAATATAGATGACATGTCTGGTTCTGGAACACATTTTGAGTGTGTAAATATTTTGGACAAAATAATTGAAAATTCGATAGTTATGGGATAAGACCCATACATGAAATATAAGGTATATCTAACAAACTGAGTGTTAATTACATTTACAACAGTTCCCAGTATCAAGGTAAATATAGTGCTTCATGCAGATATTATTGTACTTACTAAAGGGTAAAATATACTATAATATTATAAATATATATAACCTTGACGTTGGGGCAAACCAGGGTAAAAAGATCGTCAGAGAAAGGGTCATGGAGGATTGTAACCGTAATTGGCGAGAAGGGGTCAAATCAAAGAGATCTTTGGGTGACCTGCGTGATAGAAAAAAGCCAGGCTTTGAAGAGTACCTTGGTGGCACCTTTGGGGGGTCACTGTTGTTCAAGCTGAGGTCGCTGTCCCTGGAGCTGAGGGAAAAAATTGGGCAGTTCCCAGATCAAAGTAAATATAGTGCTTCATGCAGATATTATTGTATTTACTTTATTAATGAACGAGCAAAGGGTAAAATATACTATGATATTATAAATACATATGACCTTGACGTTAGGGCAAATCAGGGTAAAAATATCGTCAGATGATAACCGTAATTGGCGAGAGGGGGTCAAATCAAAGAGATCTTTGAAGAAGGTGCAAAAGGAAGACAGTGGCTTAGTAGTGGAGGCAAGAGGGGAGAGACCCAATGGAGTCAGTAGTGACCAGTACTTAGATGATTGAGTGGTGTACATCGTTATCCGCGATTATTGAATCAGTGGTGCCGGGTTGATCAGTCGAAACGTTTGGATAAAAGAATAAATTCATGAACTTTCTCGAAAATAGATTTGTTTATTTCAGGACTCTAGTGTTCACTACCGTATAATAAGGCGTCAGTAGTAATATGGGCCGGATGCTACCTAATGTTTGTATTCGTATCTGCGCGTATCTATTGCAATGGAAACGGTAGTGATCCTCAGTTTCGCGTGCGCCACAGCTGCATAAGAATGAATCGACGACGAAGTTATTAAATAGATCATTGTTCAGACCACTGCAGCTGAGTCGCAGTCGACAATGTAGGACTTAGCTCGGCGTGACCTATGTCCGTGAAAGTAGGATGGGACAGTGCGTCTGTTCCTATTAAGATGTGATTTGAAGTTAGGCAGCGAGTTATTTTGTCTTACTTCGAGGGGTAGATCGTTCCATAATCGGGCGATGGAAGGAAGGAAGGAGGTGTGATGTGGGTGCGTTCGGCAAAGTGGAGTTCTTAGATTGTTAGTTTTCCCGAAGGTTATAGCTTTGAAAGCCCGAGCTGAGAGGAGGAATCATGTTAGACGAATAAGCATGAACAAATTCATGGGCCATTTTGAAATATTGTATAAGTTTGTGGTTCTTCCTTCTAGTCTCAAGTTCTTCCCACCCTGTTTTGATATATAGCTGAGTTCTGCTTGAACTTTTCGTACCCCCTGTTACTAGACATGCCGCTTCAATTTGGATTTTTCCAGTTCGTCGGCTTCGGTCGCTGTACAGTTGTCCCAAACAGTATCAGCATATTCAAGCACTGGACGAACGTACATATAATAGATTATTTCGAGAGTTTTACTGTCGAATCAATACTTGAAACGCCTCATGATATTAAGACGTTTCCAGGCATTGGCTCTAATTATGGGGAAGTGGGCAGACCGTGTTCCTATGTTGTTGAGCGTTAGGCCGAGGTGTTTGTGTAGAGAGAATTCGATGTCTGTTGAGAACATTCTTAAGGGTGGGTGTGTTGGTGCGTAATAACGCGGAACATAACTTTACTTGTTGCCACCCAAGGAAGATATTATACGGTATTTCTTGCATAATTTACACTTGAATACAAAAAGGAAAGTGAAGAGCGGAACATATCTTTACTTGTTGCCACCCAAGGAAGATATGATACGGTTATTGTGCGCGTAATAGACTCGGATACGGGGAACAACATGGAACGGGGAACATATCTTTACCACCCAAGGAAGATATGATACGGTGATTTTACAAGCAATACACTTGAATATGGAGAACAACGCGTTTGAACAATTCAGGTCAAGGAATGGTTGAATGTGTGAATAATGTATGCGAACTCGCTTCTGCCTCCGTTACCAGGGCGAGGTTGAGATAAATGATTGAATGCTCCTAATTCTAAGGCTGCGAACAAATTTTGCGCGTAATAACGCGGAATATATCTCCACTTGTTACCACCTAAGGAAGATATGATACGGTATCTTTTGTCCATAATTTACAATTAAATACAGTGAACAACGTGTAATGCGGAACATATCTTTACTTGTTGCCACTCAAGGAAGATATGAAACGGCGAGTTTATAGATGGGTTCGTGATTAGGAGCTAGGCGGCCACTTGCCAAATAATAAATCGATCTATAAGACTTACGAGTATCTCGATCAATTTTATAATTCCCATTCAACAATATTAGGATAAGCGTGACGCTCAATTTTACGTTCCCATGACGCGATACACATTGGTACGGCACTTAACGTAACGGAATAAGAATTAGTCAAAAATGAAAGCTGCTTAGAAGGAAGTAATCTTCCGAGCATGACGGCAAATTGACGAAGTTATATAAAATATTTGATGAAGTGTATATATATAAATATATATTTGAAACTAAGAGGCATGACATTGGTAACTATTAGGTTAAAACAAAAATCCAGTGATACGTGGATTCATTTAATTTTCGGGTGTCAAAGCACCCTTCATCAGAAACACATATAACTACATTCTACATATATATATTTGGAGCTTCACAGATTGGAAAATACGAAGCAGACATTCAGAGTGCATTTGAATGGATTAGATTATATGTTTATCACACCCTTGCTGTGTTTGAAAAAGTGTGTAACTTACTGATCAAAAGTTGCAGATCGCACTATCCCCTCGAGTTCAAATCAGTACAACTGACAAATGTTTATCGAACCTGGCAGTATTCTTGCAGTCTTTACTTTCCTTTATTACGCTCAAACCATATTTATGGCACATGAGATACAGCAAATAAAAATAACATCAAACAATTAGAATCAGGACAATGGAGCAGGTAACCAAAATGTAAAGGGACACAATGTAAATTAAGGGGTGCCCCTATATTAACAGTATTGTTGGTAGGTGAATTATAGTGAGGTCAGAGTGCCACAAACCTATATTCCATGAACTTGGTGTGAATTTCGTGTAGCAATTCATCCCATGGGCGCACCAAGGCGCTACCGGCAGTCTTCCCGATGTCGTCCCGGTGCACCCAGTGTGCAAATTGATTCTGTATGAGGATAGCCTTTCAGTAAATGTCACGACCACTTGTCAGGTTGCCAACAGATATTGTCAACTGAGTAAGTCTCAGGTCGAGTGTCCTTGGGTTATTCACGAAACAGCAGAATAGTATTACTCGTCAAAACAGGAGTTCTCCTGTTATGCCAGTGTTACTGGAAATATCGCCTTGCAGGGGAGAGGATTAATTACTTACTTTACTTGGGAAATGTCATTAACTAGTGTTGATCTGTTTTGTTTTATAAAACTGCCATTTCGGAAGAGCGTTGTGCTAATGGATTTTAAAAGGAGCGTTTATGGTATTTAATTGGAGGAAATCAGGATGTGACATTTTACAATAGACAAACAAGCAAACGTTTTCAATTTGCAAAAAAACTAATACTTTCTGCCTGTGTATACATATTACTCTAAAAAGAGTCTGAGCCTCCTTGGATACTCAGATGGGTTCCTGTACAGCTGAATTACATTATAACGAAATGGATAATTATTTACACAACAATAACAACAATTCAGACTTGGCTGCTTTGGAGCAGCCGGGCCATAGCCAAATGTGAGTTAAGACGACATTGTTTATGTGGTTATTAATTCTTCTAACCCCAACTCCCCGACAGTATTAGTCACCTCTTTGTAGATGAAGGAACATGGTCTCAGTCCAACATAAAATGTGTTAATTGGGGGGGGGGGGGGGGGGGTAAGACAACATCCGTAATCCGTTCGCTGCCAGTGTACACAAAGACGATACCGTTTCAGGAAACTAGTGTCCAAAGTGTTAATTAGGTTAAAGGAGGCTGAAGTTCAAACAAGATTGACTGCTGGAATGAACAAGGTTTTGATGGATTTTATTTGCACGAGTGAGTACTGGTTTGGCTTCCATGCAGCAGACACAAGGATAGCAGCAACAACGTTGGAAGTACGTTTTAACCTTAGCTTGAAACTGTAAAATACACATTAGGTCACTTACAAATATATATAGGCGTGCCTGCATAACAGCAGCCTGGAGCGTGTATATATTAAGCTTAGGCAGAAACTGCGACAACCACAACTTTTAAGCAGACAACACACTATGATTAATCGAGAAGATAATCACCAATACAAGTCATGGCTGCCGATATCAGGTGGAAAATTAATTGAAAGACTGCTTATATTCACGCTGTCTATTTCTTCCCCTTTTTCTTCCTGAGTTATAGATATATTCACGCTGTCTATTTTTTCCACTTTTTTCTTCCTGAGTTACAGATATTATTCACCGGAAAAAGTTGTGGTTGTCATATCAGCAGCCGATGCTTAATACGACGACGACGACGACGAAAAAAAAAAAAACTTCACGAATTTGGTTGAGGGACAGGTTATATTCATTGTATATATTATTTTCATGTAAGTTTCAGAAGTTGTTTGTGAAAGGAAGCCATGGCTGCCGATAAAGCTGCCTAGGCTTACTATGGCAAAAAAATTGTGGAACATGCATTTCACTGTTGTTTTCAAATTGTATTTTGATTATTTATGTATTTATTTTTTTATATTTTTTTTTTTCAAGTGAGACTGTATGAGCTGTGAATTTATGGTGCCTTGAAAGTGCGGGGCGGCTGGAATGGTTTGGTGGGTAAAAGTTGATGCGAATCGGTTTGTTTGTAAAATAGTTTATAGGAAAGCCAACCGGTGGACTGAAATTGTTTGCTTTTGTGGACTGTCACATCTAGAAAATCAACAGAATATTGACTTAGGCAGCTTTAAGTTTGATGTTAGGGTCGTGACTGTTCAAAATTTCTAAAAAGTTATCAAATTCTTCCTGTTCCCAAATAATAAATATGTCATCAGTATACTGGAGGTAAATAAGGGGTTGCTTAACACGTTTGCTTAAAGCCGCCTCCTCTCATTCAGCTACGTGAATTCTTGCAAAATTTGGACTAAATCTCGTACCCATAGGGCACCCCATGATTTCTAAATAAATGTCCTCATTGAATTCAAAATCATTTCCTTTCAAGCTCAACTCCAATTGATCTAAAATCTGTTTGTCTGGGCTATGAGTGTCAGGATATTTTTCGAACGCTGTTTTTACTGATTCTACTCCTTTGTCTATGTCAATATTTGTGTGCGTGGAGTCAATATCTAAAGTGGCCAAAAATGCATTTTTGATATTTTTAATTTTGTAATTTTAGGTAGAAAATCTTGTGTATTTTTAAATAGATCCTTGTCTATTAGTTTTCGGTTTGAGGTGATAGTCGATTAATGCAGATATTGAGTAAGAGTCAGAATTATAGTCCGAAACAACAGGTCGCCCAGGTAGAGTTAGATTATCGTCCATACCGACGATCTTTGTGAATTTTAGGCAAGATATAAAATTGTCTTGTTTGAGCAGCGAGTGATACCTCAGCTGCCGTTTTGTCATCAAGTAAAGTTTTAAGGATTTTGTTAAATGTCTCCTTGTTGTGAGTTGAGATAATTCTGTTCAATTTTTCATAATGTTCTGTATTACTAAATTGCCTCATAGCTTCCCTAATATAATTTTCGCGAGATAAAAATACAACTGCGCAACCTTTATCTGCCGGCTTTATGATCAGATTTTCATTTTTGCGAAGGTTTACAAGCGCTTCACGTTTACTAGCTGTTGAATTGTTTTCATCGGAGAGTAGGGTTAAATCAAAGACTCATTCAATGACCTGTTTACCGGCTTGTATAACTTCAGAATCGACCGCGCTATCTGGAGGTGTCCAACCAGAAGGTGCTACAAATAGAGGTTTTTGACCCCTTGCGTTTCTGAAGTAGTCTGCAGGTTTTAATTCACTATGAAAACATAGACAATCAG
Organism: Pictodentalium vernedei; assembly: GCA_031216915.1. Lineage (NCBI taxonomy): Eukaryota > Metazoa > Mollusca > Scaphopoda > Dentaliida > Dentaliidae > Pictodentalium > Pictodentalium vernedei. The sequence goes on from CM062294.1 coordinate 164,770,250, forward strand.
TAGGTTGAATAGTTGCCACCAAGTCAGATTTCTGCCTTGGAGTTGGTATAAATGTTAAACCGCGATCTAATACAGATTTTTCTGCGGGTGTTAAGTAATCGGTGCCAGATCACTATCTTCATCCTGGGAAGTAAGTTTATCAATATTGATTGGTTGTCGACAAACGATGAGCTCTTGATATATTATTTGTGATATCCTTAAAATATTGTGTAATTAATAAGATTTTTCGTTAATATTAAGCAAGTTACAACTTATCAACTCATTGCGTAATTACAGGTGATTATTTCTTGTTATAAGTTCCGAATTGCAAGTTTTTATTAAAATCTGTTTCACGTTTCAAATCTGCCGTACTAATTAGATGGCCCTCAGCATTAACCCTTCACCCAACGAATCGCACGCACCCGTCCGCGTAATATGCAAATTCAGCAGTTGAAAAAATATTATTTTTCGAAACATTTCAACAAAACCATATCATGTGACCCCTCGTTGGAACGAGCTCTTCGAGATCGTTCCAACGAGGGGTCCCATGATATGGTTTTGTTGAAATTTTTCGAAAAATTTTAAAAAATGGTAATTAAAATAATAAATTTTGATCTCGTCTGCGTTGGGTAAAGGGTTAAAAAAGCACAGCTATTATACATTGCCATGGCCCTTTCAAAGTTATATATCGCTTTCGGAATCGATCAAATCTATAACACATAGTCACAACACATAGTCACACTATTACTAAAAATACTGTAAATGATGTTGGCCGTGTTTAGAATTTGCCATAAATCTCTCTGGAATCTTCGGATAAAAGTCAAATTCGAGAAACTGTGCAACAAAAGTGGTCATCATAGATATTAAACCAATGAACACTAAAGTCTTTTTGATAAAAATAATGATTGTCTTTGTTTATTCTTTTACATGGTTAAGCCTCTTTCAGCTGATGTCAAAATTCCGAAATTTCCACAACAAATTTATTTCATAATGCAACAAGAAATTTACCCAATTCCGGCTTGTTCGTCAGATTTCAATGAGCTTTAACGAATACGGTTGATTTGGTTAAATTATGGATAAAACTATTGTAGCTTCAGGTGTTAATATTTCTGCACCAGGGTGCTGAGGATTCAGAACAAATTTCTTGTCAGTATACATTCAGTTTGACCGATCTACAACATTTTAGTGTCATCTTTATTTCAATCTTAGGTATCTGAGATACACAATTTCATTGTCACAAAAGAGAGCGATACTGACAAACATTCGCATGTTTTATGTTGTGATATGAAATTAATGTGACATTTTAAACTAGACGAGTGATTCTGTAGAATCACAGGCTTTTCCTGGCCTTCAAAAACATTAAGCCCTTTGAAGATTTTGTACAGAATTTCAGCCCCCATATCTCTGATCATGTAGGTGTGCATACCAATATTGCCCCGGTTGAAGGGTTAACACAACGTTGAATGAAAAATCCATCCAACCCACGCATAAAATCGCTTGAAATCCTCCAGAAACTCAATTTAATGCAGAAAAACAATTATGCCGACCCTCAGTTTTTCATCAGAAAATGTCTGTTATTTAGTTCATTGTAACCCTAAATTTCCATCGGACTTCAACTGTGAATTTGAAACCGATTCTTGGAGTTCAAGCTTTTAAGATTACCTGCAGAAATAACTATATCGGACAGTATAAATGTGGAGCAAGTGTCAAGATCCAGTTCAGCAAAAGAAACCGCATTTGGTAAGTAAATGAACTTTTACAATGTATTACCATTACTTTTCCTTTAATACCTTCTGAAATGACAATGCACACCTTTGAACGCCGTTGCTGTATGAATTTCAGTAAGGCTGTCTTTTATAATAACACTCAACTGATCGAAACTAGCGCGTCGGAACTTTCTTATTAAGAGAAAAAAAGGTTGGTTAGTTTTCTAAAGTGAAGGAGTGCATGCTATGCTCTGTCTAGAGCTGCACAGAGATGGGTTTGGTTTCCAGCTTCCCCGGAGAGCTTAACAAAAATACTTTATTTTTTTATTACCCTAAATCTGTGTTTGGGATATCATTATTATTAAACACCACCGGTGCCGCTGGATAGTACAGTATATAGACAAAACTACATGTATGTTTCAATGAGTAGTTTTGTATTCAATGAGTCAGATGTGCGTAGGAAGAAAACGTCGAGACCGAAGGTCGAGCCGTTTTCTTTCTACGCACATCTGACGAATTGAATACAAAACGACTCATTGAAACATACATGCGGTTTTGTATTTATTAAATGGCCCAAGCACCTACTGACCTAATTTTCTTTTCTATCAACGGTGGTAAACACCATGCACTTTATGCAGTCGCATTGCATAAAAAAGTCCCGGTTGGAACAGGTTGGTGTGCAATACGGAATTCCGTATTGCACAGCCGTATTGCACGCCGTATTGCATAAGAGGGACTGCATGGGCATGTAATAAATTGTACGACGATGACGTGATGACTGCTGCACAAGTCTGAAATGTCGTTGTTGGCGACGATGGGAAGTTCAGCAAAAAATCAAGCGGGCGTCGCGTCGGGTGATACTGCTCATCCGCTTCAGAATGTCAGGCATAAAATGTTCTCTTTTTGTGAAGTGGGGGGAGGGGGTAATACCTTTTTCCCCATGGTTCCCACGCCACTGCTTGTGCTGTCATGTTGAGTCTGGACTCATCCTCCAGCTGTAATGTTGAATCTTGACCCATCGCAAGATTTCCTTTTTTTCGTTATTTTAAATTTCTTGCCTGAGGTTACCTATATGGGTTAACTTGGTTGATGGGGGAATCGAATCTCACCTGCTGCAACCGCGTTGTAACCTTGGACAAGATACTAAAACCCGATTACCCTCGTGGAGGAACGGTGGTGCTGTGTACTAAGGCGTACTGCACGTCGATGGTGCATCTGTCTTCAACCAATGCTAACCCTACTTTTGTGGAGTACGTTGGAGAGTCTGACAGTTCCTCACCCAGCACCTTTAGATATGTCATTCCACTATGATTACGGAGTGCAGTGATGTAACATATGTTAACTCATCATTTGTCAGATATGAGATATCAGGATTTTAAAAATGATCGCGCTTGACGGCCATTTTAGACTCATTGTGGATAAAATTGAAATTTCTTTTGCATTTATTAAAATGATACATTACATTCTTATTTTTCTGTCCATTACTGGTGTTCTGCTCATTCACAGTGCCGCGAGTATAGGCCAAAATGTCCGATTTACAGGCCTATTTTTGATGTTTTGAAAAATTTGGGCAGAAAAAATAATTTTGGTAAACATTTGTTGCCAGTTGCTTATGGAAAAGTGTATTGAGGACGAATCTGTGAAACGTTCAGGTCATTAGACCATTCGGACCAGAATATATTGGTCAATGAAAATTTGGGCTACCAACTGATTATGTAAAAGTATATTTATGACAAATCTGTGAAAATTTCAGGTCATTAGCTCTTTCGGACCAGGAGATGTTGGTCAATAAAAATTTGGGCGTTTTAAAAAAAAACAAATAATTTTTTCGAGAAGAATAACAAATTTCCTTTCCTTTCAGGAAAAGCCAAACTAAACGAGTGATTCTGCAGAATCAAAGGCTTTTGCTGGCGTACAAAAACAGTAAGCCCTTTAAAAGACTCGTACAAACTGTCAGTGCCACGTCGCTGAACATGTAGGTGTGCGCATCGATATTGTCCTGGTTAAAGGGTTAACACAACGTTAAAGGGAAATTTCATTCAATCCGTGCATAAAATCACTTGATTCTAAAAGGGATAGCCCAGCATTTTTGGATATATGTCATTCCACTGTGATCACGGAGTACAGTGATGTAACATATGTTAACCCATGATCTGTCAGTTATGAGATCTAAGATTCCTGATGTTCTTCTAATTCAGTGTACCGTGATTGTAGGCCAAGATGTCCGATTGCCAGGCCTATCTTTGATGTTTTGAAAGATTTTCGTAGAAAAAATAATTTGGGTAAGTTGTTGTTACTAGTTGGTTATGGAAAAGTGCATTTTTGACAAATCTGTGAAAATTCCAGGTCGTTAACCCATTCGAATCAGGAGAAATTGGTCAATGGAAATTTGGGCGATTTTTCCCCGTTTGGCGGCCATTTGGGACACAATGTGGATAAAACCAAAATTTCTATTGAATTTATGATAATGATACATTACATTCTTACTATTCAGTCCATTAATGGTGTTCTGCTGATTTACCGTCCTGAGATTGTAAGCCAAAATGTCCGATTGTTTGGCTCATTTTTGTTGTTTTGGACAATTTTGGCAGAACAAATAATTTTGGTAAACTTTTGTTTCCAGCATGTTATGGAAAAGTGTGTTTCTGACACATCTGTGAAAAGTTCAGGTCATCTGCCCATTTGGACCAGGAGGAATTGGCCAATAAAAAATGGGTGTTTTGGGGCAGTGTCTGGCAGAAAAAAGTTAATGCCAGAAGTGAAAAGCTTATTGTCAAAACAAAGTATAGTCCTCTGGGACCTTCCGAAGTTTTATCGAAATCTGTAATGGCCTTCTCGGGAATTCCGCTGTTGTGAAGTGTTGGAAAAAGAAAGAAAGAAAGAAAGAAAGAAAAGGGGGGAAATTTTTTTTTTTTTTTCGTACAATAACAAATGTCTTTCCCTTTTAGGAAAATCAAATAAGTTTACACATAATGTAAACTTAATAATAGCTCGTATCTAGCACCTGCAATACAGTACCAATAGAGTACTAGATGGGTGTGATTATGACTGCCGGCAGATCATAACAAGTTTACACTCTCATTCCTTTCTTTGTTCAAGGAAAATGTCCTGAACATTGCTCGGAAAACTTGGAAGGACCACAGACTGCGACAGTGTAACATGGCTCCAGTGAGATAGTTATAATTGCAGTTCAGTTCATTATAACATAAAAATGGAAAATTCGCAAAGTGGGTATAATTCGTCCATTATCATACTACTTGACCACAATTTTAGGGTTTCACACTGAAGTAGTTAGAGGGCCCCCTGGGACATTGTTTGTCATGTTATGGGACGTTACAGAGCATTAACTGGCTTTAGAAGGTTCATGAAGGTGTTACCTCCAGCCCAAACCTAATCACCCCGAAGGACTACACTGCCCGGTTATTCTGCTTTTAAGCAGTGTTTGTTGTGGAAAGCCATACTATCTCTATACTGACGGGTTATAAATTCAAAAGCTTAACAACCCTAGCAGGGCCACATTATGATTTTGTACGCCCCTGGGCTACAGATACCGTGAGACCCCCGGGGATAATTAACACAAGCACGCAAATCGAAGTTCGAATTCTTGAAATCAGTTTATTCATCTTCTACAACATAATGTCAACATTAGGCCCGCATAGATGGGTGCAAGTGTAACACAACAAAGAGAGAATAGATATTGTGATAATTTCCAGTATATTAAACAGTATATTAACTGAGCCATTTTAAAGAGATAATTCAGCATACAGAAACTTTCATTCTGCATTTATAAATGAAGTGACTTTTGAGAGTAAAATTAATTTCATTTAATCTCTGGAGGCCCTCAGCCACTCGGCTGCTGCTCATAAAACCCATGCCTTAATTCGGTACTGAACTTTGTACTTGACGATGAAACATTGCAATAACAATATCGTTACACACACAATGCAAACTGAATAATACGGCCAAGTACTTACTGTTCATCCAACAAAACAGAGTGTAATCTTAACTATCTAGAGAAACAGAAATTGCAGGGTAATTATTTAGAAGCCATTCAATAGAGCACCTCAACTACACCATCCCACTATCGAGGAGAAAGCGTCTAGTACTGTCTACACCTTTTACCATACCCAGTCGCTCGTTAAACAACCCAAAACGGCTTTCATTCAGCCTGTGGTATCTAACACTTGGGATACAGTACCGTCCGTGTACAGTAGATTGTGACCAACATTTTCGGAGCAGCGTCTCCACGTTTTCAGTGTTTGCTCTAGAAGGTATATTGAGCTCAGGCATGTTACTTGAACGTCCAGAAACCGAGCAAGTGCCCCGTGAGAACCCCAGGCGCATGAGCTCCTTTCATATTCGACCTGACAAAATGCGAAAATGGTGTCGCTCTTTATGTGCAACTATGCAGCAACTATTTGTGAACGATGAGTGAAAATGTCATGGAAATCCACCGAGAATTGGCAGAGATATAATCTTTTGATGAGAGGAGGTAATTGTTTGAATTTGGTGCTTTTTCTAACCGGTGCTTTTTGAACGAGGCAAGAATGGGCGCCGACTGATCGAGCCCTTTCTAGACTAGTTCCTCTTAAAAGTTATAACTGAGCATGATGGCATGGGGCAAATTTAAAGTTGCTTCTTCAATAACGTCGCCCAGGCATCCTGACACTAAGATAATCGTTTCAGAAATTAAAAGTGAAAAAAGAAAGCGCCGGCGCGAAGGTTAATGGCGAAACAGATTTACGAAAATTGGTCAGTTGGACCGTAATATTGCAGTTCTGACATACACCAACTATTTCGAGACTGCTGAATGCAGCGGCTTGGAATTTTCAGAATTTTACCTACTAATCCTTGCCGACACTTTGGTATTTGTGTCGAGTGTCCGGACCGCGTGGAAGTACATGTACCACGCATTGTGTGGAAACCGAAATACCATTCATCCGCGACTTGCACATAATGTCCCCTTTTTGTTGCGAAATTGCCTACCCTTGTCCCAAGTATGATTTTATGTTTGTGTATCGTCTATGCGACCTGTAGTTTCTAACTTTGCTATTTGTGAAAGTAACCTTTTCGCCAGTTTTGTTTTTTTTTGCGCTAGTTTGAGGGGGCCATTTACAACCAAATCCATCGATAACATGTTTCCGGATTTTTACATTTTCTGTTAGGGTATAAAATGAGCTACAAATTGCTGACCTTTATTTAAAAAATCCCGACTGAGATTCAGAGGTACAGGCGATTTGAACTAAGGTGGTTTTTGTCCATTTTCGGTCGATTTTGCCATGGTAACATCAACCATCGCGTAAAGGTCGGCTAAAATTCATCGGCAACGTTTCGGCTATGGTACATACAATCTAGCTTCAAAATGTCAGCTGGCTACCTTAAATAGTTATTGAGATATAGCGCCAAATGCCTTAACTGGTCATTTCTTTCAGAAAAATAGTTTCCCTTCTGAAATGCATGGTAATACCTGCAGAAAAAAACATGCTTTCCCCAAAATAAGCAGACTCTAGGGTTTCACAACTTTTGTTAATTTCGGCCCCATTTGTTTATGTTTATTTTCAACCGTTCTCCATAGTTTTGGTAATGAGGTTCAATATACAAGTGGAAAAGAAATGAATATATACACATGTCTGTGATGTGCTTCAAGCTACAGATGCTTCAAGATACAGTTACAATAATCGCATGTTGCGATGGATCTGTCCACATTCCTCCCTCTACCCTGCAGCCAACACATACACACATACCTGAACATTCATACCCATCAACTTTTCACACCTGCATCACACATACATCACCCCCACCCCCAACCCCCACCCCCCACCCCTTCACCCCCCCCCCCCACACACACACAGTTAGACCTGTTGACTGCAGAATTATTATGGAACATATGCGTAGAAAATTGTTTTTGTAACAAACTAGATCTTTGATCCTCTTTTTCACCTGGATGTTGGAAATTAACTCTCCATTTGTCAGTTATGAATCTAGGATTTCAAAAATGACCACTTTTGGTGGTCATTTTGGACACATTGTGGATAAAATCGAAATTTCCCTTTGCATTTAAGTAGGGTATAATGGAGTGTTCCACCTCAATTTTGTGGGCTGGAAAAGTTAGGTGGGCTGGAAAAGTTGAGTTATTTTGGGAAAACCTCAATTTTTCTGGTAAAAAAAGTTGATTTTCTTGGAAAATATTGGGTGTTTCCCCGAAATAACTCAATTTTCGCCCGAAAACCCTGAGTTTTTTTCCGGAAAATGTTTGAAATTCGAACATTCCTGGCTGACTTTTCGGCGGAATTTCTCGAAAATGTCTAAAAAATTCGCTGTTTTGAAAATTCACTTTTTCATAAATTTAACACTGATTTTCCCATTGGGGTGAATTTTTCGAATTTCCTGGAAGGGGTTTTTGCACGATTGTGACCGGAGACAAGATTCGCACTGAGATTCTCATTGGCAAAAATTCCGAAAAGACATACTTTTTTGCGGTCTTGAACTGAGAAAAAGACGCGATCGAGCGTTGATTTCCATGGGAAAAAGATTCTCATTCGACCGGGGAATCGTAAATTGGGCTGGTAAAGTTGGCCGATAGAGATCGCGCGTCCAAGTGTATAATTAGTTCGATGGCGATCTGGAAATGAGACATATATATATATAAAACAACATTAAAAAAATATAAGAATACAAAAAATAACTGTTTTTTCATTAAAAAAAAAATAAAATAAAACAATGTTTCAACACATCGGAGATTCGAACCGAAGGGACGAATTCGTTCGCGAATTAATCCTGAGTAAGAAGAATATTCAGGCGCAGGATAGGGCCAGGCGCTTGGGAGAGATGGGATTGAGACGAGAGACGACCAAGTTGCTCAGACCCGTCACCGAGGTTCAGGAACGAGCCAGGAAAGAGATCGTTGAGGAATTGAGACCCATAAAAGAAGGTTCTCAAAGGATGGCTTCGATCCCTGGTAGTTTTGTATCGAGAACTTTGTCCGAATTCACTCCGATGGGAATCGAGGCCGATCGAAGTAGCGTCGATAGCGACGCTACTCCGACGGGAATCGAGATCGATCGAAGTAGCGTCAATAGCGACGCTTCGACCATTGTTAGCATCAGATCTGACGACAGTAGTAGTGGAATCGTGAAGGATCCAATGTTTGGATTTCGTCACATCCGCGATAAAACTTTCGTGGGTGACACGGAAGTATCGCATGAAGGCGACTATGTGATCGTCGGTTCGAAGATGTACGAATTGACCGACGGACTGTGTACTCTGCTCGCTCACCAGAGACCTGCAGATTACACCGATGAGGATTACAGCAATTACGGAGACATTCTGTTTCAGACCCACGCCATGAAGAGGAACAAGGATCCAAACGAGATAAGTCCGAAGGATAGTAGAGGTTACCAGTGGAAGTAAGTGGTGACACCCATATGGGAGGAGAATGAGAGATTCGTGAGATTGGAAAGGAAATGACCAATACGATATTTTTTTCGCGCGATCCCGATGCCTTGTCGGAGAGACTGAGATTGTTGATGGCCAGCAGAGAGGCCGATAACACTGGAGTGGATAACGAGATAGTGAGCGCGTGCGACGAATTGTTGAGGCAGAAGGTCTTGACTAGGAAGGATTATAAAGTGTTGATGAATCGTTTGAAATAATAAAAATAGTAAGAGAAAAGAAAAAAAAATATTCATATTTTTTATTCAAAAATAATAAAAAAACGAATTTTAAAAAAAAACAAAAAAAAATGTTAGTGATGAATAACAGGGCATACGCTAAATCTTACGTCTACGGTGGGTCGGGCATCGTGGATTCGATGCTGTGATTTTTAACTCCTAAATGCACTGGCGATGCCGCAAAACAGATCGCCTCGAGCGCTCTCAAAATTGGAAAGAAGATGGCGATCGATGCGGGTAAGAAAGCGGGGACCGAAGCGAGTGGTAGAATAGCTTTAGAATCTCGCAAGAGAGGTGCCGATGCATTGATTAATAAATTGATAACTCCACCACCTGCCAAACGATCGAGAATCGAATCGAATCGAGAGGCTGACGGGACTTCTATGATGATGTCGTACCGATACAAGACTTAGCTAAAATGATGAAAGGATCGGGATTGAAAGTGATTTATGAATAAAAAACTTTTATAAATAATATATATAAAATAGGATTTAAAATAAAAAAAAAAATTAAAAAAAAACATAGTTCAAAATTGAATTTAAAACATAGTTCAAAACATAGTTCAAAAAACTGGGAAAAAAATGGATATCAAAGGCATGTCTTGGAATGACGCAATGACCAAGAGGTGGAATGACGAGTTCTTTCCCAAGAGCATAAGAGGTCTGATAGTGGAAAAATCGAAGACCAATCTCTTTATGAATCTATTGTTGCAACCTGACTGGATGGATTACGACAGATTATTTGTTCTCGGCAAGAGTCTCTTTCAACCGGAATACAGATTGCTTCGAGAGTGCATGAATCGTAAATTACCCAAGGACGTCATGGCGTGAATGTTCGACAGTCGAGACGAATTCGAAGGACACAAGACTTTGAATATATTGGAAGGGGCGTCGATAGAACTGACTAGGAAAAACGCCGAGTGTTCGAATGTGGAATGTCTGTTTTACGAGAACGCCGATGATGTGCCCGATCCCAGACAGTTGAAGTCGGAGAATAAGAATCTCATGATCTTCGACGATCTGCTGTTGGAGAGACAAAATCAATGCAAATCATATTACATTCGAATACGTCACAGCAACATGGATTGTTTCTATCTGTCTCAGAATTATTTTCGACTGGCGAGACAGATGATAAGGGAGAATGCTAATTTTCTGTGTCTCTTTCGTCAGGATCTCAAGAACCTCAATCACATCTATGGAGATCACGTGGCCAATGACATGAGCAGGGAAGAATTCAGGAGATTCTGTAAGAAGATGTGGGAGAAAGGACTTCACTATTTCGTGATTATCGATTTGACTAGCGAATTTAACAACGGAAAATATCGAAGCGGATTCGACGATTTTTTTTTATAATTCCGATAATAATAGAGAAGAAAATAAAAATAAAAAATAAAAAAATATCGATAAAACATAAAATATATAAATAAATAAATAATAAAATGTCAGAACATCTATTAGAACAGATAGTTGAGAATACGGCTGCGAAAATCGTAGTGAGTCACGACACAACTCAATTCACTCGAAATTCGAACCTTCCATCGAATTGAAGAAGGAAAAGAGATACGAGATGGCGTTGGTTAATCTCGAGACTTACTATTCGTTTCCCAACATCACCAAAAATAATAATGCGTTCAAGTATTCTAACAGAGTGGAGTGGTTCAAGATTTGAATTCCCAAAGGGAGTTATGACATAGATGATCTGAACAGTCACATCCAGACGAGACTGAAGACCGACAGTCACAGAAGCAAGATGATAACACTCGCTACCAATTCGAGTACTCTACAGATGATATTAGACTTGGGAGATAATTTTCGAGTGGATTTTAGTGCAGAAGATTCGATCGGCGAGATGTTGGGATTCGATCAAAAGATGTATTGAGGTCACGCCACGTCCGAAAATATGGTCGACATTCTCGTTATCAATCGCATTTTAGTGAATGTCAATGTGGGAAGTTACGTCGACGGTAGCGCTCAGCCTACAATCTACTCATTGTTTCCGGACGTTTCACCAGGTTACAAGATCGTGTAGCAACAACCTTGAAATCTCGTCTATCTACCCATGATTCTGGACCTGCTGTATAGCATCAAAATCACTTTAACGGATCACAACGGCGATCTGTTAGATCTCCAAGGAGAGAGTGTGACTATACAATTTCACATCAGAGAGATATGAAAAAAAATAATAATAAATAATTTGAAAATAATATTTTGAAAAAAAACTATATTGTTTTTTTTTTTTAACTAAAAAAGTTTTAGGTTTATTTGAATATTATATAAAAGAAAAAAAAGAAACTTATAATATTAATAATTTTGAAAAAATATATATATAAAATCAAATCAAATAAAAAAAATAATAAAATAAATATGACTCGATATGTAATTAAAAACTTGAACATATCAGAAGGACAGAAAGCTAAACTTCACAGAGCGTTGATAAATCGAGGCGAGGCCATTAGTTTAAATTCAGTCTTCAAGATCTGGAGAGCGGCGGTCGCAATCAAATTGCCTGGACTAAAACTCAAAGCAAAATGATGGACAACGTGATTCGTAATCGAATGGGAACGACAGTGAGACTGAGTCCCGTTCAATTGAGACATAATCTGTGAATGAAAGGTGGTTTCTTACTGCTATTGGCGGTACTCGCCACCAAAGTATTACCCATTCTCACAAAGATGGTGTTGCAGGCTCTGGGCGTGGGAGCTCTCTCAGGACTAGCTAGTTCGGGAGTCGACAAAATAATGGGTAGAGCACTGTTTTTGAAGAAGGGAAATGGACTGTTTTTTGAAGAAGGGAGAAACCATGTGTCACGTAGACGTTGAAGGTAAAGAATCGTATCTAGGGCCTGTGAGAAAGGGTGGTGGTGATGCTTTCGGCGGAGAGGGTCTCTATCTGAAGACCGGATAGAATGTGGAACCGATTGGTGAAGGGTTGTTGTTGGGTCAGAATTCGCCATTAAAGAATATACCGCTTTTGAGTATGTTATTATAAAAAAATAACAATTAAAAAAACAAACTCTAATTTAAAAAAAAAAATGAAGCGAAAGGAGAGAAAAAAAAACATCTCCCAACAGACGTGTTAACAAAACATTCGTTTTACGAAAAACTTTTAGCTTTTTCTGAACATTTACTCGAGTACGCATTAGAAAGAATTCAATTGGAACAAATCGTACACAACGCATGTTTAAACATGTATGGACTGATGTTTTCATTAATATTGTTATTCATATGCCAGAATCAAACCTATTTCGAAAATGTCGAAATGATGAAGTGTACGAAAGAAAAAAATGTGTCTTACCAAGATTATCACATGACTATAGATATCCTAGATCATTTAAAATACGAAGTGAAACTTGGAGAATGTTACAACTACGCAAAATATCCTTACATTATTTTTTGTGCGAAAAACGTAGTTAATGTATTCGATCGTGGTGGTGATGAATATATTGAAAAATCCATTCGCACATGTTTTGAATTTATTTGCGGTATTACGCTCATTCGCATCAAATAGATCGTGCATCGAATTTACGAAAAGGTTAAAAATCATTATCAGTTATTACTCATATCATTCTAACGATGACGACGACGATGACAATAAAATAAATGGTTTTATCAAAATACGAAAAGCATAAAATCCTTCTTTCAAAAAAAATATCATCTCTTTCCTATAATACACGCGATCATAATAGACAAGAAGTATTCGTTCATTCAGTTGATGATGTGATGAGTAGAATGTGTTGTTATAAAAAACGTAATATATATATATATGAAAAGAAAATAAAAAAACAAATAATCCGAAAAAAAATAATACAAAAAAAAAATAAGAATATAAAAAAATTATGAAAATTATTTTTTTAGGACTTAGAAATTTTTTTTTATATATATATATAATAATTATGAGTGAAACGAACGCTTCTGTGGAATCGAGGGCTTCGTTTCTTCGAAGAGCACTGTGCAGAGCTTACACGATCTGCATGAATAAACAACTTTCTCAGGTTTTTCACAAAAGATGCCTCGGCTGTCGGGAGGATAGAGATTTTAACCATGTTAATCATTCGTGTCTTACGATGGAATGGGAAGACATCATCACAGCGTATTTCATGCCTAATTTGGAAGAGATGGGGTTAGCTCATCGAGGTCTCACCACTGATGACAGGGGACGTGTTTTGGAATTATTGTTGAAAAAGGGAAACCACTAAAAAAAAATTTTCGCTAAATAATAAGGAATGAAAATGAAATAAAAGCAGATTGTTAAAAAGATAGATATAAATAAATAAAAAAAAATAAAAAACGCAAACTTGAAGTAACAAAATGTATCCACCATTAGAGAAGTCGAGTGTTGAGCCCCCGGCACCTTTTCTACCACCTCTGCTGAACGAGGAGAAAGTGACAACGTGGCCCAGAGGTATTGAATTGAACAAATCAATATAATTCAGTTGTATCTGACATGAGAGAGGTTCTCGTCGTTCACTCAATAAGAAATGTTCGAGATTAGAGAAATTTGTGAATGGTGTGGATTTGACTCTCATCGTGGCCTCTATGGGTTTGAATGTTACTGGAATCAGTCTATTGTCGACCCCGACATTTCTCTTCCGGTCGTGTTGGCTGTAGAAGAACTGGCTTTGACTGCCGGATTCGTTAGTACAATCGGAAACTTTTTCGCTAAGAAATTATCTATAAAGACCAGGAATCATGAAAACATCAGTATTTTGGCCGATGCAAAGATCGACACCATGTCAGATAAGATCTCCTGGACGTTGAAAGACGGTAGGATTTCGGACGGCGAATACGTCTAGAGATTGAACAAAAACAAAAATACGAAGTCATAAATGCGAATATAAGAGTCAAGAGTCATCAGATAACGAAGGAACAACTGAAGGATTCTCTCATGGAAAAAGGTAGGGAAGAAGCGAGACAATCGTTTCGTAAATTGTTGGACACCAAAAAGATTCCGGAAGGAGCAATTGAAAAAAAAAATATATATAAAAGAAGAAAAAAATTTAAAAAAATAAATTATATATATAAATTAAAAATTCGAAAATAAATAATTAAATATATACGAAAAACAAATATATTGTGTCAAATGCAAGAGAGTTCCCGATACAGTTAATGTTAAAAAGTACTGACAAAAAATAACAGACCCATGCTTCACATAACGTGTAAAGTGTGTGGTTTGACCAAGATGCAATTCACCAAATGCATTGCTGGCCTGACGAATAATCTGATTAATAATCTACCCTTCGAAATGCATCTGCCAGGACATCAATTCACGGGACCTGGCACGAAATTAAATAAGAGGTTGAATCGAGATCTGACTCCGAAATCTTGGAGCAAACCCATTAATAGGGTGGATTTGGCTGCTTACGCTCACGATCTGTGCTACGCTAAACATCCCGACATTGAGCCTCGTAATCGAATCTGCAATAAAAACATGTTGATGAAAATGAAAAATATACCGAATCCCACTAGGAGAGAGAGAATCGAATGCTCGCTGGTCGGTAAAGTGATCGGTACCAAACTTCGATTCAGATGCTTTGATTAAACAAAAGTGTCCAGAAAAAAAATATTAATGAATGCATTGGCGGACGAACTACACAAGCCCGTCATGCATACATTACGATGGAGAAGGGTGTTCACGAATGGTGTGGATCAGATTTGGTCGGCCTATCTGATTGATATGAAATCAGTTTCGAGATGAAACGAGGGCGTTAAATACATACTGATGGTCATCGACGTGTTTTCGAAATACGGATGGGTGAGAACTCTGAAGAATAAATTGGGAGCTTGCGTGGCCGAGGCTCTGAAGAGCATATTCGCAACGTCTTCTCAAAAACCGAATAAATTGTGGGCGGACAAAGGGAAAGAATTTTACAGTGGTCACGTTCATCAGTTGGCCGACCTCTATTCCGTCAAAAACGAAGGGAAAGCTAACATGATCGAATGTTGGAATAGATCCATGAAGGAAATGTACAAGTATTTCACCGCCAATTTTACCAAGAAACATATCCATTTCCTGGCCGAACTGGTTGAAGAAAACAACATGTGACCCAGATAGGTCAATATGATGCCCGCTGAAGCTAGCGATCCTCGATATGAAAGATGCGTCTTAGTGAATCTCTATCCCGAAAGGATTAAGATCAAGAAGGAGTCCAAACCACCGAAATTTGCAATCGGCGATCAAGTGAGAATCACTTCTTATAAGTCACTCTTCGTGAAAGGTTACACTCCTCGATGGACCGAGGACATCTTTACGATCGTTAGAATATTTCACACAGATCCAGAGTTTTACAAAATAGAAGAGTTAAAGGATGACGAAGATGGCAGCAGAGAAATCATTGAAACATTTTACGAGAAGACGGAATTTTAAAAACACACATATAGTAAGGAAACAAAAATAAATAAATAAAATAATAATTGAAAAAAAAATTATAATAAAAAAGCAAACGAATTAACAAAAAAAACATGACGAATATATTAGATATAACCAAGGGTCTATTGAGAGACGAAAGCATTCAAGAATACGAAGTTCATGAGTATGAACCCGTGACAGGAATGTGTCTAAACAATGCCAGAGAGATAAGAATCAATGTCGAGACTCAAGGTCTGTTCGTCCACCCCAGCAAAAGTTACATAGGGATACAGGGACGTCTCACCAAGGAAGACGGACGTGATTATGCTCATGTCGATGTAGTCACTCTAGCCAATAATGGCATGATGCATCTGTCCAGTAGTATAAAATACATGCTGTCGGAACAAGAGATAGAATCCGTGTTTCATCCCGGGCAGGCCAGCACGATCTACGGACTCTTGACTATAAAGGCGATTTTTCGAAATATAAAGGACTCAATCAATTGTGGGTGAAAGACATGGTCGCCGACATGAATGCAGCTAATGCCCGTGCCACCATGAGATTCGACTATGTCGTCAAAACGTCGAGACCCAAAGGAACGTTTTCGTACAGGATAACTCTGAAACACATATTTGGATTTGCAGAAGATTACAATAAGATTCTCTACGGATTCAAACACAATCTGACATTGGTTCGAAAAGGAAACGACGAAGCCATCATGAGACATGCCGCGAACGATGCGGATAAGGTACATCTGAACAAGATATCTTGGTTCGTTTCACACGTGCTGCCTTCAATCATGGAGAAAACACGTCTCTACAAGATCATTGAATCGAAGAATAAATTACCGGTGGGATTTAGAATGAGACAGTGCGACACGGTTACTATTCCATCGTCCACCACTCAGTTTGATTGGAGATTGACCGTAAAATCTGCTTCGGAAAGACCACGATTCATCGTAGTGACATTTCAGACTGATATGGATTGGTCTCAAGAGAAAAATCCTTTTCTGTTCGATCATTGTAACTTGAGAAACATGCAGGTATTTCTAAACGCCATGAGATATCCAGCCATCGATTATAACGCCTCTTTCGATAAGAACGATTTATGCAGGCTATACGTCAACGATTTCAGAAAGAAATACCATCGGCTGGACGAATTGATGGGTAATCCTAACTTCACTCCCACCGAATACAAATCGATGTATCCTCTGTTCGTATTCGACGTTAGTAAACAGAGCGAGTGACTCAAGAGCAGCGTCTTAGACATTCAGATCTAGATGCAATTCAAGAGGAATGTCCCAAAGACAACCGAGGCTTTTGTCCTAGTCCTGTCGGATACAGAGTTATAATTCGAATCGGAGGGACAAAAAATGTCCATCATTAATTTTGATGAAAAATAATAATTATTAAAAAAAAAAAAAATTAAAATACCCCAAAAAAGTAATAAATAAAATAATTAAAAATCCCCCCCCCCCCCCCAAAAAAAAAAATGTAATTGGATTTTGAGAGATTGAATATTCCAATTACATTTATTTATTTTTTTTATTTTGAGTTGTCTCCTCTGCATCACAAAAGTAATTATATATATTTCTTTTTTTTCAGTGTTTATTTGGAGGATTGAGTTCAATCAACAGAGAGACCATGGAAGTGGTGGCTTCGGGACTATTGGTTTTTGTCTTGAAATTGATCCTATTGTGTGGTATATTTTATCTTTTCCATAATGGAGATCAAAGTTCAGGCATCCGACATGTGCACGGGATCTGCCAGATTCGAGAGTTCGTGTCCTCCCATGTCCAGTTTGGTTCCATGATATCACCCTTTCTCCAGACCATATGTTTGTCCGAGTACTGTCTGCTGACCACGCTGGAAGCGAATTCTGGTCCGTCATCAAGACCGAATAGATTGTAACCATCCACGTTAATGCCGGTCTCCATAGTTCTTTTGGATTTTTTGTTCAGATACAATTCGTCGACTTGAGATTTCAGATAGGATTGAGAATCCTGTAGGGCAGAATCCACATAGCCTTTGTTGACTGCCATCAAGTCTTCATCTGCATCGTCGATCTGGGACAGATTCAATATCTTATTGAATCCCGCATCAAGATCCGATTTAATTTCTAGCTCATCGTTATTCTTTGTCAGCACCAAGTCTCCATATTTTTTGGTCGCCACATCATTGGGATTCGTGGGAACTGACACATTGGTTATCTTGTTAGAATTCACATTCAATTCGAACTGCATCACTTTAGGAACATAGCGATCTCTCAGATGTTTACTGATTCTCGTGTGAGCATTGTCCGCATATCTTTTAGTGATGGCATCGGTCGAATCTCTAGGATCCGCTAGGTTCACCACTTGTTTAGATTTCAAGTCGAGATCGTCCATCATGTCTTTATTCACGTAATTATCTTTCATGTTCTGCCGGAAATTTCGTCTCCTCTATCGACGTATTTTTAGTCGCAGCACCTGCCAGATCGATCGGTTCAGAAAGATTGTAGATTTTCTTATTGTTTAAGTTTAAAGGTTCTTCTCGAGGTACGTATCTCTGACCGTATCATTCGCCCAAGTCGGCAATGTCACCGCTAACTTCGACATTTTTATTTTCTTTCTAGAAGGACCTTCATTATCATCATGTGACCAAATTTATCGACTGCCATGTTTGTTCTGTTTTTATATTATTATTTATTGTTTTTTTTATTTATTTTTTATTATTTTAATTATAACTTCTTTTTTATAACTATATTTTAAATAATAACTTTTTTTTATTTTATTTTTTTATATTCTTTATTTATATATATATATCATTTTTTTTCCTTCAATGTAAATCATTGAGAATATCCTGAAAGTGATCTCCTTCCGACCATCTCTTGAGAACGTAGAGACACAGGTGACTGCAAAACACTATTCGGCGCATGCACTCATTCGGTATTGCAAATAACTGACATTAAATACTTCCTTATTTCTATCGGCGGCGAGATTCCGTAGCAATCGAAATAATCATTTTTGTTCTGATTGGAAAACCATGTGACCCAATGCGTGCCTGCACCTCTGATATCATCCAGATTTCAAATTCCGCATTCCAAATCGTCTTTTCTCCTCGGTAAGGCATCTCTAGAAAACACACCTCAAAAACATTTGATTTTTAAATCTTTCGCCGCCTTCGACATTGAATGTTGGATAGGGGTTCGTTTGGTAAGACGACACCTTCTATGGATATGTGTTTTATTTTCTTATTCATAAATATTTTTTATTCTTTTTTTTTTAATTTATAACTCGCGACTTTGTTTTAACTTACAACTTTCTGATGTTTTCAGTCGTACTGCATTCATCCTCTCGAATTTGGGGAATTATCGTGGAATAATGTCTGAGTGTGAAAGTGTGTATTTTATCCACAAATATAATTTTCCTATCATCGTCGGCTATCAACGCAATCATACTGATTTCTCTGGTGTACATCTATTACTTTTAGCTTCGAATAACAGTCATCTTTTTATATATCGTCGAACTTTTGAAAAGACACTCATTATGCTTGTCGAAAGTGGTGTTTTTATTTGTCACACACTCTTGAATGCCTTTACATCTCTTGATCTCTTCATCGTCAAGGAGATAAGCGTACAATTTTGGTCTCAAACCCACGAAATGGGTGATCTGTCTTCCACCGCTCTCGTCTTTGAATTTTCCCAAAGCCTTTTTATTGACACCCGTTAGAATCTTAGACGGCTGATAATTACTTGTGTAGAACCATTCATTCACGTCTGGCGCTATGTCCTCATCGACGTCTCTAGTGTCTATCTCGTAAGCTAGACTGTCCATGTCGGTGAACAATAGTTTGGCTGTTGAATCGAACGTGGATTTGATGTAATCGTAGTGAAACTCGTACATCAACTGCTTGCTGGCGTCCAAGATGGCCGCTCTGAGATAACAGGGTTTGTCGGACTCCAGATACGTCTTTTGCATGTGTACGGCCACTAGATTTTCATCGAATATGGTTCTATGTTTATAACTGGGTTTCGAGATTAATTTTCTAAATCTCTCTTCAGACAAGACGAGTCAAATGTCAGTTCTATTCCTAATGTTTTCCAAGGACTTCCCGTACATGCAATTGTTCATGAGTTTGAAGAAATCTTTTTTTGAATTTGCACTCAGCATGTATTGTTAAATTCGTGTTGAGATCGATGTATTTTTTCATCCAAGGCTCCTCGTTGAATCGAATGATTTAATGCACGTCGATTAATCTCATCCCTCGATCGATGTGATATTTCAGATTTTTGCAATAGACCACATAATTGCGTTTGTGATTTAAATTGGGAATTAGTTTTTCGATGCCGTTCATTTCCACTCATTCGGGAGCCAGCGGATAATTGTTGTGTAGATCATGTAGCATTTCCGGATAGTCCAAATCGACTTCTAGAACACAAGGATAGTTTCTCCATTTTTGTTTTTCTTCTAATGTTTCTACCCATTTGACATTTATGATCGGTAAAGGTTTACTCATGGCCCAACCGTACAAATTATTAGCATTCCAATACTGTATATATTTACTCGTTTTTCTGAGTCGCAGTCTTTTCCCATGTGAGAATTATTAGCTTTAGTATATCTGGTGGAAATCATAGATATGCCACCCCTTGCGGCCTTTTCAAACATGAGCAACATGTCGATATCCGTTAATAATTCCTATTGGACTTCGGTCGTCTTCAAAAGAGCATCCTAGGCAAGTCTGGGTGCCACGAAATACCAAGCCGGATCTGATTCGTAATATCGACTACACACTCGTCGAAAATTTTCGAACACGTCAGCCAAGAGAAGCACGTCGGTTTTCAGATAGAAGTCATGATAATTTCTCATGGATTTCATGTCGAATAATCTCCACACTTTTTGCATGTGTTCATAATCGTCATCGGAAATGTCAGACTGGTATAATTTCGAATAAAAATCTCCTTTAGGAGGTAGAGTGGTGTCGTCGAATTTCTCGAGATCACACATGTAATTGTAAGGGTAGACACCTTTCCTCAATATGACATCCACCAATTGTCGTTGATCAACATGTTTACTCGTGTTTTTTTTCTCCCTACTCAAACTGTCTACTAATTTTTCTAGACTGACCGGTATGAATTTATAACTGTTGATGAAACGTATCTCTCTACGGATGGGAATCGTTTTCTCAGTCAGTTCATCGACAACTCTCTTTTAATCAACAATTTATAGTGAAGGAAATGTATTTTTCGTCGCTTTGCGCGATGCAGCTCAACTCTCCGTTGGTGAGACCTATATTTTTCATAAACAGGTGACTGTCATAGCCTGAGAGATTGTGAAAATATCATCGGATAGAACTGAGCATCTCAAAATCTTAAATTACATTTGTTGGGAGCCGCGCCACGGAACAGACCAGTATAGTAATTGTGATCTCTAACTTTTTTATTATTTTCAGACTCATTATCGAATGATTGTCTACAGATGTGATATTCAGTGGTTTCGTTGTATTCTTGCTGTTGCTCTGGCGTGATGATTATGACTCTGGATTTTTTAAATTTTTCATATAATTCTTGAATTTTCGATTCAAACTCTTCCACGAATTTTTGAGCCACGTCGTCGCATTCCAAACGTTTAGTGTAGATGAATGGACTTGACGATTCTCGATCGTCGAAATAACATTTCACGTAATAACAATAGTTTGGAGGTACATTCTTCGAATATTTTAAAACGCTCGTCGGGCTGGCAATAATTCAATTTTGTGGTGAAACATTCGAAATCGTCATAGACGCCGAATGGCGGTTCTAATCTTTTATTGCGGTTGCGAAAGTCCACGTAAGTGTTAGGTTTCGGCATTTCGACAGCAACGCTTCGCTTTTCGTTCCAATATTCCCGATGATGCGTCAACGATTTTTGACAATGGAATGAATTCATGCAGTTGAGACAGAAAAAACTCTTGCCCGTACGTTTAGTAGTCTGCATCGACAGCAATCGACTCATATTTTTAATCCAGCAATAATGTTGATTTTCACTCTCGAAAATTAATAACAAATTAACAAACTGTTCTCTCTCTTTGTGTGAAGTCAGTCTGAGAGGATAGACTATTCCTTCTTTATACTCTTTGTCGTATCCCAAGACGTTCACGGCCACGGTGGGATTTAGCTTTTTGAAATGCTTGATGTCTTCCAACCATGTTGGGAAAGGCATTCCGATCCAATTGAGATTTTTACAAGTCTTTGCATACTTGGAAACTCTATCAGCATTCTTTTCCACGGGATATAAGGCTGATGTGATCGCCCATTTGAAACACTCGCTCTCATCTTCATTTCTCACGTTAATCACAGCATTTTTATTAGATACGAAATAATGCAATTTTATACAGGAAGACGTTCTCAAAGGGTCGTGTCTGTCCACGTGAATCTCGAGATTCAATACCTTCTCGAACGTCCATCCACTTCTCTTGTCTTGGTAAATAGCTATAGATTCCAACATCTTGCCTTTCATCACTTCATTAACATCGGATAATTCGTCGTCTCTAAACACAGTCTCGATTTTAGATTGAAAATAGGCATCTTACACCGTGCCCTCACCCGTGTCCACGTCGACTCTTTTCATCAGACAATGCAAGATCATTTTTATTTTTAGACCCATAACTAGACGTTTTCGAAATACCTCCAACACTCCATCCTTCGCCCGTTCCATGAACGATTCGGGATCGAGTTTTGCAAGACTGGTAATCATATCGAAAGTTTTAAAAAATCCTTTAATGGTGACATCTCGTTCTATCGGAATCAACGATGACTCTAACGCTTTGATTACGATTCCCTTTATCGCATCCTGTCCTTTTTTTCATTCACCGCTCTCACGACTGCATCCATCGTTTTTTTGTAATGAATCGTCATCTCAAACTGCATCACTTTTCATTTTTTTTATTCTCTTTCAAAACCTCCCGCTCCACTTTTCATTTAAGAGCCTTCTTCTTAGTTTCCACAGTCGTTTGTCATCGTTTTGTCACTGCCTTCTCATTTTTCATGATTCAAGTTTTTGTGGCTGCCGTAGATCTTTCGTCCATTCCCTTTTCGTTGAGCAAATGACAAATGCATTCATCTCTTTTCATGTATTTAACACCTTTCAAATTCAATGACTGATGCACTTTGGCTTGTAATTTCACCAGTGTTAGATCACGGGTCTCCTCATGCACGGCTTCAATGAATTGTCCTTTGGTTCTGTAATGGCTGTAATTTTTAATTCCTAGATTTCTACAGCACTTTTTCAACTCGGGTATGGTAGACAAATATAACTTTTCCACGACAGACGTTTTTGTTTTTATCATTTTTTTTGTGTTAAACTTCTTATATATATATATATATATATATATATATATATATATATATATATATATATAGGTTTTTTTTCATTTTTTTGGAGGAATTTTTAAACTTCTTATTTAATATATATATATATATATATATATATATATATATATATATATTTTTCTTTTAATGAGAACCAATTTTTTTTAATGAAAATCAATTTTTGTTAACACAGAAAACATTTAACACAAAAATAAATTAAGACGATTAGGTACGTCGCATCCGAACTAATCATTTATACCTCCACTCAAAAAAAAAAAACATTTGACGACTGAGTCCCATCAGTAACGCAAAAAAAAATGTATACCACAGAAAACGAGTACTACCTCACTTCTCACTTCAGTCCAAACAGAGGTTAATAGTTACACGCATCAAAAACCACTCACCCCAGATTGTATATTAAAATAAAATCCATCGACTTAACATTTTTCACTTTGTTCAGTAAGCAATGCAGGCTTTTTGAAAACCAGTTCTGTTTTTCAAATAAAACAGCACAATAAAAATATCCGGGTGTTCACACAGCGATACGTGCGTGGTTATATATAACAGTGCACACTTCAAAGTGGGGAAACATCTGGATAATTTTATTGTGCAAAATGAACAGTCTGAGTGAAAGAGCAATCATTCGATTCACACCTGTAGAATCATGCTCGATTGAAATATTAACCGAGCTTGAAAACACACACACACGTCCCCCAACTGAAAGAGAGAGAGAGAGAGCGAGAGAAAGAGAGAGAGAGAGAGAGAGAGAGAGAGAGATAAAAAGCACTTTAATGGGTTTCTCGAGTCGAGATTCAAAAATCTATCTATAATGGACTAACTCTCTTTCATAATTTCACATCCGTTACGAGCATGTCAACTTTAAAGCTATCATCTCCTCGCTGATAAATCCACTGGAAAACGAGATTCACCCTCTCGAACGTCCGTCTTTCCTCGCTGATCAGATTCAATCTATCGACTACTTCTTTAGAGATATTCGGATATATATCACTCCCGTAGAATAGCGACAAATCTTCTGGGTCGAAATTTTCTATCTTCTCTGGGAGGATGGCCAATAGATCATCTTGACATCCGTACATAAAATTCAGGGCAGTGTCGTTCAATTTCAAAGGCAATACATATTTGTCCTATTCCTCTGTCAACCCACTCGTCTTCACGTCCTTCAATTCGATGGCATCGTGCAATTGCACATCCTTCAATTCGATGGCATCATGCGATTGCAGTCTATAAATTTTACTATCCATCTTTGAATATCTTTCGACTTTCTTCAATTTTAATGCAGATTTTGTACGTATTGTTGATTTCATGACTGATTTTTTTTTTTTTTGTCGTCGTTTTGTTGAATTTTTTTTATAAAAATATTAAATTTTGTGTTTTTTTTTTTTTAAATGATAATAATTATTAATTGTAAAATATTTTTTTCAAGTTTTAAAGATTTTCCCGAAAAAACAGGGTTTTCCGGTGAAAATTGAGTTATTTTTGGGGAAAAACCCAATATTTTCCAAGAAAATCAACTTTTTTACCAGAAAAATTGAGGTTTTTTCCAAAATAACTCAACTTTTCCAGCCCACCTAACTTTTCCAGCTCACAAAATTGAGGTGAGCTGGAACACTCCAATATACCCTACTCATTTATGAGAATGCTAATTCACAGTGCCGAAATTGTAGGCCAAACTGTTCGATTTTGAGGCTTGTCTTTGATGATTTGGAAGATTTTAGTAGAAAAAATAATTTTGGTAAACTTTTGTTACCAGTTGGTTATGGAAAAGTTTATTTATGACAAATCTGTGAAATCTCCAGGTTATTAGCCCATTCAGACCAGATGATGTTGGTCAATAAAACTTTGGGCATTTTTTTCTCGTTTGGCAGTCATTTTAGACACATTGTGAATAAAATCGAAATTTCTTTTGCATTTATGATAATGATATATTACATTCTTACTATTCAGTGCTTTACTGGCATTCTGCTGATTCACAATCCTGCGATTGTAGGCCAAAATGTTCGTTTTTTGGCTCATTTTTGTTTTTTTGGACAATTTTGGCAGAAAAAAATAATGTTGGTAAACTTTTGTTTCCAGCATGTTTTGGAAACATTCTTAACATTCAGTCCATTACAGGCTTTTGGCTAATTCACAGTGCCAAGATTGTACATCAAAATGTTCGATTTTCAGGCCTATTTTTGATGTTTTGGAAAATTTCGGCAGAAAAAATGATTTTGGTAAATTTTTGTTTCCAGATAGTTACAGAGAATTTTATTTGTGACAAATCTGCGAAAATTTCAGTTCACTCGATCATTTAGACCAGGAGATATTGCCCAATGAAAAATTGGTTCTTCTGGGCAGGTTCTGTCAGAAAGAAAGTTAACGCCTGAGGTGATAAGCTTATCACAAGTAGAAAGCATAGCTATCTATCACCTTGCGAAGTTTTGTCGAAATCTGTGAGAGCGTTCTCGAGAATGCTGCTCTGCTCCTGTAAAGTGGTGGAAGAAAGAAAGGGGGAAAAAATCATACAATAACAGGAAAAGCCCCAAAAATACATGTTTACCCGTACAGTAACAAAATGTAATGTCTTTTCCTTTTAGGAAACGCCAAAAAATAATATTTGTTTTT
The DNA here is from genome assembly GCA_031216915.1 of Pictodentalium vernedei. Taxonomy (NCBI): domain Eukaryota; kingdom Metazoa; phylum Mollusca; class Scaphopoda; order Dentaliida; family Dentaliidae; genus Pictodentalium; species Pictodentalium vernedei. The sequence goes on from CM062294.1 coordinate 164,795,900, forward strand.
TTTTTTTGCCGTACAATAACAAATGCCTTTTCCTTTTAGGAAAGACCAAATTAAACTTAAGGGGGCGCGGGTGCTCAGTGATTACGACGTTGGACTTCAAACCGAAAGGTCCATCGCCAGGTGTAACTGTGTTGTGTCCTTGGGCAATGTGCGTAATCCCGATTGCACACGTCTGGGCACAGTGGCGCTGCGTACTAAAGCGTACTGAACGTCGATGGTGTAATTGTCTTCAGCCATTACTAACACTGCTTGCGCGGAGTTAGAACGATGATGTGTCTGACAGTTGCACGCCGCGGCTCGGTAGTTCTCTCCGGGTACTTCGGCTTTCTCCACCTGTAAAAGTGACCGAACGAAGTAGCCCAGGCTGTCAAAAGTGTCATTAATCCTCAATAATACAATTATATAAAGGGAGAGTGTGTGATTGCTTCTTTGTCCGTGTACGCGTCCGTGGCCATCCAGAAATGTCCGTATCCGTATGCAACAAGAATTTTTCAATCGCATTGACGGGGCTATCCGTCCTGGGACTCGTCGCTCCGTTAGTTCCCGAAAAAGCAGTGTCATATCTGTGTGCATTTTGCGTGATATGTTTTCACCTCGACGTGTTTCAGATTTCGAAAAACTCATAAACCTCCTCCTGGTTGGCGATGGCAACAACTTTGCGTTCACGTTTACTTTCTTGACTTCAACTACACAAGCTTTTATTTTTCATACAGCAAATGTGAATCAATATTCCATTCTCTACAAGGCTTTAAATCCACAGTAATAGCAGAACCGATACATTTGTCAGATAAGATTACATAAAGATGTACACGTGGTTGTCAAGCATCTGTCTTTGGCTATGTGCAGTAAATGTGAATGGTGAGTATAGTTAAATTACCCCTTGAGTTGGAAGAATGTAATGTTGTATGATAAAATACCTATATAGAATCAGATTTCTTAAAGCCACTTTAGCAAATGCATTACTTGGCATGAAAAAATGCATAATTCTGATTTTGATGATACAGTAAAGTCGGCGTGGACTGGTCGTAATCCTCGCGTAGACAGTGATGTCCACAAATGCGTTTACCAGGTAATAAAAATCAGCATCAGAAACATTTTAATTAGTGATGATTGTTCCTGTAATTAGTGTTTGCAATCTAATTTTATTGCGTCAGTGGAAGTATTGCCCATCCCGTGGAAAGTGACCAGTCCACGGCGGCCGTACAGTACTTATGTGTTTTGGCCTTGGCCACCCCACCTCTTGGAATGCCGATTTTCAAAAAGGTGCTGAAAACGCAAGATAGGTACCGGTGCTAATTTACGAATGCTTATCCAGTACATATTTTTAGAATGCCACCGGAAAGTAAAGGGGAAGGAGAAATCTGTTAATATTAAGCCACAAATAAATTTCAAACCAGGAATCCCATTACAATTATTTATTGTTACAATATGACTACTAAAATTGAAGATTCAAATTGGTTAGTATTAAGAGAATTAATCTTGTTTATGAAAAGAGAAGAAGTCAATCTTGTTAGGGCACAATACGTTCGTTTAAAGGTAACCGGGACATGTACCTGTCGACGCAACACAGACTCAGACTTCTGTAAAGTCCCTAACGGGATCCCATGTGTCGGAAAACATCTGCATACCACTAATGCTCTATATACCAGAATTGCAACATACTGAATATCATCCCCGTAGACCTATGCAAAATTACCCAATCATATCTACATCGCACCGGGCGCGCTGTGGCTAAGTTCGAATGGCATTGGACTTCAAACCGAAAGGTCCAGGTTCACTACTCGCCAGGGGTAACGGCGTCGTGTTCTTGAGCGAGGCACATAATCCCTATAGTAGAGGTAAAAGGGCCATTCGAGCAAAGACCCGTTTTTTTACGAAGGTAATTTCCCGCGTTTTTCGAGCTTATTTAAAACTGTCAGACACGAGATGACCCTGGCTTTCCAAAGTGTCATTATCTCCCAATAAATAAATAGATAAATAAATCGAATCTCGGAGATCGAGCAAAAATAAAATCTTAGGAAATCTTCGAGATCGCACAGTTCGAGCCCAGTCAGAGAGAATTCATCGCATGTTTTTCACAAGATGACAGCGCATATACGCGAATGCCGCCTAAGCAGAGATGGCATGACATCTTTTTTTTTTTTTTTTTTTTGACAATTGTGGGTTGAAAAGTCGCGCGTTGTCTCTTAGCATTGCTGAGAAAGTATGGATTAGGGCGAGTGTATATTTTGTGATGTTTTTTTCTTCTTTATAATAAATTTTGAATTATATTATGGAAAAAAAACACTTCACATATGCATTTTGGCCCCTCGACCCGACAAGGATGGGGGGGGGGGGGGAGGGGGGAGGGGGTTTGGGGGTCTATTGGAGTTTTGAAAACTTTTGAGTGATTTCTTGCAAAAAAAGAATATGCCACATGAGCCTTATGACCCTAGTTTGGTGGGGGGGGGGGGGGTGGAGTGGTCTATTTGAATGACGCTTTCTGCTTTAAAATTGCTTTAGAAGGATTTCAAGTGATGTAATGCAACAAAGGATATCCACATTGCACCTTATAGCCCTTTAGGGTGAGGGTCGATTTTCGGCGATTTTCTTTTCTGCTTTAAAATAAGGTTTGAAGGATTTCAAGTGTTTTGGGCAAACAAATAAGAAAATCACCATAAAACCTCTTGACCCCCGGTTGGGGGTGTCTTTTTAATGTTTTCCTAGTTTAAAATGAGTGTTGACTCATTTCAAATAATTTTATGACAATAAGGAAAAAAACATTCACCCATGCACTTTATGACTCTTTGACACCAGTCAGGGCGAGGGTCAATTTAGAAGATTTTTTGCCAAAAACGAAACTCGCAATAAGGCCCCTATGACCCCTGACCCCGTGTTAGTGGTGGACCGACTTGAATCATGTGTGTCTGCTTAGAAATGAAATTGGGTGAATTTCATAGGATTTTATGAAACAAATCAAATATTCACAATGAACCCTTTACCCCAGTTAAAACAGGGCTTGCATTTTTATCAGGCCGATCAGCCCTGGCCTGGTAATCGCTGCAAAAATAATCTGACGAGGCCGATGAATCGGTCTATCATCAATCTCTTGATTTTATCTCTCTCAGCGATTCAAGCCACAGGCGGTTTTGTAGAACAAAATAATTTCCGACAATGGGACAAATCGATCGGTCGATTCCATGTTTATTTTTGTATTTCTGCCGAGCGCAATAATGATGTGCATTCACAACGATAAAATGCCCAAAATGTTTTTGTCATTCACTCAAAGCGCCCGTGCTGAATCAAGTCAGAAGATATTCAGCACAGATGCGTGACATCAGTCTGCTATCAACAGACAATCAGCCATGGCAAAGAGAGCCATACAGTCGTCATTGTTCATTGCGCTTGACCTATTTATGTAAGAATGACTTGTTTCTCCATGCATGTATACATTTTATTTATTGGGGTTTAACAGCACTTAGCCATGGTCACCTTGTGTCTGACAATTTTACGGGTGGAGGAAGCCGGGGTACCCGGAGAGAGCCACCGAGCAACGGCGAGCAACTGTTAGACTTCCCAACGTACTAACTCCACACATGCACAGTTAGCATTTGCTGAAGACACGTGCACCATCGACGTGCAGTATACCCTAGTACACAGCGCCAACGTGCTCCCACGTGGGCAATCGGGATTAGGTGCCTTGCCCAGGGACACAACGCATGTGCCTCAGGTGGGATTCGAACCGAGGACCTCTCGACTTGCAGCCTGCATCTCTACCAACTGAATCATCGCGCTCCCCATATGTGTATCAAACACAATGAGTGGCGTAGCTGGGGGAGGGTGCGGGGGCACATCCCCCAATTTCAATCATTCCCCTCTCCCCCGCCCCCATCTTAAGCCATTTTTGGAACATCAGACAAGAAATTTAAAATAACTAGAAAAAATGGAAATCCTCCTATGGGGCTTGGGCCTGGGGATGGGGGGGGGGGGGTCAACTTTCAACATTAGAGCTGGGATGGGATCAAGAGGCAGCAGAAGGTGGCAGCAGAAGCAGTGGCGCGGGAACCAGAGGGTAGGAAGGTATTTACCCCGTCTCCCGCCTTTATTTTACGCTCGACAAATGACCATCGTCGCTCACAACGTCCCATCAAGCTTGTGGAACGGCCATCACGTCATGATTGAACAAATGCCTGTACTGACCAGCGGCGCCGGTGATGTTTAATAATAATGATGTCCCAAACTCAGATTTTGGACGATAAGAAAATAAAGATTTTTGTTAAGCTCTCCGGGGGACGTTTAAGCTGGAACCAACTTTCTCTCTTAATAGGTAAGTTCTACATGTAAGTGAATCTTGGCAGCGCTATATCTGTTGAGTGTTCTTATAAACGATCTGTTGAGAGTTCTCGTAAACGACAGCCTTATTGTACCTGATAGAATTTCACACTGCAGCGGTGTTCACAGGTGTGAATTGTCATTTCAGAAGGAATTAAAGGAAAGGTAACGGTAATGCGTTTTAAAATTTCAATTATTTATGAAATGCAGTGGCGTTTGCTGAACTGGAACTTGCCCCTTGCTCCACATTTATACTGTCCGATATATTTATTTCTACAGTTAATTTTAAAAGCATGAATTCCAAAATCGTTTTCAAATTCACAGTTGAAGTCCGATGGGAATTTAGGGTTACAAAGAACTAAATCACCGACTTTGCCTCATAAAATTTTGAGGGTCGGCAAAATTGTTTTTCGGCATTAAAATGAGTTTTGAAGGATTTCAAGTGATTTTATGCATGTGTCGGGTAGATTTTTCATTTAACGCTGTGTTAACCTTCAGCCGGGGCAATATCGGTTTGTACACCTGCATGTTCAGTGATATGGGGCCTGAAAGTTTGTACAATTACTTCCAAGGGCTTAATGTTTTTGCACGCCAGGAAAAGCCTGTGATCCTTATAAAGGTGATAGCGTGAATTTACAATTTTGTCGGTGAAAAGTGTAAAAAAAATAATTGATAATCTTTCTCGCTCGTGCTAAAGGCATAAGAATGTTTGTAGGGTGGACCCCGAAAACCGATTTATCCCGGGGAGAGAGGACCCGTCCGCGATTAGGAATGGAAGGAGGAGTAATGCTATACAGCCTGTAGAGAGAAAGCAGGCAGCGGCATCCTGCCAAGCAATTTGGGCAGCGAGGAGCCCACTGCCCCGAGTTGGAAGAAGAAAAGGTATTGCCCATAATTAGTGGGTTGTGCGAGGGATAACCCAACCCCCCTCCCCCCTGGTAAAATTGAGGAGATACCGGTGTATCTAGCGTGTGGGTAGCCGAGACGTCTGGATGCTACGGGACACAGGGTGTAATAGCGCTGCGGTAAAGAGGGAACTCGTTAGCTACGGACAGCTAACGGGGCACGATCACATGTACGTGCTAATAGATGGGACGATTAGGAGGTCCCACTTGCGAGGGAGAGGGTGGATACCCCTTTCTATAGGGGTGAGGTAATGTGTATTGAGGCGCCCATCTAGAACCTCGTGCTTGGGAACATACCCGGGGAATGTTCAGAACCCGACACGACATGGTCGGAGAGGAAAGCACCCAACGGGGCATCGGGGCGGTCACTGGAGGGACCAATGGAGTCGAGTAAGAATGCACAGGTAAAGTGTACATTGGAGGCCCCTAAGGTTAACCCTTCGACGACGGAAGTCAAGGGAGTGGCTGAACGGAAGCGGCAAATGTATGTGGAGGAGAGGTGGCATAATGAGGATTCGTACGGAAGTAAACCAAAGGTTATGAACTTGTGAGTCGGCCAAAAGGTGACCGTGCTCATGTCGACAAGGTCAGGTAGACCGTGGTTGCTATTAGCGGCCATACGTTGTAACAAAAATAATGAGCAGCTGTCATTATCGAGTAGGCATAGATGTGGAGTGGTTTACCACGCAAGGTTTTTGCGGAGATGTTAAAATATTAAAGACACTTAACCCACGAGATCGGCGGGGGAAGGTACATTAGACCAGAAGAGGCCGCAAGAGGTGGCCGGAGTAGCGACACAAGGGCATCAGAGACGCAGAGTTAGGAGGGGCCCTGGGACTTGGAAACGGACCCCCAAGGGGGGATTGGAAGGAGACAAACAGGGCATTGGATCTGAGGCAGCGAACTCTGGTACGGCAGGCTTCGTCTGGGGGCCAGAGAAACAGCTTGAATTATGCCAAAAAGGATGTAATTAGATGTACAAATGTAGGTCATGTACGGCTGAAAGCTTCAAAAAGAAGATCGTCAAAAAAGTAACAAAACTACAGTTAACTGGTAGAGTGCTCGATGCTAATATTTGGGCCTTATGTTGGTACGAAGGTGCAACAACTTAAAGGCTTCACGTTCTGTACATGAACTTCATATTATCGTTGAAGTGAAATTATATCATCTATGTGGATTTGCCTTCTTACAATTTACGGGAGAGTGCCAAAGGCACTCTGCCACAAATTGTAACAAAGTAAAAAACATGGACAAGTTTTGACAATCAACAATAATTTAGCACGTTATGGTTAAGATGTAGATCCAGCTTCTACATTTTAAAAGTAGGCTCCAAGTTTTGGCTCTTTTCACATGGCTAGCAGTTACATGTGCGGTTAAATGATAACAAAAACGTTTCAGGAATAAAACTGTACAGGGAATCAGGTGCGTAGATAACATTCCGTCAGGATTTGAGGAGGGTCCCTCTTTCCTGATGCATATTTCTATTCCCATTATGTTTATGTCAAAAAATATTGTTCAAAATGTTGTATGAAGGGAGAGTCGAGATGTAGCCTTAGAAATAGGAGCGCAGTGGCTCAGTGGTAGACTTTTGGACTTCTGTGCTAGAGGTCCCGAGTTCTAACCCCGTCCGGGACGACCCGCGTTGTGTCCTTTGGCAAGGCACTTTATCCCGGTAGATACATGGGGGCACGATGACGCCGCGTACTATGGCGTACTGCACAACGATGGTGCATAGGTCTTCAATCGCTGTAACCCTGGATGAGCGGAGCTTGAACAGAGTTAGAATGTTCAGGGGCTGACAGCTGCTCGTCGATGCTCGGTGGTTCTCTCCGGGTATTCCGGCTTCCTCCACCCGTAAAACTGTCACAGTCAGGATTAGCAATTGTGCATAAGTATGTGACCTTAAACCCTAATAAATAATAATAATAATAATCATAGCCTTAGAAATAAGAGCGAGGCTCTGATACAAAGTTTTGTACATAAACATAATGTCATCTTGAAATTATTTAACCCTTTACCTAAGACGACACTTGCAAAGAAAATTCTTGAATAACTATTTTCTTTCATTTTTTGTCTCAAAAACATAGGTTATGACCCCTCGTTAGAACGAGCCCGATGCTCTCGTTCCAACGAGGGGTCATTACCTATGTTTTAGAGGCAAAAAATGAAAAAAATGATGAAAATCAACTGGCGATTTTTTAGAATAGCGCTGGCCTGTTTTGACCTTTACGTTGAGTAAAGGGTTAATGTAATAGCTTGATTAACAATTTACCTAACGAATCGGGAGCTTTCTACCAAGTAATTTACAAATTGAAATGTTGAACAAAACAAACATTGTTTTTAAAAAAAATCAACAAAACCATAACATTTGACCCCATATTGAAAAGATTCCGACAAGCGCGTTCCAATGACGTGTCATACGATATGGCTTTGTTCTGTTTGGAAAATATTTTTTACAAAAATAATTAAAATACTAAATTGTGATATAGTGTGCGTTGAGAAAAGACTTAACCCTTTACCTAACATGAAAAGCAGACGACACTTGCAAAAAAAATTCTTGAATAACTAATTTTTTTCATTTTTTGTCTCAAAAACATAGGTTATGACCCCTCGTTGGAACGAGCTCGTTCCAACTAGGGCTCATAACCTATGTTTTTGAGACAAAAAATGAAAATATTTTGAAAATTAATTGGCGATTTTTGAGAATAGCGCTGGCCGGTTTTGGCCGTTACGTTGGGTAAAGGGTTAACTAGCATTTTAATGTCAGGTTTCATTTACAGACTGACACAAATGTTTGACGTTTAAGTTCAAACTGTATGCGGCTGCATTTAATTATTTCGATCCTCTGATAAACGTACTGAGCGCGTACATGTATCGTCGGAGCACGTTCAGACAATGAGAGACTGTCGACACATAAGACTAATTTATTTACTGTTGTTATATTGCATTGGCAATCTATACTCTTAGCATTATATCTCTTATAATTTCAATTGTTTTAAACGTTGCATGTTTCTTTATTTGTTATGTGACAGCAGGTCTATTTCAAAGCAGCTGTTAATTAGTTGCCCCAAATCAGTGTTTCTCGGCATTGTTTATATAAGTCCATTCAATAAGCTAGTAAGGCATCTCATTAAGACCCGGCGAAATCTTACTTTAATCTTCATATCAAGTAAACTTGTTGTGGCATGACTCATGAATTGCATTGTATATGTAGCACTGATCACAATGCACATGAACCAGAAAAGCCTGCACCTACCTTAACGAGGTTATCAATAGTACACTAGATGAAATCTGTCCCAAGAAAACAGTAAAGCCCCGGATAAACAGAATAACACAAACAACATCTTCTAATAATTAAACAAAAAGGAGAATGAATAAATCAAAATAGCAGAACTTAAAACCGCATTTAATCACCTACACGGAGAGTAAAAAAGGGCCAAACCTGACGACAATCGCGTGAGATGGGGAAAAAGCAACATAAAACCTAAATGGGCTGCGAGAACCTATGAGGTTCTGGGGTGCACTTAAAATTCTTACTGGACAAAAGAGCAATGGTGCCAATAATAATGCTATGAAGTCTAGCGATGGAATTGTGGCCCTGGACTACAAAGCAAAAATCAGAGCTTTTTCCGAACTTTTAAAAAGGGTCATCGTCTACCAAAAGGGGACAGATTTGTGAACGATTTCAAGGTAAAAGAAAACAAATTTGTCCAAGATAACAACTTAATTTTCAATGAACCCAACTTCGAATAAAGGCCTGAACATGAATTAACGGAATAAATAAGCGTAGAAGAGGTCGTGGGTATAATCAGAAAATGCAAGTCATCTTCATCCCCTGGAGAAGCCAAAATACTGAAACAGTGTCCAAACATCTTACAAAATACTGAAACAGTGTCCAAACATCTTACAAAATACTGAAACAGTGTCCAAACATCTTGGACGGAAGATTTACCCAAATCCTAAACTGCTGTCTCTCCTGTCGGTTCTTCCCAAAATCCTGGAAAGTGACCACAGGAGGCATGATACGACAAAGACCTTACCAACCCTTCTTACTACCGCCCAAGTAGCTTGCTTAGCTGTGTTGGAAAACTATTTTATCGGATTCTCACTATGAGACTCTGCAGCTATCTCGAACCAATCAACCTTTTCAACAAATGGCAAAGGGCATATAAGAGTCGGAAGGAGGGAATCGAAGATGTATATAGACTGATCGATTATATAAAAACAGCATTTAGTCAAAACGAATAGGAACAGCGCTTTTCTTGACTGTAGAAAAAGCGTTCGACTCTGTATGGCACAATGACATGAGATATAACTAGCGAAAATGGGATTGCCTACTAAAATTCTTATGATCATGTCATCATTCTAACTGAACGAAAAATGAATGTGAGGGTTAACCGCGAGGTGTCCGAAGAAGTGATACTCGAAGCGGGCACACCACAGGGATCGGTTCTAAGCCCGCATCTTTTCATAATGTATGTGAATGACGTAGAAACACTAGGGAACAACTGTGTTGAACTATCTCAGTTCTCGGAGAATAAAGGCATGTGGACGGCCATTAAGTCCCGAAACATAAATAAAAATCGTTGGGAGGATACCTTTCGCGACCTTGAGAGCTGGTGCGCCCTGGGGTGCATCAAGCTCACTGCCGCCAAATCTCAAAGAGTGACGTTCTTTAAGAAAAGACAAAAAAAAAACAGTCTTCAGAATTGATATCCTGTTATACGATCACAATTAGAAGCAAGCAATGAGACCACTTTTTTTTGGGGGGGGGGGGGATTAACACTGGATAGCAACCTCAGTCTAAACAGTCACGTAAACTCCGTTACGGTTAGAGCTACTAAACGCATCAATTTTCTGAAGATGATCAGATGTCAAAAATGTAGAGCAAAGAAAGACGTGCTTCTCAAGCTTTACAAATCCTTTATACGCCAGGTACTAGATATGGCGCCATAATAAAAAGGAACCCCATCAAAATCAAAATTCAGAAGCTACAGAAGGTTCAAAAGCATGCCCTACACTGCATGCCCAATGCATGCCCATGCGGACTCCGATAAACGAACTTCATGAGCTAGCAATTATATAAACTATTGAAACGCGATTTAAAGACCCACAAAACACAACCCTCAACAGACTCCAGGATAGTAAATTAATGGTGGAGTTGAACGAGCACCAAACTCTTACAGAAAAGAAAACAAAGTCACAAAAATTAAAATTATACAATAGAATTTGATTGCGTGAAGTCAGTCAGGATTGTATCGCTATTCATTGAGAACCTTAAGATTGAGTCTGCGTGCATTGCCTCAAAACTCTACGTGTGGGGAGTGGGCTGTGGTGAAACCCACTACTCGCCCATCGATAGCTACAATCGCAAACCAATCACAATATAAATGGGCGGATTTTTATCTCTCTCTCTTATAAAGATATGGAAGAGTGGAGTCAGTGAGGATTACCTCGCTAATCATTAGGAACTTTAGGATTGAGTTTGTGAGGATTGCCTCGCAACTTTGTTTGTAGGGAGTGGGGCTACGATAAAACTCAGCACTCGCCCCTCAATATCAACAATCACACAACAGTCACAATATAAAATAGAGAAATTCTCTCTCTAATAAAGATATGGACGAGTAGAGTTAGTGAGGATTGCCTCGCTATTCATTTAGAACTTTAAGATTGAGTCTGTTAGAACTGCCATGCAATAACTCTGCGTGTGGGGAGTTAGCTACGAAGAAACCCTCTCCTGGCGCCATCAATAGCAACAATCACACAACAGTCACAATATACAATAACGGATTTCGATCTCTCTCCACATTTCACTTCTCTAACTGAACACTCTCAAATTTTCATGAACCAGACGAAGAGCAGAGTGAATTGGGACAAACTTTTGTTAGCATACACAGGGAAGCTCAACTCCAAGAAAGGATTGAAACAAGCTTGCATCGCTGGGACCAGTGTACATAAATAATAAACATGCGAATAAAGGTACAACAGTCATTTTAAGGGCTTTTGGGTGTCAGCTTGTGAATGTTTTTCTTTTTTTGTTTTTGTTTCTTTTCTCCATCACCCCGTCACCTGTACTCCTGAAGGCAGACCAGATGACCAAGGTTCAGCATCCACTCTCCCTTATAGGCTGATGGATGACTCTAAGCTTTCAAAAACAGATATTGGTGGATTATTTTCCTTTTTATAACCTTTGTGGATAATGTGCCGGGGCTGCGCACAAACCAGCGACTGTTTGGGTTTCTTTTCCTTTTCTGTAAACCAACCATCAATCTCCGGTTCCCGTATTACCATAATCATGCCCAGATTTCTAAATAAACCAAGTGCAGAATTCTTGTAGTTATGGACGATTCATAATTACCTTCCAGTTCGAGGTCCTCAGGGGTCTGACCCCAGGACCCTATTGCCTGTGCGCACCCTCAAACAAATAAGATTATCGACCCTCGCTTCCGGCTTTCGTGGATTCATAAGTAAATAAAGTTATTCTGATCGCATGGGATTTCAAATCCCACATCGTCGCTGTGCGTCTTCGGCGCGCTGAATCTTTTCATTCATCGAGAGTTCGGTTATAGTTTGGATTTTCAAACGTTACTCTGCTTCATATTTTTGGGAAATCCCAAGAGCTATTGTTGTAATATTGTTCGGACATCCAACAAGTCCAGTTGTTATATATTTATTACTGCTTAGACATTTGGAATACCAGATTCGCCATTAAATAGTTATCATCTTTAATTTGTCCCAGAATCACCAGCTGAACACCCGAATTACACAACAGATACCAACGGTTATAATTGTAAGGACCCCTTGCTACAATCTGTATTCGGATATTTACGGACTCAGTACATACGTTTCCAAATTCGCATTCTGTCTGTCTAAAACGATCCTCTCGGGACGCCAATGGCATCACCGATGTTCGAAGATTCTCGGAGCGACAATGCACGAGTACATGGCTTGCTTTTTATAGTGACACAGCGTAGGCACGTAGTGACAGGGGTGGAGTGAGGGTGTCTCATCTCAATTTCTTTCACCTTTCAACTTTTCAGACTTTGCCCATCCGTCGATTTGAATTTTCGACTCTTGATCAAAGTTTTTCCGAGTGTGATCGGCGATCGGTTGTAGTTTCCGGCTTTAGTCATTTGCTGTGCTACGACTCCGGATTCCGTTCAGTTTCCGAATTCCAACATTTGAATTGACTGACAACTGACGTTTTCCGTACGAGGACATTGGACAGACAGCTATTCAGCCAATACCTACTCCCTCCAACCTACTGATTATCAGTGCTGGATAAAGTAGGCATTGGCTGAATAGCTCTCAGTCCATAGTCCTTGTGTACTCTGGCCAGTGTAAGGGTAAACTCATGGGTCTACGTGGGGAAGTGCAATTTTCTTGTGGATAAACGGACTAGATTGAAGCCAGAGGGTGGACTCAGAATCCATCTCAGGGGTTCACAAATTAAAACCTTTTTCCCGAAGAGGGCCTATGGACCCCCTCCAACCATCGAGACGGAGATACCCCCAGTCAAAAGAACAACCAACACGAGCCTGTGTCCGTTAGGACATGTGAGCGGCATGCCGTGCTGGGTCCTCAACCCCAGTTAGAGATCAAACTGATTACCCCCCCCCCCCCCCCCCCCCATTAGACGCTCCAGCCACGTCCGCGCACAGTCTTACTCCCCCGGCGATCCCATGAGTGCACAAAATATACAAAAATCTTTTGAGGACGCCGTCATAATCGAGTGCTCTCACATTATGCATCAAAATAAAAATAAACTGGAATAAACCGAATGGTAAGATCAACTGCGTAGCTTAGGTTTATAAGAAAAATTGCAGGACGCAATTTATTAAATTATTTACGTATTATTTGGGTTGTTTTCTTTCCGGTTTCTATTACGTGGTATATACTTAACTCGTTCTGCTTGGTCATATGACATTTATGTACCGAGTTCACTAAAATCGACCTCAACCGTGGTTTACCGAGGATCAGTTCGATTTTAATGAACGAGGTTCAGAAATGTCAAGCCAAATTGTGACGAATTTGAGATTTGTTTTTATCACTCAATGTATAATTAAAATCTTTCATCTAACGTAACGACTAAATTGGTCAGCGATTTACATGCACAAAAATCGCCAAGAAATAGTATTAATTTCCAACTTTTGCATTGTAACCATAACTTATGACTCCTCATTGAAACATAATCTGTGTTTCAGAGACAAAATCTGAAAATGTTTAGTTATTCAGGAAATATTGCTTTTTGCAGCAGTCGGCTGCTCTTTATATCAGGTAAACAATTAATGAAAAATAAGAGAAGATTAATTGAATTCTACTTCCGAAACCAACTCACATGCAACATTACGAAGTCAACGTTGACTTCTTACACGTAATTCCATTGTTAGACGTGTTGGGAACAATATTTTTTTCTGAAGTAGAAGAAAGGGCCTTGTCTGTTACTTAGAACACCCATATAACTTCGAGTCCTATGAAACTCGTTATACTGCAGCAATCGTTTTTTTTCGAGCGACACCGGAAATGATAAACAATTCTCCAGGCGATTATTGAACTAATTTGAGTAAGACTACACTCCACCATTACGGAAAAGTCATTTTGAAAAGTTCACAGAACCTTGCGACATGATCGTGGCTGTGCTGCGCTCTGGGCGGAATTCCCTCTCCACTTTCCTGCCCACAACAACGAATCTCACACAGCGAAAATAAAAAGCAAAAACATTCACCAAAGTTCATATTTTAGTTGTGCCCCTTAATCTTTATTTCGCAGCATTTTTTGATAATCGAGATCGAAAAAGGACTGGTTTTGTGATTGCAGGGAATTTTATACGTTCTGCACATCACATAAAGCAAATGAGTTTCAGTAATTGTCTATACAACCGGATTGCTGGGACGCCAGCGAAAAATGACACAACCAGGCTATTTCCACCATAAGATGAAGCCAAGTCGATCAATGCGGAAACTCACCTGGTCGATTACTTTTGACGACACGAACTCTGTTACATGTACGCTGTGACAAGCCTCCGCTTTGTCACAGTTGACGCTTCCCAGCAAAATCGCTAGCTATATTGTACCAACTTTTCAATCTCGGCACTTGACTTCCCTCAATAATTACAAAACTAGGCGGTAAATATTCAATTTGTATTGTCGCGAAATATGTGCACATCATTCACATATCATTATTCACAGACAACAAAGTATATTCTTCAAAAAGCGATAAGGAATTGTGAGGAGTCGGGAATCTGAAAACCTTCAACAATTGTTTTTGTCGATGTTGAGGATTGTTTGTTTATAACAAATCCACCCCCCCCCCAACCCTCGCAGCCAAAATGGTGGTGGTTGACACACGTTTTCTGTTTGTGAGCAATGAGCGTTCCAGCAATCCACTTGTATGGAAATTGGTGGGTGGCCTTTCATCTCTTGGAATTTATTGGAAAAATAATTCAAAGAAGAGCTGAGCATCAAGGGTCAAACTTCTAGGCATCAACGACTGCTTTGTGAGTTGGATAAAGGGTACAGCCACAGCATAATTGATAAAATCATTGAATTAAGTAGAGATATGAGAATGAGTGGATTCACAGACTTATCCCGAAGTTATAAAAATGACTAGATGTGATACATCTGAGTAATTCACACGTACCATGCTGTAGTCACCAATAACACTAGGGTGTACATTGAAGTTTCGTTTTCTAACCATACTTTTCTTTTTTAGAGGAAAATGGATATTGGCACCCTAATATATAACGGGATTCTATCCTATAACCGGTGAATACAGTTGTGCGAGGCATTGCCACCTTGTTTTTCGATGTGGTAAAGTTGGTATAAAATTCGAAAATTCTCTGAAAATGGACGCTTTTCTGACATTAGTCATTTTTAGCCTGACGAACACGAACGAAGTTAATTATACCCCAATTTTTTTTTAAAAAGGTCGAGTATTAAGGATTGCGCTTGTCCGTGCGTCCGTTCGTGCGTCCGTCCGTCTGTGCGTCCGTGCATGCGTGCGTGCGTGCGTGCGTGCGTGCGTGCGTGCGTGCGTGCGTGCGTGCGTGCGTGCGTGCGTGCGTGCGTGCGTGCGTGCGTGCGTGCGTGCGTGCGCCCGTCCGTCCGTCCTCCGATGTCTCTTCGAGTTATAACTTGAACATTACTGCTCAGATTTTGATGAAATTTCATATAGATGTTCACTACCAAGAGGTCTTTCAGTGGCATCAGCAGTTTTGCTGTTGGGATATTTTGCTATTTGAGTTTAGGGTCCTTTAAATATACAAAAGAGCTATTGTTTGTCTATTCGCGTCTCAGGTTTGGGTCATCGGATCTCAATGCAATTTGGAATGAAGATTGTTCATGAAAAAGGCCTTCTAATGAGTCTCTAATAATATTTCTAACATTTTACTCCCTTGACTTATCCCCCTTCTCAACGTAACGAAAGTCATTTTATGTTTGTTTGCCTCGTGTCCCATGTTTGGGTTATCGGATCTCAATGAAAATTGGAATGAAAATTGTACATGGTTCATAGTACCATGGTATATTTCGTACCTTGCCATTCTTTGGTGTATGCATCGTTGGGGTATGCAGTGGCCCAGCCCTCTTGTTTTCAAATGAAACACAAATCGATATTGTTTTGCTTCCGGAATGCCAAATCGAATACAGCTGAACAAGCAAAACAATGCGCGCTTATTTCTTTTTTTGTGTGACATGAGCACAGTGTATTGCGAAATTATTTGCATGTATCAGTTTTTATGTCTGTGCTCTTTATTTGCACCTGAAGCGGGTATTGTGCCAAGATTTTCACCAAAAGTTCATACAGCAAATTGGCTGTGCTATAATTCTGAGCTAAAACATGCGAAGCAATTTACGTTATTACATTAAGTAATTAAATTAGTAATAAAAGAAATATAGGAGATTGTAAAATCCATCGAAAGTTTAAAGTATTTTCCAACAAGTGTCATTCTCCAATTAGCCAAAACTGGTACTGGATACGTATGTCACGACAACATAGAACACGAAATGTCTTGTCCCCGAATTGCCTAACACCCATGCCTGCAGGAAAAGCAACTTTTGCAAAGAACATTATTGAATAACGCTTTTCTTTTTTTTTTTGCATCAAAACATGGCTTATGACCCCTCACTGAAGCGAGCCCGTGGAGTCAAGAAATAGAAACAGTCAAAAGAGAATGATAATTTTGTGAATAGCGCTGGCTTGTGATGGCCGTTACGTTTGTTAAAGCATTACAGGAATACAGAAAAAGCACACAATTTTAATATTAGAACGTTTCTGTTCATGTTCTATCGGTCGATAGTACCTGAGTTTGTGTGATTTCTGAAATAAAACCTGAAACAGCGAAGCTGCTGATTTTGTTTCGGAAATCACACAAACTCAGGTTCTAATTATTTTATTATGCCGAACAAAAAATAACTTTCATTGTTAAGTGTTAACTGCAACATGCCATCAATCTTGTAATAACAATGTAGTCAAATCCAAAAACATGACGTCATTTCGAACGAATGACGTCTCTTTGAAAATGACTTGTCACAAGTGCCGTCGCTTTGGGAGTTTCTATATCACCAAATGCCAGTGTTTACAACTGCATCATGATAGAATTAAGCGGAGTGAAACAATTTATTTTGAACTTGAGACGGAAGATCAGTGAGGTCGAGGAGTACTAAACTTGTGGAAATATAATTGATTGAAGTCATAATTCATATTCAGGATTCACTGAAGTGGTGAACAACACGTGAGTTTTTAATATTTCTGATTCTTTTGAATTCATTGTTTGCAGTTAAAATTAAAATTAAAAACACACCCACTGAAGATGATATGTTTGTTGGTAAGTTTGTATCTATCGGTGGCGGAAAAAGTTAAACGAACACGGCGCCAGCGTTTGGTGTTGAGAAATTCCAACCAGGGCGTACGAAATCGACGCTGATCAATGGAAGTGGAGCTTACATTTTCATTGATCTCTTGTCTCCAGGGAAGAACGTTCCGATAGTACCCGTGTTTTGCCCCAAAACACCAGTACTATGACTTTTAGAAGATGTCAAATTAACCAATCACGGCTGATGTTACAAACGGGAGGCATAATAATCACTAATAGACATGTTTTTCTCTGATATACCATTCCTCAAACAGCCAAACCAGGTATGGGGTTTGAAAGCCAAACATACAGCTGCAAAATTGTTGCAGATGTTAATTCTGCACATAGAACAGTGACAGTAACACTTTCAAAACTGACAAAAAGCCAAATTCTTAGCTGACAAACATTTGCATTATTCTAATGGTAATCTTATTCAAGGATCGAGCATGACAGAGATAAAAAGAGCTTCATCGAAAACTTCGTTTTATTATCGTCGTCGCATCTACACACACTAACATCCTCCACACAAAGTACTCTCAAAGTGATCACAGTGAGAAAACATTGAAGTTGAAAGTTGTTAAGTATTTCTGAAAATCAATGTATGGAAAGTCTGAACCGAACATGATTGTGCATTTTTATGAAATATGAATAAATGGTCATTTTTTACTTTATTTGGTTCATTTTGGCAGTGCAATAATAACCCTTGAAATGGAGCCACAAAGACGATGGATGTGCACATTGAAATATACAAGTGTGCATAATGGCAAATGTTTGTTGACAGATTCCAAGATATATAGGGTACGAAATTCAGTCGAAGAAAATATAGTCCCCCACAAATAAAGAAAAAAGAACAAACAAAAACAGAAAAAGTGAAAAAATGTTTTTAGCAATACCATATCACTTATCCAGGGGAGGATAAGGAAAATCAGTTCCGAGGAACAGCACATCGAAAAAAAAACAGTTCTACACTTTAATAATGTTTCACCATTATTAAATCACTTGATAGAGGTCCATCATACGGAAGTGAATATCTCTTCAAGTCTCTAAGATTGCATTTATGTCTGTTTTCGAAATTTATAACAAAATCGGCTTGAGAACGCAATGCACAGGTAGATGTTTGAGAATAAAGTAGCTGTCTCTTCGGGTCAGTTACACTGACAACATTATTTGAAAGTTTCTGACAAATGTCTAGAAGCACTTCTAGCACTTATTAACAAAACCTCCAGGGTCATATATTTCAGTAGTGGCATGCACCGAAGATCTGAAATATCGCCTTATAGCCACTCGAACGATTGCTTTACCCGGGAGAGTTGAAATATTTAATTTTCACTTAAAAATAGAAAATAAAGCCAACGTTATAAACACTGCAGAACGAACACATGGCATATGTTTCGTTTGATCTTTATATTTACATTGAATCTAACTAGCAGTGTGCTAGGTTCCGATATGGGGGATTAGGTAAGTACAGTGTAAATTGAATCGCTATTTTGGAAGTGTAGCTTTCGAGTTATGGAGAGGAAGAACTGAAGCAAGCGACAAAAATGTATTGCTGGACACTCCGACGAAGAGATGTAAGCTTTTGTAACGGAAAACTGGTGGTTCAGACAAACAGATAATTGACTATTGCCCCTTACCTCCTTGAACCGGATCACCAATTAACCATTATACACTACTAATTTTTATGCAATGGCAAACTGGTGGTTCAGACAGACAGGTAAATGACTATCGTCCTTTACCTCCCTGAACCGAACCATCAATTAACCATTAGCAGATAACTTATAAAGAATATCTCCAATTTCCTATAGCTAAAACCTGAGGGGACTGCTACATTCCTAAAAGATTTTTTATAAACTGAAGAATGTCAAATCAGATCAAGGGAAATAACCCCAATGAAAATGAGTGTTGGGACAAATTAAGGGAAACAACTCTGTTGAGTACACCCCTCTAGCAATTTGTTCCATTTCCCATTCCTGACCTTCATCCGAACCGACATCCATCAAAACACTTGCAGCAAAGAGTTAACATCTTCTGGTGGTGGTAAGTAGGTAATAAAGGCGGATATACTATCACTTTGTACATGTACGTGTACACGATGCGTTCACCAACGTGGAATTCGGTGTTAAATCGCACGCTTGTTCACAAAAACGAACCTTGATCTTGAATCCCCCATGTTTTTTGTGACTCCTAGATCGCACTTTTACCGTTCAAATACTCGTGGTGAACGCGCGTTTTTTAAAAAAAGGCGAAATTGTACATCGTCACTTTTATCTTTTACTTTAAAAATTTTTGTCGACGTCCCCATCGCAGATCAGACCAACGATCCATCGTTGGCGAACGCGAGCAAAAAATTCTAGGCCAGCATCAAAAAACGGCCTGCGGACTCTAGATCAGTGATCCAGAATCCGCAATTGTTTTGAGGCGGTGGGTTTTTCCCATTTATGACGTCATTAAGGGAATTCCCCACTATGGGAATTCCCAAACTCAGCTAATCGACCGATCGGATCACTCGATTCTCCGCCAATTGACTGATCGGATCGCTCGATTCTCATAAACTCGATCATACGGAGTTATCTCCCCTCGTCGTGGGGTGGGGGAATATCCTAGGAAATAAATAAAAGTGATCGATATATATAGGAGAGAAAAAAAAAATATATAAATAATAGTTATTTGGAAAATTAAATATATCAAATCGAATAGATAATAAAAAAAATACGTAAATTATGTGCGCTTCCCAGACTATTAGAGCGAGGATTCTTTTAAACATGCTGATGAGAGCATACGCAATCTGCGTGAATGATGAACTACGTTCCATCTTGTTAGAACGATGCGTCGGATGTTGGGATCATCTAGACTTCGATCACGAGAATCATTCGTGTCTGACGATGGAAAGGGAAGATATGGTCGTCATGTATTTCGAACCGGCGTTCGAACGCGTTAGATTCGACGATGTGATCACGTTTTGGAAGAGATTAGTCTTCTGTAAGAATCAAGACAAACCCACAGTTTCAGAAGAACTTAAATTGGCACGTAGAAGTATGACTTTAGAAGACAAGGGATGCATCAAGAAATTATTGCTGAATGAAGCATACGTCTAAGTTTTTTTCGTTGATATAAAATAAGGGAGAATAGAAAATAAAAATAAATACACACATAAAATTTTTATCAAATATTAGAAGAAAAAAAACAAAAAATGAGAACCAGAAATAAATTGTATCCGACGTTAGTGGACGACGAGGACGAGAAGCCGATCGACGTTTCGCCAACGGCACCGTCGCTAGAAGAAAGAGAAAGAGGAGAGAGGTATCGCATCGATCAAATCAATAGAATCCAAGAGTATCTAACTCGAGAGAGAGAGATTTTCGCCGTTCTCTCAAGAAGAAGTATTCGCGTTTCGTGACATTCGTCAACGCGATCGACACGACACTCATCACGATTTCCATGGGTTTACACGCGGCCGGCATTGGATTGTTGTCGACCGCGGTCGCCATTCCGATCGTGTTGACCATAGAAGGAGTGGCCCTCGCCGCCGGATTGTTTAGCACGCTCGGAAACTTTTTGAGTAGGAAATTATATCTGAAGGCGAGGAAACACGACAAGATTCGCGTCTTGGCCGACTCCAGATCGACACGATATCCGAAATGATTTCTATGGCGTTGAAAGATGGTAGGATATCGGACGGAGAATACTTCGCGATATTGAGCGAGAAAACGAAATACGATGCCATGAAAGAAGCCGTGAGAATCAAGACTCGTCAGATCATCAAGGAAGAGATGAAGGATTCTCTCGTGGAAAAGGGGAGGAAAGAGGCCAGGGAGGAATTCAGTAAGATGATAGAACTCAAGAGCAGCGATTGAAAAAAAATATATATATAATAAAAAAACAGAATTTAAAAAAAAAAAAATATTAAATTTATATATAAAATAAAAAACGAAATTAATTTAAATAACTCTTAAAAATGTATTGCGTAAAGTGTAAGAGAGTTACTGAGACGAGTAATTCTCGAGAAGTGCGAACTAAAAACGACAGACGGATGCTTCGCGGAATTTGCGACGTGTGTGGTTCTGTCAAGACGTGATTCGTCAAAAAAAGAACGCGAGCAAAGGTAAAGGCATCGTGAATAAAATGATCAACAATCTACCGTTCGAAATGCATCTGCCCGGTCACAGTTTCACGGGACCCGGAACGAAATTGAACAAAAGACTCAACGCCGATCTGACACCCAAACTCTTGGAGCAAACCCGTGAATAGGGTGGACGCGGCCGCGTATGATCATGATCTGTGCTACGCCGAACATCCCGACACCAAGACTCGCAACGACGTGTGCGATAAAAACATGTTGGGGAGATTGAGAGGCATATCGAATCTGACCAGGAGAGAGAAGAGGGAACGTTCGCTGGTCGGCAATCTGATCGGTGCGAAACGTCGATTCGGATGGGGCGTTCAAACAAAAAAAGCGCATCTGAAAAGAAGAAGAAACGATTATTGACGAGCGAATTGGCCGAGGAGTTACACAAACCCATAGTGCGTAAATTTCGGAAGAGAAGGGTGTTCGAGAAGGGTCTGGATGATATTTGGTCTGCCGACTTGGTCGACATGAGATCGTTTTCGAGGTGGAACGAGGGCGTCAAATATCTATTGACGGTCATCGACATGTTTTCAAAATACGGTTGGATCAGAGCTTTGAAGAATAAATCGGGACCTTGCGTGGCCGAGGCTCCGAAGACCGTGTTCAACTCGTCTTCTCGAAAACCGAGTAAATTGTGGGTGGATAAGGGAAAGGAATTCTACAACAAGGACGTTCGTCGATTGGTAGACCTCTACTCGATCGAAAACGAAGAGAAAGCCAGCGTGTTGGAACGTTGGAATCGAACGATGAAGGAAAAGATGTACAGATACTTCACGGCGAATTCGACCAAGAAATACATATACGCTCTGAACGGTCTGGTCAAAGATTACAACACGCGACACAGATCGATCAAGATGACTCCCGCGGAAGCTAGCGATCCTCGAAACGAAAAACGAGTCTATGCGAATCTATATCCTGAGAGATCTAAGATCCGGAAGAAGTCTAGAACGCCGAAATTTGTGGTCGGTGATCGAGTGAGAATCTACGCTTATAAGAAGCACTTCGAAAAGGGTTATACTCCTCGATGGACCTCGGAAATCTTCGTGATCATCAAAATATTTCACACCGATCCGGTGACTTACGAAATCGAAGCTTTGGATGGAGAAGAGATCATCGGAAAGTTTTACGAACAACAATTACAGAAGACGAAGTTTTGATGAAGAAGACAAAAATTTTTTTATTTACTCTCTTTGACATTTTTTTGTTTACACACATATATATAAGAGAGAAAAAAATAATAATAAAACATAATTAAAAACTATTTTTAGATAAAAAAAGCAAGTTAATTAATAAACAAAAAACTAAAAATCCTTTAAAATGACAAATATACTGGATATAGCACAAAGCATAGTGAAAGATGAAAGAATTCAAGAATATGAGGTTCACGAATACGAACTGGTAACTGGGACGAGTTTGAACAATGCGGGAGAGATAAGAATCAACGTCGAAACGCAAGATTTATTCGTACATCCTAGCGAGAGTTACATAGTGGTGCAGGGACGTCTCACCAAGGAAGATGGGAGCGACTACGCCGACGATGACACGGTTACTCTAGCTAATAATGGCATCATGCATCTATTCAGTAACATAAAATACATGCTATCCGGACAAGAGATAGAATCTGTGTTTCATCCCGGTCAGGCCACCACGATGTTCGGACTCTTGACGTATCCTGATGATTTTTCGAAATCCAGAGGACTTAATCAGTTGTGGGTGAAAGACACCGTAGGCCCTGCTAGCGCAGGCGCTGCCGCGATATTCGACTACGTCATCAAGACGTCCAGGCCTAAAGGAACGTTTTCGTTCAGGATACCTTTGAAACACATCTTCGGATTTGCGGACGATTACAACAAGATCATGTACGGATTCAAACACAATCTGACGTTGATTCGAAAAGGAAACGACAGTGCAATAGTGAGACTCACTGCGACCGATGTGGGTAAGATAACTCTACACAAGATATCGTGGCTCGTTCCGCACGTGGAGCCTTCGATCGTGGAGAAAGCGCATCTACAAGATCATAGAATCCAAGAGTAAATGACCCGTGGGATTTAGAATGAGACAGTGCGACACAGCAAGCATTCCTCCTTCCACGAATCACTTCGATTGGAGATTGATGGTGAAATCTGCTTCCGAGAGACAGCGTTTCATCGTGGTTGCATTTCAGACCGATAGGGATGGGTCTCAGGAAAAGAATGCGTCACTGTTCGATCACTGCAGTTTGCGAAACATACAAGTGTTTCTGAACGCCACGAGATATCCAGCAATCGATTACAATGTGTCGTTCGACAAGAACGATTTCTGCAGACTGTACGGTGACGCCGCTGATTTTAGAAAGAAGTATCATGGTCTAGACGAATTGATGAGCAACCCCAACATATCTCCCGGCGAATACAAGTCGATGTATCCCATGTTCGTATTCGACGTCAGTAAACAGAGTGAACAACTCAAGAGTAGCGTCTTAGACATTCAGATCAAGATGCAATTCGATAGGAACGTTCCGAGAAAAGCCGAAGCTTTCACCCTGGTCCTGTCGGACAGAGAATTACAATTCGAATTGGATGGAAATAAGATGTCGATCATTCGATGAGAGACGAGTGTGAAAAAAAAATAAAAAACAAAAAAAAAAATAAAAAGTAATGAGTAATTATTAAAAACAAAAAACAAAAAAGAATAAAAAAATATATTTCGTTTTTAATGATATTTTTTTAACAAAAAAAAAAGTTTCATCCTAGAAAAAATTGTCTTTTTTCAACATTCTCGACGTATAAAATGTTACAATTCCTAAGTAGTCATGTAGAAAACGAAATACACGTTCCATTTTCATGTTTGAAAAAAAGAAGATATTTACGATTATGTTCTGAATTATTTAAAAGATTGCATGCTATTCACTTGAGAGAAACAAAAAGGATATTTCGTGATGAAGATATTAAACCTCGAACAGATCTTAGATTGTTCGATCCTGTGCGATCATTTCTCCGTTTCCGTCAGATGTTCCATCCTGTGTTGCAAGCCAAAAAACAATAAAAAAAGATGTGGAAAAATGGTTAGATAAACAGTGGGATAGACGGTTGGAAATGAAAAGAATGAGACGCTTTCCACCGTCACCACTACCTTCTGAAGAGAATGGTAATGATGCGAGTGTTACCGAGATATGCACAACATTCGTTCATAATTATGATTAGGATAAACAAAAGTGTTGTTATAAACGTATCATATCACAAAGAAAAAGAAAAAACGAAAAAGAAGAATCGACGCTGAAAATTGAGAGAAAAGGAAACGTCATTATAATACATGGTGATAGTGAAGAAGAAGAAAAACAAAAAAAATGAGATCTAATGATGATCTCACTACTTTTTTTTTTTTTTTTTTTTTTTTAATCACACATTATTTTTTTAATTCATTATTTTCCATTCCATGCATTCACTGTTTGTTCAAAGAATCCAGTTCGATCAGTAGACTCACCACGGAAGTGGTGGCTTCGGGATTATTAGTTTTCGTAACGAAATTAATCCTGTCTCCGGCGTTCACTTTGAGAGGCATGCCGAATGTGCTAACATTCGCATGTTGATTCTCAGTCTTTTCGACGCTGTATCTCTTATCGCTCTCCACACCATTCACCATGAGATTGACGACTGCTCTGTTATTCAAATCCGAGGAAGCCAGACTCATTCGAAGGATTTCACCTCCCAACGGCATGGGATATCCCACCTGACCATGTTTCGATCCGCTACCTCCATTTCCGAAAGACCACTCAGCTTTTCCCTCATCTAAGGTGCCGGCCTCTTCAGCCCACATGGTGATCAATTGTCTAGCATATTTGACTTTCTCCACCACCGAAATCAGGGTGCAGGCATCCGTCATGTTCACGGGATCCGGTAGATTCGTGAGCGCGTGTCTACCCATGTCTAGTTTACCTTCCATGATGTCGCCCTTTCTCCAGACCGAGTTGTCGTCCACGTACTTCCTGCTGACCACGCTGGAATCGAATTCGGGATCGTGATCGAGACCGAATAAATTGTGACCGTTCATCTTGATGCCATTCTCCATGGTTCTGCCAGATTGTTTGTTCAGGTAGAGATCGTCCACTTGCGATTCTAGGTATTCTTGTGATTGTATCATGGCAGAATCTACGTAGCCCTTGTTGACCATGGTTGAGTCCGCATCTGTGTCGTTGATCTCTGACAGATTCAATATCTTGTGGAATCCCGCATTCAGATCCGATTTCATTTCTCGTCCATCAGACTTTCTCTGTTCCAGATCTACGTAGTGTTTGGTCGCCACGTCCTTGGGATTCATGGGAGTGGCCACGTTCATTATCTTGTTATAATTGGTGTTCAATTCCGAGTGCATCGTTTTCATAACGTATCTATTTCTCAGGTGTTCGCTGAATCTCGCGTGAGAGTCGTCCGCGTATTTCTTGGTCGTGGCATCGGTGGGATCTATGGGATTCGCGATGTTCACCAAACGTTTGGATTTCAGATCGAGATCGTCGGTCATGGTTTTATCCATGTAATTATCCAGCAGGATTCGTTCGAAATCGGCGTTCCCCCTGACGCCGTATTTTTTAGTCGCTGCATCTGCGAGATCTATTGGTTCGGGAAGATTGTAGAGCTTCTTATCATTCATGTTCAAAGGTTCTTCTCGAGGTTCGTATCTCCGAACGTAATGTTCGTCCAAGTTGGCAACGTCGTAACCATCGTCGACTTCGAACGTCTTCCTCTTCTTTCTCGGGTTGACTTTTTCGTCATCACTTCTACCAAATTTATCGACTGGCATGTTGTTGTGGGATTTTTTTGTTTTCAGAAAAATATGTTCAAACGCAGTTTATTAAAAATGAACTATGTTATTTTATTTTTCGTTTTTATTCGATTAAAATTTTTTAAAAATATTTTTTATCTTTATATATACTATAAAAAAAAATATCTCTAATGTAAATCATTGAGAATGTCTTGAAATTGATCTCCTTCAGACCATCTTTTGAGAATGTAGAGACACAGGTGACCGCAAAACACTTGATCTGGTGATTGCACTTGTTCCGTGTTGTAACGAACCATCGATTTATTGAAATAGTTCTTTATTTCTTTTGGCGGCGAGATTCCATAGCTGTCGAAATAATAATTTTTCTTCTTCCCATTCTTGATCCACGCCACCCAGTGAGTGCCTTCACCCGATGAATCGTCTAGATTTAAAATTCTGCATTCCGATTGTCGAGGTCTTCTCTTCGGCAAGGCATCTCTGGAAAACACGCCTAGAAAATCTTTGATTTTCAAATCTTTTGCTGCATTCAACAGATCGATGTTGGATAGGGGTTCGTTATTCATAAATGCGCATATATTTTTTTTATTTATTTTATTATAATTCACTAAAATGACGTTATTTTTTTTTATTTTTTTATTTTTCTTTTTAAACTAACACTCTTGATGTCTCTATCGATTTCCATAATCTTGAATCCATCTAATTCCTCTTGATTTTCTGGAATCCTGATATTACCATCTTTTAGTAGAACAGATTCGATCGTTTTGTGGTGATTTAACGAATGAAATTTTTTAGATACCGTATCGTAAATGTATTTCACTTGATCTTTTGACAATTTTTTGAACAGGAAGAACAACTGCACAAATATCTATTATATTCAAATACGTCTTTTTCGCTACCTGCAAAAAAAGATGACGCAAAAAGAGATATCAAACGTAGTTTGTCTATCTTAGCTCGAACGTTTTCGGAATTTAAGAATTGGAGTTCGATAGGGTTTTTTTTTTTTTTTCTTTTTCTTTTTAAACTAACTCTCTCGATGTCACTATCGATTTCTATAATTTTGTGTTCATCTAATTCTTCTTGATTTTCTGGAATCCTATCATCCACAACCATATCTGGA
This sequence comes from Pictodentalium vernedei, assembly GCA_031216915.1. Lineage (NCBI taxonomy): Eukaryota > Metazoa > Mollusca > Scaphopoda > Dentaliida > Dentaliidae > Pictodentalium > Pictodentalium vernedei. The sequence goes on from CM062294.1 coordinate 164,822,971, forward strand.
ATCTTATCATCCACAATCGTATCTGGAATCCTATCATCCACATTCATATCGTCTAAAATTAGATCCAAAGTCCAATGTCCGAGTGCCAAAGTGCTTATTTTATCATCTAATATGAATCTCTTATCGTCGTCGGCCGTCAGCGAAATCTTGTCGAGTATTTCGGTATACACGTCGTGATTTTCGCTTCGAATCGATTTCATAGTCTTATACACCGGACCACTTCCTAACAGACAATCTTTATACTCTTGGAAAGAGATGTTTTTCTTCACCATGCACGTTTTAACTCCTTTGCACTTCTTGATCTCTTCATCATCTTCTAGATGATAAGCATACAGTTTGGGTCTCAAGCCCACAAATTTGACAATTTGCTTACCGCCGCTCTCGTCCTTAAATTTACCCAACACCTTCTTGTTGTTGTTCGATTGAATGTTGGATGGGTGATCGATGGGATAATTGCTCGTGTCGAACCACTCGGCCACGTCCGGAGATATATCTCGGTAGACGTCTTTCGTCTCTATCTCGTAAACTAAACTGTCCATGTCGGTGAACAGTAGTTTGGCTTTATCGCCAAATTTTCATTTGACATAATCGTAGTGAAACTCGTACATCAATTGCTTGCTGATATCTAAGATGATCGGTCCGAGATAATATGGTTTGTCGAACTTCAGGTGCGTCTTTTGCATGTGAACGGCCCCTAGATTTTCGTCGAATATAGTTCGGTGTTTGTAATTGGGTTTTGCCACTAATTTTTTAGCTCTTTTCTCAGACGTGACGAGTCGAACGTCGGTTCTCTTCCTGATGTTTTCCATCGATTTGCTGTACACGCAGTTCTTCATGAGTTTGAAGAAATCTTTTTCAAAATCGTTCTCGGCTTGAGTTCTGAGATTCATGTTGAGATCAATGTATTTTTTCATCCAAAGCTCTTCGTCGAATCGAATGATGCGATGTATGTCGACTAATTTCATCCCGTAATTGACGTACTGTTTCAAATTCTCGCTGTAGACAACGTAATTACGTTTGTTAAATAAATTGGGAATGAGTTTTTCCTCGTCTCCTTCATTCGGTTCCATTCGTTCGGGAGCTAGCGGATAATCATTGTGTGGATCGTGTAATTCTTCCGGATAGTTCAAATCGACTTCTAAAATGCAAGGATAGTCTCTCCATTTTTGCATCTCTTCCGGTTCCTTCACCCATTCGAAATTTCTAATCGGTAAAGGATGACTCAAAGCCCAACCAAACAGATTATTGGCGTCCCAATACTGTATGTATTTAGTCGACCGTTTCGAATCGAAACCTTCTTTCATGTAGGGATTGTTAGCTTCAGAATATCTGTGAGAGATCATCGAGATGCCACCTCTCACAGCCCTTTCAAACATGAGCAACATGTCCACGTTGGATAATAATTCCAATTGGACTTCGGTGATCTTCAACAGAGCGTCCCACGCCAGACCGGGTGCTGTGAAATACCAAGCGGGATCCAGATCGTAATTTCGACAACAGACGTCTCGAAAATTTTCGAACACGTCTGCCAAGAGCAGAACGTCGGTCTTCAGATAGAGATCGTGATAATCTCTCATGGTTTTCATATCGAATGATTTCCACACGTTTTTGGCGTGTTCGTAATTCTCATTGGAAAAGTTGGATTCGTATAATTTCGAATAAAAATCTTCTTTCGAAGGTAGAGCGGTGTCTTCAAATCTCTTTAGATCGTTCATGTAATCGTAAGGATAGACTCCTTTCCTCAACATGATGTCTACTCGTTCTCTGAAATGTTCGCACGTGATTTTAAATTTATCCTTGCTCATGTTATTGACTAATTTTTCCAGAGCAGTCGACATGAATTTAAAACTGTCGATGATACGTATGCGTATGTTTTTTCTTTTAACGTCTCTCCGTCGAATACTCTTTTCTTCTCCATGAGCTTCCATTTTGTGAAGTAAATGTATCTTTCTTCGCTGTTCGCGATGCAATTTAATTCTCGTGTGAGGTGCCGAGATTTTTCACGAACAGATGACTGTCGTAACCTGAGAGATTGTGAAACATCACCGGATAGAAAGCAGCGTCTCGATATTTTAAATTACACTTGCTGTGAGCCGGCCCGCGATACAGACCTGTGTAATGATCGTGGTCTCTAACCTTCTTATTTTCCTCCGAATTCTCGTCGAACGATTGTCTGCATATGTGACATTTGGTGGCTCTGTTATTTTCATCCTGCTGCTCTTGCGTGATGATCATTTTCTCCGGAGTTTTGAATTTGTCATATAACATTTGAATTTCGATTCTAACTCTTCCACGAACCTTTGAGCCACGTCGTCTTCTTCGCACTGTTTCGTGTAGGTTAAGGGACCCATGTCGTGTTGTGAGTCGAAAGCGCATTTCATGTCAATGCAATAGCCCGAAGGTATGTGTTTTTGATATCTTTCGACGTAACTTTGAAGAGTGTTGGGTTGACAGGAACTCATTTTCGCAGTGAAACATTCGAAATCGGCGTACACGATGAATGGTACTTTTAACCTTCTATTGTGATTTTCAAACTTCACGATGGTGTTGGGTTTAGGCATTTCGATGGCGACACCTTGATTTTCGTTGCAATATTCCTGATGTTTCACTAATGATTTTTCGCTCTTAAATATGTTCATGCAATTGTAACATAAAGATATCTTGCCTTTATGATTATTATTTTGTTTCAACAGTAATCTGCTCGGATGTTTAACCCAACAATAATGGCGATTGTCACCATTCGAAATCAATAATAAAATAATCGTCTTTTCTCCTCCAAGATATGAAGTCTGTCTGAGAGGATAGATCTTTTGATTTTCGTCGTCGTATCCCAAGACGTTCACCGCTACGGTGGGATTTTGAACCTCAAAACGTTCAATGTGTTTTAACTCTGTTGGAAAAGTCACTCCGGTCCAATCGAGATTTTTAGAAGTTTCCTCGTAACGAGAAACTCTATTGGAGTTCATTTCGACAGGGTATAAAGCAGAGGTGACTGCCCATTTAAAACACTGATCATCTTTATTTCTCACATTGACCACGGCGTGTGTCTTAGTCAAGAAATACGATAATTCCAAGTAGGAAGATCCTTTCAAAGGATCGTTTTTAGTTATGTGAATTTCGAGTTTCAACACCTCATCGAACGTCCAATTACTACCTTCATGTTGATAATTCGCGAGAGATGTCAACATCTTGTCTTTCATCTTTTCGAAAACGTATCAGAAATTCGGTTTTAGTATCTATACATTACAACCACACGATCCCATCGAATTGAATGAGGTCGAGATGGTGGACTTAGAGCGCTACTACCACAAATATGGAATGTGTTTGAAATTGGATGAAGCCGCGCTCGATTTGTTTTACGAGTACCAATGCGATCTGCTGAATAATATCATCGTCGCTGAAGACAGAGAATTCGACAAGGGTGATTTATTGTTGTCCTATGGAAGTTACATATATCCAATAATCTCACTCGAACTCGTGAACAAATCGGGTGGTGAGAGCGCATTCGCCTATGAAAAAAAACTCAAAAGAGTAAAGATAAACATTCAAGCCATTTTCATAAGTGGAAAAATGATGAATGTCAACATGCTAATAACGGACTTGGAAATATAAACAATAGAGAGATTGAAATTTAAAATTTAACTTTTTATATATATATAAAGAGAAAAAAACTTTTACTAAAAAATTTTACATTAATAAAATTAAAAAGTAAAAAAAACAACTTTTTATATATATATAAAGAGCAAAAAAACAAACTTTTTAAACAAATTATTATTTAAATACAAAATTTAAAATATACATTATTTGCCAGAATTCGTAAAACAAAAAAACTAAATAATCGATCATGAAGACAGCAACACCTAAAAGATGCGAATTGAAATTGAAACGAGGCGAAACATATAAGAAATTCAGTCATAAAATCTATAGATTACAACGACACGATCCCATCGAATTGAACGAAGTTGCGACGAAGGGCTTAGAGCACAAATACGACAAATATCCCATGCCTTTGAAATTGGACGAAGCTGCGCTCGATTTGTTTTACGAGTGCCAAAGCGACCTGCAGAACATCGTCATCGCCAAAGATAGAGAATTTGACAAGGACGATTTGTCGTTGCCCTATGGAAATTACATATTTCCAAACATCTCATTCGAACTCGTGGAGAAATTGGGTGGTGAGAGCGAGTTGACCGATGTAAAAAAACTCAAAAGAGCAAAGATAAACATTCAACACGTTTTCGAAAAAGGAGAAGACACGAGTGTCAACATGCTAATAACGGACTTGGAAATATAAACAATAGAGTGATTGATTTTTTTGCGAAGAAGAAAGAAAAAACGTGATGAGATCATCTTGAAAACATGAGTGTCAACATGCTAATAATGAACTTGGAAATATAAACAATAGAGAGATTGATTATTAGCGAAGAAAAATGAAAAAAAAAAAAGTAATGAGATCATCTTTAGATCTCATTTTTTTTTTTTGTTTTCCTTCTTCTTCACATTTTTTATTTCTTTGCTCTCTGCCTTGCGATATTTGTCATTATCGTCAAATTCATCCAGGTGATAAATTCTCCACCTTGTCATCCTGATGATAAAATTATTTCTCAACCTTTTTTACCAATTTTAATATATTATTTTATACTTTCTATGATTTATATTTTATACAATTTTATATTATAATAACATATTCAAAATCGGTATGTTCTTAAACGGCGAATTCTCACCGAGCAACAAACCCTTGCCAAGTCGCTCGACATTCCGTCCACTCTTCAGATAGAGACCGTTTCCTCTCAGAGAGTTGCCACCTCTAACGGGTTCCAGATACAATCCTTTACCACTGTCGTCTATGTGGACGCGACACACGGCTCCTCCCTTCTTCAAAAACAGTCCGCTGCCACCCATTTATTTCTTAACCGCCGAACTAGCGAGTCCCGTGAGAGCTCCCACGCCGAGAGTCTTTCCGAGAAAGGGTAGTGCCTTTGCGGCGAAGGGTAATGCTTTTGCGGCTATTCCTACCAATAGCGGTAGGAAACCGCCTTTCATTCTCAAATTGTATCTCAATTCAGCGGGACTCAGTCTCACCGTCAACCCTCTTCCATCGCGAATCGCTTTCTCCATCCTTTTGATTTGACTTCTGGTCCAGGCGATCGAATCCTGACCGCCTCTCGTCAGATCTTCGTGAGTGAATTTGAATCTCACCGCCTCGCCTCGAGTTGTTAACGCTCTCTTAAGTTTCTTCCTCTGTCCTGCGGATATGTTCACGTTTTTAACCACGTATTGTGTCATAATTCTGTTTTTAAAATATATTTACTTCAATTGTTTCTTGTTTAATAATTATATTAAAATAATTTTGTAAAATTAATATTGCGTTTATTTTATTTTGTTATCTATATATATACAATATTTTTTTTTTTGCTTCTATATTTCTCTTATGTGGAATCGTATCGTCACTCTCTCTCTCCGCGAAGATCTAACAGTTCACCATTTTGATCCGTCAACGTGGTTTTGAGACTATACAACGTGTCCAAAATTACTGGAAGATAAACTAAATTTCGAGGTCGCTCCACGATCTTATAACCCGGCGACACGTTTGGAAAGAAGGAATAGATCGTCGGTTGAGCGCTACCATTCACGTAACTTCCAGCAATCACGTCCACGTTCACCAGAATGCTATTGACTGCGAGAATGTCGACCGTATTTCAGATGCCGCGTGGCCTCGATACATCTTTCGATCAAATCCCAACATCTTGCCTATAGAATCGTCCGTGTTGAAATCCACTCGAAAATTATCTTCCAAATCCAACATCGTCTGTAAGGTATTAGGATTTGGAGCGACTCTGATCTTGTTGCTTCCCTTTCCATCCGTCTTCATTCGCGTCTGAATGTAATTGTTCAAATCGTCTATGTCGTAACTCCATTTGGGAATTCGAATCTCCAACCAATCCGTTCCGTCGGAATACTTGAACGAGTTATTCTTTTCGGTGACGTTGGGAAAGGAATAATAAGTCTCCAGATTCACCAAAACCATCTCGTAACTTTTCTCTCTATTCAATTCGATGGAAGGTTCGAATTTCTTAGCGAATCGAGTCGAATCGCCACTCACCACGATTTGAATGGATTGTTTCGCAGCCGTATTCTCGGCTATCCGTTCTAACAATTCTCCATGTTCGAACATTATATTTTAATTTTATTTTTTTTTGTTCAAGACTAATTATTTGAAGATTTATTATTTTCTATTTTTTTTTTATTTTCACGCTCTATCTTATTATCAGAAACATAAAACTTGTCGAATCCGCACCGATATTTTCCGCGATTAAATTCGCTTGTCAAATCGATCACGACAAAATTGTAAAGTCCACCATCCCAAACCCTCTTGCAGAATCTCCTGAATTCCACCGCGCTCATGTCGTTTGCGACATGATCGCCGTAGATGTGATTGAGATTCTTGAGATCTTGGCGAAAGAGACATAGAAAATTAGTGTTCTCCCTTATCGTCTGTCTGGGCAATCGAAAATAATTCTGCGACAGGTAGAAAGAGTCCACGTTGCTGTGTCGACCCCTAATGTAATACGATTCGCATCGGTTCTGTCTCTCCAAAAGCAGATCGTCGAAAATCATGAGATTCTTATCTTCCGATTTCAGTTCTCTAGGATCCGGAACGTCGCTAGCGTTCTCATAAAATCGACACTCGACGTTCGAAGATGCATTTCTCTTCATCAGCTCCGTCGCTGCACCGTCCAAAATGGTCGAAAGTGGAGCTCCGCTCTTGTCGTATTCCTCCCTACTGTCAAAGATTCTGGCTATGACGTCCTTGGGCAATCTACGATCCATGCACTCTCGAAGCAATCTGTATTCGGGTTGAAACAAGCTCTTGCCAAACACGAACAATCTGTCGTTATCCAACCAGTCGGGTCGGGACAACAGATTCATCAACAGATTGGTCTTTCCTCAATTCGATTTTCCCACTATCAAACCTCTTATGCTCTTGGGAAAGAACTCGTTATTCGACCTCTTGGTCGCGGCGTCGTTCCAAGACATATCTTTAATGTTTTATTTTGTTTGTTATTTTAGATTCTTTTCAAACACAATTTTTTTACGTTTTTCAAACTCTGTTTTTAATGTTATTATTTATTTATATCGCACCGTCGCGAGTTCTCTTCAATCCGGATCCACTCGTCATTTTGGCTAAATCTTGTATGGGCACCACGGCATCCTTAAAATCTTTCCAACTTTTCGGCGTTCGCTCTAACGCAGCTCGCTTCGCCGGCGGACTGATCAACTTGTCGATCAACGCGTCGGCTGCCCTCTTGCCAGCCACAGAAGCTATCCTACCACTGGCTTCGGAAGCGGCTTTCTTACCAGCATCCAAAGCCGTCTTCTTACCGACCTCAAACGCGGTCGATGCGAGTTTTCTACCCGCGTCGCTCGTGAACGCTCGCATTATAGAATCGACGATGCCAGAACCGCCTTGAACGTAAGTTCTGACGTTTCCCCTGTTCTTTATCACCAACATATTTTTTATGATATATTTTTTTTTTTTTCACCGGTAAATCGTTTTGTTGTTTTAAATACTTTTATTGTTCTAGTGTAAAAATTTACTGTTTTATTTTTGTTTGTTTGTTTGTTTGTTTGTTTCTCTCTACTTATTATATACACATCAATCCTTCAATTCGTTCATCAGCCTTTTTATACTGGTTTTTATTCAAAACCTTCTGTCTTAACAATTCGTTAGATATAGTAACTATCTGCTTATCTAATCCTGTGTTACCAGCCCGTCTGCTCGCCATCAACAAACTCAATCTCTGAGACAGTGCGTCGGAATCGCTCGGAAGAAAAGTGGTTTTCACCCCTTTGCCAGTCACCGATTCGATGAACTTCTTGTTCATATCCCATATGGGTTTCACCACTTTCGTCCACTTGTAACCTCTGTTGGCTTTGGGTCTCGTCTCTCTGGCATCGTTATTTCTCTTCATGGCGTGGGTCTGGACCAGAATGTCTCCGTAATTGTCGAAATCCTGTTCCGTGTAATCGCTGGGCTTGTCGTAAAGGAGAAATCTCCGCAGACCATCGGTCAATTCGTATCTGTTCGAACCGACGATCAATTCATCATACCCAATATCCACTTCCGTGTCACCTACAAAAATTCTTCCCTCCGAATCCTTATAAAATCCATACAACTGATCTCTCTTACCGCCATCATCATCGGACGATGCGACGCTACTAGTGGTGATAGTCGAAGCCGTATCGTCGCTCTCGCTCAAATCTGTTTGAATTCCCGTGGGAACGTAATCCGGTGTAGATTGAACGGAATACCGATTTCCAAAACTAGGTGGCAACGAACCCATTCTCAAAGAACTCTCCTTTATGGGTCTCAATTCTTCGACTCTCTCCTTCCTGCTTCGCTCTTGACCCTCCGTCACGGGTTTAAATATTTTTGTGGCTTCGCGTTTGAGTTCCATCTCACCAAGACGTCTGCTTCTATCAGCTGACTGAATGCCCTTCTTAGCACGCTCAAACTCTTCTAAAATTCGATCTCGGTATCTAGGATCCATCTGTAAAAACATCTTTCGTTTTTAATTGTTTATTATTTTCAAAATTAAATGTGTAATTATTTTTAGGTTTATGTTTTTTTCTCTCTCCTATATATATCGATCACTTTTATTTATTTCCTAGGATATTCCCCCACCCCATGACGAGGGGAGATAACTCCATATGATCGAGTTTATGAGAATCGAGCGATCCAATCGGTCAATTGGCGGAGAATCGAGCGATCCGATCGGTCGATTAGCTGAGTTTGGGAATTCCCATAGTCGGGAATTCCCCTAATGACGTCATAAATGGGAAAAAACCCACCGCCTCAAAACAATTTTTTTGATGCTGGCCTAGAATGTTTTGCTCGCGTTCGCCAACGATGGATCGATGGTCTGATCTGCGATGGGAACGTCGAAAAAATTTTTAAAGTAAAAGATAAAAGTGACGATGTATAATTTCGCCTTTTTTTTAAAAACGCGCGTTCACCACGAGTATTTGAACGTTAAAAGTGCGATCTAGGAGTCACAAAAAAAAACATGGGGGATTCAAGATCAATGTACGTTTTGTGAACAAGCGTGCTTTTTAACACCGAATTCCACGTTGGTGAATGCTTCGTGTACACGTACATGTACAAATTGATATTATATCCACCTTTATTACCTACTGTGGTAATCTCAAGTTAAGATTTATTTAATTATTCAGCCAACAAATCAGGAAGCATATCAGCGGTCGACCTTGTAGCAGGATTCCCTACTTTATTGATCAAGGTGGAAGGTCAATACTATCCCTTTGTAGGTAAACAAACCTGAATTTGCAAAGATACAAATTACCGAGTACACCAGAAAATGTGAACTTGTCAGGAGACCGACACCAGTAGATTGTTTATCTACAATTTTATGAAAGGAAAGAACCACATACTAAAGCTAATGGTTTATTTAGAGTAAAAAAAAAATAGAATTTGTTTTATTGATACAAGTCCATTTTTAGGTACAAAACAAACACACAATGACAATACTTAACGGTTAATGAGACTGTACTATCGACACCACGTGTCAACAAATAGCCCCTCGTCATGACAACATCCATCGGTCACATTAGGATAAATATGGAAACAGAGGATATCTATAATTTCTGATATGAGCTCTGAGAGCTCACATTAGAATGTATAATGTCCTGCGTTTCAGGATTGTTTTTAAATGTGTACCACACGTAATTTCTTTTAGATTATCGCAACATTAATCGGTTGATTAAATATTTACAACTAAGCTCCCAGAGCTTTCACAGTGATTAAGCTCCCAGAGCTTCTATTTAATGAATTAATTTCTAGGTGGGAATAAATAACCAGGTTAGATTACTTGGTGTCACCTAGAATACAGTAACTACACATTGAGTTACCACACATAGGTAATGAAAATAAAAAAAATTGCATCATAGGAATCGGCTCCTAGAGCCGACTCTGCAAGATACAATTTCCTTTATTTAAACCTAGCGTTTTATGACTTTGGACAAAATCGTTGTTGATATTGTACTAAGGTGGTCGATGGGATGAACAAATGCGCTTATTGTGTCACAAATACGCCTTTACCCACCCCCCTCCCCCCCGTATATGAATGAAAGCGAACTTGTTGGGTGATGTAATTATTAGATGATTATGAATTGGAAGTTTTAATTCAGATGAGGCATGAAGAAGAAATTTTTTTATATTAAATTGATTTTTATTTAACTCACATCCTAGCTCATTCTCACACATGTTGCTTTTTATTAGTGGCCAAAGCGTAAGCCATATGCTTTTTATTTTACGACCAAAGCCTAAATCTTTGCTTTTATTTATTGACTAAAGCCTAAGTCAAACTTTCTTACTTCATTTAAATACAGGAATTATTACCTCTGTATTAAATGAAAGCCAAAGAAATATTATTTCATGCTTTATTTACGGACCAAAGCCTAAGTCCATGCTACATGTACACAGTCCATGTTGGGAACGTAACTTATTCACTTTCATTACTATGATATATTATCTTAATATTTCTAATGTTATATTTGATATATTACCAATTTGTATGATTGTTGATTATAATTGTAAATCTAAAATTGTACCGTCTCCTGTCAAATCATATCAATGGCTGAATGTTAAAGATTTCAATATTTTCTACAGTTAAATAAAAATGCTGTCACCATCATTTGGCAGGTGAAAGTAAATGATGCTTTCTCTATTTATTTTTATTATTACTCAAATCATATTTTTATCATTGGTTAATCTAAGCTTATAACTTTTTATTTGACCATTTGGATGTTTTTAGGAGCATAAAAGCGATTCTGCTTCCTCCTTCCTCAAAACATTAACCCCTTTAGCTACATTCAGTTTAAACCATAGCTGAAACTGTTGGCAATTTCAGTAAAAATATGAGCTCATTCAGCTCCTATGGCTACAGATACATTTAATCTGTTATAAAAATGTATATATAATGAGCTCTGTTGAGTCATTTAATAAATCAGCCTTTTCAGCCGCTGCAGATTCTTTTGATCTGATGTAAAAAAAAGTAAATAAAATTTTTTTTTGATGAGCTCCTAGAATTTTGAGCTCTTTGGAGGCCAAATGCCAGCACAAAAATAAATTTACCAACCAAAGAAAACTAAAAATAAATCTCACTCTTGTGAATATAAACCACTTCAGGTTTTATAATGTGCCCTTTCAGGCTAGCTAAACCAATATAAAAAAAATAAAATAGGTTTAGTAAGTAATTACTTACAGGTTAACCTGATTTCCGAGTTCTCTGTTCCTTTCAGACGCCGAAAACTCCCGCAGGCGAAACGTCAACGGTTTTTATAGAGAATATTTAGCCAACACGACTGAATGCTCGCTGAATCGGTTGATTCAGCCAAAGGTCAACTTGTGAACTTTAGGAATTTTTTCCCCCACTTCGCAGTTTCAAATGCGCTATTAACACATAACGCATTGTTAAAACAGCAAATGAATTTTTATACTTAGATTAGGATAATAATTAATGGATTTCAAATACGTTTTCTTATATATATATGCTTCTAATAATTTATTTAACATTAAACGGTTGTGAAATTAGCGAAGTTGGGACCTTGTTTACATTATGACGTCACATAGATTCAGCATCCATGATGAAAAGCTTTGATATGTTGTTCGAAAGTAAACATGAAATTATGAAAGTCTGTGAACCTAAAAGGGTTCTAGATGGAACTCAGTTAGTGAGTTATATGATATGGCATCATGCTGAATACATGTGATGAAATAAGAGTGTCTGCAAAAAATGAAAAATGGCTCGAAGTGATTAACTTGCCTGTCACAATAATTACCCAAAACAATTTAAAAATTTTCTTTTGGGGGGGGGGATGTGGGTTGTAGAACACAGTGACTTTTGTCACATTACCCCCTCCTTATATATTTTGTGTCCCACAAATTATTCAACTTTAAAATAAAACTCACTGTATACAGTGATATAAGCTTACCAGTTAGCCCTAATGACTAACACCATTTCCCCTCAATATCCCAAATTCACACACAAAATGATTTTTATATTTATCTTCACAACATAAGTCACTCTTTGTCACACACCAGCAATATAGTTTATCTGATGTGCACCAATTTTCATGTTCTTTTGTTGTTTGTCTTCTTCTTTTGAAAAAGTTTCTTCCATGGCACAACTGGACCTACATTCTTAAATTTTTTATTGACACTTTTGTGTGAGGAATCTTCTTCATCATCACTGTCTATGATACACCTTTTCACTGTTTGTAATTTTTTTGGTTTAACATTTTCCTTAGACTCTGAGTTGTCCTTAAGTAAATTGTGCAGTTGTTCGATCTTTTCACCTTGTTTCGAAATGATGTTTGACATTAAAACCATTGATTCCATTATGATTTCTAATTGTTTATGGATGTTCTTCTGAGAATCTATTATTATGCCACACTTTCTGCTCATTTCTGAATTAAATTTGCAGTTAATAACTTCTGTATTTTGTACAAATTTGACCTCTTCCACTGGTAATTCACTTACATTGGTGTTTATGGGTGGTTCAGAATTGTCATTTTCTCCCAGGATCTTTCTTATAAATCCATCGGCGTCTGCTTCGTCTCCCAGACTGATGGCTTCTATTGTTAAAGGTGAACCTACTGATTGTTTTACAATGTCCATGTTGTCTTGTTTATTTTAATATTCCATATCAATATCTGTTTCTGTTTCAGTTGTTTTTGTTTTTTTTATCCAGTACGATTCAGAGTCCCACTTTTCATGTCTCATTACATCTATGCCTTCCTTTATTTTGTATGGGTTGGAATTTGTTTTTAGATAACTTCTCTCATCCAGAGTAACGTTCAATTTCCTGAAATATTCTACTTTTTCCATATGTTTATTGAAACCTTTTGTATATTTCTCTAGGTCTTTCCATCTTGTGACTCTGAATCCACACAAATTGCAATAGTATGGGCCTTCTTGTAACGACACTTGTTGCCTAAAATAGTGCGCATCTACTTTCCCCTTTTCTCCTTTGAAGTCACACCTTTTGCATTCAAATAACCTCCCTCTGCAGTGGCCTCTTTCCATTTTCACTAGGTTAACCTATAACGAATATACGAAAAAAGTCTTTTAAAAACTAATTTCCAACATCTATTTACATCTATATACATGCAAAGTGGCATATAACACAAAGACATGTATTTTGTGGCTGAAATTAACACTTGATATAGACATTTGTTTCTTTATCAATTGCTGTTTTTGCGTATAAATATTTTTACAGCTTTTTTACACCATGGGGTGGATTTTTTCCAACATATGGTTTCAGTTTGTTATGGCTCACTATTTTTCGTTTACCTCTTTCATATATTTGTATCAGATAATTCAAATCTGATATCTTTTTCAAAATCACACATGGACCTTTATAAAGTGGTTGTAATTTAAGTGCCACATCTATTGCATGACTTTCATGTAAAAACCACAGAACATCTCCCAAAACATACTTATCTAAGTGTGCTTTCACATCATACATTTCTTTTTGTCTACTGACTGACTGACTCAGATTTTCTCTAGCTACACAATGTGCATGGTGTAACTTCTCTATCAGATATTCCACATACTTTCCATAGGATGAGAAATGTTCCTCATTTTTTTATTTTATCAAAATTGAACATCAATTCCGAGGGAAGTCTGACCTCTCTTCCAAGCATTTATAAATTTGAAGTTATTCCTGTGCTTTCATTCGGTGTGGCCCTAAAAGCTGCTGCCAAAACAACCCAGATGTATATCCCAGTCAGTTTGCTCTCCCTTTAGAAAGGCCTTGATCATCTGAGCAAAGTTCTATTGAACCGTTCAGCCTGACCATTACATTTAGGATTTCAAGCAGTTGTTCTGGTTTTTCGTATCTCTAGAAGACGACACAGCTCTTTAAAAACATTACTCTCATAATTTCTACCCTGATCTGAGTGTATGCCCAATGGGCATCCAAAACGACATATTACCTCATCCAGTATTTTCTCAGCACAAGTTATGCTGATTGATCAGGGACAGGTAATATCTCTACCCATTTTGAAAAAATGATCTGTTACCAGTAGGATATACTTGTTTCCCCTAGGAGTTCTTGGTAGAGGTCCCAGGATATCAGTTGTGAGTCAGTCTAATGGAGTGCCAACCATCATGTTACCCAAAGGATCCTTAGGTGTTTTATCTGGTGGTTTTATTGATGCACACTTATCACATCCTATCACCCAATTTCTGATGTCTATTCTCATCTCATACCAATAAAAACACTGAAATGTCTTATCAGTTGTCTTTTTAATTCCCAGAATGCCTGATAGCATAGTATTATGCATCTGATATAGAATTTCCTTTCTCAACTTCCTTGGGACTATCATTTGTAGATGTGAATTGGTGCCATCATGTTTGAAGAACTTCTTAAATAAAATCCCCTCCTTCAATTCTAGGGTGTCCTATATGTGCCAATAATGTCGGCTGGCTGGGCTCAGTGATATTACCTCAGTGTGTGTGGGTCTTTCACCTTTCCTCATGGCTACTAAAATAGGGTTAATATCCTCATCTTTTTCCTGCATGTTTCTCATCTGATTTACTGAATAATGCCCATTGTATGCCATATAGCACATTTCTGCATCAGCTGCTATGTTTTCAATCAGTACCTCTTTTGGAACTCTTTCTAGAGACTGTTTGCCTGCTAGCCTGGTCTTTACCATTCTAGTTATAGTGTCTGTCGGTCCCCCTTCATCTTTGGGAGGTGCCTCATTCTTAGCTTCTGCTATTATATTATGCATCTCTTCAGTCCTCCCTTTGCATTTATTACAAGGCCCACATTTTAACATATCTTGTAGATCAATATCTGCACATTGACAGTTCCATGGGTTTGGACATCGTGATAGCGAGTCAGCATTATTGTGTTTTTTACCCTTCCTATAAGCAACTGAGAAGTCATAGCTTGATAATATTTCAATCCATCTTGCCACTCGACCTTTCAGCTCTTTTAGACTGAATAGCCATACAAGGGCCTGATGATCACTACAGACTTCAAATGATCAACCCAGCAAATATTGCCAATAGTATTCCACAAAATACCTGATGGCTAATAGTTCTTTATCAGTTGCGCAGTAGTTTCTTTCTGCTTTGTTCAAAGTTTGACTTCCGTATGCTATGACTTTTTCCTGTCCTTCTTGCATCTGACTCAAAACGCCGCCTATGCCATTATCACTAGCATCTGTGTCAAGGATGAATTTCCCTTCATCTAAGGGGTATGCCATAATATCAGCACCTACTAGTACTCTTTTGAGCTCATCAACTGATTGTTGACACTTGTCTGTCCATTTAAATTTATGACTCTTTCTGGTTAGGTCAGTAAGGGGTCTAACTAGGTCAGCAAAACCCTTTACGAAACGGCGGTAATAATTTCCCATCCCTACAATTTGTCGAACCTGCTTCACATTCTTTGGTGTTGGCCATCATATAATCTTCGCTATATTATCAGAATTTGGCATTACGCCTTCTTTGGAAACCACATGGCCCAGGAAAGTTACTTTATCTTGTAGCAGGTTACATTTTTCTGGCTTCAGTTTTAGACCCGCCTCTTTCAGACGTGATAACACTTCTCTCACTCTGTTCATGTGCTCTTTAAAATTTTTAGCATAAACTACAAAGTCGTCTATATAAATCAAACAGGTCAGCCATTGAAATCCTCGCAATGCCAGTTCCATTGCTCTTTGAAAACTTGGGACTGGGTTAGATATTCCGAAAGGCATCATCTGAAACTCAAATAACCCATATTTCGTCACAAATGCCGTCTTGGGTATATCCTTCTTTTTCACTGGGATTTGATGGTACCCAGATGTTAGATCAAAAGTTGAAAATAAAATGGACCCAGCAACTGCGTCAAAACAGTCCCTTATTTGGGGGAGGGGAAAAGCATCTTTCTTTGTCACTGAATTAACTTTCCTGTAGTCCACACATAACCTCAGTTTGCCATTTTTCTTCAGAACTAACACTATTGGAGATGACCAGGGTGAGGTGGACTTCCGAATGATGTTTTGTTCTAACAAACTGTTGCTTTTCTTTTCCAATTCCTCAGCATATGCCATGGGTACTCGCCTGGGTAATTGTTTGATCGGCCGTGAATCCCCTGTGTCTATTTCATGTTCAACCAGCTCAGTATAGCCAATGTCATCTTCGTGCTTTGAAAACACTAAATTCGCACAGCAAATTGCGAAGAGCACTTGACTCCTCCTTACTTCTATTTTTCACTGTGTTCTCACAGAGATCTTTCAAATGATAAGGTATCTTATCTGTCGCAGTGTGGTTGGTTGAGGTATGCTGTTTCTCACAATTTGTGTTCACTTGCATACATCTTATTCTTCTAACTTAATTTAAGTTTTCACTTTGGGTCTGATCCTCACTAGGAAATACTTCAAAATAACCTTTTTCTACATTCTCTTGATTTATAGAAATTTCATCAGAAGTAGGGTTCATAATTCTTACTTTGCTGGTAGTATTGCTCTTTAAGCACACTAGGCTACCTGCCATCAAAACCAGGTATTTTTGAATAAAACTGTCTGCTGGTTCTATGATCGCATCTGTTGTATTATTGACTTCAATAGGGTCATTTTCAACAAACACATTGATTAATCATTCTGTATATGGTGGGAGGTGGTAATGATCTGCAGCCCTGACTCTTGTTTTTTCAGAGATCCCTACTTGGATACATGGTATAGGGATTTCCTTCAGATAGAGGAGCCCTTTACTTAATAAAAGATCAGCTGGTCCATCTTCTTCATTTTGTAAAATGTCATCTCCTAGCAGTCCTTCATCCTCAATTTCAGCCACTATTATTTCTTTGCTAAGTATAAGCGACCCCAACTATATGGTGAATATTCCCTTGCCAAACTCTTTTAATCGCTTGCCACTAGCTCCTACTAATGTAGCCGATTTGCTCAATTGTGGTCTATTATCTACTGGAATTTTATCAAAAACTTTTTTTTATACTGTTGTTCTCGTAGCCCCAGTGTCTGCAGTAAAATATATTTCAACATTCTGTGCTACCCCTTTTATGTAAACTCCATCATATTTGGGAAACTGGCCCTGTATTTTAACTTTTTTCTGGCTGATTTTCTGCTTTCGTATGGTCCAAGATATCAGTTATTGGAGCCTTGGATTGCCAAACTGACCATAGCTCCTTTGGTGTCTCCTTATCTTCGCCCTTTTCAGGTGATGACCCACTTGCCCCTTCTACATGTATCGTGGGAACACGAAAGGCACTATTTTTATAATCATCCTCTTTATATTGCCTTGTGGGCTTTTTATACTTTCTCTCAAAGTATGGGGTGAAGGACTGGTCATTCATTGCGAATTTATTAATTGTTTCCACGAAATTCACCACATAGCTAACTGCCTCATTTATGTTGTTTGGTTCTTTCACAAACTCTACTTGAAATCAGGCCTTGTCATCGAGAAGGCCATCTAAGAACCTTCTCATGAAGTCTTCATATCTAGTCTTTCGACTTCTATTGGGGTATGCCTTATCATAAAGGCATTTCAGTTCAGCAGCAAACTCTTCCACTGTTTCACCCGGCTGTTGATTCCTCTTTCTAAATTGAGCTGCATATGTTTTGGTGGTTTCAACTGTTCAATATCTATCTACTATCTAGTTCAACGATTAGTGCCCTATAGTCACTGGTAACAGCTTGGAGTAGTTGTCCAAATACAAAATCGCCTGCCACCCCTTGTAACCTTGGGAGGAGCTCATATAATTTTTCGCTCTCTGACCAGTTAAGTCGTTTGGCTACAGCACTAAAACGATTATACCAGACCTTCCATTGTTCTCTCCCCGTAAATATTGGGAGTTTAACCCCTATTTTATTACTAAATGACTGTGAGCTTCTATGTGGGGAGCAAAACTTGCATTCACTCATTTCTTCACTCTCAACATCGGACATGCTATCAGCTAACATTCTCCTAAAATTATGTGGTGTATGAGATACCTTACTTCTATCTCTCTCTGCTTGAACACTATCAGAATTCTGCCTGGGCAAAACCTTAGGCTCAGACAGTTTACTCATGTTTACCAAACAGTCATTCAAGGTTTAGAACATGTTCTGAATATTCTCATAAAACGTTGTCGTCATCTCTTTTAAAACGCCTTATTTACTTCCTGTGTTATATTTTTCTGATCACATCTATTTGAGTCACCC
This sequence comes from Pictodentalium vernedei, assembly GCA_031216915.1. Taxonomy (NCBI): domain Eukaryota; kingdom Metazoa; phylum Mollusca; class Scaphopoda; order Dentaliida; family Dentaliidae; genus Pictodentalium; species Pictodentalium vernedei. The sequence continues at coordinate 164,841,208 of CM062294.1, forward strand.
TGGAAATTTTTAAAACAATCAGTTTCGTCATACAGATTGATTTGCTCATATTCTGCCCCATCTATTAGTGGCTTAATTATTGGGCCTCTATTTGTGTTCGCATCACACAGGTTTTTCCCTTCAATAGTATTCGAATTTATGATATTTCCTGCTTCATTTTCACTCTCCAAATCTGGAGAATTATTATTATCATCCCTAATGGTTAACTCATCTTCCATTATTTCATTAAATTCATTCTGTCTGTTGGATTTGGCCGCCATTTTTTTCTCATCAATCTCTCACTCTTTCTAGTCATCAGTTATTTATTTACAATTACATCTATATAAAATTTTCATCAGTTATAAAAATGATTTCTGAAACAATAAACTATCCCCTGACAACACAACGCTATATGCAGCATCACAAAACATTAATCAAGACATGGACTCTTATCACTGGATTCAACTTAAATGTAAGAAGAATCCCACTTCCAGGACACCATTTTTATATAACGGAAAACTGGTGGTTCAGACAAACAGATAATTGACTATTGCCCCTTACCTCCTTGAACCGGATCACCAATTAACCATTATACATGTAAGACACTACTAATTTTTATGCACTGGCAAACTGGTGGTTCAGACAGACAGGTAAATGACTATCGTCCTTTATCTCCCTGAACCGAACCATCAATTAACCATTAGCACATAACTTATAAAGAACATCTCCAATTTCCTATAGCTAAAACCTGAGGGGACTGCTACATTCCTAAAATATTTTTCATAAACTGAAGAATGTCAAATCAGATCAAGGGAAATAACTTCAATGAAAATGAGTGTTGGGACAAATTAAGGGAAACAACTCTGTTGAGTACACCCCTCTAACAATTTGTTTCAATTCCCATTCCTGACCTTCATCCGGACCGACATCCATCAAAACACTTGCAGCAAAGAGTTAACATCTTCTGGTGGTGGTAATCTCAAGTTAAGATTTATTTAATTATTCAGCAAACAAATCAGGAAGGATATCAGCGGTCGACCTTGTAGCAGGATTCCCTACTTTATTGATCAAAGTGGAAGGCCTATACTATCCCTTTGTAGGTAAACAAACCTGAATTTGCAAAGATACAAATAACCGAGTACACCAGAAAATGTGAACTTGTCAGGAGATCGACCCCAGTAGCTTGTATATCTACAATTGTATGAAGGGAAAAAACCACATACTAAAGCTAATGATTTATTTAGAGTAAAAAAAATAAAATGTGTTTTATTGATACAAGTCCATTTTTAGGTGCAAAACAAACACACAATGACAATACTTAATGGTTAATGAGACTGTACTAGCGACAACACGTGTCAACAAATAGCCGCTCGTGATGACAACATCCATCAGTCACATTAGGATAAATATGGAAACAGAGGATATCTATAATTTCTGATATGAGCTCTGAGAGCTCACATTAGAATGTATAATATCCTGCGTTTCAGGATTGTTTTTAAATGTTTACCGCACGTAATTTCTTTTAGATTATCACAACATTAATCGATTGATTAAATATTTACAACTAAGCTCCCAGAGCTTTCACAGTGATTAAGCTCCCAGAGCTTCTATTTAATGAATTAATTTCTAGGTGGGAATAAATAACCAGGTTAGATTACTTGGTCTCACCTAGAATACAGTAACTACTCATTGAGTTACCACACATAGGTAATGAAAATAAAAAAAATTACATCATAGGAATCGGCTCCTAGTGTTGACACTGCAAGATACAATTTCCTATATTTAAACCTAGCGTTTTATGACTTTGGACAAATTCGTTGTTGGTATTATACTAAGGTGATCGATGGGATGAACAAATGCACTTATTGTGTCACAAATACACCTTTACCTCCTCCCTATATGAATGAAAGCGAACTTGTTGGGTGATGTAATTATTAGATGATTATGAATTGGAAGTTTTAATTCAGATGAGGCATGAAGAAAAAAAATTTTTATATTAAATTGATTTTTATTTAACTCACATCCTAGCTCATTCTCACACATGTTGCTTTGTATTAGTGGCCAAAGCCTAAGCCATATGCTTTTTTCTTTTACGACCAAAGCCTTAGTCTTTGCTTTTATTTATTGACTGAAGCCTAAGTCAAACTTCCTTACTTCATTTAAATACAGGAATTATTACCTCTGTATTAAATGAAAGCCAAAGAAATATTAGTTCATGCTTTATTTACGGACCAAAGCCTAAGTCCATGCTACATGTACACAGTCCAGGTTGGCAACGTGACTTATTCACTTTCATTACTATGATATATTATCTTAATATTTCTAATGTTAAATTTGATATATTACAAATGTGTATGATTGTTGATTATAATTGTAAATCTAAAATTGTACCGTCTCCTGCCAAATCATAGCAATGGCTGAATGTTGAAGATTTGAATGTTTTCTACAGTTAAATAAAAATGCTGTCACCATCATTTGGCTGGTGAAAGTAAATGATTCTTTCTCTATTTTTTTTTTATTATTACTCACATAATATTTTTATCGTTGGTTAATCTAAGCTTATAACTTTTTATTTGAACACTTAGATGCTTTTAGGAGCATAAAAGCAATTCTGCTTCCTCACTCCTCTATCCGTTAACCTCTTTAGCTAAGTTCAGTTTAAACCATTGCTGAAACTGTTGGGCATTTCAGTAAAAATATCAGATCATTCAGCTCCTATGGCTACAGATACATTTAATCTGTTATAAAAAATATATATAATGAGCTCTGTTGAGTCATTTAATAAATCAGCCTTTTCAGCCGCTGCAGATACTTTCGATCTGATGTAAAAAAATAGAGAAAGAATCATTTACTTTCACCAGTACAGTGATTATAAAGGTGGGCAGAAGATTCCGACTGGATCCATACCGGGTCGCGATTTGGCCTAAAATCAAAAATGTATTTTCTTCTCAAAGTTCTGCATAATTAGCCTATACAAAAAGAAAAGGGGATAACATTAACTCCATGCATGCCGCTGGTAGATATTCTGCCCAGGACAGGATTGCCCTTACCATTGAAATAAGCATAATTTGGGCACATTTAATCACCCCCTCCCCCTTGTAAATTGAATGGATGTTTTCACCAATGATTCCTTGTGACAAATTTAGATGAATTTTTCATCAAATCTATTCATGGCTGCTACATAAAGCCATGAGGTAAAGAGTCAACAAAAACAGTATAAGATATGTGAACCATCACAACAATCATTTACTATGTCACAACGTATCAAACCCGTCGGCGACTTTTCATTTAAAAAAATCAATTCAGCTCTGAATCAGGTTTAATTTATGTACGATGTTATGTTTGGTACCTAAGGAGATAAAATGCAGTACGACAACAAGAAAAAAGCCAATAGGTCGACAATGCATACCAGATTAATCTTACATTCCAACTGACGAATGTCCGTAGATTCTAGAATTGATCATATCTTTCAATGTGGGCTCGTTGCATAACATTAAGCTTCCTGTCTGTCTAGAATGCTCGTTTAAATTTTTCCGGCTGGAGTGAAAAAAATATCCATTGTCAATGCACTGAGAGAACATATTGACGTGACAACCTTACCAGCTTCCGTAAATTCCCTGATTAACCCTTCTCCAACACACAGGATATCGAAATTCATTAATTTAATTTTTGTTTTTCAAAAGGTTTCAACAAAACCATATCATGTGCCCCCATTTGGAACGAGCTCGTTGAGCTCGTTCCAATTAGGGGCACTTGAAAGAGTTTTGTTGATATTACAAGAATTCCAGCTGCTTAATATGTAAATTATGCGGAGGGATACGGCCGATTCGTTAGATAAAGGGTTAATTTGACAGATCATACCATGTCACAAACTTTTTTTTTCTTCTGCGTCTGCTTTATGATAAAACAAAAACATAATGTCACACTCCGACATAAACACTGCTAACAACAAACTGAGTGAAGGAAAGTTAACGGAATTCATGCAGTTTAAACCTTTGCACTCTGAGGTCAAAACACCAACATTTTAAGTACCAGTATTTTTTTTCTTTAATGCAAAGATGAATTAATCCAATCCATTCCTGTTTGATGTAGCCAATGGGTTGTGCCAATAAGACTAAATTAGTCCAATTACAAGATTCATTACGAGAAAAATATTCGTCTCGAGTTATTTCAACGTCAGTATTCAGAAGGTTAATCACTTACCGAATCCAAGTGGAAATGATCACTGATTATAGTCTTTCACTAAATAACAATAATATTTCCAAATAACATAACACAAGCAAAATATGTTTCACGAATTCGACTGAGCGACCTTCAAAACCTATTAGAAAGAAAAAAAGAGGAAATCTAAATAAAATCGCATTATGAGACTCCACACTTGCTTCTGCAACATTCGTTTATCTGATATTTTGGCAGTGTATAACTCCTACTTTATTAAAATTGTACTCACTGTTTATTAGCAACAGATCCAAGATTTATGAAGTCATACGTGTATAACTTTACATAAGAACCTATCTCTACGAATGCCCAATTGTATTGCATATATTTTTCACAACTGAAAATTAATCGCCTCGGCACATTTTAGAAACGCTGTTATTATTACTATTATTTATTGGTGTTTAAGGTGACAGACTTATGCACGATAGCTAATCGCGACCATGACAGTTTTACGTGTGGAGGAAGCCGGAGTACCCGCAGAGGACCACCGAGCATCGACGAGCAACTATCAGCTCCTCAACATTCTAACTCTGTTCAAGCTCCGTTCAAGCTCCGTTCAAGCAGGATTACAGCGGTTGGGGACATGTGCACCATCGACAAGCAGTACTCCTCAGTACACGGCGTCGTCGCGCCCCTCATGTAGGCAACCGGAATAAAGTGCTTTCCCAAGGACACAACGCGGGTCGTCCCGGACGGGGACCAAACTCGGGATCCCTAGTATGGAAGCCCAAACAGTCTAACACTGAGCCACCGTGATCCAGTAGAAACGCCGAAAAAAGTGTTTAGGTAAACTTTAAACTTTAACCTTGTGCGGAATGTCTAGTTAGAGAATGCGGCCTACGAAGCGTTCATTGCGTGATTTGGCCAATGTTTAAATGGATCTGTGTTGGAGACGCGCGCGCGTTTCTTTCTTCAACGAAATTAATGGCTTCCGTCTTGAGCCTACCAGCACTTTTAGCCTCAGTTCACTGTTTTCTAAAACTACGAAGCCATCCATTAATGCATCGACGAGCTATATTTGTCAAATGCAAACAATATATTTATGCACAAGGCAGATGTTTATGGCCTTTTTGGATGCCAAAAAGGCATACGATAGAGTATGGAGGGAGGGTATGTGGCGCAAGCTGGAGGCTTTGTGCTTAGGAGGCGAGTTTATTGGAATTATGAAAGCATTATATAAAGACGTACAGAGTGAACTTAGCCTGGGAAACATTACAACAAAACGTGTGCCTATGGAGATAGGCCTAAAACAGGGGTGTATCCTTTCGCCAATTCTGTTTGCATTGTACATCAAAGGTTTAGGAGATGAACTACTGCATAGCGACGAGGAGGTAGCAGTTGGGGACTTGAAGATCCCAGGGCTATTTTTTGCAGACGATATGGTGCTAGTGTCAGAAAGCGAAGAGGGGCTGACGAAAATGCTGGGAATTGTTGGGAAATATGGGAGCAAATGGAGACTCGAACTTAATGAAAGGAAGAGAAAAGTTATACCTGTGGGCCGCAAAGTGGACCACACTCGAAGGTGGAGAGTGGGTGAGTTCTGCATTCCGGAAGGTAGCAGCAAACTTCTCAGTGTAGGAGAGACAGGTGATTACGAGTATTTGGGGGGTAAATATAAACATTACAGGAAAAGGCATCTACCGAAACCACACAAATAAATTGATTCCGAAGGGGAAGCGAATCCTTAACCAAATGAAACTTATAGGAAGAAACAGTTTCAATAAGGTTTTTCGTGGGGAAAACCATTTGGAAAATGGTGGGTCTGCCAAGTATAACTTACAGTACGGAAGTGGTACCCCTAAGCCAGACGGCGATAAAGAGCTTGGAAACCCTGCAGAACGATGCAGGCCGATGGATAACGGGGTCGAGTAATGCCGCAGAGCTAGAAGCAACCAGGGGTGATCTTGGGTGGATGAGGATCAAGGACAGGATAGACCTGTTGAAACTCGGTTATCTTAATTATTTGGTAAATCTCCCCGACAGCCGATGGTGTAAAGTAATGTTCCTGAGAATTTTCAATTCAAATATCAAGACGAGGTGGATGGTCCAAGTGAGGGAGCTAGTGGAGAACTACTTATTGGATATCTCGGATCTGGACGTTGGGGCAAATCTGGGTAAAAAAATCGTCAGGGAAAGGGTCATGGAGGATTGTAACCGTAATTGGCGAGAGGGGATCAAATCAAGGAGGTCTTTGGGTGGCCTGCGTGATAAAAAGAAGCCAGGTTTTGAAGAGTACCTTGATGGCACCTTTGGGGGATCACTGTTATTCAAGCTGAGGTAGCGGTCCCTGGAGCTGAGGGGAAAAATTGGGAAAAACAGTGAAAAGGAGTACCAGATGTGTAATTTGGGCATGGTGGAGACCTTGGAACACTTTCTTCTAGAATGCCCAAAGTACCAGTCCAACAGAATAAGATTCACTGGGGGTATATTGGGGAAGTGGGATGGGAGAACGGATGACATGTGGTTAGGGGGAGACTCAAAGGAGAGGATTAATATACTAATCGGAGAGATTGGGAAGAATGGGGCAAGGGATGTCATCAAGCAGTTCGTCTCCGAGTGTTGGGAGGAGAGGAGAAGCGTGGGAATAGGGAGGCAGTTGGGAGTACAGGGGTAACCAAGGCCTTCTCGTACGAGAACCGCGACCAATCAGCGGCTGGCCAAAGTGTTACTATTATTATTAGTGTCGAAACCTCAAGTTGACAACATATATGTTTCCTGTGATTCCTGAAGAACTCAGTTAAGCGAGCTTTGTCAGTTTGTATATTATTTAGTGTACGTATCAATGAAATACAGAAATACGTATACCGTGTTATCTGAATGTGTTCCTTGTCACACAGATTGATTTAGAAGATACACAATATTGAGCGTTATTGCAAGCAGCTGATTTTTGAAGTGTCTGAAATAATTTGGCGTGTGTGATAAATGCACCAGGACAATAGAGGGTCTCAATGCAGTATGCGGTGTAAAACTTGACACGTTGCACTGAATGCCTTTATGAATGGTCTTCGACATTCAATATATGATGGCTTATAGTGAACTTCAAAACGTGGGCTGGTAGAGTTGGCTGTTCTTCTGAATATTCATTACGGGACCAACAAGTCTCAGAGCTTGACCATTCGCTGACGCAAGATACAAACCTGGATTGAAGCCGGTTTGCATTAGTTACGAATGAAGTTTTTTCACTTATCGCTGCTGACATTAATGTAACAACGACTCTTCAGCAATTTTAATGTAACCAGTACCTATTACGGACCGTCCTGAGCATTTAAAATAAAGAGCCAGACTCGCAGCCTACATTTGAAGTTGTAGATGCCAGATCTACTTCTCAACCATAGAGTTCTAAACTATTGCTGATTGTCAAATTTTGTCCACGTGTTTTGCCTTGTTACAATTTGTGCCTATAGACACCCCCTCATAAATTGTAGCAAGACAAATCCACAGAGAGGGTATAATTTCACCTCAAAGATGAAAGAAAGTACATGTACAGAACATGAAGCCATTATATTGTTGCGCTTTTATACCATTTAACACTGAATTCCCCATACCCCAGGACTGCCACTTGAGGTACAAAATTAATAGGATTCTCCATAGGGTTTTGTACCTCAAGTGGCATTTTTGTACCCAGAGTGGCTTTTTGAAGGCAGAAAATCTTTTCCTACCTTCAAAAATGCCACTCTGGGCATCTTTTTCCTGCCTTCAAAAATGCCACTCTGGGTACAAAAATGCCACTTGAGGTACAAAACCCTATAGAGAATCCTATGTTAATTTTGTACCTCAAGTGGCAGTCCTGTGGTATGGGGAATTCAGTGTTAAATGCTTGTACCCAGAGTGGCACCCCCTGGGTAAAAAGCCTATGGAGAATCCTATGTTAATTTGTTCGTCATAGTGCCAGCCCTGGGGTATGGGGAATTCAGTGTTAACTGTTTTTCGCTATAGTGCCACCCCTGGGTAAAAAATCCGATGGAGAATCCTATGTTAATTTTTTGTCTATAGTGGCCTCATTGGGGTATGGCGAATTCAGTGTTAAATGCTTGTGTCTATAGTGGCACCCTGGGGTAAAAGTCCCCTTCCAATCACTAAATATTTGCCTGTTTATTAATCAATCTCTCCCTACTTTAAACCGTATAACACTTTACTGTATGGAAGGATTGGTTGATAAACATACAATCTCTTACTCACAGTGGAAAAGAGAAGTATCTCTTAATTCTGTTTCACTTATGGGATAGAATGGTGAAAAAAGAGAAGTATCTCTTAAATGGTGCTCCCTATAGTGTCAGTCAAAGGGATAGACGCCTCCCAATTACTTTATGCTGGCAAATATGTCGATTTTGCTTATTAATCAATCTCTCCATACTTTAAACCGTATAACACTTTACTGTATGGAGGAAATGGTTGATAAACATACAATCTCTTACCCACAGTGGAAAAGAGAAATATCTCTTAACTCTTTTTTCACTTATGGGATAGAATGGTGAAAAAGAGAAGTATCTCTTAAATGTTGGTCCCTATAGTGTCAGTCACGGGGTGGAGGCCAATTACTTTATGCTGGCAAAATATATGTTTATTAATGAATCTCTCCATACTTTAAACCGTATAACACTTTACTATATGGAAGGATTGGTTGATAAACATACAGTCTCTTATCCACAGTGGAAACGAGAAGTATCTCTTAACTCTTTTTCACTTATGGGATAGAATGGTGAAAAAAGAGAAGTATCTCTTCTCTTTTTTTACTGCTCTGGAGAGCTAGTGGGCACTGCTACAATTCAAACAGACAATAAGAATTAGTTTTAGGGATCAATATTTAATTTATGAAGTGAGAAGCATATATAAACCGAGATCTGAGTTTGCCTATCTATAGAAAGCCTTTTACATCGAGATTGTTTGTGCGATACCACTTTATTTCAAGATTCCATTTTGCTGAGAAAATATGTATAGCCAGAATTGTGTCTTGAAATAAAGCATTATCGCTTAAGATTTTTTTTAAATTTTAAAAAATGCTAAAATATCCTATCTGTAATACATAATAGTGATTGGCATAAAATATAGAATAGAAAAAATGTTTTTTATAAAAAAAACTCTGTGGGTTGTTTTGACACCTAATCTTGATTACATAAAATAGTGTCTATAGTTTTGCTCAAACCATTGACTAACGTCTCTGTCATTCTCTTGGCAGTTTCTTGGGTCGAATTGATAGTAAGAATGTCTCTAAATCATATCCTTTAGCAAGATGATCCAAGGCAAATATACAGTACATTGCACACACCAAAGTATGAACACTCTGTACTCTCATTGTGTTATTAATCCGTGAATCTGTGGTTTTAACTATGAATTTGTAAATGTCTTTATCTAATGGTGGTAAGCAATAGGAATCAAAGTAGATGCATGAATGATTGTCTTTGAAATATATTACCACCCAATGTTCTCCCGGTTCTCTTGATGAATCTGTGTTCACAATATAAGCTTTTCTATGTTTAGGTTTTTGTTTTGGTAATAAGTCTTTTGAACACACTTTTCCATTCAATAATGATAACCTTGGAGAATTGTCCAGAATATATTGTAGTTGAGTGGTTTCCATCTCTTCTAAGCCCCGAAAAGGGCTGTTATAAAGTTGCACTTTTCAATCAATTTCTTCTTCTTTATTAAGTGGTGTATAGCAGCCCCATTCTTTCTCTACTAAACCCGCCCACCTTTTAAGGTCTTCGTCAGTGTTAATTTCAAAGTTCACATTCACATTTGCAAAACATCCTTCAATATTCAGTTTCTTTGCTTGTATGTGCAGTTTATATAGTACACTTGATGGACACACTTTTTCCATACACTCTTTCATATACAGTTCAATCCATATTCTTATATCTTTTTTTATACAAAAGTCATGTTCTTGTCCAGGTATTTCTTGACATGCACCACACAGATTGTTCACTTTTTGTTTTATCAAAGGTGTCACTTCACCCACAACAATTTCTTTAAATAATCTAAGGAACAGTCTGTCATTGCGAGTTTTCTCTTTCCTTATTATGTTTATTCTTTTTCTCATCTCCCTGTATATCTTGCAATGTTCACATTTACTCATTGTTAATAGTTAAATATCACGTCTCTGAATTTGTTGATTTCTATCTCAATATCAAATTCTGCATAGACAACAACGTTGATTACCTCTGTGAGAGCTTGAGCAAACTGAAGATCCAGTCAAAGGTTGCCAGACTTTATAGGGTGAGCTAATGACCCACTGCCTGACTGCTCAGGTGTCAAATCAACTCCCCAGAGGGTATATCCTTTTGCATAATCCTGCATTGATATTTTAAATGTTTGATTTTGTCCAAAATTGCCCATTGCTTCAGATAATAATAAATATGAATTTAGATAAAGACCACCTTCAAAATTCGGTTCAAAGGGACGTGCTTTAATGGAATGTCCATCTATTGTGATTTCCAACTTGTTCAAATTGAAATGTTGAAAATTAAATGGACATGTACCAATATCTCCATTTATATCTTTATTCGAAACTAAACCAAGAATTAATCATTTTGGCATCTGTTTATGAAACAGATGGTCTTCTATTTTTGACCGAAGACCATTTCCAATGGTAAATGTTTTCATTTCGGTACGTCTTATGGGCATTTTATAATTTGTTCGATCTATTTGTGCATTAAGATCATTCGCAAATTCAGGAATTAAATCCAAGGCCGGTATTCTGAATATGGCTTTTTGAATTTCTATTTTTCCATCTACACCACCAATCAGACAAAATTTTGTTGGGGAACGATGAATTTTAATTCTCATCTCTAGGCCACTTGGTAAATATTTGACTTGCACAAATGGATCTAAATATATTTTTCCTCTTAGTTGTACAGATTTACTGTTTGCAATTAATTTGGTACGTTCAACCACCTTTGTTATCGCAATTGCTGCATGCTGGCCTGGAGTATCTACATACCACATCTCACTAGCAGCTAGCTGTGTTTTTTTCACATCTTTTGAATTGCTTAACAGATTTTCAAAAAAAGGCTCGATAAGGATACATGTCGGTATTGGTTGTTATCAGAGAACCGTTCAGTGTAACATCAATTTTACTGAACATACTGTGAAAGAAATTATTGATAGGAGTAATATTTGTATCATCTTCCAATACACTCCCATCTTGCTTTGTAATTTTGAATTGAATCTCAAGTGTAGATGATGCAAGATCTAACCACTTGGTTGTTTGTCTTGGAATTAAAAATTCTATTGGTGAAGAATTGTTTAAAGATGCAATAGGAAATTGATCAATCTCACCAATATTTTCGACACCACTTGATGTTGGTGATACATTATCTGTATCAAATCCGCTACAAAAATGCTCGCAAGATCCATGTAACATCATGATTTAATCAAATATATCAAGTGGTCTTGAATTTCGTTTTGAATAAGATTGTCTTTTACGTGTCTTCTCTCTTTGAGAACGAACAACAGAGTGATGTTTTGGTTCTTGTTTCTGTCTTTTTATTCCCAAAGCAGCTTTACTCACTGATGCCATAAGATCTTTTGCATGAGTGTTTACTGTTTTAGATGGTTTACGATTTCTCATCAATTCATTTGCTATTTCTAAACCATGTTTTAATCCTTCTTTCTTTAAAGTTCGAAATGCATTTTTTGCAATTGGTTTTATTAATGGTATTGCTGATCTTATTGCTGAGTGAAAAATAGACCCTAATCCATATCCGTATTGCCGTGGTACGCCTTGATACACTGGCATTATTTTTATAAATTGAATTTATGTCGCTCTCTAAAATGCAACTTGACAACACTCTTACCACTTGAAAACTGAATGTTTTTACCAGTATTCCCATTTATAATTATCGTGATCTGATCAAAAGAAGATTTTGATACTGATACATAATGTACATTATCAAATTCTTTATGAGTGTGCAGAGATTCGTCACGTGTTTCAAACGGTAACATACGTAAAAATAGGCGCTTCTATATCAACAAGAAATGTATAATCTGCAATATCAGAATAAATAAAGAGTTGATTAAAATCCATATTTAAATCCACGTTATATTTAAATGCATCTTTTGCTGTGTTAGGAAAAATTACTGGAAACATACCATCTTTACACCCCAATTTTTGTGATAAACTATCTGATAATTCAAGTCCAACTGTTGCAATACTATTTGATACAATTTTTATACGTGGATGTCGAGATAAATAACCAAGACGAAATGACACACCAATTTCTTTAGAAATATCCCGAAGTTTTTCTTGAATTTCGCATTCTATTGCTTCTGCAAATGTCCACCACTTGCATATGCCCCCGGCAAAATACTTAGCTCAACAGCGGCAACACCCTTACGTACTGTATGTTTGAAAAACGATTTATTAATATTATTAATGCATGCTGATATTTTTGGATCTGTTACAATGATTTTAAAATTTGTTTCATCATCTGTTATATTTCTTGCTCCAGATGGTAAAATTACTTCAACTAATCCCACCTCCCAATGTTCTTTATTAATATGAATCGGTTTAGATAATTGTGTTTGAAAACAACATTGTGTGTTATTTGGAAACATATCCATAGAACTATCACTCAGTAGTGTTACGTAAAATGAATTCATTTTTCTTATCATGTGGTTTCAAATATTTTAAACTGGGGTTTGGGAGAATATATCCTAAAGAACTACTCAATAATACCAACCACAATTCTTTGTTTGGGGATTGTAAACTAAGGTGAATGATAGCCATAATTATAATTGCATAAATAACAATTATTTGTGTGAAATAAGTCACTTGATTTTTTGCAACAAGACTCCCACAAAAATTAAATTGTGATTGTTGACTTTGTACTTCAACACTTGCACTTTCACGACTCAATGCATTTTCATTTACTGACATATTCTTTTTATACTAAATCAGATTCTGATATCCAACAATCAAATTTTGAGGGATAACCTTCCCAATGTACTTTAAGCTCCTTGACGAGTTTCTTACCCACACGTCTTGAACGTTGTGCCAGAACCGAATCAATGATATATTTTTTATCATCTTTTACACTTTGAATTTCTTGTGGATAAAATGACCCCTGTATACTTTCACCACCCGTATCTTCAAGTTTATACATGTTTGGGTGTGTATGTTTTACATGGGTGATTTTAAATAACTCTTTTGTCCAATTTGGTAAATATTCCTTTTCAAATGTATGTTTGGTTTTGTTAATACGTACTATATCACCAACTTTAAATTTTATTTTTCTCTCTTTAGATTTTTTTTTACCATACACATGTTGAGTTACTTCTATCTCATTTTCTATTGACACAGATGCAGGAGTTCTCTGAATACTATGATGGAAACTGTGATTGTATCCATCAACCAAATTTTGTAATACATCAATATATCTTAATGTACGTTTGTGTGTAAAATATTTCCACATTCGTGTTTTCAATGTGCGTTGAAAGTGTTCTAGAATACTAGCTTTTGTTTCAGGATTTTCTGTCGTGAAAAAATGAATTTTTTGTTCCTTTAAAAATTTCTGCACCACTTTATTTTTAAATTCAGAACCTTTATCTGATTGTAAAGATAATGGTTTACGACCCGAAGTTTTCAAAATTCTTTGGAAAGATTTTGTTAGTGTTTGTCCTGATTTATTGTGAATGGGTATAACCCATGCATATTTTGAAAAAAGCATTGATGACACAAACTAAATAACGAAATTGATCATTGCGAGATTGCAAACTTTGTAAATCTGTTAAATCAATTTGCCATTGATGATCAATTCCACCCACTACAGTATTTCGTCTTGCAATTTTTTTACGAATGGGTTTATGTAAAGTGTAAGTTCTTTCTCCTTTCAACCATTTTTTGACTTGATCAACTGTAACAGATTTATCTTTACTATGAGCTGCTTTGTATAAATTTTGTATACCCCCATAACCAGCAGGATGTTTTGCATTGTAGTATATTTCAGTTAATAAATCATTCAATATGCCTTCCATTTATTAGAAAGTTTATTTTCTGACAATTTATGCCTAGATGATAAGTTTGGTGTTTTCTTTCCTTGAACTATTTTTCGTTTTGGAGTTGTTGACAGAGAACTTTCTAACCAACTATCTTCAGGGGGACTTTGATATTCATTGGGTTTTGCATCTCGATTCATCCACAACCAATGTTCACAATTTCCAACAAAATCTTGAGGGATATTTATAGCTTTTAAACCACGATTGAACATCTCCCAACCGGTCGGTTTAAAACCTTTTCGATGTCTAAGAACATCATTGACTAAATCGATGATATTTGAGCCTTTTATGGGTTCTCCATCATAACTTAAAATACCCTGATCGTCCCAACTCATTTGTGGATGAGATGATAAAGCAGACAATAATGAAGTTGCTTTACGTTTCATTGTAACAGGGACACTTTCTATAATACGATCTCGTAAAAAACATTGAATTTCGTTCTGGCTCAGGCATAACCACTGATGGTTGTAATGCCTTCTTATGTGACAATTGAAATTTTTTGTAAATGTTCACCATACTTTCGTTTTTTCTCACATTCTGATAACTCTGAATTTTCTAACACAGATGATAATTTATTAATGCAACTGTGCTGTATTAGTAATTTGAGGATCAGGTGGTAATTTTGGTCTTAGAGATTTTTCATTTCTAAAACGTTGCATTTCTTCTAACATTTGATAAGGTACAATAGCCATTCTCTTCATATTTTTCTCACCAATTTATTTACAAGATTTGTTGCAACTCCAATAGTAGGCCCAAGTAGACCAAGTAATGGTAACAAACATCTTTTTGATTTAAAATTTGTCTTTTTTATTTTTAAGAGATACAGATTTACTAGCAATAGATCTTCGTTGCTCATGCTTCGATTGTAATTTTCGTTTCAGAGCGGGGGTTAGATATATGTTTAATTTTAAAAGATTATGACAACATTCTGACATACAATTAATCAATACTTTAGGTGCATTTTTCATAATTTGTTTTTGAAATTCTGGAGGTGTTTGACTTTGTGCCAATAACACCCCACCATATTTTTTAACTAGAGGAATCTTACGAGTTTTTTTACCATCTTATCCCTACAAAGTGTATTCATAAAATGATATGATAGACCAACATGCATTTTATTTTATTCAATGAAAATAAGAACTCACCTCCTTAACACATTTAGGTGCATTCAAAGCTGTGAAACATGCTGATGTTGGGATGTTTTCTTTTAGTGGTATATGTCCCACATTTTGTCTAGAACCCATAGGATCATGTGATGCTCTATTCCCCGTATTTGATGTACGTGTCAAGTTTAATGGTGGTACTATTTTTTGTTTTTGAAGTTTGCTCACTAAAACTGATTTTGTTTTTGTCTCTTTTTGAGGAGTGACAAAAAATTTGCATGCATGCAATTTTTTTCAACATTTCGTTTCTTTTTAAGTGATTTTCGTTTCTTACTTTTGTTTTTTTTTGAATGGTGAATAAAAATTTCTACTTGTCTTATGACCATCCCATCGAATTAAATTACGAATGATAACACCACCAAAAAAAAACACCACCACCTGGTTTTAAAATAATGTTTCGTTTGGTTGCAAGATCTACTTTTGGATTTGCAAGTTGTTCAAGATCTTGTTTATGTTTAGCCATATATGTTAAAGTTTGTTTTGGCAGTTTAATTTTTTTATTGAGTATGATTCTACTTGCTAATTAAAACCATTTTAAAAGTTCTTGAAACCTTTCTTAAGTAATTGTTCTTTTGCAAATGGATTTATCTGCTCACTTAATTGTTCTAATGATTGAATAAAAGATGCCATGATGATGTGTACTTGTTGAAAAAACTTTTAACAACTGACACAATCTCATTAGTGCACCAGTTTTTTATACTTTCGTATAAATGATAGGTCCACATTCATTTTGCATCACCCAAGGATGAAAAATATCAGTTCTCAATCTCAAAGACTCACGGGTTTTAGGATGAAAATCAATTAATAAATAACCATGATCAGTACTCGTTGCATCTTTATAAGATGCATTTAAATGTGGTAATTGAACTTGATTTGCCAGTATTTTAATTCATCCTTTATCTCTAGTATTTTGGAATAAAATCATATAATGTGCATTTAAACTTATGGTACGACTAGATTTAGATTGCTAAAACATAATTTGTGTTATGTATATGACACTTGCATTTCTATGATGTCCTTTCTGTGTGAACCATAATTTAATTTTTTCTTCATCTTTATCTCCTAACATATCATCGCAAACTACAAGGTGTGGAATAGTGACATCACTAACAATTTCATATTCATCATCAGGGACGCCTTCTATGAATTTAATATCTTCACTCTCTTTAAGTAAAGTATAAGTATTTTGCCATTCTTTATAACACCAGATGATTTTTTGTGGGGGAATTTGAAATAAGTCATGTTTCATATCAATAAGCTTTTTGACAAATTCTGTTTTTCCTGAACCACTAGGCCCTGAAATAAAGATATTACAAGGGTGTTGAAACAATAAACATTCACTTGATGCCATTATTTTTTTGTGAGAAAGTGTTGTCAAAACACTAACTTATATACTTTCTGTTTCCATCGCTTCTTCAATTCTATGAGTGGGTTTTCTTTTTAAGGGCACTTTTAATTCAAATAATGTTTCTGAAGAACTCTGATCTATTTGTGGCATACATTGTCTATATAAATAATTCATGATTTGTTCATCATAAATAATAACTCTTCTCCAAATATTTTCTACATTATCTTTGTAAAAAGCATTCATGTTTTGTAATGCATTACAAAATTCCCCATACATTTCATCTTTTTCCAATTGATTATGAATAAATTATTTTGTTATTGTTAGATAGCCAGGAGTGATCATTTGAAATGCATATAATAATGCCTTACATGTGATCTTGTTTTCTAAGATGTGTCTTACTGGTTTCATGGTTGAAATCAAACTGATGATTCTTTTGTCTGTTCTGATGTACTTTGTGCATCAGATATTACATTACATCATGTACTCTGTTCATCAGGACAGTCAGGAAAATCATTTTCTACATTATCTGTAAACATTTTGTCCAACTTAGTTTTGACTTGTCCTGAAGCTTTTCTTGCAAATAAGGTACTAAATGTTGTTCTTTGATCATCTAGTACCATGGGTGCAAAGAAAGATTTAGAATATGGAAAATCATCTAGACACTTGTCATATTTTTTCATTGTTGAAAATATTTGATTTAAAGTGAATCCATAATCCATCACTGATAATATTTTATTTGGAAGTGTTTGCATACATGTGGGTGGTTTATATAATTGACAGTTTCTTATCAATTGAATATAAGAACAATTTGGTGACCACTTAACATGTTCTTGTAAAGGAATATCTTTTTCTTCCCAATTATGTAAACCTTGTCCACATACAAAACATTTTACTTTACCATCTCCTACATAGAAAAACCTAGCTTTAGCTAAATCTTCTTTCTTGGATTGTAAAATAGGATCTGTAGTCATACTAAAACTGGAAAGTCTTCTTAACTCTGATAAGTATATAGGATATGTAGAATTAAGTGGTAGAGACATCTTCCCTGCTCCCTGTTCAAAGTCGTAATAAGTTTTTGTCACAGATATTTATATCTTATACCCATATGGGAGTGTGTCATATTTACTGACAACAGATCTGAATGTTTTGCTTTGTGCTTCACTTGTGACTTGTCTATCTTTGTTACGTTTAATTCTATGTGGAAATTCAATGTTTAATTTGTAATTCTCTCTGTCTCATGCACATTTAATCATGCTTTCAAAATTGACTTTTTGTGATGTCATGTAATCTAATTTGATACCCTTAACTTTACATGTGGTATGTATTTCTCCATCTTTAATATATTTGTATCCATAATTTTTCGGACCTAAACCTACAAACTCTGTGATTTTTGCCCCTGGGTGTTCATCTGTCCACTGCCCTAATCTACTATTTGCAATTTCTGGATTCCAAAGTGATGGTTTATGTATGTAGATACAACTGTCTATGTCAAAATATAAAACTCGCGTTCCTAATTGTTCTAAAACTTTGTATAATTCCATATGTGCATAGGCTGTGCCAAATGAAGCTACGCCAACATTGGCTGAATTGTGTAGATTGCAAACATCTATAGCGTCAATGTAGTTTACTAAAACAAACTGATCATGGACAAAAAATTCCACATTCTTCACAATTTTGTTTTTGTTCTGTATTATTTCAAAATATTCTGATGGTTCATTTATGTATTTTGTTTTACTTTTATACTGTATTGTGCATTTTTTCCCCAGAGAAAATTTAACATGGTTTTGGCAAATAATCTTTTTCCTGTTTTTTTTCAACTTTTTCTAAATAGATATTTTCAATCTGTGCATAATCGTTTTTAATTTTTTTTTGTCTGTTTCTGTTTTCACCCAATCTGGAAACCCACTAGCTTCTTGTTTCATTTTTAAACATTTGTTCACATAATATTTGTAAATCTCTGAAGACCATTCATCCCAATGCCAAATCTGATAAGTGCCAAGAAGAGTGTACCCCGAATCCAATGCTTTGCAAAGTTCAACAGATGTCCATGTACCTACAAGTGCACGTTGTTCGGGTGTGTGTTTACACTGATCTAATTCGTGTTCTGCACACATTTTACAAAGTGTGAGTGTCATTTTCTTATTACAATGAATAGGTAAAACTGGCAAAAAAAAGATTTTGAGGTGGTAAAACTTTACATTTAAGGATACCTCTGTATTGGCTTATTTTGCCAGTGTCGATGTTTTCCTTTGTGAGTATATCTGGATGTCCCACTGGATATTCCCTGTGTTTGTTCACATATGGGTAAAGTGAACAGATATCTATATATTTAATTTCTGTGTCTGTGTTTTCATCAATTTCATAGTGTAATTTAATGGCATTTGTTCTCCCGCCAAATAATGCTTCTCGTGGTTTATTTGGGTCCATGTGTGGGAAAAATGTATCTAAAGAGTCTTGACCTTCAGGATCTGATTTGCATAGATGATCCAAATCATGCTCCCAGACTACATGTATATTATACCCCAATGATTTGAAATGTTTTATGCGTGATTGGGTTTTGTTGTACAGAGACTGATAGAATTGTAAATTGATTGGATTTTTCTCAAGTCTGTCAGGATAGCAAGTTTCACATCCATGCCACATACATCCATAAAATTCATAGATTGTATGTGTCTCTTTGTGAAAACCATCTACATAATAATTTCCAATTTTTATTTCTCCACCGTTTAGTGCATGTTGTATGTGTATGCCTTCTTCTTGTGCTAGTAGCTGTAAGAATCTAATGGCTTTCATGGAATATCTAACGGCAGTAGGAAACCCTATGTCTGAAATGAGACCAACTTTGTTTTCTGGCATTGAATTTTTCCGCCAAGTTTTATCACAAGCTTCAGCTAAAGTTACAGCCCCCCTGAAAGGATCTATCTCATCACATTCGATAAATTGTTTTCTGAATTCCCCACACCCTCTACGTAATATATCCACATCAGACTTACAGTACATGTCCATTTCTTTGGAAAAATTGAAAGTAGCATTACTAGTAATTTTTTGATTGTACCATTTAATAAAATCTTCCCTGACTGGGGGAGACATAGACTCAGACATGTACAATGTTGCATCTAAATAAGGTCCAATGTAGTTTTGATATGATTTTGTGTTTGCCAGATAAGGAAAATAACCTTTTGCTAGTTCACTTAAACCAAACGTTTTAGGGAATTGTGCCAATCTCATAGAAAGGAAACTCAATGAATCGATGAGTCTAACACCACAAGCTTTCCGAGAAATAATTTTGTTTCCATTCATGATGACATCGGGTTTTAATGTAGCAGTTTCAATGAGATGTCTTAAGATAAACTGTGCATCAAACCCTCTTGAATTGTGAGCAATAGCTGTTGTATCTAAATGTTCCTTGCTGAAAAGCCAATTGCAAAAATCACTCAAAGTAGATTCTCCTTTAAAAATATATTCCCTTTTTCCAACTTTGTCACGGAAAATACATTCTTGATCTATAGGCTTGCATATACACTCCCCACATGCACGGTGTTCAACATAGTAATTTGGGGTGTGGAGACCTGAGTCTTGAGTTGTTTCAAAATCATAAAACACAAAGGGCACTTTCGGCATTTTGTCTTTCTTGGGTGGTTTGTATTTTGGAATGAAACAATAATGTTCGCTTTTGACTAATTGATGGCAATATTTACATTTCTTGAACCCGCCGCAGATGTGATCTCCTTTTGTTAGATATATTAATGAATTGCACCTTTTACATTTCTTAACTAATTGACAAATGTTTTTTTTGTCTTGGTTCTGTAATAGTGTTGTGTGATTTTTATAACAAGATGAACTTACAAAATCCCTATTACAAGTGTAACAATGGACAGAATGTTCAGGCATACATGGCAGTGGAGAATAGCAAACACAGCCTTTTGGGCATCGATGGCGTTCTCTGTTATTATAGCCTGCATTGCAATATTCACAATAGCAGTGACACCCTAAAAACCCTGTGATTTTAGTGATAGTGTCGAAATGACGGTCATGGTGATAGATATGAATAACTTTACTCTCTTTTGTAGTTTGTGGCAGTTCAAATAGGAACGTTTCTTTGGCAAATTGTGGGTGGATTTTAATGGCATACTCTGGGGAGAGTACCCCTTGAATTTTACAATATTCTTCATATCCACAAGGTTTATTATAACCAAGGCCTGCTTTTTCCATTAACGCCTTTGCCTCATTTTCTTGTGACAGTCTGTTGGATCTTTTTATTTTGTTCCATCTCTTCTCCCAAAGTTCTGAATTATCTTTATCAACGTGACAATTCCCCACTACAATGGCACGTGCAAAGCACATAGAATCATTGACATTTTTTATTTCAACAATACTCTATTTACTTTTAACTATTTTGCCAACAGATGCAAATGAAATGGGTGCATTTCGCCCCGACCCTTGTGGTAGTGAAGTGTGTGTTATTTCTAAAGATAATTTACCATCATGGATAGTAAAATTCTCATTTGATTGAATAACTTTTTCAATTTCATCTAACACTGTTTTACCATTTACCCCCATAGCCTTTGTAAAAGGAATAAAAATACCTACCTCAAGACCTGGATGGTGGATGGATATCCTCATGGGGTCGTTGTCTTGTATACCACATTCCTTTTTCACATCTTCCACCACTGATTGAAACATTTTACTTAGAAACTCAAATGGATTGTTGACATCGAATTGATTCAAAGTCACTTCACACATATGGGATTCTGAGTGAAATTTTCTGGATTGCCGCAATAACTTAGGGTGAATAGAATACAATCTCCATATGGAGTTTGTATTCTTCGCAGTCAACCTCCGTTTCTTGCTGCCAAATACAACATGTTCTGCAACACTGTCATCTGAATCATTGTAGTCTACTAATGACCGCTTCATCTTTTTTTATTCGTCAGAGGAGATCAAAATCACGTCTTTCAGTCTTGTTAACTCCAAAGCATGTGTGTCCCAAACTGTGAACCCCCCGCCTATTTATACTTTCGCTGAAAATCATTTTCTTATTCAGAAACAATACTCAGAAAATGTATTCAAACCAAATTGTTTACCTTTTTTCATTTCAGTTTTTCACCCACCTGAATCTAACTAGTGGGAAAACAGCGTGTGAAAGACTTCTTCAGTGATATTCCTTCCCTCTAACGTGGCAGTCAGCAGTGACGTGGTCCCCAACAGAGGAAAGTCGTATCCATAACTGTCACTCCACTCGAAAAAAAAATGACAGACGCCATAGATTTTTTACTCAGAGCGTCATTTTAGGTAACAGGATATATCACTAAATTTCCCCTCAAAAATCAAATAATTTTTTTCACTTTCCTTGCGGGAGGTCGGCGGATTATACAACCACCGATCGAGAACCACCAAAACACAGCATACAAATAATTGGGAAAAAATCCAATTATTTCTCCTTGATTTTAGATTAAAACACAAAGAAAATAACTAAAATATGAGACTAGCCACTTTTTAAAAATGAATGAATGAATATGGTGATGTGCATTGTATAACAAAAGTTTGACACCATGGTGTGCCTGAAAAGGGGTATTTTATAATTCACCACATCTGGAAACGGCATAACAGCAACTACCAAATATTAAGCTTTTGAGAAATAACTCAAAGACATCTCTACCCTCGGACAGTCTTGCTTATTGCCGCAGATTATTTTCTTGGGATAACAGCGTGATCATTGTTTTCACCCCTTACACCTAAAATCTTGTGGTGGAAATTCAATTTAGAAAGAAGTTTCAAGTTTCATAGCAATAAGAAAATTGTAGTTTTGAGCCCGCCAAAGTGTATTTACAGTCATTTAGGGGGGAGCAAAAGGCGCCAGAAAATAATACAATGAGTAATTCACGCGCTTTTTCCCCCCACTGGTCAGATGTTGGGTGATGAAATACTCAGTGTATTAGTTTTCACTGCCTTTCCACACTTAGATGATACAGAAAAGGTTTGTTAGCTTTTCAGAACGATATCTCCGAATTGCGCCTTCTTTTGCTGAACATCTGTTACGAATTTAATACAGGCATAAAAGAGAAAAAGATTTTTAAATCTTTTTCCTGCCTTCAAAAATGCCACTCTGGGTACAAAAATGTCACTTGAGGTACAAAACCCTATGGAGAATCCTATGTTAATTTTGTACCTCAAGTGGCACCATTGGGGTATGGGGAATTCAGTGTTAAATGCTTGTACCCAGAGTGGCACCCCTCACTACTAACCTCACAGATTGCCCATGTGAGGGCACGGTGACGCTGTGCACTAAGACTTAACGCACATCGATGATGTACCTGTCTTCAACCACTTATGGCCCAGCTTGTGTTGAGTTAGTAATGCGGGGTTTCTGACATTTGCTCGCCGCTGCTCAGTGGTTCTCTCCGGGTAGTCCTGCTTCCTTCCCCTGGAAAACTGATCGTCAAGAGGTGACCCGGACTATCGAAAGTGTAGTTAAACAAAACTCAAATAAATAAATATAAATAATTAACTGTAGTCATGTCACTTTTTGATAATGCACTTTGTTTCGAAAGCTCAGCTGTGTGGGACATACATTCGTACATTTAATTACATCCTCTTTGGAATAATTGAAGCTGTTTATCATATAATTCAAATTACTCCACAATAACCATTCATTTTCTCGATATTTCCAAGGCAAGTCTTGGCTGCCTAAGTAAGCAATGACGAAACTGTGGTATTACGGCCGCAAACTAACTTAGAAGCCCTCGTTTAAGATTCATGTGCCAAATTAGAATTTTAGTAGTCAAATACACTGGCTACTTACTAGGTCAGTTTCTGGTACCTATACATTTTCACCATAGTCCAGTGTACATAGTTAGAACTGCATGTACATAGTCAGTGCCAACCCTCAAGTAGAACTTTTGAAGAAATTGACTTACCGAGCTCTAACAATCAATATATTACTCGAAGACGCTCTCAACCAAATACAGAGGGGGCGCGGTGGCGTTGCGGTAACTGGATCTCGTCAGATCACCGAAGGTAAGCAGCGTCGAGCCCGGTTAGTCCTTGGATGCGTGACCATCTGAGCGATCGATTCGGACTCCCCTAAGGCGCACAGCACGTCTATGACGCGCATGTCTTCAACAAAACTAACCCTGCGGTTGGTGCAGTGTGGAGTTACGATGTTGGGCAGCTGGCAGCTGCTCGTCGTTGTTTGGTGGTTTTCTTTGGGTACTCCGGATTCCGCCACCCGTAAAACTGTCACCGACACGATATGACCTTGGCTGTTGATGTGTCGTTAAATCGTAATAAATAATTAAATAAATAAATACTTGTGTCGTGTTATTGAATATTGTTGTTGCTATGGTTGTAGAGAATAAACAACAGACTCGTTATTTTAAACGAGCATTCGTTACCAAATTGCAGATCCAATTTCCTCTCAAAACAAAAGCTTTTTAATATCAGCAAAAAATGTCCATTTTTGTAACAAGCTTTTAACTGAACATTAGAGTAGGCACATAGGACAACCTGGAACTCAGGGGATGAAGTGTGCGCGATGACTCAGTGGTTGGGGAACTGGACCATGGTTCGATCCTCACCAGGTGTAACTGCGTTGTGTTTTAAGGGCAAGGCACTTCATCCCCATTTTCTATGAGTGGTCGCGGCTGCGCTGTCTTCTGAGCGTACTGCTGCACGTCGATGGCGCACTTGTCTTTAACCAATGATAACCTTGCCTGTGCGGAGTTAGTACGTTGGGGGGGCCTGACCTTTGCTCGCCGTTGTTCGGTGATTCTCCCACGATAACTCCACCCCTAAAACTGTCCGATACGAGATGACCCTGGCTGTCTAAAGTGTCGATAAACCCAAATACATGAATGAAATGAACTTGAAAATAGATTATGTTTTAAATTTTGGAACTCACTTTTAGATTTCTGCATTTCAGTGTAAGTATTTTTCTTGTTCCCGGAATCTTGCACCCTATGTTGCATGTAACCAACAGACCATGTGCATGTTCGAGCCTCAGTCAGTGTAAACACCAACACATCTCCACATCACCAGACACTGCTCTTATCGTGCTGTGACTATTAGCTGTAACATAACAACACAGAACAACACATAAGCGATCCATTCCAGTATAAAACAATCGTTTGCGAATAGGTGGAACAAATAAAGGATTAATGACTACACTCGCTGTAGAAATATCACACTGGAATAGATCTCTACATCATAACGGAATCAAATCTTAACAATCAGTTGATCACATTACTCTCAAACCAGCGGAAAAGCAAAAACCTCCCACTATCCCACTATAACATATTTTGAAACATATGAAAATTCAACTTTAATTCATAAAAGGGGTACTTAAAATCCCATCTGCCGCAATGTGTATTCGCAATTTATCCAAAAGACGGAGGTTGTGTTGACGATTTCTCGGATGGGGACGAGTTTGCCCAATCTAACATTTCGGAATTTATCACAACTCTCAAAATGACAAAAAACAAGACTAACGGTGACCTCCGGCAATGTATGCCCCCTAACTATGGCCAAATGGCCTATAGTACTGGAATGAAGAGTTTTATGTTGAATTTATTCAGGATAAAAAAACTGATTTTGTGCGAGAATTAAGTTTTCCCATCTGTGACCCTTGAACTTTGTCATTCGAGCATGGTGTTGCTGCGCAACACACCTTCCATTGGTTTTTACCTTTGTTTGAAGTTTTGTGGAAGTCCACACAAGCATTATAGAATTATAAATTCGGACGGACAAATACAGTCTGTGAGAGAATTAAGTTTTCCCATTCATATGACCTTGACCTTTGTCATACGAGGGTGGTGTTGCTGTGCGACAAACCATTCATGGGTTTTTCTCTAGTGTTCAGTTTTATGGAAATCCGACAAAGCATTATAGAGTTATGTCCGAATGGACAAAAAAAAGCCGGACGGACTGACGGACGGTATATTCGAATTTAAGATGCCTTCCTATTGGAGGCATAATGCCTTATTTGGTTGCCCCGAATCCTCCATATGAGTAGTAAGGGAAATCGATTGAGTTCACTTCTTCAACACTGAAATTCAATGGGAAATTTCAGTGTTAAAAAGTGCGCTCAATCGCGTTCTCCTCTTATCACTGATTTCCCCATAGTTGACTCGGGATGCTCTCTGGCGTAATTACGCTTAAGTCTATCCAGGGCCGTCTATGGGGAATCAGTGTTAAATGTAGAGGGATACATTTTACGTTATACTGCCCTCAGGATAATTTGTTCCCACTTCTCTGAGGGTTGCAACAAAACATTCATTACCAACACTTACAAAACACCCAGTACCAACACTGACAAAAACAGTCAATACCAATACACAAAAATAGTTCACAGTAAAACAAGAATTATGATGGAATTGCGTCTCTCTATCTGATTATTTTGTTTAGAAAAGAAAACATCTCTTTCGTGAAAAAAACTTGTAGAGTATTTTGAGTAGAATCTCTTTTAAGAATATATGGGCCCTGAAAAGGACCGACACGGAGACATTTATGAAGACATTTACGTAACACCAGTAAGTTAAAACGATTTGTAGAGATAAGGCATTTGTTATCTCCGAAAATTTGTTTTTCATGTTAGTATCTTCACGAAAAAGGCAAATCGAATACTCAACCATAGTATAGTAATTGGAAAAAAGAGGTGATATTGGAGAACTAATCAAGTGTTTCTAGTTTCCGTACTCAGCTGTCGATATATACTGTGGCATTTGATGGTATGGACGCCTTTAATCCAGAAACAGCGTGACAGCTTCCACGTCATTCACGGTAACCAATGGGAGCATTAACAGACGAGGATTCAAGTGACGTCGTCATGGGCGCAGGTGGAGAGCGCAACCGTGTTTGCGCCTGCCCGAAACTATTTGGTATCAAATTACTAGCCATTCTGGGTATTTAGTGCCAAAGAAAGTGTGTTGATCTCAAAACTCAATCATTTACGGAAGGAAATCAGACAGAACTCGAAAGTTCCCACAAGCTCTTCGCAAGGCGAGATCAACTTTCACCAAAGTGATATCTCTGTCACAGGTTCAATTAATAGACGGGCTGAATGATGTCGGCACGTAAACTGTTATTGCTTTTAGATAATTACAGACTGACCAACTTATTAGTTAGATTGTTGTTTCTGTACGGTTTCTTTTTCTTTTTTTTATTTTTCTTCTTCTTCTTCTTCGTCTTCTTCTTCTTCTTCTTGTTCTCCTGGTCTTCTGTCTTCTCATCACTTTTTTGTCCGCAAAATAACTCGAAAAAGAATTGCGCTATCTCGTTGATTTTTGGCATACTGACAGACAGTCACAAGTTCTCAGAACCTAATGTTTTTCAGACTCCTGGGAATTAGGGATCCCTGTGGAGGTGTTTTGAAAGTGGGTCACGTCCAGGTCTCAGGCGTTGTATGACCTATGGACCTAGGACCAACACCAAATGAGTCGACACTCGATGGAGGTTCAAAATATGGGTCAAGCTCACGGAGGTCACATTGGGGTCATCGGGTGCATTTTTCAGAATTGCTGGAAATCACATGTTTTGACCCCCTAAAGCATCCCTGAAGTTCAAACATGCATTTTTACGTAAAAAAGAGGGCGTGGCCACAATGCTTGAAAGTGGGTTACGCTCATATCTCAAGCATGGTATGGCAAATGGACCAGGAACTAACGCAAAATGAGTCGACACTCGACGGAGATTCAAAATATGGCTCAAGGACATAGAGGTCATCTAGGGGTCATTGAGTGCAATTTTCAGAATTGCTGAAAATCACATTTTTTGACCTCTTAATGCATTCCCAAAGTTCATACATGCATTTTTACGTAAAAAAGTGGGCTTGGCGAAACTTTTGAAAGTGGGTCACGCTCATATCTCAAGCATGGTATGGAAAATGGACCTGGGACTAACCCCAAATGAGTCGACACTCGATGGAGGTTCAAAATATGGGTCAAAGTCACGGAGGTCACATAGCATAGGGGTCATTGAGTACAGTTTTCAAAATTGATGGGAATCACGTTTTTGAACCCCTTTAATACATTCCCAAAGTCCATACTTGCATTTTTAAGTAAAAAATTGGGTGTGGCTGAACATCTTCTAGTACTGAATTATTTTACTCGCAATATATTTTCCAGAGGTATCATGTACCTTACCATTGTCTTGGTAATATGAATATTTGCTATCAGGTATAAACATGGCATGTCCGGAGTTGGTGGAGTCAATATTTTTAAAGTGGCATACGCTTATACTTCAGATTTGGAATGACCTATAGACATGGGACCTACACTGAATGAGTTGACACCTTCTGGAGGTTCAAAATGTGGTCCACCCCAATTGGGCAGCGGAGGTCATTAGGCGCATATTTTTCAGAACTATTAGGAATTGCATTTTATAACATTAATGCAGTGCTGAAGACTAGACAAACAGAATTTACTGCATCCAGTAAATTCAAGTCTGTGTGAAAAGGGTTAAAGTATCAGGAATAAACTCTACAGAAAGAGAATTTAAGGAGGCTTATCTTCTGGTGCAAAATATTTTTTAACAGATCAGAAATGGGTTTTCGTTAACAGTATTTACAGATATGCATACAGGAATCAGAACATTTTTTATAAGAAACCAGAAAAGGCATATATGTGACCAGCATTCAAAGGGTTCGATACACGAATCAGAAATGGACAATTTTGGCTCTGCACACTAATTTGAGTGATGAAGTACATTCATAAACTTTAGAAATACATTAAGGTGTAAATGCATTTCCCAGTCTTTCTGAATAATATGCACTTGATGACCTCATTCAGGTGGACCATATATTGAATCTCCAGCACTTTTTAACTCAGTCGGTGTAGTCCCATGTCTACATCTACACTGAAGAATGAGCGCAACCCACTTTGAAATAATGGCTCCACCAACTTCAGATCTGTCATCTGTCATTCAGATGGAACGGGTGAAAAAAAACATTGATGAGTGCAAACTGGTTATTGTTAACCAACATGCCAAAATGCATAGAGATAGGACGATCTGTATTTGAGTTGTCGCGCTGACAAAGGGTGCATAGACTCTATGTCGGAGATATTATCATAAAAACCTTAAAAAACCCAAGAGCTCATTTGAAGGCCTGCTCATGAAAGAGCATCTAGTGTCCTAATCAAGGCATACACAAAACGAGAACTTCTCTAATAAATTAATTTTAAACAGTCATAGCACTAACATAGTTAACAGTACAGTCAACTATGTCAATATTGCATCTTTTACCGGCATCCTGACAGTATTGCGATAGGATTCAATAACAAATCTTCAGTGTAGTTTTACAATTACATGTACGCCGGAATTCTTCATGATCAAGTTGTTTGTTTTTATATTAACTTGGTTTGGGAATTAATTCTGTACAATGAGATTAAATAAATGGATCATGTTATTGTATGTGACAGTCACAGCTTTCTCCCTACTGCTTTTTGTGAAATTCTTTCATGGAGAAAATATTCATACAGGAATCAGAACAATGTTTCTAAGAAACCCGAAAAGGCATATATGTACACACCATTTATAGGGATCGATCAAGGAATCAGAAATGGACATTACTGCCGCTGCCATTTATTTGAATGATGAGATACATGTATAGTCTTCAGAACTGCATTAATTTGTATAAAATGAAATTACTAATAGGTCGAAAAAGTATGCATTTAATGACCTTTCTTGGCCGCATAGAGGTGGACCACATTTTGAATCTCCAGCAAGTTTCAACTCATTTGGTGTAGGCACCATTACTATAGGTCATGCCAAAGCTGTCTCTCTGGAGATTATATTCTGTTTTAGATAATGGTTACTGCTTCAGCTAACTCATTTCCCTGTAAATGCTGTAAACATATTTTAACTTCTAGAGCCTGAAGGCCCCACATGCCTCCAAATCATAGATGACCGAGTACCAATGGCAGGCAGTCTATCAGTATACCAAAAACACTGAGATAGGATTGATTGTATTTGGGTTATCATGTTGACAAACAGTGCATAGAAGACATTCTATGAATTTTATTAATTTATTTAGGGTTTAACGACACTTTTCAAAAGCTAGGCCCGCCTCGTGTCGTACAGTTTTTTTACGGATGGAGGAAGCCTGAGAACACAGAGAACCACCAAGCAACAACAACAAGCAACTCTCTGGCTCCCCAACATGCTAACTCCACACAAGCAGGGTTAGTGGACGTGCATCATCGACATGCAGTATGTCTTAATACACAACATCACCATACCATTATGTGGGCAATGGGGGTGAAGTGTTTTTGAAGACACAAGGCAGTTGCCGCAGATAGGATTCGAACTGAGAACCTCTCGGCTTACAGCCTGCACCTCTAACTGCTTAGCCACTGTGCCCCTCTATGAATGTAATGGGAATACTTTAGAGGCTTATTTTGGGGGATAAAACAGTTTTAAAGAAATAAGAAATAGGTTTTCAATGACAGTATTCATAGATATTCATTCAAAAATCAGACACTTTTTTTCCAAGAAACCAGATAAGGTATATATCGTCACAGCATTCAAAGGGACCAATCAAGGGAATGCACAAGGAGGTTCAAAAATATGATTTCCAGCAATACTTGTAATAGCCCTCGTGACTCCTGTTCGACCTTGTCCCAAATTTTGAACCTCCATCGAGTGTTGACTCGTTTGGTATTGGTCCCACGTCCATACATCATACCATGCTTGAAATATGAGCATGACCCACTTTCACAAATTTTGGCCACACCAACTTTTTACATAAAAATGTATGTATGGACTTCAGGAATGCTTTAGAGAGTCAAAAAATGTGATTTTCAGCAATTCTGAAGAAATGCACTCAATGACCCCAGGTGACCTCCGTGACTTTGACCCATATTTTTGAACCTCCATCAAGTGTCGACTTATTTGGTGTTGGCTCCAAGTCCATGCATCACACCATGCTTGAGATATGAGCATGGACCACTTTCAAAAATTTTGGCCACGCCCACTTTTTTCAAGAAAAAATGCACGTCTGAATTTTGGGGAAGCATTTGGAGGTCAAAAAATGTGATTTCCAGCAATTATGAAAAATGCACTCATTAACCCCTGGGTGACTTCGGTGACCTTGACCCATATTTTGAATCTCCATCGAGTGTTGACTCATTTGGTGTTGGTGCCAGGTCCATACGTCATACCATGTTTGAGATATGGGCGTGACCCACTTTCAAAAATTCTGGCCACGCCCACTTGTTTATGTCAAAGTGCATGTGTGTAGGTCAGGAATACTTTAGGGGGTGAAAAACTGTGATTTCAAGCAATTATGAAAATGCACTTAATGACCCCTAGGCGACCTCCTTGACCCTGACACATATTTTGAATCTCCATCAAGTGTCGACTCATTTGGTGTTAGTCCCAGGTCCATTCATCATATTACCCTGCTTGAGATATGAGCGTGCCCCACTTTCAAATTTTTTGGCCACGCTCACATTTATAACGTAAAAATGCATGTATGAATCTCAGGAATGCTTTGGGGGCAAAAATGTGATTTCCAGCAATTAGGAAAATGCACTCAATGACCCCTAGGTGACCTCAGTGACCTTGACCCATATTTTGAACCTCCATCGAGTATCGTCTCATGTGGTCTTGGTCACAGGACTGTAGGTCATACCATGCCTGAGATATGGGGGTGACCCACTTTCAAAATTTTGGCCACGCCCACCTTTTTTACTTAAAAATGCATGTGTGTATGTCGGGAATACACTAGGGGTCAAACAATGTGATTTCCAGCAATTCTGAAAAATGCACTCAATGACGCCTAGTTGACCTCCGTGACCTTGACCCATATTTTGAACCTCCATCGAGTGTCAACTCATTTGGTGTTGGTCCCAGGTCCATGCATCATACCACGCCTGAGATATGGGCATGACCCACTTTCAAAAATTTTGGCCACGCCCACTTTTTTTACGTCAAAAAGCATGTGTGCATGTCAGAAATAGCTTAGGGGGTCAAAAAATGTGATTTCCAGCAATTCTGAAAAATGCACTCACTGACCCCTAGTTGACCTCCGTGACCTTGACCCATATTTTGAACCTCCATCGAGTGTCGACTCATTTGGTGTTAGTCCCAGGTCCATAGGTCATACCACGCTGGACATATGGGCGTGACCCAATTTCAAAAAAATTGGCCACGCCCACTTTTTTACGTCAAAATGCATGTGTGTACGTCAGGAATGCTTTAGGGCTTCAAAAAATGTGATTTACAGCAATTCTGAAAAATGCACTATATGACCCCTAAGTGACCTCTGTGACCTTGACCCATATTTTGAATCTCCATCAAGTGTCGACTCATTTGGTGTTGGTCACAGGTCCATACGTCATACCACCCCTGAGATAAGGGCATGACCCACTTTCGAAAATTTTAGCCACGCCCACTTTTTTTTACGTCAAAAAGCATGTGTGTACGAAAAGGAATACTTTAGCGGGTCAAAAAATGTGATTTCCAGCAATTCTGAAAAATGCACTCAATGACCTCTAGATGACCTCCGTGACCTTAACCCATATTTTGAATCTCCGCTGAGTGTCGACTCATTTGGTGTTGATCCCAGGTTCATACGAGATACCACGCCTGAGATATGGGCGTGACTCATTTTCAAAAATTTTTGGCCATGCCCACTTTTTTAATGTCAAAAGTACGTGTGTATGTCAGAAATGCTTTAGGGGGTTAAAAAAATGTGATTTCCAGCAATTATGAAAAATGCAGTCAATGACCCCTAAGGGACCTTCTTCTTCTTCTTCTTCTCCTGTCTTCTGTCTTCTCATCACTTTTTTGTCCGCAAGATAACTCGAAAACGAATTGCCCTATCACGTTGATTTTTGGCATGCTGATAGACAGCCACAAGATCTCGGCGACCTATGTTTTTCAGATTCCTGGGGTATCAGGTGTGTCTGTAGGCGTGTTTTGAAAGTGGGTCACGCCCATATCTCAGGCGTGGTATGACCTACAGACCTGGGACCAACACCAAATGAGTCGACATTCGATGGAGGTTCAAAATATGGGTCAAGGTCACGGAGGTCATCTAGGGGTCATTGAGTGCAATTTTCAGTGCCCATATCTCAAGTGTGGTATGATCTACAGACCTGGGACCAACACCAAATGAGTCGACACTCAGCGGAGATTCAAAATATGGGTCAAGGTCACGGAGGTCACCTAGGGGTCATTGAGTGCATATTTCATAGTTGCTGGAAATCACATTTTTGACCCCCTGAAACATTTCAGACGTACGCACATGCATTTTTAACATTAAAAAAGTGGGCGTGGCCAAAAATTCTAAAAGTGGGTCGCGCTAATATCTCAAGCGTGGTATGATGAATGGACCTGGGACCAACCCCAAATGAGTCGACACTCGATGGAGGTTCAAAATATGGGTCAAGGTCACCGAGGTCACCTAGGGGTCATTAAGAGCATTTTTTTATAACAGCTGGAAGTCACATTTTTTACCCCTGAAGCATTCCTGACGTCCATACATGCATTCTGACGTAAAAAAGTGGGCGTGCCAAATTTTTTGAAAGTGGGTCACGGTCATAACTCAAGCATGGTACGGTGCATGGACCTGGGACTAACACCAAATGAGTCGACACGCGATGGAGGTTCAAAATATGGGTCAAGGTCACCGAGTTCACCCAGAGGTCAATGAGTGCATTTTTCCTAATTGCTGGAAAAGCTTCCCCAAAATTCCGACATGCATTTTTTTCATGAACAAAGTGGGCGTGGCCAAAATTTTTGAATGTGGGTCACGCTCATATCTCAAGCATGGTGTGATGCATGGGCATGGAGCCAACACTAAATAAGTCGACACTTGATGGAGGTTTAAAAATATGGGTCCACGTCACGGAGGTCACCTGGGGTCATTGAGTACATTTTTTCAGAATTGCTGGAAATCACATTTTTTCACTCTCTAAAGCATCCATTTTTACGTAAAAAGTTAGTGTGGCCAAAATTTGTGAAAGTGGGTCATGCTCATATCTCAAGCATGATATGCTGTATGGACCTTGGATAATACTAAACGAGTCGACACTCGATGGAGGTTCAAAATTTGGACCAAGGTCGAACAGGAGTCACGAGGGCTATTACCAGAATTGCTAGAAATCATATTTTTGAACCTCTTCGTGCATTCCCTTGATCGGCCCCTTTGAATGCTGTGACGATATATACCTTATCTTGTTTCTTGGAAGAAATTATCTGATTTTTGAATAAATATCTATAAATACTGTCATTGAAAACCTATTTCTTATTTCTTTAAAACTATTTTATCCCCAAAATAAGCCTCTAAAGTATTCCCATTACATTCATAGAGGAGCGCGGCGGCTAAGCAGTTAGAGGTGCAGGCTGCAAGCCGAGAGGTTCTCATTTCGAATCCTACCTGCGGCAGCTGCCTTGTGTCTTTGGGCAAAAACACTTCACCCCCATTGCCCACATAATGGCATAGTGATGTTGTGTACTAAGACATACTGCATGTCGATGATCCACTTCCACTAATTCTGCTTGTGTGGAGTTAGCGTGTTGGGGAGCCAGACAGTTGCTTGTTGCTGGTGGTTCTCTGGGTTCTCAGGCTTCCTCCATCCGTAAAAACTGTCCGACACGAAGCGGGTCTTGCTGTTAGAAAGTGTCATTAAACCCCAATAAATTAATAACATTCATAGAATGTCTTCTATGCACTGTTTGTCAACATGATAACCCAAATACAATCAATCCTATCTCAAGGTTTTTGGTGTACTGATAGACTGCCTGCCATTGGAACTCGGTCATCCATGATTTGGAGGCATGTGGGGCTTTCGGGCTCTACAGGTTTAACATATGTTTACAACATTTACTGCGAAATGAGTTAGCTGAAGCAGTAGCCATTATCTAAAACAGAATATAACCTCCAGAGAAAGCTGAGATAGAATTCTTTGTTACATTGAACAGCACTGTATATTTATGTTGTATCATGTTACAAAACTTCAGTCTCAATCATTGACGAGAGAGAGAAACCTTCACTTTTCAAATCATTTTTTAAACAATTTATTTATTCTCAATCATAACTCAGGATTGAGAGGTTTTGGGATGGAGTCGTGTGTGGCTTTCTCGAAACACCTATCACAGTTACTAAGTAATACAATGGAATATTTGAATGGTCAGATTTTAACCCTCTTAATACTTTGATGTGAGTAAAAAATACTTTTAATATAACTCATGGCTACAGAATGTTTTTCGCTTTCTTTTCTGCAACATTTAATTCTATGGGGAATGGGACACCTTTTCAGTGTGCTTTCCAAACTAAGGGATTCTTAACCCTTTAGCCAACATAACGGCAAAACCTGTCAGTTTTATACACAGAAATGTCTATTCAGTTTTAATTACTTTTTCATGTTTGCTTGAAGAACATAGCTTATGACCCTTCATTGGAATGGGCTCATTTTTTTAAAGGATTATTTATTTATTGGTGTTTAATGTCACATATTTCTGCACAGTGGTTTACCATGACCAGGACAGTTTTACGGGTGGAGGAAGCCGGAGTACCTGGGGAGAACCTCCGG
This sequence comes from Pictodentalium vernedei, assembly GCA_031216915.1. NCBI lineage: Eukaryota > Metazoa > Mollusca > Scaphopoda > Dentaliida > Dentaliidae > Pictodentalium > Pictodentalium vernedei. Next base: position 164,876,442 of record CM062294.1, read on the forward strand.
GCAACAGCGAGCAACTATCAAAACCCCCACATACTAACTCCACCCAAACAGGGATAGCATTGGCTGAAGACAGGTGCACCATCGATGTGCAGTAGGCTTTAGTACACATCGCCACCATACACCCACGTGGGCAATGGGGTGAAGTGTCTTGCCCATGGACAGAGTGAGGACCGCAAGACTTGCATCCTGCACCTCTGCCAACTCAGCCACTGCCCAACGCAAACGATACCAAAATTTATTATTTCAAATATCATTTTTTTCAAATTTTCCAAACAATTTCGACAAAACCATATCATGGGACCCCTCGTTGGAACTAATATTTTTTCGACTTCTCAATTTGCATATTACGCGGGCGGATACGGCCGATTCGTTGGGTAAAGGGTTAAAGGATTAAAATGGAATATTTATAGAGTGTATTTTAACCCTCTGATGAGATCTTAATATGGGGGCACGGTGGCGCTGTGTACTAAAGCGTACTGCACTTCGATGGTGAACCTCTCTTCAAAAAATCATTGAGAATAATGAAAACCATTTCCATTCTCACAATGTTGTTCTAAATACACATGGACATAGATGGGACCTCGGTATTTTGACAATGCCAATAAGTCCTCAGATAGGTTCTTGGGGGGTCATCAAGGCCTTTCAACGTCTACATTCCAACATTACTTAATCTTTTTACTTGCAATATATTTTCCAGAGGTACCATGCATACACATCATCACTGTCTTGCTAATATGAACATTTGCCATCATTTACGAATATGGCCCATCCGGAGTTGGTGAAGCCAATATTTATAAAGTAGTTTATGCTCATACATCAGGTTTGGTATGACCTATAGTAATGGTACTTACACCAAATGAGTTGAAACTTGCTGGAGGTTCAAAATGTGGTCCACCTCTCTGCGGTCAAGAGAGGTAATTAAATGAATACTTTTTCGTGTGCTTTTTTTGCGTTTCGTATGCGTTCTCAACAACTTGATCATGAAGAATTCCGGTGTACATGTAATTGTAAAACTACACTGAAGATTTGTTATTGAAACCTATCACAATACTGGCAGGATGCCGGGAGAAGATGCAAATGCAAATACTGACATAGTTGACTGCACAGTTAACTGCGTTAGTGCTATGACTGTTTAAAATTAATTTATTAGAGAAGTTCTAGTTTTATGTATGCCTTGTTTAGGTCACTTGATGCTCTTTTAAGAGCAGGCCTTCAAATGAGCTCTTGGGGTTTTTAATGTTTTTATGACAATATCTCCGACATAGAGTCTATGCAGCCTTTGTCAGCGCGACAACTCAAATACGGATCATCCTATCTCTATGCATTTTGACATGCTGGTTAACAATAACCAGTTTGCACTCATCTATGTTTTTTTTCACCGGTTCTATCTGAATGACAGATGACAGATCTGAAGTTGGTGGAGCCATTATTTCAAAGTGGGTTGCGCTCATTCTTCAATGTAGATGTGGACATGGGACTACACAGACTGAGTTAACAATTGCTGGAGATTCAATATATGGTCCACCTGAATGAGGCCATCAAGTGCATATTATTCAGAAAGACTGGGAAATGCATTTACACCTTAATGTATTTCTAAAGTTTATGAATGTATTTCATCACTCAAATTAGTGGACAGAGCCAAAATTGTCCATTTCTGATTCGTGTATCGAACCCTTTGAATGCTGGTCACATATATGCCTTTTCTGGTTTCTTATAAAAATGGTTCTGATTCCTGTATGGATATCTGTATATACTGTTAACGAAAACCCATTTCTGATTTGTTAAAAAATATTTTACACCACAAGATAAGCCTCCATAAATTCTCTTTCTGTAGAGTTTATTCATGATACTTTAACCCTTTTCACACAGACTTGAATTTACTGGATGCAGTAAGTTCTGTTTCTGGAAAGCCACTCACCATTGTTTCTTGAAACCCGTCGATCTTGAGTTGTGCAATTCTGGAAACACCAACCACAATTATAAATTATTAAAATAGAATATTTAAATGGTCTTTTTTTAACCCTCTTTATACTTCAATCTGATTCCAAATGCCGTTGTCTTCTTTTTAGAACCGGCCTCCATTCACCACACTAGAACGTTTTGTAGGTTTTCTCTCATATTGCCCCTCTGTTCACAACAGCCATTTTCGAGATTCAACCAACTTCTTATTTCCCGTACGCCTTGCTTAGGACCCTAGATGCATTTTACGGCCTTTTAAATGGATCAGGCAGGCGAACGGTGGCGATGAGGTTACAGTATTTTACTTCAAACTGAAAGATTCAGAGTTCCAACGTCACCAGGTGTATCTGCGTTGTGTCTTTGGCAAGGCACATAATCCCGATTGCCAGAGAAGAGGCACAGTGACGCAGTGCACTTTTTAAATGGCTTGCTTTTAACCCTCTCAATAAAGCATCCTTAACCATTTACTCAACGTAACGGCGACAAAATTGGTCAGCGCTATTCACAGAAATTCCCATTCAGTTTATAGTTTTTCATTTTTGCTTGAAAAACATAGGTTATAGACCTCATTGGGATGAGGCCATTTTTAAAGGGTTAAAATGGAGTATTTAAAGGTGATATTTTAACCCTCTCAGGATCTTAATATGGGTACAACAAATTGTAGCATAATTTGCCCCTAGTATTACTCCTCCAATATGGAATCAGCAATTGGAATGGTAAACTGGTCAGAAGAGTAGAGAGAACCGGTGACGTCACCAAGAGAATGGTATTTATACTGGATTGGAAGAGGAAACCCAGTCGTCGTAATCTGGTTGCTGTATTCATTTGGTGAGTTTAAAAGTACCCGTCCGTTGGAGGAAATAACCCACTTGATGAGCTTGTAACTATTGGTATTGGGTGGTATATATAAGTATTAGTGTATTATTATTATTATATCCCCAAAAATTACCACATTGGCGCAACGACTTAACCGAATTTGTGTGGGCTGACGCCCGAAACTTTTCAAGTTTTAAACTTGCCACTCGCGGCCATATTGCCTTTGTCTTGTTGACACACGAACCCGCCAATTTTAATCCCAGTAAATCCAGTTATTTTGCTTGCCCATCCAATGTAATATTCTTTTGATTTGTTTTTCATTTATTTTGGATTATTGTTTTTTTGCTTTTGTTTTTTATTTTTTTTGTCACGTTGTTGGGAATTTCCCAAATGATTATTTTTTTCATATTTTGTTGTCAATATTGACGAACATTGTTTTGTGTTAGAGAAAATGGCTACGGCTGTTACACATGATCAAAATCGGGCACCTAGTGTTCCCGAACCACAAATTTACATCAATACATGTGATTTCATGGGATTTTTTGCCTTGCCTGGGGTAGATGTCCCCAGAGCTCGCCAGCTGGTGCAGAAGCGTGCTCAGTTAGGAATTTTTTCAGAAAACACTCTGAGAGAGGTTCCTGGTTTGAAGGTAACCAGAGCCCTTTTGAGTACTATAAATTTCGCCCCACATACTCCGGGAGATGAAAATCCCCGTTCAAATTGTTCTAGATGCATTGAAGCCGAGGACCAAGTTTGCCAGCGTGGGGAAGTAGTGAGTGACCCTTTAGCACTTTCCAGGGTGGGGGAAACTTCTGGTGCTCCGCCTTGGTCTCGACCTCAGCGCCCTCCACGTCATCGAGCATCAAGAAATACAGTGGGGGAGAATAGGGAGTCCTGTGACGATCCCTCGTTAACACCTGCTTGGCATATTAGAGGCAGGCCATTTCAAAGTTCTGTTCCAAATAGGCCGGGTCCAGTCCCAGATGCTGCTACTTTTGATATTGACCCTCCACCACCTTATGAATCGGTGGGTTCTGATTATGATACTTTCCAAAATGGTGGGAATGATGGTAGAGACAGAGTTCCACCCAATCCAATGCCCACCCGCCAGGAGGTGAATCCCAACGTAACTAGATGGGGGGGGGGGGGGTGGGGGTGGGGGGGGGTGGGGATTTGAGAATAGACGCCCAGTTAGGCAAAATCGACCCTTTTTTGATGAAAGGGGAGGGGAGGCGAATTACAGAGATGATTTTCAAGAAAATCGTTGGCTTCCCCAAGGCCGATATAGTTATGCTTATGACGAACCCCCTCATATGTACCAGCCTTATGGGGAAGGAGATGCTTATCGTCCACAAGGGGACAGGTGGAGGGGTGAGAGGTATGCCCATGACCCCCAACCTGTGTACCGTCAATTTGGGGGACAACGTCCCCAAATGCGAGAGATGAGAGATCTGGAAAATAGGTATCGTCGTAGGATGCCTAACCTTCCCAAGAGCGTAGAATACAATGGGACCACCAGCTGGCAAACATTTCGAATGAAGTTCATGCAGTTTGCAGACACGCAAGAATGGACTGCGAGAGAATGTAAGGACAACCTTTGTTGGTGTTTGGATGGCAAAGCAAGCGAGTATTTTGCTACCATAATTCGTCAGGACCCACAAATCTATTTTGTTGATGTGCTGGACAAGTTAGAAAAACGCTTCGGAAAGTACGAACTCCCTGAGACTGCACAAATGCAGTTCAATCAAGCCCAGCAGCGACCAGACATGACCCTAGAAGAATGGGCTGATCAGATTTTGACATTGGCTGAAAAAGCATTTGGGCATTTGCCCGAAGAACATATGTTTCGCCAGGCTGTGATGCGTTTCTGCCATGGTGCCCTAGATAAAGGGGCAGGGCATTACGCAGCAAATCAGCGTCCGAAAACAGTCGAGGAAGCTATAGATCAAATTAAATGGTTTCAACACACATCTTTGGCTATTTATGGAAATGTGAGGGAACTAGCTCCAGAACCCAGGGGCCCAACTCAGATTGCAACCCTTTCATGGGATAACTCACATCTCCGTGTGCAGTCAGCTCGGGTGTCTACTCCATCAGTACGACCCAATACAACAGGGCCCCAGCCTCAGGATACCCAAAGTGTTGTGTCTGAGTTGGTAACTGAATTTAAGAAATTTTCTGGAGAAACAATTACTGAATTTAGATCAATTGGTACAGTATTATCAAATTTAAATGACAGTATGGCTACCCTGACCATAAAGATTTCCCAATTGATTGAACCAGGTCAGACTCTAAATAGATCAAGGAGTCGATCTCCCTCACCGGGAAGGAGGGCTTGTTGGACATGTGGGTCGATGTCCCATTTTTCAAGAGAGTGCCCTTCCAGAAATCCAAGTAATCGGTCAGCTTCAAAACCTTCTACACCATCAGGGTCACCAAATGACCCCAATACTCGAATTTCACCAATGGTAAAAATTTCGGACGATTCAGAGGATAATTTAAACGAGAACGAGTCGGAAATGTAGGCCGTTTGCCGACTCCAGATTTAAATATAGGCCATAATTCTGTCATTGCTAGGGATAAATTCCCTGAACATTTTTTCCCAAAAGAGGAAACATTAAATGAGATGCCAGATAGTATAACGATTAACCAAGTGGATACTTCGTTGTACTACACTGTACCAGTGATATTGGAAAACGGCAAATTAGATGCTCTTATTGATACAGGGGCACAGGTAACAGTGTTTTCTGACAAACTTTTAGAGCTTTTTGATGAACACCCTCGCATGTTGAAGGGTATTAAAGTACGAACAGTAGGCAGGGAATTAGGAACTATCTCTGGACAAATAGTTGGGCCCATTAAGCTGAAAGTGGGGAAAAAATTGGTACATCAGGAATTTTTATGTAGCCCCTGTTTCGACTCCAATTATTTTGGGTCTTGATTTCTTGCATGAACAGGGTACCCAATTAGATCTGGCTAACAATATGATGTATTTAGGAAAAGAAAGAGAGGAAATTCCTATCCAGTTGAGGCAGTCACAAAAGAGGGAAGGAGTAAAAGTAAGGTTATTGGAAAAAATAATAATTCCCTCCAATTCAGTGAAACAGGTCCAATGTGCTCTGAGTTCTGCCATGTCAGAGTACATGATAGAACCAGAGTTAAAACTAAATTTGTTGATCCCCAGAACAGCTCATTCCGAAAATACAGATCCTGTTATGACTTTCCTTAATATAGGAAATAAGGATATTGTAATGCATCCAGGTCAAATAGTTGGATGGGCTGTTGAAGGTACAGGTATTTCTTCCATTGAACATTCTCCAGAATTTATTGAAGTTAATGTAACTGAAGTGGATTCTGGAGTAGTTGCTGATAAGAATGTAAAGATGCCTGATCACATTGGGGAATTGTTTGAGAAATCTAGGACACTGTTAACAGTTGAAGAGTCTTCCAAGCTTGAACAACTACTGATAGAATACAGTGATGTATTTGCAAAAAATGAATATGATTTGGGAAATTTCACTGCTTTTGAACATCATATCGACACAGGTGATGCCAAACCAGTTAAAACCCGAATGCGCCGTACCCCGGCATGTTTTGTAGGCGAGGAAGAAAAACTATTGAAAGATATGTTAAAGGCGGGGATTATCCAGCCATCGGTTTCTGAGTGGGCCTCAGCACCGGTTCTCATTCGTAAACGCTGTGGCTCGGTAAGATGGTGTTTGGATTTCCGAGGAGTAAACGCCGTTACAAGAAAGGACACTTACCCCATGCCCTTAATCGACGACTGTTTAGACACACTCGCTGGGAATACTTGGTTTAGTCGCCTGGATGGAAATCAAGCTTATCTTCAAATTCCAGTAGCTAAAGAGGACCGTAAGAAAACGGCCTTTATAACCAAATATGGGCAGCATGAATATCTTAAAATGAGTTTTGGTTTAACAGGAGCCCCGGGATGTTATTCCCGGGTGATGAATTTAGTCCTTAGAGGGTTAACCTGGGATATTGCCTTAGCTTCTCTGGATGATGTGTGTGTGTTGGGCACAGATTTTGCAGATCATTTAAAAAATCTGCGAACTGTCTTGGATAGATTTCGGCAATATCAATTGAAATTAAAGCCCAGAAAGTGTCTCCTGTTTCAACAAAAAATAGAGTTTTTGGGACGACTAGTCTCCTCCCAGGGAATGGAAATGGGGGATCCGGCTAGTCAAGTTATAACAGACTGGCCCCGACCCCAAAACATAAAAGAGATTGAGAGATTTTTGGGTCTTGCCAATTACCATAGGGTATTTATAAAGAACTTTGCTACTTTAGCAGCCCCATTGTATAAAAGAACAGGAAAAAAAGCAGTGTTTCGGTGGGGGAATGATGAAGAAAATTCATTTTTGACATTAAAAGCAGCCCTTGGGTCTCCTCCAGTTTTGACTTTTGCTAATAAAACTGACATGTTCATTTTGGACACGGATGGGTCTGATGTGGCTATAGGGGCAGAGTTGATACAATTACAAGATGGACAGGAGAGAGTCATAGCCTATGGGAGTTGTGGATTAAGTCCCGAACAAAGGAAGTATTGCACCACTCGAAAAGAACTTCTAAGTGTGGTGCGATTTACCCGCCAGTTTAGACATTTGCTTTTGGGCAGACACTTCACAATCAGGACAGACCATAGTAGCCTTACTTGGCTCCTCAATTTTAAAAATCCAGAAGGCCAGCTGGCCAGATGGATGGAGGAGCTAAGTCAATATGACTTTACAATTCAGCACCGTCCAGGAAAAAAACATCAAAATGCTGATTTTCTGTCACGACGTCCAGAGGAAGACTTTTGTAAAAAATACAGAGCAGGGGTGCCATTAGAACAACTTCCCTCTGGGGGTTGTAGATATTGTAAGAGAGTAGACCAAAATTGGGGAAATTTCTTTGAAAATGTAGATGATGTTATTCCCCTACCAAGCAATAAAAATCAAGCAGAAAGTAAAATAGCTTGGGTAGAAAAATACAATGATTCCAATATGTGTTTCATGAAAAAACAGAAATTTGTTCCAACATTGCTTCCAATACAAGAGATTCTTTCAGTTGAAACTTCAGAGAATATTTCAGATAGAGTTAGCTCCCTTGATGTGTTGAACTCAGGAATTTTAGATAATGGAGTTAGCTCCCTTGATATGTTAAACTTAGAAGTTGTAAATAAAACCCTCACAAAAACACTGGACCCTGGGGAAGGTGGGAGTGTTTTAAAAGATTTGGGGATAGAGCCTAGGGGAGTAGGTATTACAGTTACTACAGATGCTGATACTAATAATCCACAGGCAGGGGAAGATAGGGACCCACCTGAACTGGAATATGCCTTAAGTGGTCTGAAATATGAAGAAATTTTAGCTAAACAAAAACGAAGATGTTGATCTGGAATTTCTTAGAAATTGGTTAGAAAAGGGGGAAATACCTTCCCCCCATGCTCTTTTTCAGGCAAGTGCCGAATCCAAACTGTTTTGGAATCACCGGGAAAGATTTTCTATGATTAGGAAATTGATATACAAAAAAAGAAAAAATGGCCACTTGGTTCTGGTGATACCTCATCCCCTACGTTCGGAGATTTTGTTGTCAAATCATGATCTACCATTAGCTGGTCATCAGGGGATTAACCGTACCATGGAAAAAATAAAAGCTAGATATTATTGGCCGGGATTAACTGCCAATGTTGAGACTTATGTTAAAGTCTGTGCAAGATGTAATAAACAAAAGAAGCCTTCCTTTCATTTCCGTCACAAAATGGTCCCATATCATGCAGGGTCCCAATGGAACGTGTTCATTTAGATTTTTTGGGCCCTTTACCAAAAACGTCGAGGGGAAATGAATACATTCTAGTAATAAGTGACCAATTTACAAAATGGATGGAGTGTATTCCCCTCCCGTCTCAGACGGCTGAAGAAACTGCTACTGCAGCAGTCAATGAGTGTTTCTCTAGGTTTGGCTGCCCATTGGAAGTGTATACAGATAGAGGGCAAATTTTGAAAGTGATTTATTTAAAGCTGTTTGCAAATTATTACAAATTCACAAGGCAAGAACAACAGCTTATCGCCCGTCATCTAATGGCCAAGTGGAGAGGGTAAATAGAACTTTAATGGATGCCCTAAGATGTTTCGTGGGAAACAGACAGTCCACTTGGGATTTACATGTCCCGCAGTTGGCAGGAGCATTAAGATCTTCAGTGAATAGGAGTACTGGATTTACACCTAATAAAATGATGCTTGGAAGGGAGGTGGTACAACCAACCGACCTAGTTTTTGGTCCTCCTCCAAATGAAACATTTCAAAATGCAGCTGAATTTGTTCTTGCTTTGGAGAATTCTATAAGAACATCTCATAAATTGGCCCGTGAAAAATTGAAAACTCAACAGAAAATAATGAGGAAATACTATGACACTACCTCAAAAATTCAGACATTCAAAGTGGGAGATATTGTTTATTTCCTTGATTTTGTAAGTAAACCTGGCCGATGTAAAAAATTAAATCCCATTTGGAAGGGGCCAGGAATAATTATTCAGTGCATTTCTTCATTTCTGTTTAAAATACAATTGATTAATAAATCAATAACAATGAATCATGACAAACTCAAACATTGTACTGATGGAATATTACCACCTTGGATTGAGCGCCATAAAAATCTTTCAGAAACTAGAGGCTCAATGGTTCCATTGTACTGTATATGTGAGAAGCCTGATACAGGGTCTTTCATGATACAATGTAATAGTTGTTTGGACTGGTTTCGTGGTTCTTGTGTGCAAGTAACGAAGCAATCGGCTCAGAGAATAGATCTGTATAATTGTCCACATTGTGAATTGACAAATCCCCAATAGGAATTGTTTACAGGGGGAACTGAGACACTTATTTTTTTGTATTTTTGCACAGATTATAACAGATACCAGTAACTATATAATTATGAGTTCAGATGAAGGAAACGAATCCCCAAAGAGATCTTGGACTCAAGTCCAAAAGAAGACTAAGAAATGGGGACAAGGACAGAGAAGGAGGGTTCAAACTTTGGACTTCGACCCTCAAGCTCAGACCCGGGATGTCCGTTTAAAAACGGATCCCAACCTGCCAATGGTTAGGTTTGTGGGTGAAGAAAGAGTGGTGAAAACTAGTTCTGGTTCAACTGGGAGCATAGTTTCCGGAGCCCAGGGGCCAGGGACACCATTAGGTGCTTCAGTTTGGGGAGAGTCTATCTCCCTGGTCCCAGCTGGAAGTGAACGATCGAAGGGATATTCATCCCTCAGTGACAAAAAATTAGAAGTTCAGACTGGTCCAAAAATAGAAAAAAGATTTTCTTCAATATTGGAGGTGGGAGAGGATGATGTACTTTTTCTCCCGAAATCCGTGGATTTGCCCCCCACCCCTAAGTTAAAGGGACCACCATCAGTGTGTCCCTTGCCAAGTTGTTCAGTTAAGGTGAGACAGTTGCGAAAACACTGCCAAGGGGATCATCTCCCCACTGCTTTGTGGATGCCGCAATCCGAAGGACAGTATTTTAGTCCAAAGACCATTGCTCGAGCTTTTGAGAGGATGACAGCTCCTCTTGAAATGGGATATCTTGGACTGCAGGAATTAGTTAATCGGGAATACTCCCGTTTTCCATTGGAAGTTACTCCCCAATTTGTGGCACGCATGCAGGAGTTGGAGGGTCTGTTTGAGTGGGTGCCAAGCACTCAATTCCCTCCTGCAGGGAGTTTAAATCACCTGGCTACGCCAGCTGGGCTGGTACATTGGAGGATCCTTATGTTCCTTCAAATTAAAATTGAGGAGAAGAGGAGATCTAATCCCTCAAGAAATAGGTTTGAAAAGCCCCTGAAGCGGGTACCTCAGAGGATACCACGGCTGATGGATCAGTGTATCCCAGATTGCAGTCACAGGGTGACGTCTCCGGTGTCACCTCCTTCAAAACGCCAGATAGTAGTCAGGGAGGATTTTCACTCCGTGGAACCCCAGGAGAATTTGGTGGTGACCTCGCAGGTTCAGTCACGGATGGTGGTGGAAGTGCCGACGTGTTCAGTTGCACGGATGATGGTGGAGGTGCCTGTCTGTTCAGTGGCAGATTCTTCAGTGGGAGATTCCTCGACAGTTTCTTCAATATCTCCCGCTAGACATGCTTCTTCAGCTACTGGTCCCTCGGAGGTTCCTCCCATTTTTGCTTCAACGGCTCCTGCAGTTAGTTCCTGGGGAGGAGGTCAGTTAGTGCCTCTTCCCGTTTCCTCGGCCATGTCACACTCTTCAGAGGGTTTGTCAGTCGTTTCTTGTGCCATTTCCTCTGTGGTTAGTCCCAGGGTGGGAGGTAATCCAGGTCTTCCTCCTGCTGTCCCAACAGCCAGTGCTTTGTCGGGAGTCCCTCCAGGCTTTTCTCCCGCGGGACCTTCCAGGGAATCTTGTTCCATGAATCTGGTGGACACACATTTTCATTTGGATAGGGTTCGCCAGAGATTCCGAAAACCCAATTTGTCAGCCCGGGAGGTTCTCTCCCTTAATGGTGGCCGACCTACAACTTGTCCTTTGCCTGTTTTGGGCAGGGTGGTAGTTTATTGTGATCCAGCAACCTACCCTAGGCCAGAGGAACTTCTTGGAGATCCTGGTATGAAGGCAGTGATTGGCCTTCATCCCCGTCATGTAAGGAATATTCCCTTGGGGGAAATAGAAAACCTCATGTTCCCAATAATGGGCTTGCTCCCATATGCTGCAGGCTTGGGTGAAGTGGGGCTCGACAGAACAGAGCCGGTTGATACATGGTATCAGCAGGACCTTGTTTTTGCAGGGTTATTGATGTTGGCAGCTTTAACAAAGCCAGTTGTGTTACATTTAAGGGGTCCCTCAGGAGATTATTTGGGGAGGGAAGTAAATTCCCTCGCGCTCTTGATGATGATGGATAATGTAGGTAAGCAACAAAAAATTCACCTACACTGTTTCACCTCCAGTAGGGATGTGGTTGAGAGATGGGTAAACCACTTCCCTAATGCATACTCTAGTATAGGCCCAAAATGTTTATACTTTAAAACAGAACAGTGGGACGGTGTGAAAGCCATCCCGCTAAATCGTCTGGTGTTGGAATCGGATGCTCCGTATTTCCAGGGGGAAATGAATTTAGCAGTAGGGGGCACTCCTCTCTATTTAGGGGAAGTGGCACTGAAAATTGCTACGGAGTTGCAGATGTCCTTGGGGGTGCTGGTGGCCTCGGTCACACAGAATGCCTGTACCCTTTATGGGTTCCCTTCCCCATAAATAATATCCATCATATATGCAGATAATTTTGGATGAATTTTGGAAATTGTGGCAGGAATTGAGTTTCGGGCAATGCAAAGGCATGCCCCCAAAGAATTAGTATGCTAAAGACTGATAATATTATTTCCAGAAGTTTTCCGAAATTGAAATAACAGGGCTCCAGACAGATTTTTCTGATATCATATTTAATTTTGTATGAGGACTTGAGACAGTTTGGGACCTGTTAAGGCACTTCTAATATGAAACTGTACCGCTATTGGCGTATTTGTTTCGGTTGGGTAGTGAATTATTTTCCCAATTTAAAAATACTGGTGTTTGTAGGAATTTCAATAGGATAGCATTATTTGAAATCCTGAGATTCTGTCTGGAATTCTGTTTATTCATTGCTGGGCACATACTTTTTAATCATTTGTTTGCCCAGATGCAAATAAATTTGTCATCTGCCTATGTATAAATCTGGGGATTCATCCCCGATGCTATTAATATAAGAATTATGAAAAATGTTGAGTTGGGACCCCTTCCCTGGTATATATTATTAAAAAAAAAAAAAAAAAAAAAAAAAAAAAAAAAAAAAAAAAAATATTAAAACATGGTTAAGTGATGAAATGCAAGACCAGTAACTGGATTTTGAAGGACAAAATTGATAAGTTGAAATGGTTTTATTTCTGATGCCATGTGTGATATATTTTGATTTTTGTTGAATTTTGTAATTTTTGTACCTTTATTTTGTTTGTTTTTGGGTGTAGTTTAAAAGTAGTGGAGGGAGGGGATTGGTACAAAATGTTGTTATATTTTGTATATTTTTATGGGTTTCTATCTTCAATTCTTGTGTAGTAAAATGTGAGAGTATCCATCTCTTGGGATGCCTTTGGATCCCTTTTTTCTGAGAATTCCATTGCTGATCCTTTTTTGATAGGGAGTTTGTCTCCCTAACGCCTTTGCCCTTTAATGGTAGGGATTTATTTATGTTCCCTGGGGCCATTTGGTGGGGGTTTTATTTAGAAAACTGGGGGGAATGTAGCATAATTTGCCCCTAGTATTACTCCTCCAATATGGAATCAGCAATTGGAATGGTAAACTGGTCAGAAGAGTGGAGAGAACCGGTGTCGTCACCAAGAGAATGGTATTTATACTGGATTGGAAGAGGAAACCCAGTCGTCGTAATCTGGTTGCTGTATTCATTTGGTGAGTTTAAAAGTACCCGTCCGTTGGAGGAAATAACCCACTTGATGAGCTTGTAACTATTGGTATTGGGTGGTATATATAAGTATTAGTGTATTATTATTATTATATCCCCAAAAATTACCACAAAATGTTATGTCATGCAAACCGAGAGTAATATTAACCCTTTCCATTCTCACAATGTTGCTTTAAACTCAGGTGGGTTTCGAGGAGACCTCGGTATTTTGCCAATACCAATGAGCCTTCAGATAGGGAGCTTTTAGGGCCTTTTGACGTTTGTATTCCAACATTACTGAATTCTTTCGCTTGCAATATATTTTCCAGAGTTACTATATACCTTACCATTTTCTAGCTAATATGAATATTTGCTATCATCTACATATATGACAGATGGTGAGTTGGCAGAGTCAATATTTTCGAAGTGGTTTATGCTCAAACTTCAGGCTTGGTATGACCTATATAGATCAGACTTACATCGAATGGGTTGAACTTGCCAGGGGTTCAAAATATGGTCCATCTTTTTGCGGTCAACAGATGTCATAAAGTGCGTATTTTTCAGAAGATCTGTCCGAAACAGCATTTTATAACAACTGATGCATTCTTCAATATAGATGTAGGCATGGGACTACTCACAATGAGTTAAAAATTGCAGGAGGTTCAATATATATTCCACCTGAATGGTGTCACAAAGGTTATTAAGTCCATATTATTCAGAAGGACATGGGAATGCATTTTATAACACCTTAATGCATTTCTAAAGTTTATAAATATATTTCATCTCTCAAATTAGTGGGCAGAGCCAAACTTTTCCATTTCTGATTCGTGTATCGAACCCTTTGAATGCTGGTCACAAATATGCCTTTTTCTGGTTTCTTTTTAAGCTTGTTCTGATTCCTGTATGAATATCTGTTAATACTGTTTACGAAAACCCATTTCTGATTTGTTAAAAAAATATTTTAGACCAGAAAATAGGCCTACACTAGTTGCTCTTATTCCACGGGACTTATCGGGATTTCAACAGGCAGCATATATTAGTCTGTGTGAAACACACAGACTATTGTTTTTGTACGGTTTCGTTTTCTTTCTTTTTTTTTTTTTTTTTTTGTTCTTCTTCTTCTTCTTCTTCTTCTTCTTCTTCTTCTTCTTCTTCTTCTTCTCGTCACTTTTTTGTCCGCAAGATAACTTGAAAACGAATTGCCCTATCTCATTGATTTTTGGCATGCTGATAGACAGTCACAAGATCTCGGCCACCTATGTTTTTTTTCAGATTCCTAGGGCATTAGTGGTGTCTGTAGGGGTGTTTTGAAAGTGGGTCACGCCCATATCCCAGGCGTGGTATGACGTATGGACCTGGGACAAACTCCAAATGAGTCGACACTCAATGGAGATTGAATATATGAGTCACGGTCACGGTGGCCGCCTAGGGGTGATTAAGTGCAGTTTTCATAACTGCTGGAAATCATTATTTTTTTACCCCCTAAAGCATTTTTGATGCCCCTACATGCATTTTGACTAAAAACGTGGGCGTGGCAAAAATTTTGAAAGTGGATCATGCTCATATCTCAAGCATGGAATGGTGAATAGACCTGGGACTAACACCAAATGAGTCGAAACTTGATAGAGATTCAAAATATGGGTCAAGGCCACGGAGGTCACCTAGGGGTACATTTTTCATAATTGTTGGAAATTACATTTTTTGACCTCCCAAAGCATTCCCGAGGTCCATACATGTAATTTTACGTTAAAAAAGTGGGCGCGGCCAAATGTTTTGAAAGTGGGTCACGCTCATATCTCAAGCATGGTACGATGAATGGACCCGGAACTAACACCAAATGAGTAAACTCTTGATGGAGATTCAAAATATGGGTCAAAGTCACAGAGGTCACATAGGGATCATTGAGTGCATTGTTTTTCAGAATTGCAGGAAATCACATTTTTGGACCCCTGATGCATTCCCAAAGTTCATACATGCATTTTCTACACCAAAAAGTGGGCATGGTCAACAGTTTTGAAAGTGGGTCACACTCATATCTCAAGCATGGTATGATGCAAAGACCTGGGACCAACACCAAATGAGTCGACACTCGATAGAGGTTCAAAAAATGGGTCACGGTCACGTAGGTCACCTAGGGGTCATTGAGTGCATTTTTTTTAGAATTGGCGAAATCACATTTTTGGACACCCTAAAGCATTCCCGAAGTCCATACATGTAATTTATGTGAGAAAATGGGCGTGGCCAAAACAGGTGGGCTTGGATCATTGAGTGCATTTTCAGAATTGATGGAAATCACATTTTTTAATTTACTGCATTCCCAAAGTCCATACATGCATTTTCACTGTAACAAAAGTGGGCATGGCCAATAAGTTTGAAAGTAGGTCATCCTGAGAATATTTCCAAGCAGATTAAATGACTGCAGCTGAATATCTATATACATAATTTGAGGTTTTAAGACAGTGCACAATGCCAATTTGTTGTGGTACTGCAGTTTGCAAGTAGACCACGTTTCCCTTCATTGGGCATTTTGTTAATTACATGATTGTACATCCCTGGGGGGGGGGGGGGGGGGTGCATCGTTCTGCGTAGGGAATTATTTGGCGGCTTCCTTTCATCTTTTTGCCAACATATGACGCATGCTGTTCTGTTAGATTGTCTTCGATCTAAGTCATTTAACGCTCATAAGCCTGTCTGTTCATATTATTTTACTTTAATATGAAATTCAGTTTACCCCCCGCCCCCATGTAAAAAGATGTGTTTGGAAATGTGTTAATCCCTGGGACAGGGAAATAGATCAATCATTGAAATAATCTTACTTATTATGCCCACAACGAATAGTCGGGGGGGGGGGGGCATGTTGTTTTACCCCTGTCTGTCCGTCTCTCTGTCTGCATATAGGGTACATTGTTTGTCCGTCTAACCCCTCTTATAATTTTCAAGCTATTACTTTTTTATATCACGAGGTGTTTCTACGTTTCCAGATGTGTGCATATTGTCAGGATTTTGACTTGCCTCAATATTTCACAAAACTACTGGTTGTTAAACTTAGTCCATTTGTGTAGAATTTCACTTGTATGATACGTGATTTCTTCGGCTAACTCCTCCCCCAGTTTTGAATCTAGGACCTTTTTTATTATTACAATATTTTAACTGCGTTTGCTAATATAAGTAAGGTTGGACATATCAGAGAACAAAATGAGCACCATGACCACGGTTGTGGAATTAATCTAGAATCCACTGGGTAGTGAAGAAATCTTGCGTTGTTCAATCTGAATTATGTCTGTGTGAGTTGTCGGTTGGAATTTTAACGGAAATGCAAAACCACAGTCAAAAAAAAAAAGTTGCAACTGTTGGAATTTTTGCCTGAAAAATTTCCAATTACCTTGATTTGTGGTCAAATATTGGGTAGGTGAGACACCGCTCCTACACCCCCGCCCCCACCCCCTGCTCCACCCCCGTAGATACATGCCCGTGTGGAATGGCGAGTGTCTTCCTGAAGTACCTATCACAATTATGAATGAAGGAAATGGAATATTTAAGTGGTGTGCTTTTAACTCCTTTAATACTTCAATGTGTGTCCGAAAGCTTTCATTTAATGTAACTCATCGCTTTAAAACGTTTTGTACGCTTCTGTTACATTGCCACACTGTACACAAAAGCCAATCTTGAGATCCAGTCAACTTCTTATTTCCAGTATGCCTCGTTTAAGGCTCTAGATGCCGTCCATTGGCTCAGTTAGGAGAGTAGAGACTCGCTGGTTACGGCATTGGACATTAAAATCGAAAGGTCCACGGTATCTGCCCCACCAAATGCAACTGCAACGTACCCTTGGGTAAGGCACTCAGTCCTAATTATCCCTGTGGGGGCACAGCGACATTGTGTACTAAGGCGTACTGCAATAAATGCGACCAATGCTCACCCTGCTTGTGTGTAGATAGTATATTGTGAATTTTGATAGTGGCCGATCGGCGTTCGGCATATCTGTTCAGGTACTCAGGCTTACTTCGCCCGTAAAACTGTCCAATACGTGATGAACTTCAACCTCTCTGTCGAAAGTGCTGTCAAACTCCAATAAAAATGGTCAGGAAAATATCTGAAGCACAGTATGTGATAATGTCACATATACATCACTCAAATTAGTGGGTAGAGCCAAAAATGTCCATTTCTGATTCGTGTATCGAACCCTTTGAATGCTGGTCGCATATATGCTTTTTCTGGCTTCTTATAAAAATGTTCTGCGTCCTGTATTAATATATGTAAATGCTATTAACGAAAACCCATTTCTGATTTGTTTAAAAAATATTTTACTCCGGAAAATAAGCCCCCATAAATTCTCTTTCTGTATAGTTTGTTCCTGATGCTTTAACCCTTTTTACGCAGACTTAATTTACTGGGTGCAGTAAATTCCGCTTCTCTAGTTAGTCTGTCTGAAACACACAGACTATTGTTTTTGTACGGTTTCTTTTTCTTTTTTCTTCTTCTTCTTCTTCTTCTTCTTCTTCTTTTTCTTATTCTCCTGTCTTCTGTCTTCTATGCACTTCCTTGTCCTCACGATAACTCGAAAACGAATCATCCTATCCCGCTGATTTTTGGCATACTGTGAACAGTCAAAAGTTCTCGGCCACCTATGTTTTGCTGGTCGCTAGAGCCACTGAGTATGGCGTAATCGGCCACAGGGCTTTCACAGCCTCCAATTTCCTGATACAGTAAATTCTCCCCAAGCAATAGGATGCTATGCTATTCACACTGCAGATAATGTAAACACTACTGGAGTCAGCTGTTAAGAAATGAAATATAATCCACTAACCTTGTTATGATAATGGGATGTAAGTTCCTGGAACTAAGTTGAGAGAAACCCTTTACCGTGCAAGGAAATAGATTATAAATTATTCAGTTCAATGCTTTTAACACTCTCAAGACTTCAATGTGGATTGCACATATTTTATTTCAGGCAAAATAAAGTTAACCCTTTCCATAAAACTGCACTGAATAATTGTAAAATTTGTTGAAACCTATCTTATTCAGTTCAATGCTTTTAACCCTCTCAAGACTTCAAAGTGGATTGCACATATTTTGTTTCAGGCAGAATAAAGTTAACCCTTTCCATAAAACTGCACTGAATAATTGTAAAATTTTTTGAAACCTATCTTATTCAGTTCAATGCTTTAAACCCTCTCGAGACTTCAATGTGGATTGCACATATTTTATTTCAGGCAAAATAAAGTTAACCCTTTCCATAAAACTGCACTGAATAATTGTAAAATTTGTTGAAACCTATGTTATTCAGTTCAATGCTTTTAACCCTCTCAATACTTCAATGTGGATTGCACATATTTTATTTCAGGCAGAATAAAGTTAACCCTTCCCATAAAACTGCACTGAATAATTGTAAAATTTGTTGAAACCTATCTTATTCAGTTCAATGCTTTTAACCCCCTCAAGACTTCAATGTGGATTGCATATATTTTATTTCAGGCAGACTAAAGTTAACCTTTTCCATAAAACTGCACTGAATAATTGTTGAAACCTATCACAAAACTGTTAAGATTCCAGTAACAATACTGACATGGTCGACTGTACTGTTAACTGTGTTAGTGCTATGACTGTTTAAAACTCATTTGTTAGAGGAGTTCTATAGTCTTTCACTGCGCTCGGCTCGGTCTCACCGAGAGTGCAGAAACATTTGGTGCCAAAGTGCTATTAAGAGAATGTCTCTGATTTGTGCCGTTCCATCCCCCCGGAGTTCAAACGCAGGTACTGTCAGCCGAGAAACTAAATGTTTTTCGCTTTATTTCTTAGCATTTAATTCTATGTGGAATAGGACACCCTTTCAGTGTGCCTTCCAAAGTATGGGATTCTTAACCCTTTAGCTCACATAATGGCGAAAATCTGTCAACATTATTCACAGAAACGTCTATTCTGTTTCATTTACCTTTTCATTTTTGCTTGAAAAACATAGCTTATGCCCCTTTATTGGATTGAGCTCATTTTTTAGAGGATTATTTATTCATTGGTGTTTAATGTCACATATTTCTGCACAGTGGCTAATCATGACCACGACAGTTTCTCAGGTGCAGGAAATCGGAGTACCCGGGAATAACCACCGGGCAACAACGAGCAACTGTCAGATCCCCCACATACTAACTCCACACAAGCAAGGTTATATTTGGTTGAAGACAGGTGCACCATCGATGTGCAGTATGCTTTAGTACACAGCGCCACCATGCACTCACGTGCGTCGTGGGGTGAAGTGTCTTGCCCAAGGACAGAGTGCAGACCTCACGCCTTGCAGCCTGCACCTCTGCCAGCTGAGCCACTGCTCCCCTATTTAAAGGATTAAAATGGAGTATTTAAAGGGAATATTTGAACCCTCTAAGGATCTTAATATGGGGGCATTATTCAGAAAGACTGGGAAATGCATTTTATTACACCTTAATGCATTTCTAAAGTTTATGAATGTATTTCATCACTCAAATTAGTGGGCAGAGCCAAAAATGTCCATTTCTGATTCGTGTATCAAACCCTTTCAATGCTGGTCACATATATGCCATTTCTGGTTTCTTATAAAAATGTTCTGATTCCTGTATGGATATCTGTAAATACTGCAAAAGAAAACCCATTTCTGATTTGTTCAAAAATATTTCACTCCCGAAAAATAAGCCTCCATGAATTCTGTTTCTTTGGAGTTTATTCCTGATACTTTAACCCTTTTCACACAGACATGAATTTACTGGTGGCAGTAAATTCGGTTTCTCTAGTTTAGATACATTTTTTCAAACCGAGTCATTCGCGACGGTGTAAAGTATTTGTCAATTAAATGCTGCTTTTTGTAAGGTTCACAGCCTATAATGTTTTTATCGGAAACAATGCATTGTTGTCACTCACACACAATTAATGTTGTAAGTTATTCTGAACAATATTTCCAACACTTTATAAAGACAGACAGAACGTGATGTGTGTTTTAATCGGTTGGTGTTTTACACAACGAGTGGGAATGGTGTAGTCATATTTCGCGAGAGCCGTAGTTTATGTAAAACACCCACCGAATCAAACGCACATCGCGTTCTGTGTTTATTACACATCCCATGCATTAAAATTCATTTAAATAAACAAATTGTAATCTCGATGTTTAAACCCAAAGGTGAAGAGTCCGTTTATTTGTTTGAAGCTGTACCGATGAAAAGGATCGATAAACAATTTTAAAAATAACTATTGGGAACCAGTCTAAATTACATTCGTTATCATTTCTATTGGGCGTGTTTGTTGAAATTCATGTCGTTGTTTCTCTTCGGCTGGCGTCCATTCAGGCCTAACCATTTGGTGGCTACTACTGTAAGTAAAAATATAAGTACAAATTTGGGCAGATTTGCAAACCAGCTGAGAGAAAAAAGTTCGAAGCATGTCAGGATGTCCGAAGGTTTACCGAAATAAAGTTGACCAATGGTAAACGGGATCCGCAGGCGAGGCGGCCGAGGGACTGGGTTAATGTTGTGGTTGAAAATGATTGTTTTTTTAATACTATCTCTTTTTGGTTAACTCATTTTTTGTGAACCGACTTTATTTTGCTTTGGACGTTTTTATTTTCACCTACGCGACAGACGACCGATAATTGCATGCATAACGAAATTTGGAACCTTTGCGAAGCGTAACTAATAACTCGATGGGAAAGGAACTAGTATAAACGGTGCTGGGAAAAAAATTCCGGCTTGTACATCACCAGTTGAATACAGAAACATTTATGTCGTAATAAAATTAGTGACAAAACCACAGGGTTTGATAGCGTTTCCTGAAAAATCGGTTATTGGTTCCGCTTCTGTTGCCAGCTAACGATTTCCCTTTGTTTTTTTTTTTTTTTTTTTGGTTTCGACATCAATCACGAATTTGCAGCTGGAATGGCCTTTCTTAACAACTAAAAGGAATGTTTGGGGAACCAAAAGGGCTACCTGAAGACTGACACTCCACAGCGTGAACACTTAGGAGAGATTGAGATGTGACGTCTTCACTGATGTCTTAAGAATCCACTTGTATAGATATCAATGCATGTGAAGCACTATTGATCGGGTCATTCAGGGAGTCTCGTTCAATATATTACCGTGGAACATTATAAGTTATTCTGGTGGTTAAGTAAGGGTAATGAGCCGGTCCTGACACAGCAAAAAAATAAATACAATTTTTTTTACAAACTTTTGCGCCTGAAAGTGTCAGAGGAATGGCATACAATGTTTATAGAAACCATCGACAGAATAAAATTTCGGACTTAGACTATGTTCGGCGCGAATTTAGGGTACGTCGTGAATCGTTGCGTTAGGTGGGTAAAAAGACGATTCGCATCGCAGACTCGATATGTAATTCGAGTTCGGGATACGTTATACATAGTTGTTTCGAGGTCACAAAAGTGAGATGCGCGAATGCGGTTATCGAAATATTTACATCTTTATTATTGATTTTTGTAAATCTCTGAAACTGACAGACGTAATTACAAAATTGAATGAGAATTTAGTATAGGAATGTATAAAATTGTATTATTTTTTTTTTTTTTGGGGGGGGGGGGTGGGGGCGGTGTGGGGGTTAGGGTTGTTGTAAAAAAAGTGCGCCTGAAATGAAAGCTTTTTTTCCCTTTGATGTTTTGCGGGTGAAAAGAACATCAAAGAGAAAACAATGTTTGGGATGGTGTTTGCTTGAAGGGAGAGAGTTGGTCGAGCGCAGCGATACCTTTCCGCATGAATGAATGAACATCAAAGAGAGAAGAAAAAAACGCTGAACACGTGTGAGTGGGAATTCCCTTTTCTAAAATAGTTTTTTTTCGAGAATGTTCGAAACGGATCGACATATATCTATATATAGCTGCCTCGGTAGGTATAAATGGCCAGTTTGTGCATTCAGCTCTCTCCGAGTCAGCTACCCGAAAAAAGAAGAGGACAAGTCCACGCCAATCACGAAAAAAGCGTAGTATAATAATTTGTATTAGAACCGTTTTACCAGTGGATTTAAAACGGATTCTAATTCGCGGAAGTGACGCTAATTTATCGCAAGGTAAGTGAATAATTATACCGCTGCGAATTTCAATCAAAGCGTGAACGTTTAATGGGATTTTGTTTACAAAGCGAGACTTTTAAGAGTACATTACCTGGATAGAATAATACATGTATGTTTATTTCCTCATTTTGTTTTGGAACATTTTCGAGTCGCCAGTGAGTGAGGAGGTGCCTGCAAAGGCCGGCTAAGTATTATGGATAGAGGTGGTGTACGCACGCAACATTTGGAACCGCTCAACTGTCACCACAAGGCATTAGGTTTATCCTGAATTGACTCACACTCTCCGCTTGACGTCTCAGGAACCGACCCATTTATTTCCTTGTATGAGTCGATCGAATAGCGTATTCGTGTCGGTTCCGCATGTATTTAGGAGTAAGATTTATGGAGTAATTTCTGATGTCAACTCCCTAAAACGAACACAGACAATTTTTGAAACCATTTAAGCCTAGGATTAACGCGTGTAATTCTATTTAAAGAGTTTTTTTGTAGAATTTTGATTGTTTTGGATTATAAAATAAGCAGAAAAGAAAGAAATAAATAATTTATCTTTTTAAAAAGAGAATCTAATATAAAAAAATATAATACAAAAAAAATCTAATACAAAATAAAGAATATAAAATGACCACTTATCGAAGTTCAAGTTTACCCGACTTGAGGAAATATGCTAACAATCTTAGAATTCGCAAAGTATATTGTTTGAGAACCAGGCCAATACTGATAGCAGCCATAGATGATGAATTCAGTAAAACGAGAGCACAATTGAAAACTAAAGCTATCAATTTGGGATACAACGGTTTTCCACGTTCAACAAAACCCAGTTGGAAAACTTCTTGCTGGAACGTGGGAATGTGAACATGCATCGGGGAAAAGTGACACTAAAAATAAGAAATCGGTGGATAGTAATAAGTCTTCCACGAAGCGAAAAAATTAAACCCAGAACGTTAGATTCGAAGAAGGCGGGAGAAAACAAGTCTAGTATGAAAAAGTCTGTAGATGAAGATAAGTCTAGGAAGCGTAAAATTGATTCGGTTGTTGCTTCTACTAATACTGAATAGGAAGAACCTGCGAGAAATATAAAGTTCATACCGAAGAATTTAATGGCGGAGGCGACATCTAACGTTCTGGGTTTGATTTGACAGCATCTGGGGAGAGGTATTAAGGTTCAAATGATATTGGAGTGCGAACTTCACAATATCTACCCCGCCACTTGTGAGCCCACGATCAGAAAGACTCCTTATTTCAGATCTAAGAAGGAATTTGTGATCGAAAGTTCGCCAATGTCCGATATTTATGATAAAATGTCTCAGCGAGTAATAGAATCCCAAGCCACGTACCGGCATGAGGGATCGAATTTGCTGTTTCCCGAAATACTAAACTTTGAAGTGCATTTGGATAAGTTTGACCCACTCAGGAGTTCGTCATATAAAATTACCTTATTTCATATATGTAAAAAGGCTGTGATTAACGTTGAGAACAAAGAGGATAACCAATATTTTAAATGGGCTGTCGGAAGCGCTGTCCATCCCGTGGAACGTGATCATAATAGAAAGAGGCATGTTACTATAGATCGTGATTGGGGCGGAGTCAAATTCCCAACCGGATTATCTGACATAAATCATTTCGAAAGTCAAAATCCGACAATTGCTATAAATGTTTTGAGTTATGCCGGCGAAAATGAAAAAAATATTTCCATTGAGGACCACTCAGCATAAAAATAGAGAAAACAAATCAAAAAATAATTTACTTTTGATTTCGGAAGGTACTAATCAACATTATTGTTGGATCAAAGATATGATCAAATTGTTATCCAGTCAAAATTCTGAACATGAGAAAAAAACGATTCTTTTGCATCACTTGTCTTAACCCATTCAAAAGTAAGGAAATGTTAGAACGTCACGAAGAATAATGTAACAATAACGAATGTGTTACCATACAAATGCCCAAACCTAATAATACATTCTTGAAATTCTACAATCACAAGAAACGTTGGAATGTTCCTTTTGTCGTTTAGGCCGACTTTGAATTTTAGACCGCGAAAATGAATTTCTTGTCAGCCCAATAATAAACAAAGTTGCACGGAAAATATCAGAAGCACGAGCCTTCTGGTTATTGTTATTTCATAAAATGTTCCTTCGACGACGAGCAGGCTATGGGTCCATTCATATCCACGAAACGACCGGATGACGATGGTGTATATCAGCTATTTGTGAATGATCTTGAATCGAAAATGAAAGAGCTTTTCAAAAATGCAAAACTCGGAAAGAGATAGTCGAGCTCACGGAAATACAACGTAACGAATACGAGAATGCGATTGGCTGTCATATTTTCAATAAATCATTCGAAAAAGGTTCTGTACCCGAATACAATAGGGTAGAAGACCACAATTATTACACTGGGGAGTTTCGCGGCGCGGCTTATAGCCAAAGTAATCTAGAATATCAAGACGCTAAGTTTTTTTCCAGTGATATTTCACAATCGGTCTGGTTATGATAGTCACGTCTTTGTGAAGAATCACTGCGACGGCCATAGTGAAAGTTTAAATTGCATTGCTAATAGCGAGGAGAGGTATATTTCTTTCTCGAAATATAATTTGGTGGACAAAAAAGAAAAAAAAGTCGAACAGTCCCTGGAGAAAAAAGAAGTTTCGATCCGTCGAGAAATCAGATTCATCGATAGTTTTCACTTTTTATCAACCTGTTTAGATAAGTTAGTGGGTAATTTAAAAAAAGCCTGAATTCAAAACCACGAGAAAACACTTCAAAGACGAAAAAATGCTAGAAGCCTTATTGCGAAAGGGTGTCTATCCTTACGATTATATGGATGGATTGAATCAATTTTGAAATGACGTCACTTCTTCCCCCCAAAGAAGAGTTCTATTCTTGACTTTACAACACTGATATTTCTGATGTTGATTATGAACACGCTCAAAAAGTGTGGTAATTATTTAGCACGCAAACCATGAGGGATTATCACGATTTGTATTTGAAAACAGACTTGTTATTGGCTGACATCTTTGAAAACTCCGAAAAGTCGATTACAAAAATTGCGACTTCGACGATTAAACGGCTGATGGGTTTAGCTTGGGACGCTCTCTTGAAGACGACGGACGTTCACTTAGAACTCTTATCCGACGTGAATATGCTACTCATATTCGAAAGGTAATGCGGAGTGCGGTGCCTACCACATCTCACAGATATTCAAAGGCCAATAATCGTTACATGAATGATTTCGATAGGAACCAAGCCAGTAAATTTGTGGGTTATTTGGACAGTAATACTCGTTATGGTTTCACAATGAGTTACTTACCCTTTACCCACCGGGAATTTTAAATGGGTTGAGAAACCGGAAGAGATGGGATGTGGAGGCATCATCAATGTCAATTAGAGGTCGATTTGAGTATCCAGAAACATTACACTACGAGCACAACGATGCTGTCAGAAGTGAAAATTTACTGTTAGAAGTGAAAAAGCTCATTCCAAATCTGAACGATAAAGACAAGTAGATATTGTACTTTGAAAATCTCAACCGGTACATAGAGTTCGGAATGAGGCAAACAAAGATACATCGCATCATCCGATTCGACGATTGGATGAAAAAATACATCGACCATAACACTCGCTTGAGAAAGATAGCTAAATCCGAGTTTGGGAAGGATTTTTTACAAACTCATGAATAATGTCGTATAATGGAAGTCTATGGAAAACGTAAGGAATAGGTCTGATATCCGTATGATCGGCTCGGAGGAACAATCCAGACGATATGTGGCAAAACCAAACTTTCAATGTCGAACCATCTTCAACGAAAGTTTGGTGGCCGTACACATGAAAAAACACATCTGATGTTCGACAAACCCTCTTATTTGAGAACGTGAATATTGGAAATAAGTAAGGGTCTCATTTATCGAGTCCACTACGACTATATCACGCCAAAATATAATGAGAGTGCAAAACTATTGTTCACTGACACTGGTAGTTTAGATTACGAGATAGAAACTGAAGATGTCTATAAAGACAGGGCCGCCGAGAAGGGGGGAGAACCGGGGTAGTAACCCCGGGGCCCGGCGTTATTGGGGGCCCGCCGATTCCTGTAATTTCCTGATACTCTTACGTGTGGTCCCTTCACTGCACGTCAAATTTTGATGTGCAGTGAAGGGCCCAAGAGTAAGAGAATCCTGCCTTAACCCTTTACCTAACGCTAGTAGCAGACGACACTCGTAAAAAAATTCTCGTATAACTAAAAATTTCCATTTTTTGCTTCCAACACGTAGGTTATGACCCCTCATTGGAACGAGCGCGATGTGCTCGTTCCAATGAGGGGTCATAACCTATGTTTTGGAAGCAGAAAATGAAAATATTTGAAAAATTGAATGGCGATTTTCGTGTATAGCGCTGGCCGGTTTTGGTCGTTACGTTAGGTAAAGGGTTAAGGCAATTAGAGAAAATCGGCGGGCCCCGGTGTTCCAAACTGACACTGTTTGTGTGCATTCACAAAAGCGCAATCTCGATGTATTGCTAGCTTACGCAGTTACAAACTTGGAACCTTATCAACACTTTAGTTCTGCACAATATAGAACTAGTGGGTCTACTATAAAGAATAAATGTATTTCAACCAAGAATCACTAGTTCTGTAGTTTCGTAGAACATCTACCCGCCCATGTTGCCTAGGGGGCCCAGAATATTCCCTCTCCCGGGGCCCGGATTTTCTCTCGACGGCCCTGTTTAAAGACGTAACCCCCCGACATGCCAAAATTGTTTGATACCAGTAATTATCCTGACGATCACGAATCGGAAATTCCGACCAGGATTAATAAGAAAGTGTCGGGAAAGTTCAAAGATGAATTGGGTGGGAAACAGATTGCTGAGTTTATAGGTTTGACATCTAAATTGTATGCTTATATTGTGACCGATGGTGTTGAGATGGTTAAGAAATGTAAAGGTATCAAGAAAGGTGTCGTCGAAATGAAATGACATTCGACGAGTATAAAAAATGTCTGTTCAGTGGTCAGCCGTTATATAAATGTATAAGCGCGATTCAGAGAGACAAACGGAAATTATGTACGGAGCTGTTGAATAAAGTGGCCTTGTCAGCAGATGATGACAAGCTACTCGTTCAATCAGATGGAAAAAAAGTACATTAGCTTTAGGTCATTATTCTACAAAGTCCATTCCACAAGGGGGATTTTACGCGTTGGAATGCAAAGGATACAAAAAATTACAGACACAATAAAATCAATGTGCTAAAATTAAATATTCAAATGGATAATAATAAATTAACAATAACAAAAGGAAGAAAGTTCGATTTGACGAAACGAAAAATGAAATCTATCCTCTACTGGTTTGGTCTAACGCTTATAGAGAGGCCAGAAAAGGAAAATAGAAGGAATGGGAAGCTGATAAAATGAGGTTTAGGAGACGATGTGATGAATGAAATGTTAGATAAAATAACAAAGAGTAAGAGGACACAATATTCTGAGACAACTGAGTGAATAAACAATAATATTTTTTGAAGAAGTTATAATAAATAAATTAATAAATAAAAAAATAATAATAATAAACAGAGATGTAACATAGATAATATGCTCATTCGTATAGTGTGTGGAATTACTAAACAAACCCTCATCCGATGCAAACCTGAGAAAGGCTGTGAGACAGATGAACATAAAACATTTTATTGGCATCTTTTCCCGAGATGGCTTAACCAGAGGTTAACGAGACAAAGACTGTGGTAGTTTGCATCTCAGCTATCTATTGGGTGAAGGAACGCATTGGATCACATGGTTCAAGAAGGAGAACGAGAATAATTATTTTGACAGTTTCGGGATCAGTCCACCTGATGAAATGAAGAATTATTTGAAGTCGGACTCGATCAATTACGACACTTTAAGAATACAAAAGCCTGAACTCGACATCTGTGGACATGTGCTTGTACATTCTCAAAAGATGGCCGACGGATGGTCATTTTCAAGACAATTGTTTGCATTGAAATATAATATTTGAGGTATTTAAAATAAGTAGGGGATATTTGATAAAAGTGAGATATATTAAGAAATATATTCATATCTTCACCAAAACGACAGTTGAGGCATTGCACTGTGACATCTTGTCAATGATTTTAACGATAGTTGGGTGTCTGCCAAGCACACATTCCACATTCCACGCACTGAGCTGTATAAGACATGGACGGCCAGTCAGAGATTTTATCTCATTCAGTCCAAGACCTCAGTGCCTTGTAAATCCTTCTTGGTTCGCGAGACAAGCGCGGATCCGACGTGGCATGCCCATTACCAAACATCCAATATCAGCTTGACTCATGTCATTCCCTTCTTCCTGCATTGCAGCGATGAGTTCCTGGACATTGGTAGAGGTCTGCTGACATTGTCGCGGCCGCCTGCCAAGCATATTCCAGACGTGCTCGATTGGTGAAAGGTCTGGACTTAGTGCTGGCTAAGGCAGTATAGTGATGTTCTGCTCCTGGATGAACTCCGTAGCGACACGGGCCCCGTGTGCTCTTGCAATGTCATCTTGGAAAATGAATCGATGACAGTGACGTCGCGCAAATGCAACCACATGAGCTGCTAACATGTTGTCGCAGTAGTACTGCCCTTGGATGACATGTAATGCTGTTCTGCTTGTCATGGTTATGCCTCAGCACACCGTAACCGATGCACTACCAAGACCATCGTGCTGCCTAACGGTTATGACATGGCATCGTTCGTTCCGACGCCGCCGCCACACTTCGCCTGTCGTTGAAGTCCAGAAAGAACCTCGATTCACCGGAAGCCATGACGTTGCTCCACCGACGACTGTCCCAGCGCTGTCGTGCGCTACACCAAGTACGCCTTGCTGCGATGTGACGTTCAGTGTCAAAAGTGGAATTATTCGAGGTCGTCGACATCTGTCATCAACCTTGCCTGTCTGACGGCAGCGTGACCACAAACTGCTAATCGCCTACATGTAGTGAATAACGTTGAGAATTTGAACCACTGCAGTCGGACTGGTCCCAACTTCCAACATGCCAACGGCACGCAAACGTTCGCTACGTGTCAGTCTTCGCATACCTCACAGGTTACGTTTCGACCAGAAACTATTGATGAACGAGTTTGTTCCAAGAAAAGAACGATGTGACCTCCGAAAAAGCCCGTCCGGTGCAAATGAAAATTTCAAAACGTACCCCACAGATATTAACGCGGCGCTCGTGCGAAAAACCTGCACGAAGTTTTCGTGGGCCCGTGACTTTCATGGTCCACACTAAACTTGGTAACATATTGATGTGTCCAATCACGCGTATCCAATACCATTTTCCGAAAATATCAACACCAGTTTGGATAGCACCTACTTTTTATGAATAGTATATATTAGGGGAAAAAGTTTAGAAAAAAATATTTTTTATAAATAATAATAAAAAAAAAATATAAAATCATTTTAATAGAAATTAAACTCATTAGACAAAACAACAAACAAACAAAAACATGTCAGCTGATCAATTTGGAAGAAGTAACAAGGATAACGGTTCTAAAATGGAAGTTACTGATGGCGACAGTGGCGGCAATGGCGTATCTCTTGGCTATCTCAACGATCATTTTGTGAAGAGATATGAACCGCGACGAGAATCCGTGAAAATGAACGGTCAGAAACTCTACAATCTTCCGGAACCCGTTGACTCGAGCGATGCGGTCACCAAGAGATATGCCGATCAGAGAAATGATCATTTTGAGAGTCGTATGAAAAAATAATTATGTCGATAAACGGATGACAGACGTTCTCGATATGAAATCAAAACATGTAATAAATTTTGCAGACGCCGTCGATGTGATCGATGCGGTCACGAAAAATTATGCAGCCGATTCCCAATGGCGTTTAATCGATTTTCTCAGAGAGCGCTACGTTCCATAAACCATGAATGCGGATCTGAATTCTAAAAAGCACAAGATATCGAATCTGATCATTCCCATGGGTCCCAGAGATGCCACCAGGAAACATTATGTAGATACGTCCGAGAGAAAGATTGTCGATGCATATGATTAAAGTAAATTGAAAACTGATCTGGCTGCTAAATTCAATAAGATCATCAATTTATCGAAAATCGACGAAAAGGACACAGACTTCACGGTCGTCAACAAAGGTTATGTGGATTCGGCGATCAGAAAATCTCAGACCTATCTCTAAAATCACACAAGTAAATTGCACTTGAATAAAAAAATCGGGTGGGACCATGGAAGGGGAAATCAATATGAATAATTACATGCTATTTGGACTCGATCCTGAACCGGAGTACGAATCGAGTGCCGTCCCTAGAGAATATGTGAACAAGACGAAAGTCTGGAAATCCGGAGATAGGATGGAAGGAGAGCTGGTCATGGGAGGAAATCAAATCACCAATCTGGGCGAATTAGACATGGGTGGTAATCGAATAACAAATAAATGTCCATGGTCGTTAACATTAATGAAAACGAGGCTTACCGCGTTGTGAAACCTGAGAATCAATGTACATGTACGAGCACCAGCATATTTACTACTCATCTGAGAGTGGAAATGAGAGATAGGATAAATTTTAAGACTGTGTCGAATAATCCCCAAGTTGCTTCATCCATTGTCTCTCTGCGGATTGAGTGTGATCCTCTGAACCAAGAAAAATAGACAGATAAATAAAACAAAGATAATTATAACAAAAAAATAATAATTATAAATTAATTTAAAATATGAATCACAAAATAATAGAAAATTTTAAAGCTCAATTCAAAGAATTCAAGGATAGATAAAGGCTTAGGTTGTTAGTAGACGTATTCTATAAATGTTTTGCGCTTCTCGCGCAAGAAAATATTCCCAGAGTGTTGAAAATGAAATGTAAAGGTTGTTGGCGTTATTCCAAGGATGCAAACGATCATCTGCTCTGTCAAAATACCGAATATGAAAATTTGCGATGTATTTTATGTATTTTACGTCGTTAATAGAATGATGCAGTGGATGTGAAGGGTGTCTTGAAACTCGGGCTAGAAAGCGTGCAACGAGTCGAAGAAACGAGACCGACTATGCAAGAATATGTACTCTTCGCAAATAAAATGTCAGATGCTTTCCTGACTGACGATCGATGACACATATTATATATGTTGTTGAATGAATATGATAGCGATGGCAAAATGGATTTCGATCATTGGAGAAATGGAAGATATGATTATGTATTAAATAAACAAATAAAAAATAAAATAGATAAATTCAATTAAATAAAATATTAAATAATATTAGAAATTAAGAAAAAATGTCATTTTTAAAAATCAAAGATCCACGAAAGAAAGATGAAATAGTCCGTCAATTCAAGAAAACTAATTGACGCGACGAATGGGTGACATCGAATTGAAATGCGAAACGACTAAATTCACAACAGGAAACAAACAAAAGATCGTCAAAGAACTGAAGACGACACCGAAATGGGAACCCACTTATCCATTGGGATTAGAAACGACTATCGCACCTTGGTATTCTCCAAAAGTTCCAGTGCAGGAATCACATTCTCCATATGGCGAGGTCGATAGAATAGTGACTGATACGGAAAGCGAATATATACTATTAAAAAAGTAGGGAATATTTGAAAAAATGAGATACATGAAGAAATATATTTATATTTTCACCAGAAAGACAGTTGAGGCATTGCACTGTGACATCTGGTGAAAGATTTCAGCAATAGTTAGGTGCCTGACAAGCACACATTCCACGCACTGAGCTGTAGAAGACATGGATGGTCAGTCAGAGAATTTACAACATTCAGCCCAAGACCTCAATACCTTGTAAATCCCTCCTCGGTTCGCGAGGCAACTGCGGATTCGAAGTGGCATACTCCTCACAACACGTCCAATATCAGCTTGACTGATGTTATTCCAGTGTTCCTGCAGTGCAGCGGCGAGTTCCTGGACATTGGTAGGGGTCTGTTGGCATTGTCATCGACACCTGCCAAGCAAATCCCAGACGTGCTCGATTGGTGAAAGGTCTAGACTTAGTGCAGGTCAAGGCAGTGTAGTTCTGCTCCTTGAGGGACTCTGTAGTGACACGGGCCCTGTGTGCTCTTGCATTGTCATCTTGGAAAATGAATCGAAGGCCGTGACGTCACGCAAGTGGTACCACATGACCTGCTGACATGTTGTCACGGTAGTACTGCCCTGTGACATGCACTTGGATGACATATAATGCTGTTCTGCTTGCCATGGTTATGCCTCCCACAACATGACCGATCTACCACAAAAACGATCGTGCTGCCTAATGGTTACACGTCATGGTATCGTTCGTTCCACCGCCGCACACTCTGTTTCGCCTGTCGTGGAAGTCGAGAGTGGACCTCGATTCATCGGAAAACATGACATTGCTCCACCGACGATTGTCGTGCTCCACAACAATTACTCTTTGCTGCGATGTGACCTTCACTCAAAGGTGGAATTATTCGAGGTCGTCGAGCATACAAATTCCAGCTGTGTAGGCGATTTCGGATAGTCTGACCACTGACTCGCTCATCTGTCGCTTGGTGCAGCTGCTGTCCAATTTCTGAGGCACTCAATGGCAGTTGCGTAATGCTGTGGTTCGGATGAAACGATCCTGGTTAGTAGTTGTCGCCCTTGGACGACCTGACCGACATCTGTCACCAACATTGCCTGTCTGACAGTAGAACGACCACAACCTACTAATCGCTGATTGAGTAACATTGAGAATTTGAGCCACTGCAGTCTGTCTGTTGCCTGATTCCAACATGCCAACAGCACGTAAGCGTTCGTCGCGTGTCTGTCTTTCCATACCTCAAAAGTTATGCCTCGACCAGAAACTATTGATGAATGAGTTTATACCAAGAAAAGAACGATGAAACCTCCGAAAAAAGCCCGTCCAGTTCAAACGAAAATTTCAAAACGTCCCCAACAGACATGAACACGGCGCCTTGTGAAAAACCCGCACAAAGTTTTCGTGGGCCGATGAGATTCATGATCCACACTAAACTTGGTAACATACTGATGTGTCCAATCACCCTTATCCAATACCATTTTCCGAGAATATCAACATCAGTTTGGATATCCCTACTTTTTTAATAGTATACATCAGCCGATTCGCCGGCATCTTACACAGATATGGCGGATTTGGGAGATGTGAATAAACCATACATGGACATTTTTTAACATGGCTCCCGGGGAATCCGATAAAA
Source organism: Pictodentalium vernedei (assembly GCA_031216915.1). NCBI lineage: Eukaryota > Metazoa > Mollusca > Scaphopoda > Dentaliida > Dentaliidae > Pictodentalium > Pictodentalium vernedei. The sequence continues at coordinate 164,909,865 of CM062294.1, forward strand.
CATATAGCATTCGCCAGCGAACCGCTGGAAATTTCCATCTGGGTAATAAACAACTGGGCACAGATGGCAATGATTTGATCATCGATGACCGAAGGTATGAGGTTACGAAGGACTATGGCCTCTGCTTCTGATGGACAAAACCCGTGATGACAAGTTCAACCAAAAGAATTTTAAGATTTACGGAGGTCTGATGGCCTATACCAGCGCCATGAAAAGAAATAAAAAACCCTAACAAGAGGAGAGCAAACAATCTCCAGCAGAAGTTACTAGTAGAAGGACATAGTTAAGCCCATTGGGTAGGGACACAAAGAATTCGTCAAATCGGTTGTTGGTGAGGGAATAGTTTCCACTGCTGCTGGTATGACGACAATTCCTCTTGCGGTCCGGATGCATTGATAGATAGACTGAATCACTTGTTGGCTAGTAAAGAAGCCGTTAACACTGGAGTGACTTACAAAGTCGTTAGAATATGCAACGAGTTACAGTGTATTGAGACAGAGCGTCGTGAAAAAAGACTGGTATAAAAGTGTCTTGAATAATTTGAGAAAAACATAATTATAATAAAAGATAATTTAAAAAAATAAATAAAAAATTATAAAAACATATAAAATGTAAGTGATAAACAATAAAAGATTTAAACGAACCTACTGATATGGCGGTGCGGGATGGGTGGATTCCGCCATGCAATTCTTCTCACCTTTCTTCACTTCCGAAGGTGCCAAACAAATGGCTTCCAAAGTCGCTAACTCTGGGATGGAAATGGGTAAGAAAGCCACAACGGAAGCTACTGGTAAATTGGCTTCGGAAGCGGGTAAGAGAGTAGCCGATAAAATAACCAATTTACTCATGCATCCAAGAGGCCAAAACTGACGTCAGAATCCGAAGAAGTTTTATGGAGGGTGAAGTGGTGGTGCTAATATCGTGAAACTGCAAGAACATGTCATGAGATGGGTATACAAAGTGAGTATACAATAAATGAAGAAAAGGAAAAAACATAACATTCAAAACAAAACAAAAATAACATTCAAAACAATAAAACAATAATATTCTGTAACGGGCAGCGGTCAATGGTACTCCAACCCCAACCCAAGTGCAGCCAAAGACCACCACAGCCCCTAAAAATTAAAGTTCCGGATTCGTGGTTTTTAAACTGAGTTTGCAGAATAAAAATAAAAATAAATTTGAAACATACTGTATTTATTTTATGCATAACAAAATATTAAAAATAAGAAGATGATGGCAAGTGTAATCAGGACGCACACGGTCATTAAAGTAGAAGTGTGACGAAATTGAGAGGGTAGATCAAAGTTCACCTAAAAGGGTATAATTATGTCCTAGTATACTACCGGGTCATATTTATTGTTTGCCAGGATATAAAATATTAGACTAATTTCTGAGAAGACTTCCTAAACGCTACAGAATTTAGCATTTGTAAATAAGTTATATATGTCTTCTAGGCGACAACCCCCCTCAGTTAAACCCTCTATAAGATACTGATTTTTATTCTCCAAGAGGATACACACACGGCCGAACGTACGAACCCACGCCGTCAGGCAAGACTGACGGGTGGGTGGACGGATGGACAACAAACGAACAACCGTTCGTACCGTTGGTTTCTGGAGCCGAATTTTACATGTTTAATTACAACTACAAGTTTAACTAGCAAGATTTTACACCGGTTTAAAAACCAGTCATCACCTATCCAAAAGACAGAGTTATCGACAAAGATTGTGTTCAAGTTAAATGGACAGGTTTGTTTTTTATCTCTACATTTGGGGAAAGCACACCAACAACCCGAAAAGGGAGACTTTGGTAACTCTCCAAAGAGAGAGAGAGAGAGAGAGAGAGAGAGAGAGAGAGAGAGAGAGAGAAAGAGAGAGAGAGAGAGAGCAGTCAAGCGAACCTGTATGTTCTTAGACCACAACCTGGGTCATCTGAAAGGGCCGCGACACGGCTTTTAATAATAACTTCAGCCAATACACAGCTAACACAAATTACAATACTGTGGCACCGATCACTTCCCACAAACTAGACTCCCATTGGTCCTATCATAAGAACAGACCAATAAGAGCCTGGATTGTAGAAAATGTTCGGCTCAAATTGCAAAATGGCGAGCAGCAAGAACTTAACACTGAATTTACAAAACGCTGTTAATAAACATGACTTAATTAACAGTGGACCTCCGAAAATCGCCACAACAACTTTAAACGTTAGTTATTATACACAAATGGCTGAAATAAGTAAGAAAAACCGGACTAGAAATGCCGAAACGTTAAATGCCACTATACACCGAAACAATAATTTACCCAAATCAACTCCGTCACACTCCTCCCTCCTTAAAACAAAATCACTATTTTGTAAAAAAAAATGTCTATTTCCATAAACTGCATGGCCTCTTCACAGCAGTTCCATCATCCTCGATTACAATGCTCGGGTATCTACCTCTTCCCTGGAAAGATCACGCTGTACTGGTGACTCTCTCTTCCTCTTTTGGATTGTTTCTTCTCTCTTTTCCGTCCTGATCTTTGGTCTCAGACAAACAAACCCCTCTGGATCAATATACTTCTGATTCGGCCTCTCTTCATAAGCTATGCTCTCCACCATTCCGCCAGCTTCATCCTTAATCTTATGATGAATGACGATAAGATGTATTAGGATCTCTGACCTCTTAATATCAACTACCGAACACCCAATGCACGGACACAACTTCACGGATTCATTATGAAACCTTGTGTAGTGTGCTCGATATGCTGTCAAAGTATTAGAATGGTGGTCCTTATATCTTTTGATAGGACAGGACATCCCTCTGTCAGGCCACTCCATCACATCCTCGTTCAGAAATGCTGCCTATTCCTCTGTAATGATGGCATCCAAAACATCCATAACTGGAATTTCAAATTTAGGATTTTTCAAAACCCCAATATAGTGAGAAGTATTCTGTGCTCCAGAGATTTTCATTTTTATATTAAAAAAAAATAACACGAACATTTTCTGAGAGGACCTTTGATCCTGGGATGCTTCTTCCAGCATACTTCAGCCGCCTCCTGCCACTTTCAAAACTTTGTAGACCAGCTACGTTTTAACTAATCGCCGGAAAAGGAGTACACCAAATCGGACGGATACTATTCTATCCTTTACTTTGGTTCGCCCTCAATCAAAGGCATCAGGCAGAGGATTTATATCTTACACAAAAGAATGAGATAGTCTCCATCATCTACGGAACTGTAGTTAGCAGTTTCTCTCAATGTTTCATCTGTAATAATTTTATGCAAGATTACGGAATTCTTACACAGAGTGATGTTTTGAATTCTGAACAATATTATACTCCATCAACTAGGGAGTTGTTACATAACAACTACTCTCATTGACTTTATCCAATAAATTCCATACACATCATAGGATAAAAAAGATTTGTTTTAAAATCTCATATAAAGGAGCACAGTAAATAATTTCAATTACTTTCTAAAATCATTTTTAAATAAAGTTTTTGTTTGTCCTCTGATATATTTCACTACGTGAGTCGCATTCCAAACAGAATGCAACTTCTACTTGAAGATCATCGTGTATGTGGAGAACACTTTCATCCTATGTTCAAAGACCATTTATGAGATAACATATTTCTTTAATTGAGATGTGACAGCGACAAAATAAAACAAAATAATAATGATGGGTAGTTTGTGTGCTTTCCAATTTCCTTCACTCTTGATAAAAAAAATGATGAGTTTATACAATAATTTACAATATCTGCCGTTAGGGTGAAAAGATGACCGGTTTGCTAACCCGTCTTCCACATCTAGTTCTCTACATTTCTGGAGTTACAGGGACTTCTGCTTCATTCAACATTTGATCTGTTAACATGTCAGTACTAATTTCGTCTTCATCTGATGAAGTTGTATCTATTTCAATTTCTGGAGTAGGTTCCCAATTTTTAGAAGGCATTTCCCCAGTATAGGACTTCAAATGCTCCACATGCGGCAAATTTTCATCCCAATTATTTCTATTCTCATTTACATATATTGCTAGCAACTGTTGTAAGGTACGATTGTGGCCTGTGTTGAGTGGTTCTGGTCTTTTCGATACCTAACATTTCACACATTAATTGAAATAATTCAGATTAAAATTCCCTACCCTCATCCAAATGAAGTTGTTTTGGTACCCCAAATCTACTGATAAACTCATTCACTATTATCGGTAACAGTCAAGGCAGTATGGTTGGGAACTGCATAAGCTTCTGCCCATTTAGTGAAATAATCACAGAGGACGATAATATTCTCATTACCATCCGAAGTTATAGGCACTGGCCCCACTCTATCAACAGCTAAACGATCCAAAGGGGATCATACCACTGATGGGCGTAAAGGTACTTTTCCCAATCCAGGCTCGGGTTTGGCTCTTGCACATTCAGTACACTGAATGTACCATCGCCTGATATCAGATGACATACCAGGCCAATATACCCCACGTTTAATTGAGTGAATGGTTTTATCTCTACCAAAATGACCAGCAGTTTTTGAGTCATGTAAATATTTAAATATCTTTCTTCTCATTTCCGTTGGGGCTATCAGCAAACGAGTCTCTGTTTCGTCAGCAGTTTTCCATTTATAATAAAGCAATTCATTCTGAAGAACAAGAGACTCCCACATTCCCTATAAAGTGTTAACCTCCCGAGAAGCATCTAAAACTGTGTGTCTACGTGGCCTTTGATCATATTGCTCTTTCCAAGTGCAAATAGTTTTAATTGAATCATCTTTATGTTACCAATGAAACAACTCACTTTCAGACCAAATTTGCAGCTAATCAGGTGTCATAGACTGTGACATCGTGAAATCATTTGATACCGAATCGGCTGAATCGAACTCATTTCCAAGAGTCCTTACTGGAGCGATTCTTTATACTACAGATTCTTCAGAATCTTTAGAATCAAATGCTACTTCTAATGGACTACTTTTCTCAACATGACAGTCTGGCAGTCTCGGCGTTTGCAATAACTTGATGGCCTTCTAGACAGACTATCAGCATTGCTATGTAAATTGCCTCTTCTATGCTGCATAGTAACATCATAGGTTTCCAAAACTGAAAGCCATCTAGCAAACATTCCCTCGGCATTTTTGAAATTTTTAAGCCATTTCAATGAAGCATGGTCTGTTCTTACAATAAAATGTCTACCCCACAGAAAATGTCTGAATTGTTTTATAAATGTAATGACTGCAAGTAATTCCCTATATGTTGTACAATATCTAACTCGATGTCTATTTAGAATTCGACTGGCATATGCAGTCACCTTTTCTTGTTCGTCTTGAACCTGAGATAATACAGCACCCAAACCAGCCAAACTAGCATCTGTATCAAGAATAAATTCCGAAGTAGGGTCTGGATAAGCCAAAATTGTGGCAGTAGTTAACAACTCCTTTATCTTTTCAAAAGCCTTCTGACTTTCTGATGTCCAAATAAACCTCTTCCCTTTTCTGGTAAACTGTATAAGGGGACTAGCAATAGTTGAAACGTCTGAAATAAATCGCCTATAGTAGCCAGCAATACCTCAAAAACTTCGAACTTCTGAATATTTGTGGGAACAGGCCAACTTCTAATGGTATCAATTTTCTCGGAATCACATTGGATTCCTTTATCAGACACCTTATGACCCAAAAATGTCACTTCATTCTGAAATAGAGTACATTTTGATGGTTTGAGAGTTAAATTCGCTTTTCGAAGGCGATCAAAAACTACTCGTACATTATGTAAAGCCTCTTCAAAAGTTTTACCAAAAACAATAATGTCATCAAGGTAACATAAACATTTCCCCGTCTTAACCCTCCCAAAACCAATTCCATTAATCTTCCATAGCAACTTGACGCATTTCAAAAGCCGAAACTCATAACTTTAAATTGGAACAAACCCATATGTGTAGATAAAGCCATTTCTGATTGATCGTTTTCCTCCATTTCGCATTGACAATATCCTGATACCAAATCCAAAGTGCTAAACCATTTTGCACCAGATAAGGCATCTAACGATTCATCGACCCTGGGCAATGGATAAGCATCCCTCCTTGTAACAGCATTAAGTTTATGATAGTGTACACGAAACCTCCATAAGTTATCTTTCTTTCATACCAACAACAAAGAGGCTGACCAAGGTCTATCACTGGGTTCTATTATATCCTCATCCAACATTTTTTTCTAATTTCATTTTTAACTATAGTTTTCTGAGCATATGGTAACCTTTGATATCGAATTTTAATTGGTCTTGAATCACCAGTATCAATTGAGTGTTTAACCAAATTTGTTCTTCCCAATTTTCCTATCGGTGACATAAATAAATTTTGATATTCCATCATAAAATCACGTAGTTTGTTTTTCAGTTTCTCATTTAAATTTTTGGAAGATCTCTCTAACAAATCTTGCAATGTTTCAGACAGACTAGGACAAATATCCTTTAAGGCCTCACTGTTTGGCTCTACTATCTCTTCAGACTGTAAATTCGCTACTAGAGCATTCCTACCAAGTTTAATGGTCTTATCAGTGATATTCAATATTGAAAACAAAACTTTTTTCAGGGTTTATTAGTGTTCTTGCAACCAAAAGTCCTTTTCTATTTATATAATCAAAAGGCTCTAAAAACCTTTTTTCAAAACTAGCTTTATTTCCAACAACATATCCCCTAAGTATACGTTCTGAGTCGGCAGGAATAAACACACTTCTGAATAGCCTAACACGTGATCAGACAGGAGTCGATTCCCTATTCAACCTGACAATCTTCCCAGCTATTTGAAAATAGCTTTTGGAAACACAAATAACTGCATCATTCTGTTTTAAGAATCCATTCCCAAAATCCCACTAAGCCCATCTAAGTCAGCAATAACAAAATCATGACAGAACAAAATTCCTCCCAAAGTTAACTGTAAACTTTCCTTTCCAATTACATCCAAGGTATTCCCTCCAAAGTCACTAAAGATACATCAACAGCCCTCAATTCTGACAATTGTAACATGCCACCGTAGCCAAGTTCATTGGACGTTTTTTTCTTTTTGTCTTTAGTTTTAAAATTAGTCAATTTGTTTACACATTCTTGCATAAGCTTACAGAGTTTATTTAACTCCTCTTGATCTCCAAATTGTTTGTTAGCGCCTATAGATGAATTCGAATCATCAGACTCTTTTACAGCACCTAACAGTTCTTGACTATTCTGAGATTTTGGTTTATTTATAAGAACTTGCTTCCCTTTTACAGCTTCAAATTCGATTGCCAAAGAAATGGCCGCCTCCAATGATTTTGAAGGACGAAAAATAACATGCTCATGGATGGCAGCATTACCTCTTCCATTGTAAAATTGTTCTAATACATTAATTTCCCTATCATCATGGGACATATCGGGAAATGCCAAACAGCCAGGCCTTCGCAAAGCATAACCAAAATCTGCAGGGGATTCATTTTTGTTGCGTTTTCTTGTACGAAATTCACAACGATGAGCAATCAATAACTCTTGTGGATTAAATCACATTATTAAAATGGATTTAAGAGTTTCATGGTCTTGTCGCTTTCCTGCAGTCCAATCACCTAATAGCTTCTGAGCCTCACCTCTTATACACATAACCAATTGTTGACCTTTCTCAATATAAGACCAATTATTCCAATCCGACACTTGCTCGAAAAGAACAAAAAAATCTTTCAATGCTACTGTCTTGCCATCATATTATTCGGGCTCCTTTTCCCTTCGGACAGGAAAACTTCTCCATGAACCAGTTGTGTCATGTAGGGGATCTCCGTATTGACCAAAATTGCTTGGAGTAGAACTCCTACCTGATGGAAGGGGTTCTGTTGTATTTTTGTCCAACGGACCTGAGGCCCTTGTGGGAATTTTACCCATCCTGGGGGGGGGGGGGGGGGGGGGGTTGACTTCTCATATTCCTTTTTACACCTTTCATACTGGAGTGTAAGTTCATGAAACTGCCTCTCAATTTCACCAGTAGTGGAACCTTCTAAGTCACTTGGCTCATCCTTAATGGTGACAGTTCTAATTTTGGGCCTAGCACCCCGTTCAGCATGTACGTGAGTATCCCTCGGAGGGGTATCCCTATTTCTAATGCAAACAAGGTTTTGATTCAAGAACCTTGCACGCAGCGCGAAAAATGTAACGGGCAGCGGTCAGTGGTACTCCAACCCTAACCTAAGTGCAGCCAAAGATCAGCATCGTCCTTAAAAATTAAACCCCCGGGTTCGTGGTTCTTGAAAAGTGTTTGCGAAATAAAAATAAAAAGAAATTTAAAACATACTGTATTTATTTTATGAATAACAAAATATTTAAAAAAAGAAGATGATAATAAGTGTAAACAGGAAGCACACACGATCACTGAAGTAGGAGTGTGACGCAATTGAGAGGGTAGATCAAAGTTCACCTAAAAGGGCATAATTATATCCTAGGGTACTACCGGATCATATTTATTGTTTCCCGGGTTATAACATATTAGACTAATTTTTGATGAGACTTCCTAAACCCCACAGAATTTAGCATCTGTAAATAAGTTATTAAGTGTCTTCTAGGCAACAATCCCCCTCTGTTGAACCCTCTATAAGATACTGATTTTTATTCTCCAAGAGGATACACACACGGCCGAACGCACGGCCGTCAGGCTAGACGGACGGGTGGGTGGACGGATGTACAACAAACGAACAACGGTTCGTACCGTTGGTTTCTGGAGTCGAATTTTACACGTTTAATTACAACTACAAGTTTAATTGGCAAGATTTTACACCGGTTTAAAAAAATCATCACCTATCCAAAAGGCAGAATTATCGACAAAGATTGTGGTCAAGTTAAATGGACTGGTTTATTTTTTTAGCTCTACATTTGAGGAAAGCACACCAACCACCCGGAAAGGGAGACTTTGGTAACTCTCCAAAGAGAGAGAGAGAGTAGTCAAGCGAACCTGTAGGTTCTTAGACCACAACCTGAGTCACCTGAAAGGGCCGCGACACGGCTTTTAATAATAACTTCAGCCAATACAGAGCTAACATAGATTACAATACTGTGGCACCGATCACTTCCAACAAACCAGACGCCCATTGGTCCTATCATAAAGAACAGACCAATCAGAGCCTGGATTGTAGAAAATGTTCGGCTCAAATGGCACAATGGCGAGCAGCAACAACTTAACGCCGAATTTACAAAACACTGTTAATAAACAGGACTAAATTAACAGTGAGCCTCCGAAATCGCCACAGCAACTTTAAAAGTTAAGTATTATAACCAATGGCTGACATAAGTATGAAAACCCGGACGCGAAATGCTAATAAGCACCGAAACAATGATTTACCCAAAACAATTCCGTCACAGTTCAAAACAGCATTCAAAACAATGAAAAAACAACATTCAAAACAATATTGTTTATGCTTGAAACAAAACATGGACATCCAAGATTTATATTGGAACGAATCGAAAACAAGAGACAGATGTAAGCACCCCTTCTTCCACAGAAACATTGGGGGAGGGGAGGAGGGGGTAATGATAGGTTCGGGACGTGGGAAGACTACTTTGTTAATGAATCTACTGCTGCAACCAGATTGGTTGGATTATGACATACTGTACGCGTGTGGCAAGAATCTCTTCCAACCCGAATACAAATTATTGCGAATGGCACTGAATGAAAAGATACCAAAAGATGTCATCATGAAAATCATTGCCCATCGAGACGAAGTGATAAATGATCATTTGCCGATGTCATTTTTCATGGATCAAGTCTCAGCAAAAGTCTGGAACAATCATAAATCGGACATCGAAGATCAATTTTGGGCCCGGCAAGACACAACAAGAAATATTAGAAAAAATAGCCGAAAATACGAGATCAAAGGGTTCTTTTCAAATCATGGTGAGTGATGATAATACGCTAATTAGGCAAAGATGCTATCCTCTATTGGAATTGTAGAAGAACACGAATTACGAAATGACTTTAGGTTAGGGAATCTCGGAACGTATTGTTCTTTTCAAAACATCACGGAAAAGAACAACGTGTTCAGGTATAGCAATGGAACAGACTGGTTTACCATTAATATCCCCAAAGGAAGTTATGACATTGGTGATCTAAACGAATACATACATCATGAGATGAAGATCCAAGGTGGAGGTGACAAAGCAATTCGCATTCTCCACAATCCGAAAACTCTGAGAACGATCATGAAAATAAATCCCGGTTATTCTGTGGATTTCAGACTGAAAAACAATCTCGCCAATCTGTTGGGATTCGATCGGAAAACTTACAAAAACAAACTCGCAGAATCAGAACGATTAGTCAACATTCTCTCCATCAATGGCATTCCAGTAAACGTGGACGTGATATCCGACAGTCATGTCAACGGTAGCGTTCAACCCACGATCTATTCGTTCTTTCCAAAAGTGCTCCCTGGCTTCAGAATAGTGGCCAACCGAAACATCCAATTTCAACCCCATACACGGCATGATATCCAACGGGTAGAGTGACGGTTGGATTTCCGACGCGGAATGTCACCACATACTCATCGAAATGGACAAGTACAATGCGAAACATCGAAAGAGGGCACCAGGGTCAAGACGCATGAGATTCTCAAAGAAGAAATGAAGAACGATTTCATAGAAAAAAAAGACATGAAACCCACAATGCATTTCGTAAATACATAAAATTGGACGTGAAGGAAAAAAATATATAGATAAGAAGTAAAAGAAAAAAATATATATAAATTAATTTAAAACAAAATAAATTAGAAGGAAAAATGTATACCATTAACCCCCGTAAAGTGTGCACACAAAATAACAGAAACGTGTTTCGTGGACTGTGTAAGGTGTGCAGTACAACACAAACTGAATCTATCAAAACAAAAGTCGGAAGTGCAGTCAACAAACTCATCAATAATCCCCCCTTCGAAATGCATCTACACGGGACCCGGAACGAGACTCAAGAAGAGACTAAATCCCGAAATGATGCTCATTTCAATTTCGCCATCATCGATCTAACCAGTGGGAAAAGTAATGGGAAATACAGATAGGGTTTCGATGTGATTTATCTCCCGGAAGAATCATCTCGTAATCCAAATTGAGAATCAATCATTATTTTTTAGACTAATGTAAGAAGGAAAACAAAATAGTTGTAAAACAGAAAAAAAACTATTAAATACAAAACAAATAATTGTGAAATACAAAATAATATTTTTTTAAAAATGGTACAACAAGAACTATTAGAAAAAATAGCCGGAAATACGAGATCAAAGGGTTCTTTTCAAATCATGGTGAGTTATGATAATACGCTTATTTGGCAAAGATGCTATCCTCTATTGGAATTGTAGAAGAACACGAATTACGAAATGACTTTAGTGAATCTCGGAACGTATTGTTCTTTTCCAAACATCACGGAAGAGAACAACGTGTTCAGGTATAGCAATGGAACAGACTGGTTTACCATTAATATCCCCAAAGGAAGTTATGACATTGTTGATCTAAACGAATACATACATCATGAGATGAAGATCCAAGGTGGAGGTGACAAAGCAATTCGCATTCTCCCCAATCCGAACACTCTGAGAACGATCATGAAAATAAATCCCGGTTATTCTGTGGATTTCAGACTGAAAAACAATCTCGCAAATCTGTTGGGATTCGATCGGAAAACTTACAATGACAGCCTCGCGGAATCGGAACGATTAGTCACATTCTCTCCATCAATGGCATTCCAGTAAACGTGGACGTGATATCCGACAGTCATGTCAACGGTAGCGTTCAACCCACGATCTATTGTTCTTTCCAAAAGTGCTCCCTGGCTTCAGAATAGTGGAACAACCGAAACATCCAGTGTTTTTATCACTTACACTGGATGCTATGAGCAGTTTGGAAGACAGACGCATTGACAAAGATGGTAACCTATTGGACAATAGAGGGGAAAAGGTCGCTATTTGATTCCTTATCAGAGAAGTATAATTCATATATATAAATAAAAAGTAATAAAAAAAATAATAATAATTAATTATACTCTTTTAAAATTAATAGAAGATTTGAAGAAAAGAAATAAGCAGAAACAATTATATACATTAAAACAAAAATAAACGTGCTAGAAGGACAGAAAGCTAAAATTCGTAGAGCATTAGATAATCGAGGTGAAGCAGTGAAGATAAAACTAAGTCACGAAGATCTAGTTGAAAGCGGTCGTGGAAACGAAATAGCATCGAGTCGAACTCAAATCAATAGAATGAACAAAGCTCTACACAATCGGAAAGGATTAACATTGAGGTTGAGTCCGTCTCAATTGAGATATAACTTGAAAATGAAAGGTGGTTTCTTAGGCTTGTTGGTAGGATTGGACACAAAAACATTACCTATTCCTATCAAGACCGTGTTACCAGCTCCAGGCGTAGGAGCTTTATCCGGAGTAGCTAGTCCCAGCGCTAAAAAAATCAGGGGAGGCGGTCTCTTTCTAGAAAAAAAAATCAAATCTACCAGCAAGGTGAAGGATTATATTTGAGACCAACGTCGAAGAAAGTGTTCAATTCTTATGGAAAGGAACTCTATCTCAGGAGAGGACAGAATATAATGTCAGTTGGTAAAGGTTTGTTGTTTAGGTCCGAATTAACAATTTAAAGACATACCTCTTCTCGGAATGATATTATAAAGAGTAAAAAAAAATATAACTTGAAAAATTAATTATTTATTATTAACAAATAAAATAAAGCAATATTTTTTTTTTGGACAACAAAAAAAAAATACTGATAATAAATTAGTAATAGGAAACAAATGGAATTAAGAAGCAAAAATATACATGTATAACTTAAACTACCGTCAACTTCTGCAATAGAACCAATGCCAGAAAGTGGTCACTTATTCCGAGTCAATCAAATCGACCAAATCGAAAGAGGTTTAATATAGGAAGTAGAAATTAGACGGGCGCTTTCTAAAAAGTATGCCAGAGCTGTGAAAATCGTCGATGCTGTGGACGTCGCTCTCATAACTACGTCTTTGGGATTAAGCGTTACATGCGTGAGTCTCCTAACCACCATCTTTAATATTCCAGTAGCGATTTTATTCGAAGGCATGGCTGTTGGAGCAGGATTACTCATCACTGAGTAGATTCGCCAGCAGAAAATTATCATTAAAAGTCTATAAACACGAAAACATTGCGGTGTTAGCTCAATCGAATCTCAACCCCATACACGACATGATATCCAACGGATAGAGTGACGGTTGGATTTCCGACGCGGAATATCACCACATACTCATCGAAATGGACAAGTACAATGCAAAACATCGAAAGAGGGCACCAGGGTCAAGACGCATGAGATTCTCAAAGAAGAAATGAAGAACGATTTCATAGAAAACGAAAGACAGGAAGCCCACAATGCATTTCGTAAATACATAAAATTGGACGTGAAGTAAAAAAATATATAGATATCTTTTCGTTCTTTCCAAAAGTGCCTCCTGGCTTCAGAATATTGGAACAACCGAAACGTCCAGTGTTTTTATCTCTTACACAGGATACTATGCGCAGTTTGGAAGTCAAACTCATGGATAAAGATGGTAACCTATTGGACAATAGAGGGGAAAAGGTCACTGTTCGATTCCATATCAGAGAAGTATAATTCATATATATAAATAAAAGGTAAAAAAAAAAATAACACTAATAATAGTTATATACTCTTTAAAAATTAATAGAAGATTAGAAGAAAAAAATAAGTAGAAAAAACATGATATACATTAAAACAAAAATAAACGCGCTAGAAGGACAGAAAGCTAAAATTCGTAGAGCATTAGAGAATCGAGGTGAAGCAGTGACGATAAAACTAAGCCACGAAAATCTAGTTGAAAGCGGTCGTGGAAACTGAATAGCACCGAGTCGAACTCAAATCAATAGATTGAACAAAGCTCTACTCAATCGGAAAAGATCAACATTGAGGTTGAGTCCGTCTCAATTGAGATATAACTTGAAAATGAAAGGTGAATTCTTAGGCTTGTTGGTAGGATTGGACACAAAAACATTACCCATTCTCACCAAGACCGTGTTACCGGCTCAAGGCATCGGAGCTTTATCCGGATTAGTTAGTTCCAGCGCTAAAAAAATCAGGTAAGACGGGTTCTTTCTGAAAAGAGTGGAGACTTAATTCAGATCGAACAGCAAGGTAAAGAATTATATTTGAGACAACGTCGAAGGAAGTGTTCAGATCTTATGGAAAGGGGCTCTATCTCAGGAGAGGACAGAATATAATGTCAGTTGGCGAAGGTTTGTTGTTAGGTGCGAATTCACAATTTAAAAACATACCTCTCCTCGGAATGATATTATAAAGAGCAAAAAAAATATAACTTGAAAATTTAATTATTTATTATTAACAAGTAGAATAAAGTAATATATTTTTTTGGACAACAGAAAAAAAAAGAAAAAAAATCAATAATAGGAAACAAATGGAATTAAGAAGTACAAATATATAAATCAAACTACTGTCAGCTTCTACAATTGAACCAATGCCAGAAAGTTGTCACTCATTCCGAGTCAACCAAATCCATCAGATCGAAAGAGGTTTAACATAGAGTGTGGAAATTAGACGAGCGCTTTCTAAAACGTATGACAGAGCTGTAAAAAATCGTCAATGCTGTAGGCGTCGCTCTCATAACTACGTCTTTGGGATTAAGCGTTACATTAGTGAGTCTCCTAACCACCATCGTTAATATTCCAGTGGCGATTTCATTCAAAGGCATGGCTGTTGGAGCTGGATTACTCATCACTGAGTAGATTCGTCAGCAGAAAATTATCATTCAAATTCTATAAACAAGAAAACATTGCGGTGTTAGCTGAATCGAATCTCAACTCCATACACGACATGATATCCAACGCGTAGAGAGACGGTTGGATTTCCGACGCGGAATATCACCACATACTCGTCGAAAGGGACAAGTACAAAGCAATACATCGAAAGAGGGCGCCAGGATTAAAACGCATGAGTTTCTCAAAGAAGAAATGAAGAACGATTTCATAGAAAAAGAAAGCCAGGAAGCCCAGAATGCATTTCGTAAATACATATAATTGGACGTCAAGAAAAAAAAATATATAGATAAGAAGTAAAAAAAATGATATATAAATTAATTTAAAACACAATAAATTAGAAGAAAAATTTATACCATCAACCCCCTAAAATGCACACACAAAATAACAGAAACATGTTTCCTGGACTGTGTAAGGTGTGCGGTACAACAAAAACTCAATCTATCAAAACAGAAGGCGGGGGAGCAGTTTACCAACTCATCAATAATCTCCCCTTCGAAATGCATCTACACGGGACCCGGAACGAAACTCAACAAGAGATTAAATCCCGACCTGACACGGAAATCTGGGAGCAAACCCATCAGTAGGGTAGACGAATCCGATCTGTGTTATCCCAAACGCCCAGACACAAAAACTGAAACGACGTGTGCAATAAGTGCGAGAGCTCAACTATTTAACCAATCCCACCACTAGGGAAAAATGTTCGCAAACTGATCGATATCTACTCGACAGAAAGCGAATTGAAAGCAACTGCCATCGAGCGGTGGCATAGGACCAGGAAAGAAAAGGTGTTCAAGTATTTCACAGCCAATTCCACCAAGAAATACCTCGATGTTTTGGCCGCTCTCGTGGGAGTATATAAAAACACTCGCCATCGCACTATCAAGATGACCCAGTGGAAGCGAGCATCCCAAAAACGAAAAGAAAGTTTATACAAACCTATCCTCTCAGAATGAGTGCCAAAAAAATCACCCAAATTCACAACTGGCGATCGAGTCAGAATATACAAATGGAAAAATCGCTTCGAGAATGGCAAAACTCACAGGAGGAATGAAGAAATCTTCGTCGTGAGTCAAGTTTTTCACACAGGACCCATCACATACGAGCTAGAAGATTTAGATGGAGAAGACATAACAGGCAAATTCTATGAAAATGAGTTACAAAAGACCACTATGTAATCATGAGAGTATTTTCAGCTTGTAAATAAAGAGCAGAAGCAAATAATTTACATTTAATAAATATTTAAAATTAATCATTGAAAAATAATAAATAAATTACAATTATCCATAATGGATATATTAAACATAACAGCAGAAATAGTAAAAGACGAAAGCTTCGAAGAATATGAAGTTCACGAATGCGAACCCATCACAGGAAGAAATCTCAATCATGTCGGAGAAATAAGAATCAATGTTGAGATGTAAGATCTCTTCGTTCATCCAAGTGAAAGCTATTACCCCTCATAGGGGCAACTGAGCAAAATGGGGACGAAAACACCTACCCCGATTATAAATTCGTCACTTCAGCAAACAATAGCATGATGCATCTATTCAGCAACATCAAATATCTCCTCTCAGGTCAAGAAATAGAATCGATATTCCATTCCGCTGAAGCCTCCACGATGCTGGGGCTCCTGGGGTATCCAGGCGATTTCTCGAATCTAAAGGACTCAACCACCTCTGGATTAAAGACACCGCAACCTAACATACCGGTGCAGGAATAAGACAACAACTCATCATACAACCCTCTGCACCTAAAGGAACTTGCTCCTTCAAAATAGCATTGAAGCACATAATCGGATTCGCGGAAGATTACGATAAAATAGTGTAGGTTTCAAACACACTCTCACTTTAGTTCACAAAGGTGATAACGATGTCATAATGAGGGTTGCCGACGTAGGACACGGTAAACTACACCAAAGCAAGATATCGTGGTTCATGCCACACGTGAGACCGGCCGACAACGAAAAGTTCTAACCCTTCAAGATCATCTAATCGAAAACGCAGTTGCCAATCGGATTCGGGGTGAGACACTGCAACACCATGAGCATCCCCAGAACAAAATCTTTCGGTTGTAGAGTAAGCATAAAATCCTCTTTGGAAAGACCACGTTACATAATAGTAGGATTTCAAACCGACAACGATGGTTCGCAAGAACAAAATCCATCTCTGTTCGATCACGTGCCCGTGAGGAACACCCCCGTCTTGCTAAATGCAACGATATATCCGGCAATAGATTACAATGCTTCTTTTGATAAGAATGATTATGCTAGAAAGTACGGCGACGCCGCCGACTTCAGATTCAAATATCATCGAGTCGACGAATTGATAAGCAAACCAAACATAAATCCCATAGAATATAAGGATCTATGCCCCCTCTACGTAGTCGCCGTGAGCAAACAGAGCTAACGACTAAAGAACTCAATAGTGAACAAACAAGTCAAGGTGGATTCAAAAACGCCCCAGCAAGGACAGAGGCATTTGCACTGATCATTTTAGATAGATTGCTAGCGTTCCAATTGGATGGAAAAAAAATTGTTCGTAGTCAAATAAATAAGAAAAAAAAAAAAAAAATAAAGAAATATAAAAAAATAAAGTAAATAAATAAGAAAAAAAAAGAAAATAAATAATAAAAACTCAAAAATTAGTTATTTTTTTTACAAAACCACGTCTGTTATTACCTTGCGTACACTCACCCTATGTCCTTGTTTGTATAAACTATCAAAGATTATGGTCACCTTTGTAAATTCTCGAATGTTTCCAACGCTTCCATGCCAGATTTGTTCACGAGGTAGTTATTTATCTCAAATAATTTAATGAAACTCAAGAAAAAAAATACATTGGAAGCATTGACCAGTCCAGTCATGAAATCATCTAATATCGTCAACTTTCTAACGTTTGTGAGAATATTATTCAGTATTGAATAATTCCAAAACGTCCTCATAACCACGAACCACGCAACAGTATCTCACCTGCTCACCTTTTCTCGATTTCTTTTCAGCGTGAAGCTCTAATTTCACGCAACGGCTTGAGCTGGTTATGGATTTTAATTTAATACATTGGATGTTTCGCGGGTTTAAACCATTGCTCCAAACAATTGTCCACAAATCATCTTTCTCACGAGCAACATCCACGAATATCACGTTTGTTATATCTTTTTTCTATTTATTATGAAATTTATTTGTTATAAAATTTATTTATTTTTGTTTTGTTTTTACTTTCTAATTATATATACATAATTTTTATTTCAACTCATACTCCATTAATTAAAAAGAGTTCAACGCATAATCAACAGCGAGCGGTCAGCGATCAAAGGAAAAACCTTTCATTTCTGGCGCACTTTTTTACATGTAAATATTTCCATGACCGCAATCGCACATCGCACTTTTCTAACCTCGAAACAACTATGTATCGAGTTCGCGGTGTGCATCGTACATTCATCCTAACGCAACGATGCACGACGTACCCTAAATCCGCGCCGAACATAGTCTAAGTTCGAAATTTTATTCTATCGATGATTTCTATAAACATTGTACGACATTCCTTTGATAATTTCTGGCGTAGTTTTCTGGATCAAAAGTTGGTAACAAATGTGTAATTATTTTGATTTTACACCTACTTGGTTGTCTGTTAACATGGCCTGCCATGTAAAAATGAAAGGAAGCACCAATAGTTTCAGAAAACATCAATTTCTCAATAATTGGTGAATTGATAAATAATTTCCTGCTGGGTGGTGCATTTCCTCCTGAGGCATGTAAACTTATTGGCAGCTAATGTCATTATTGTTTGTTACTTTTAATCATTGTTTTTGTCCACTTTGCAGTGTTTATTGACACGCTTAATGTTTAGATCTGTAAGTATGTATTTTAAACTGAGAAAACGCACTGGCACAGATGTTTACTTAAAACCGTTTTTTACTTTTTATATGCCACTTAATAATAACGGTATTTTGCGACCAAATGAGCCGCGCCGAAGGACAAAAAATACACCTGCCCGTCCCCTCCAGTCCATGCAGTACCCAGTGGGCTCTTGACCTGGAACTACATCGACAGGACAAAATTAATAAGGATTTCGGCGTCTCCCTTGGGTCACAATGTTTAGATCTGTAAGTATTTTAAACTGAGAAAACGCACTGGCACAGATGTTTACTGAAAAACAATTTTTACTTTTTATATGCTGCTTAATAATAATGGTATTTTGCGATAAATGAGTCGCGCCGAAGGACTAAATGTCTGATCCATCCGCCCTTCCCTTCCCGCCCATGCAGTGCCTAGTCCAAAGCTGTGCTTTTGACTGGGGACTGCATCAACAGAGCAAAAGTTAAAAAGGATTTCGGCGTCTCCATTGGGTCACAAATATTGGACAAATCCTTTTCATTATTTTTATATATATATTTTGGGGTTTTCTTTTAAATGAGCCAGACTGTCCTCCTGGAAAAGTTTTTTTTATAGAGTTAAAGATAGAGAGAAAGGAAACTGACTGGCAAAACTGAGGTATATTCTATTCCCCGATGGGTTCAAGCTTGGCCCTAACGAGGAGATTACGCAGGCTTCTGTTTTTTATAGGCGATGATAGGTCTACGATTTAGTGGAACTGACAAATTTGAATTCACCAAATTAAATTCATCTTTTAGTATTTTTGAAATATCAACATTATTTCTGTTATAAATTAGAGTGAATAGAATGTTGGACTGTTTTTCGAATTGCCCCCTAGAATTATTTATTCCGACAGGCCATAGTGTTTGAAGACAGTCGATCCCGAAAGCCTCTCTTTGTTTTCTGCAATCGTCTGTTTCCGACTAGGTTTCTTTAATAGGAGGTTGCTCACTCGGGTGAATTTCGAAATTTTCTAATCAATGGCCAGGAAGATTGAAATGTTGTGCTACTGGAGTATCATAATTGTGTTTTATATCAAGTTTGTGCCGCGAAGCTCGTTGACGGATTGGATTCTGAGTTTCATCAACATACTTCTTTCGACAGCCATTACATGCGATGAGGTAAACCACGTTACGCGTATCACAATGTAGGAAGCTGCGAATTTGGTATTGATTTTCTGTTTGTTTCGGCGAAAATTCATCCTTTTTATCCGAAGTGAAAGGATGTAATCTGCAGCGAGTTTTGTCACAATTAACAACACTGCCTTGTTTGATATGCAATACGTTATTGTTTTCAATTGTCAATGGTTCCAAATCATTGATTTTCCCAGGATTTTCCAGTTTCCTTATGGTTTCAGATTTTAGACTTTTGAGGAGGCGAGTGGAATATCCTGTCGATCTCAGCGACCTGAAAAGAATAGAACAGGCCTCGTTGAAATTTATCGCATCACTCTAATTGTGGTGAAACCGTATGAGCTGTGGTTTTATGATGCCCTTGAAAGTGTGGGATGGGTGGAATGATTTGGTATGTAAAAGCTGATGTGAATCGGTTGGTTTGAAAAATACTTTTCGTCAAGCCGACCGGTGGACTGGAATTGTTTGTCTTTGTAGACTGTCACATCTATAAAATCAGCAGAATTTGGGCCTATGGCAGCTTCAAGTTTGATGTTAGGATCGTGACAGTTCAAAATTACCAAAAATGATCTAATTCTTCTCTTGAGTGTTGTCAAATAATACATATGTCATCCAAATATCGGAGGTAAATAAGGGGGGTGATTAACACCTTTGCTTAAAACCCCCTCCTCCCATTCAGCTACATAGAGACTTGCAAAATTAGGACTAAATCCCTTACCCATCGGACATTCCATGTTTTGTAAATAAATATCTCCATTGAATTCACAACCATTTCCTTTCAAGGTCAACTCCAGTAGATGTAAAATTTGTTTGTCTGGGCATTGAGTGTCAGAATATTTTACGAACGCAGTTTTTAAAGATTCTACTCATTTGCCTATGTTAATATTTGTGTACATGGAGTCAATATCCAAATTGGCCAAAACAATGAGCCGCGCCGAAGGACTAAATGTCCAATCCACCCGCCCCTCCCTTTGCGTCCATGCAGTGCCCAGTCAAAAGCTGGGCTTTTGACTGGGAACTGCACCGACAGGACAAAGTTAAACAGGATTTCGGCTTTCCCGTTGAGTCAGAAACATTTGAAAATTGTTTTGCTTGTGTTTTCTATGTTTTTTTTATTTGTTTTGTTTTAAATGGCCCAGAGGGGCCTCCGGAAAAAAAGTTTTTTATAGAGTTAAAGATAGAGAGAAAGGAAACTGGTTAACCTGACTGGCAAAAACTGAAACTTATTCTATTCCCCGATGGGTTCAAGTTTGGCCCTAACGAGTGGATTACACAGCCTTCAGTTTTTTTGCTATAAGCGATGATAGGTCTGTGATTTAGTAGAACTGACAATTTTGAATTCACCAAATTAAATTTTTCTTTTAGTAATTTTGACATTTCAACATTATTTCTGTTTAGAGTGAATGGAATGATGGACTCCCCCCCCCCCCCCCCCAGAAATATTTATTCCCACAGACCATAGTGTTTGAAGACAGTCATTCCAGAAAGCCCCTCTTTGTTTTCTGTAATCGGCTGTTTCCGACTTTTCTATTTAATAGTTGGCTGCTCAATCGTGTGAATTTCGACGAAATTTTATAATGAATAGACAGGAAGATTGAAATGTTCTGCTACTGGAGTATCATAATTGATGTTTATATTCAGTTTGTGCTGTGTAGCTCGTTCACGGGATGGATTTTGAGTTTCACCAACATACTCCTTTCGACAGTCATTACAAGTGATGAGACAAACCACGTCAGGAGAATCACAATTTAGGAAGTTGAGAATTTGGTCGTGATTTTTTGTTTGTTTCGACGAAAATTCATCTTTTTTATCGGAATAAAAGGCTTTAATCTGCAGCAAGATTTGTCACAATTCACAACTGCGCCTTTTTGGATATGCTACACTTTATTGGTTTCAATTTTCAATGGTTCCAAATGATGATTTTTTCCAGGATTTTCCAATTTCTAAGGGTTTCAGATTTTAGATTTCTGAGGAGGCGAATGGAATATCCCCTTGATCTCAGCGACCTAAGGAGAAAGGAACAGGCCTCGTTAAATTTTTGTGCATCAGTAGAATTGCGGTGAAACCGTATGAGCTTGTTTTTTGTGATGCCCTTGAAAGTGTGGGGTGGGTGGAATGATTTGGTGTGTAAAAGCTGACGTGAATCGGTTGGTTTGAAAAATACTTTATGGTCAAGCCAGCTGGTGAATAGAAGTTGTTTGCCTTTGTAGACTCTCACATCTAGAAAATCCACAGAATCTTGACTTTTGGTAGCTTTAAGTTTGATGTTAGGATCTTGACTGTTCAAAATTTCTAAAAAAATGATCAAAGTGTCCTCTGGAGTGTTCCCAAATAATAAATATGTCATCCAAATATTGGCGGTAAATAAGGGGTTATTTAACACATTTACTTAAAGCACCCTCCTTACATTCAGCCACGTAGATACTTGCAAAATTTGGGCTGAACCTCTTTCCCATGGGACACCCCATGATTTGTATATAGATATCTCCATTGAATTCAAAAACATTTCCTTCCAGACTCAACTCCAATAGATCTAAAATTTGTTTGTCTGGGCGTTGAGTGTCAAGACAGTTTCCGAAAGGAGTTTTTACTGATTATACTCCTTTGTCTATGGCAATATTTGTGTACATAGAGTCAATGTCCAAAGTGGCCAAAATTGCATGTTTTGGTATTTTTAATTTTGTAATGTTGGACAGAAAATATTGTGTATTTTTTTTATAGCTCGGATGTCAATAAGCTATCGGTTTAAGGAGATAGTCGATTAATTCAGATATTGTGTAAGAGTCAGAATTACAGTCCGAAACAATAGGTCTTTCAGGTGGAGTTAGATTATCCGTCCATATCGATGGATTTTTGTGAATTTTAGGCAAGATATAAAACTGTCTTGTTTGAGCAGTGAGTGGAGGTGATAGAAAACTCAGCTGCCTTTTTGTTATGTGACCTCATCAAGGGGAGATTTAAGGATTTTGTTAAATTTCTCCTTGTGAGGCCAGACAATTCTAATTTCTTCATAATGTTTGTATTACTAAGCTGCCTCATAGCTTCCTTAATATAATTTTCGCGAGATAAACTTACAACTGCGCCACCTTTATCCACCAGCTTTATGATCAGTTTTTTTTTTATTTTTGAGAAGTTTCACAAGCGCTCCTCGTTCACTAGCTGTTAAATTGTTTTTATCAGAGAGTAGGGTTAAATCAAAAACTAGTTCAGTTACCTGCTTACCGGCCTGTATAATTTCAGGATCGATCGCGCAGTCTGGGGTTGTCCACCCAGAAGATGATGTAAATGGAGGATTTTGACCTCTTGCATTTTCTAAGAAGTCTGCAAGTTTTAATTCTCAAAGGAAACATAATAATAATCAGCAGGTGGAAGTTTTGCCATCAAGCAAGATTTCGGCCTTGGAGTTGGTATATGATAGACCACGATCTAATAAAGATTTATTTGCGGATATTAGGTCGTCGGTGCCAGACAGGTTAACCACATTTGTTCCTAAGCCTAGATCTTTGAGGCGGTCGTTATCTTGGCATTGAATTAGTCTAAAGACAGGAAGTTCAACCATTGGTCGTACATTTTTTTGGCAGTTTCGGATGTCCAATGAATCAAATCCTAAACCACATTGAATTCTTTCCTCGGTAATTTTGGAATTACTTTTATGTTTCGCATATTCCAAAGTGTCTTATTGATGTGGTTTAGGGTCTCCTTTTCCGCAAACTGGAGACGTTTTGAAAGATTTATTTTTGCAAAAAATATTTTTGCAGAAGGGAATCTTTTCCGGATTTCATGGAGCCATCACCCGGAGTTTTTCCACTTGAATTTATGCCAACGTTTAGGATATATTTTTCGGGTCGGGAGTAGAGTTGCCTCTTTATTTTTTTTCACTATTTGCCCTAATTGGGGGGGGGGGGGGGGGGGGGGGGTCAATCAATACGTGCTAAATTTGAACTTCCGAACAAAAGAATTTTCTTTCGAATATTAGGAAGGTGCCCAGTATGTTGGTGCCCAGTATGTTTTCGATTGCGGCCTGGATGCCGAAACTTTAAGAATTTGGTCTCAAAATGGCGGCTCGGCGATACTGATTTGTGGTTCAGTTCCGGCGATGTCAGTTTTTTTCCGAGTGGGAAGCAACTGGTTGAACTACAGATGAAGTAGAAGAGACATAAAAAGAGACAGAAGAAGAAACAGGACTACCCGTTTACCTGGAGTGAAAGAAGGTATAGAAAGTGAAGGTGAAAGTGAAGGCGAAGAAAGACATCGTGACCGGGCACGCTTTCTCGTACGTTGAGGCAATGGGGTTGCACAAGTAGCGGCCTTGAGACTACCACTCGCACTACGCCTTGCACCAATGGGCGTTGGAGCCGATATATAAGACTGGAAGGTCTCGATAGTCTTATCAGGCAGCTTGGTCTTAAAAAAATATTTCCCCATTTTAAGGCCCGAATGACTGCCTTATCGAAACTCAGGTCTTTTGATGAGTTTGCTGAAATAACCTGTGACTTTAAATTTTCTAAACAACTTTCGTAATGGGAAACGAGCCCGGCCAAGATCTCATGTACCCAACTAGAGATGTGTTCTCTTGAGTTAGGAGAACACATCAGAATTGGGCAAGGCAGGTTTCAGGAAGGCATTCATATGATCGGGTCGATTTTGCAAAGTTTTGGGAAATGTCCCATCCGCCAAATGACCTTGTAAAAGAGCAAGGTCGTGAAAACACTGCATCAACCGAAATAGGGCCTTGACCAATTTGGAGAAATCTCCATAAGATGGTTCAGAGGGCCCATGTCTTAGGGTATGATCAGTGCTGTATGGATTATGTTTTCTTTTATAATTTTTTTCTGAACACCATTGTTGACTGAATGTCCGCCTCCAAAATAACTAATAAATAGAAACAAAAATAATATAACAAGAAACAAATGTGTCTGAAGTAACTGAAGCTACCTTTTTGTGTCTTTGGTTGATCTTCAATCCTTCCTAGTTGAATTCGTCAGGCTTAACTAGCTTGGTGCGTGTTTTGTGTTTTTCAAAAGCCTTAGAGAACAATGGGGTTGGGGTAAAGAACAAGCCACTCATTTACAGATATGGATGAGCGGGTCAGTTTGTCTGACAAATTAGACATTGATCAAGCTAAGGGGTGGATTTCAAACTCATTGTTCCCGCATGTCTTTTCTGTCAATAAGCTGGGGTCCGCTTAGGCAAAACGGCCATCAAGCACAGTTTGAGGTAATTTTTTTTTTATAATTCAAAGTGAAAGGAAATTTCTTTTCAATTTTGATTTGTGATGTAATACACCCGGCGCCACTGATCGTATGGTTTCAATATGGGAAATGTGTCGATAGTTAGTTACAATGAATGAGAAGAAATTTGAAGACAAAACTTCTACTGGTTAAATTCAAGGCTCCATTCAAAGAAAATTTTCACCGTGAGTGAGCATTAAAATTACAAGTATACAATTCAAAAACCCACCCAGAGATTGTAATAAAATAGATCACATAAAAATTTAGTCAGATGTGGGAAGGTTCGAAATGAAACCACAATAAAAACAATCATTTTGATGATGTTTCTGCTCCAGATCACCAAGCGACACCATATTTAGCCATTAACTACCACAGTGCCAGGCCATCCGGCCCCACATTGTAACTGACGGTCCTCCGTGAGTTCCTCCCGTCAGAGCTATGAGAGCGGACCCCCAGTGCACCAAAGCATGTCACCAACCAGAAACAATGTCCCAAACCGCTCTGACCCCACAGCTGTGTAGGATGGCTGACCTACTGATGCTAAACCGCAATCCGATCATTCCCCGATGGAAGGTAATAATATAGACGGAGGTAAATTTTCACACAGCGCACTTGGGTAGAGATTACCTGAAAACTGCAACTGGTGTCCCCGAGTCTAACACATATGCACAAAGTGTTGCTAAACACCAGGGGTCTGATGTTATTTTAAATGTTAAAGCTGACCCGTTCTACATGCAAATGGTGATAGCAATGTTTTTCCCCGGGCGTGGGCGAAACATGCCAGTGAATATGGCCTAGCACTCACTTGCGGTATCTGGCTTGGCCATGGGCTATGGTGCCTTGGCAAAATAGCGATGGGAGTATAATACCACCCGATATATTAAAGTAATCTATTACAAGCCATATCGTTACAGTAACAATGGCTGCTCTTGTGATGCTGGTCGGGCGCCCCAGTGAACGCACCGCCTTCGGTGAATCAAACTACCTCTTCTCAACGTTATGACGATCAGGTACCGACGCCGAGCGTAAGAGGCATGTTAAGGCTATCCAAGCCCAACTTGCTTATGCTACCAAGCTTAGGGATGTAACTACGTATAGGCCGTTGGGGAGGAGTGGAGGGGGGGGGGTGGTGGTGTAAAAATAAAAAGGCAAGCTATTTGGCAGATCTACATGCTGGCACCACGACAGATCCCGAGACCACAATTTGACATCTCTGTGCCAAATGGGGTGCACCCAGTTAACATCTTATTTCTACCTCATGATAGTTTGCCCCCCATTCGAAAGGTTTTCAAGTGTGCCCTGACCATGCATAGTAGATGTGGCCAGTCGCTGCGAAGTAGCAAGCGCTTTGTCGCGTATTTACAGTCGCTCACCACTGTGATGACGCCAAACTTCTCAATGGGCAATTTCCAAGTTTCTGACCAAAAAAGGTTTCTCAGTCCGACGAGGTGGGAAAACAGTCCACGGAGGCAAGGCATTTTGGAAAGGTTTAACCGTAAGCTTGCGGAGCAGCTGTTTTTGGGGCACCAGTAGCCGAGGAGATTACGTCATCCCAGGCTAAAAAATACACTGAATGGCTTGCCCGGTTACCGACTGTCGTCTCAGTTCTAAACAGTGAAATAACGCGTCTGACTGCTACAAAAACAATGAAAGCTATTAAGGCTGAGATATGTGCGTAAAATCTCTCTGCCTTTCAAGTAGGCCTGTTGGCTTGGATGAAAAGAGAAATCCCGAATGATGCGTACGTATGGTGCCTCTATCAGCAAAGTGAGGTTGGGGTAAGAGGGTAACTTTCTCTCGTAGTGTCCCGGTCTATTGTCTATCCTGCGTATTCTCAACTGTTGTGCGTCGTTAGAATCGAAGGACTAGGACATCTCGATGTTACAAGCTGCGCATCATGTAGTCCACACCGAGATTGAACTTTGGACCTTGTTTGTGGACACTGCGCTTGTAATACACAAGCTTATCGTATGTGAGCCTTCGAAGTCTGGGCCCACAAGTTTGGGTTTCACAAGGGATGAGCGACTCTTTGAATATGACCCAGGAAATCCACCCTGCTGATGGCCAGGTATGACAGGTTAGACAACTGGAGATACCTCTCGATGATACAAGTCCTCTGTGGAGCTTTTACTGTCTGGAGTGGGCAGTGAGTGCTCAACTAAGGCCCCTATATACATGTATGCCATATAGATTTCGCTCTACTGCGTCGATGGTTTGATGGGACACATCAACGATATGGTTCGCGACGATGACTTCATTATACCACCGTACGTTGATTCGGGGCACGGGAATAGTGGCGAAAAGGTTTCGTTATCTACTGTCTTCGCGATGGTACAGGGCCGGAACAGGGACGATTGAGAAATGTTTTTGGTGTCTCGGGATGAGCAACTCCTGAGCTTCATCTCGGACTCTTGCAGATCAGATCGCCCGTCTTCCACAGCTCCAAAACACCGGCGCTATACACGACAGCCGGGAATAAGTTTGCGAAACTCGTGGCACTGAACTTGTTCTCATTGGTGTCGGATACTTTTCTTAACGGTTCGGCGGGGTGTAGGGAGGAGGGTGAAAACAACTTTGAAAGTAATCCCAACCAGGTTTCCCAGTCAGCAGAAGAAACTATTATAGAAAGACCAAAAAACTATTACAAAAGTGGGAACCTCCTACAAAGTGCCCCCAAAAAACTATAACAAAAGTGGGGCATATTAAATAGATGACAAACCGTGAAAAGGCAAGATTTTCGCTCTAATTACTAATGGAATGCGCGAATCGGGCCAAAACAAGCACTGATGTGGACATCCAGACATCGAAACTTTCTGCAAATTTTGGACAATTTCGACATTCTGAATAAAATTCTCTTTGTTCAATTCGAACCCTCTGGGCAGGTATCAAATGTTATGAAAAACATTTCGAAACCCAGTAAAATCAAGTTTCCCAGTCAAAAAAAGAAAGTGCGCTACTCAAAGTTTGCTAAGCACCAAGTACATCCAACTACCTGTTTGACGTTGAAATATTGTAATGAAAAGTGTATATATTTTTTATTTAATTATATCTTTAATGATTTAAGTACAGAAATTAAGATTTTATTTGTGTTTGACATTATTTTTTTTTAGCTTTTGAATACGATAACAATAGCAAATGGATATTTTCGGTAAAAGAGGACATTTTTCAATATGCCAAAAAGTTGACGGAGCAAACTAGTATGGCTTCAGTATCGAGTATGAGACCCATTACTGTTATAGAAAGACCAAAAAAACATTACAAAAGTGGGAACCTCCTACAAAGTGCCTCCAAAAAACTATAACAAAAGTGGGGCATATTAAATAGATGACAAATCGTGACAACGCAAGATTTTCGCTCTAATTACTAATGGAATGCGCGAATCGGGCCAAAACAAGCACTGATGTGGACATCCAGACATCGAAACTTTCTGCAAATTTTGGACAAATTCGACATTCTGAATAAAATTCTCTATGTCCAATTCGAACTCTCTGGGCAGGTATCAAATGTTATGAAAAACACTTCGAAACCCAGTAAAATGAAGTTTCCCAGTCAAAAAAAGAAAGTGCACTACTCAAAGTTTGCTAAGCACCAAGTACATCCAACTACCTGTTTGACGTTGAAATATTGTAATGAAAAGTGTATATATTTTTTATTTAATTATATCTTTAATGATTTAAGTACAGAAATTAAGATTTTATTTGTGTTTGACATTATTTTTGTTTAGCTTTTGAATACGATAACAATGGCAAATGGATATTTTCGGTAAAAGAGGACATTGTTCAATATGCCAAAAAGTTGACGGAGCAAACTGGTATGGCTTTAATATCGAGTATGAGACCCATTACTGTTAATTACAGCTTAACAACGCCTTCTCATGCTCCCAATCAAGTTCCTGGTGGTCCTTTGTGGGATGTTGTTCCATTCTTGGACCAGTATGGCACCAAGCTCCTGGACACTTCTTGGCTGGACTGGACGGGCTGAAATTCCAAGCTGCAACTCATTCCAGACATGTTAAATTTGATTGAGGTAAGAGGATCTTGCTGGTCAGTCCATACGCTCAATCCCATCCCTGTGTTGTTACTCCCCGACAGCATGGGCAACATGAGGACGGACATTATCGTCCATCGGAATGAATTTATCACCCACTACACCTGCATACAATCTGACGTGGACATCCAGGGTCTCATCAATATGCCGTTGTGCAGTCAATGTACCACTTTCAAGGACAGAGAGCTATATCTGTCCATCCCTGCTGATGACGCCCCAGACCACGATTGACCCTCCACCATAACGGACATGCTCAGCAATGTTGACTGCATGGGATCCCTCTCCTGGTCTTCTCCATACCACAGAACGCCTATATGTGTGGTCTAGGCAGTACCTTGACTCATCTGTAAAAAGGACAGGTCGCCAATCTTCTCTGGTCCATCCAGCTTGGTCCAAGGCCCATTCATATCGTGCCTGGCGGTGGTTATGAGACAGCGGAATACGAATACATGGTTTTCTCGATCGGAGACCACCTTCGTGCAACCTTGCCCGGATAGTCTGCGTCGAAACATTTACCCCGGATGCATTCTGAAGGTCACTGCGAAGCTGGGTTGCTGTGGCAAAGGGTTCCTGTGGGCCTGAATGATCAAAAACCGGACTTCAGCTGCAGATGCCTCTGCCAACACCATGCCGTCTTACTGGTGTGCCATACTGCTGAAATCTGGCCCAGGCTCTGGTGATCAACGTATAGTGCACTCCAAGGGCTTCACCAACCTGAAGATGGGTAGCCCGTAACATTTCTGCTTCAGACAAATGTCATATTCAATCATTAAATCGCAAGGGTTTGTGTTGAAATGAAAATTTAATACTCTACACGTGTCACGTACATGTAGACAGTACACGAAAACATCATGCTTTCCATGACTGTCACGAAAAGTCCGCCTGTCAAGTGAGCTAATGCACACACTGGGGACCATCTCAATACATTCCTCAATCATATCCACCAAAGCTATCGCAAATATGTCACCAGCAAATTTCACAATGATGTGTCAAATATTTGGTGCTTAGCAAAACTTTGAGTATTATATTACAAAAGGGCTAAAACATTATTACAAAACTCATTAAAATCATGTTTCCCGGCCAGAAGAAGAAATTATTACAAAAGGGCTAAAAAACTATTACAAAAGTTGAGGCCTCTAACAAAAGGTCTAAAAAAATTCTAACAAAAGTAGGGACCTCTTACAAAATGGCTAAAAATTCTTACAAAAGTGGGACATTTTACACTGATGAAAAACCGAGAAAACACGCGATTTTCATTTTATTTCCTGATAGGGAGCACGAATCGGGTCAAAAACAAGCCATTGACGCGGAAGAACAGACTTCGAAATATTCCGCCAGTTTTGGCCAAGTTCAATTTTCTGATCAAAATTCTCTATGTCCAAATCGAACCCTGTTGGCAGGTGTCAAGTGTAAAGAAAAAACTTCGAAACTCATTAAAATCATGCTTCCAGCCGAAAAAGAGAAATTATTACAAAAGGGCTCAAAAATTCTTACAAAAGTTGCGACCTCTTACAAAAGAGCTAAAAAATTCTTACAAACGCTGGGCATTTTACATAGATGGAAAATCGAAAAAAAAGGTGATTTCCGTTCTAATTCCTAATGGGGAGCATGAGTCGGGTCAAGAACTCGAACCCTCTTTGCAGGTATCAAATGTTTTGAAAAAAAGTTCGAAACGCATTAAGATCGTGTTTCCCGGTCAGAAGAAAAAACTACATTACGAAAGGGCTAAAATACTATTACATAGGCGAGGACCTCTTACAAAAGGGCTAAAAAATTCTTACAAAAGTGGACCATTTTACACTGATGAAAAATCAAGAAAACTCGCGATTTCAGTTATAATTCGTAACGGGAAGCTCAAATCGGGTCAACAACAAACAACTGACGCGGAAAATACAGGCATCGAAATGGTCCTTCAGTTTTGGCCAAGTTCGATCTTTGGATCAAAAGTCTCCATGTCCAACTCGAACCCTCTTGGTAGGTATCAAATGTTATGAAAAAACTTCGACACTCATTAAAATCTTGTTTCCCGGTCAGAAGAAGAAATTAATACAAAAGGGCTAAAAAAACTATTACAAAAGTGGAGACCTCTTACAAAAGGGCTAACCAATTCTTACGAAAGTAGGGGTCTCTTACAAAAAGGCTAAAGAATTCTTACAAAAGTGGGGACCTCTTACAAAAAGGCTAAAAAAATTCTTCCAAAAGTGGGGACCTTTTACAAAAGAGCAAATAATTACAACAGTGGGCGCAACAGAGGAGTATGTTAGACCCCCTGACCTCAGTTTTATAGCTTTATTTTAAATATAGAATTAGAGTTTGCTCTGTCTGTTGACTGTGATAAATGTGGAACCAAAACGAAATTAAATAAGTCTATGCCGGATAGTTTTATCCAAAACGATACATAACTTCATTGCCTTAACGAAATTATTAAATTAATGATCAGTGCGAGGGAATCGCAGAAACAAAACGGTGACTTTTTTTAAGAAACTGAAGATACTGTAGTGATAGAATTAAAAACGGGTTTCCCTGGGTTTGTGAGGCTTCGTCTTACAAAACAAACAAACAATTCGAGTATTTTAAACCCTATTGGAAACAAGACCTGACTAGTTTTGGCCAAGTTCGATTTTCGGACCACAATCATCTATGTCCAACTCGAACCCTCTTGGCACGTATCAGATGTTATGAAAAAAACTTCGAAACTCATTGAAATCATGTTTCACGGTCAGAAGAAATTATTACAAAAGGGCTAAAAAACTATTATAAAAATGGGGACCTCTCACAAAAAGCCTAAACGATGTTACAAAAGTAGGGACCTCTTACAGAAGGGCTAAAGAATTCTTACAAAAGTGGGGACCTCTAACATCAGAGCAAATTGTGACAGAAGTGGCCACAACACTCGTGTAGGAGGCCATGCAAATTGTGTTCTTCAATTAAAGAGGACTGTGTGATAACACAAACGTATCACATTTACTTATAGTTTCATGAGAAACACATATATAATCTACAACTGATTTATCCCTTGTACTGACGAAAGTGAAATTGTCATCGGACTTAGCTCTTCTATTGAAACAACATATTTCTGAGTCATTGAGTCTCCATCTGTAGAACGGAGTCATCATGGGAGCCCTTCGATTTAGAACTGTTTTTTTTTTCGTAATGGGAAGTAAATTTATCAATATTGCTTGGGTTCCGACAAAGAACGAGCTCTTGATATATTATTTGTGATATTCTATAACAAAGAAAACTTTGTGTAATTAATAAGCTTTTTCGTTCATAGTGTAGCAAGTTGTAACCTAACAAGTCATTGCGTAATTACAAATGATTATTCTCAGGAGAGGAACGAAAATAAGTTGCTATAACTTGTGATCCAATCCTTTTTGTCAACTATCATCAACGACAAATAAAATATGTTTAAACTAATGATTATTTCTTTATTACTAGTTATTAATGCCTGATCGCAAGTCTTTTTATTAAAATTTGTTTGACGCTTCTAGTCTGCCGTACTAATTAGAGGGACCACAGCATTAAACAAAACAGCTATTACACATTGCAATGTCCCTTTAAAGTTATAGTTCGCTTTTGGAATCGATCAAATCATAACTCATAGTCACACTATTACCAAAATACTGTAAATGTTGTTGGCAGTGTTTAGAGTTTGTCGTTAATCAAATTGTGGAAACTTCCGATAAAACTCCTATTAGTGGAACTGTGTTACAAAATTGGTCAAGATAGTTATGAACCAATGAACGTCAAGAAATAATGATTGCTTTTGTTTATTCTTTTACACGGCTATCCCTCTTCAAACTGATGACAAAATTTCCAAATTCAAACAACAAATGTAGTCCATAATGCAACTAGAAATTTACCCAATTCAGTCTGTTCGTCAGAGCCCAATGAGCTTTGACGAATACGTTTCAATTGGTTAAATTTTGAGTTATGGTAAAAAATGCAGTTTCAGGTGTCAATATTCTTGCATCAGTGTGCAGAGGATTAAAAACCAATTGCTTGTCAGTATACATTCAGTTCAGTTTGACCGATCTACAACATTGTGATGCAATCTTTACTTCAATCTCAGGTATCTGAGATTTTAAATGTTCCTTGTCACAAAAGATAGCGATACCTAAAAGCATTCACATATTTTGTGTTGTGAGATGAAATAAATAAGACACTTTAAATTAAACTTAAGGGATCGCGGCGGCTCAGTGGTTACGGCATTGGACTTCAAACCGAAAGGTTCACCTCCAGGGGTAACAACGTTGTGTCCTTGGGCAAGTTTCTTAATCCCGATTGCAGACGTCTGGGCACGATGGCGCTTTGTACTGAAGCGTACTGAACGTTGATGGTGTAATTGTCTTTAGCCAATGCTAACCCTGCTTGTGAAGAGTTCGAACGATGAAGAGTTTGAAAGTAGTACGCCGGCTCCTTTGTTCTCTCTGGGTACTTCGGCTTTTGGCTCCCGTAAAACTGTCCGACACGAAGAAGCACGAGCTGTTAAAAGTGTCGTTAAAAGTCAATAATATAATTATATAAAGAGGGAGTGTGTTATTGCTTCCTTGGTCGTGTCCGCGTCTGTGGCCAGCTAAAAAAAGTCCGCAACTACACCCGCAAGACATTTTGCGTCGCACTGGCGGGGCTATCTGTCCTGTGAAGAATCGACCCGTTAGTTCTCACCAAAGCAGTGTCATGTTTGTGTGCATTTTGTGCGATGTGTTTTCTCGTCTATGTTTCTTAAACCTTCTCTGAGATGACGATGGCAATAACTTTGCGTTCACGTTTACTTTCTTGACTTCAACTGTACAAGCTTTCATTTTCCATACAGCAAATGTGAATCAATATTCCATTCTCTACAAGGCTTTAAATCCACAGTAATAGTTGAACTTGATACGTTTGTCAAATAGAATACACAAAGATGCGCTCGTTTTTGTTCAGCACCTGTCTTTGGTTGTGCACAGTATATGTGAATGGTGAGTATAGTTAAATTACCACTTCAGTTGGAAGACTGTAATGGCGTATGATGATAAAATACCTATAATCAGGTTGCTGAAAGCCATTTTAGCAATATCATTACATGGTGCCAAACATTGCATAATTCTGCCTTTGATAATACAGTACAGTCGCCGTGGACTGCTCGTAATCCACGTGCGGGCAGTGATGTCCACGCATGTGTTTACCAAATAATATTTATTTATTTGTGTTTAAGTTCACATATTTCTGCACAATGACTAATTGTGATCACAACAGTTTCGCGGGTGGAGGAAGCCTGAGTACCCGGAGTGAACCACCGAGCAACGGCGAGCAATTGTCAGCTTCCCAACATTCTAACTCCACACAAGCAGGGTTAGCACTGTTCGAAGACAGGTGCACCATCGACGTGCAGTACGCCTTAGTACACAACGCCACCGTGCCCCAAGCGGTCAATGAGGGCGGAGTGTCTTACCCAAGAAGATAACGTGGTATTCGAACTGAGGGCCTCTCGGCTTGCAGACTGCACCACTACCTACTGAGCCACCGCGCCCCTATCAGGTAATTAAAATTATCACCAGACAAAATTTAATTAGTTGTGCCTCGTGCTTCATTAATTAAATTTTTAATGATTATTCCTGTAATTAGTGTTTGAAATCTAATTTTATTGCTTCCATGGATATATTGCTCACCCCGTAGAAAATGACGAGCCAACGGCCGGCGTACTGTACTTATAGATTTTGGCCTAGGCCCCGTCTCTCGAGATGCCGATTTGGTAACGGCATTGGACTTCAAACAGAAAGGTCCTGGTTCGATCCCCGCCAGGGGTAACGGCGTTGTGTACTTGGGCAAAGGACATAATCTCGATAGTAGAGGTAAAGGGGACATTCGATCACAGCAATACCCGTTTTGTTTAACTGAGGTAATTTCTCGCGGTTTTCGAGCTTATTTACTAGAGAAATCGACTATGTCAGATACGAGCACACTTTAGACGTCTCAAGGTAATCTTCATATATACCGCTATACGAGACGCGACTTTTTCCAGTCAGAAATCGGATGGGAAAACGAATGGTTGATAGAGATACTACGAGGATTTGGCCCGAGTTGTCGATCGAATCTCGGAAATCGAGCAAAAGTAAACTCTTAGAAAATCTTCAGACCATCTTGGACAATCTTAGAAAATGTTTAGATCGTTCAGGTCCAGCCCAGCCAGAGAATTCATCGCAATTTTTAACAAGATAACAGTGGACATACGCGAACGCCTCCAAAGCCGAGATGAAATGACATATTGGGTTGAAAAGTAGCGTGTTGTCTCTTGACTATATACCCCACTTTTTGCGAAAAATCTTTAGTGGGTGATGCGAAAGACACACTCACCTGTAAAATGTGTGAAAACCTGTAATATTTTGTAACTTTTTTAAGTGTTTCCTCGACGGATTTGTCGATTTGCCGATGAACTCCAGTATGCGCAACAGTAGAAACCATCATAAACATGTGTATTTTGTGTTTTGCAGTCTTTTTGAGGCTCGCGAGGTCGATTCGGCAGAGATCTCTCAGATAAGAGAGAAGAATTTCCACTCTCCTCACATTCGATCGATCGTGGTTCTGTCTGTCTGTTCTGTAGTGTCTTATCAACGGATGTGGTCGAGTCGACAGAGGTCTTTCGGAGGAAACAGATTTTCAGCTTCACGGTATGCTGAATGGTGAATACTTGGATCCAGATGGGACGAGTAAACGTTCGGCCAGAGATTCGCAAACGTACTGTGATAGTGCAGAGAAACGACTGTCATATGGCAACCAGCAGGAGTCTGATCGCAATGGATATATACCTTTCTGGGAAGTAGACAGAGAGATACTTTTCGGACAAGAGGTTCGTGAACGTACTGTGACAGAAGGATCCCCTTATCACTTCTCAAACACCAAGACTGTGATCGCGAAGAACATATACGTTTCTGAGTGAATGATAAACATTTCAAGATATTTGTGAACGTACTGCAACAGAGAGTCGACTACGATCACAGTACAAGAGAGGGGAACATGACAAGCTTCCAGCATAAGGTTTGTGAACATACTGTGGCGGAGATCTGACTACTACCACATTCTGTGAGAGTGAAACATGACAAACATTTGCAGGAGAAGGCTTGCGGTGCGCCAAAGGGCGTCCTACTGCTCGTCCTGACCTACTGGCCGGTAAAGCAATTTTGTCACGTGTTGCTATTTATGTACGACTGGTACAATGAAAATCTACCACTGAGCTTTGAGAATTCTTTCGAGACGAATCTCAATCGAACTGGTATGGTCACAAGGCAAACGGGTCAAGCGGTACGAGGTATACCCAGGACAAGATTTACTCAAAGGCTCCCACTACATTCGTTTCCTAAAGTATGGAACAGTTTGAATAATCAAATAAAAGATGTCAGACCGCGATCAGTATTCAAAAAACTAATTACTCAGTTATCAATTAATTCATATTCTTCTTCGGTACGATGCCTGAACACCTACTGCGTCGAATGCAGGTAAACATTGCGCCTTGAAATTAATTAGTAACTATAATAATTAGAATCATATCTGAGATTTAATTTCAAAATTTGAATGTGTCATGATATTTTATCTGGCTGATAAGTTTCTCCAAAGTTCGTCTCCAAACCAATCGTACGTATAGTTTGTAGCCATGACGAGAACCTGACATCTCCTATTCACTGCCGTCCGTATCAATAGACTGTCGTTACGGTCTCCTTTGAAACATAACTGGAAAAATTGGTAAAACAACAGTCCTGGACAGAGTTACACGGGACATAGATACACGGAACATGGATACACGGAATTTGTCAAGTTAAAAAATCCTATGTATTTGTGTATGAACAAACAATAATCTATTCATGCATTGCAACCCCTTCTGAGCATAACTAATTCTGAATTAGATTACTGCTAAACTTCTATCTTCTCTTTTCCTTCTTATCTATTTACTTTTTGTCTTTGTCTATGTTTGTTTTTATGTATTTTTGTTTTGTTTTTCTTTTCTTTTTTTGTTTTTTTGTTGTCTTCTTTTTCCCTTCTGGTAAGTTTCTTTTTTCTATTTCTTTTTTTCCGGGGGAAACAGGTAGAGAGCCAATCTCGCTATGTTTCCTCCTTACGATATCCATAATATTTAGTCCTAATTTTATAATCTTTGTACAATACGTTTTCTTATTAATACAATTCTATATCCATTTCTGTACTTTTTTGTATATTATGTGTATCGTTAAATAAATTAATCAATCAAAATCAATCATGGAGATTCGCGAACATACCGAGGCAGAGAACTGACGCGACCACTACAACATTTCGGGAGAGTGAAACATTGCAAACTTTCGACAAGAGATTCGTCAACGTACTTTGACAGAGAAGAGATCCGACAAGCACTACTACTACATTTTGAGATAATGGAACATGACTAACTTTTGATAAGAGGTTCGTGAACATACTAAGACAGATATTCGACTATTAACACCACGATATTACGGAGAGTGGAACTTGGTAAACTTTCAAGAGAGGTTCGTGATGGTACTGTGACAGAGATCTTACTACCATTACTACCCAATTGTCGGAGAGTTGAACACGAAAATCATGATAGAGAGATCAGACTACTTCCAAGAGTTTCGTGAACATACTGAATCAGAGATCTGGCTACCACCATTACATTTCGGGAGAGTTGAACATGACGGACTCTCGAGCATGAGATTCGAGAACGTTCTGTGGTAGAGATCTGACTAATATTACTACTAAAGTATATTACGAGCGGGGAACATGACAAGAGATTCGTAAACGTATATTGTGCTAGAGCGCAGATCTGCCTACTATTACTACAGCGTTTTGGGAGAGTGGAACTTGACAAACTTTCGGTAAGAGATTCGTGAACTCATAACGATAGAAATCGAACGCACAGTTTTGTAGAAGTGCCACACTTGACAAATTACTTCGATAGCCAATTTATAGAGGTGTAACACTTGAAAATAAAGAATATTATCTTGCACAATAGAAGGGCGATGATATTCAAGTGCCGCACAGGCGTTACTTTTGTGAAGAACCTCTCAATCTCCACACAATCGCTACCACGCTGCCCTATTTTGCATATTTCCCATCAATTATAATGTAAGTTTAAACTGTGAATTACCAAGTTTAATTCTCAAATTAATTCTCTTGTTTTGTACTTATTCACTCCAACTAACTTTGTATTAGTAGAATTTACGTTTCTCTATCACTCTGTGGGAGGGCTTATGACCTTCCAATAACCATTGAGTCTTAGTGGATTGTTAACCCTCTTGTAGCCTGTATTTCGCACTATAACAACTCCCCCCCCCCCCTCCCACCTAAGATCCTGGAGGAAGTTTGATCTTGATGGTAGGATTCAAAGCTGGAATAAAGCATACAGAGGCTACAATAGGGTGCCTCCTTCTCATCATAACGCCCTAAGCTGGTGTATAGTTGTGACTGAAACCCTGTAAAACTGTCCACTAAATAAAACAAAAACACTGTAATACCTATAATATCCACATTTCCCTCGCAACTTTTTCTTCAATAACACATGGCAACAGCTTCAATTTAAATGCTACTCTGGAGGTGGAACTCGAAACTGGATATATGGGCTACGGAAACCTCTGTGCATGGGCACATCTAGTTGCCATCAAACAGGTAGTTGGAAGTGTGGTCAGAACTGGTTCTCGGCCATCCACTGTAGGCCACAGGCTTCGTGGACTCAATGCCTGCACGTCGGACAAAGGAGCGCCACCTCAGGTCGAGCATCCGCTGTCTCGAATCAAATGCAACAATTTTTAGCAACTCCTGCAACAAGTCATGAGGTTGCCAATTGTTCCAGTTGTCACTACTGATGGCGTCAAATTGCCACCATGACCAAATGGTGCATTGACGTTTGCCGCTCTTGACAGTGTGTCTCGCACACAATGTCTTCACAGAAATTGATTCTCAACTTTGGAGTATCGCTAATCTCTCCTGTGAACTTTCCTCCATGGAACGACCTCACCAATCCAGGATTTGGCAACTTGCCAGTTGCTCTTTCTGCCATCGACCAGGTGTAGGCTTCATGATTGAAGTACCTGTCATCCCAGTGGTAGTAACTCCAATAATCAACCATTCTTTCAGTCGTTACACAGTGGTTGATCTGTTGGCATGTTCAACCAACCAAGGGAGCAGATGATATCCTTCACGAGTAATACAATAGAAATAATATACCTCATGCATTACATACTCCTTTTAGTTTGTCTCTGCATTATAGCGCAGGACTTCCCAAGAATAAACCTGGAGTTGGGAGCATCGCACCCCCTACCAGTCGAACGTGTATGGCCATCTAAGTATTGCCAGGCCAGGGGGAGCATGCATCTACTCACATGCATTGTTTTGACGTGTCTGGCTGCTGAAATAGACGGCAATGGTCTGTTGCTGTTCCTGGTACTCAGCAAATCCGGAAAAGTTTTCCAATGTGATGCCTCAGCACTAATGTAAAAGAAAACCGTGAACCTTATAATATGGACAAACTATAAACCGTGAATCTCAAATTATCAATTTACTATATATGTAGTAAAACTGCCCTGCGAGACACGTCATATCCTCTCCACACCCATGGGTAAACATGCTTCAAGTACCTTTTCTGACAGTCAAGCCACACATATGTTGTTTCTTGATTGTTTTACAATGTAGGGTATCTGGTGAGTACTTACCTAACCCCTTCTTTTCAAATCGTTTAAATCTCCTGTTGATTTTGAAACGTGAAAATTTCGAAACTGGATCGAATTTAGAATAAAAACCAAGAAAGACAATCTTGCTCGACCCGTATTCCCTCAGCATCGCTCCAGCCCCTACTCTACAATATAGTCTCAGGAAAGGTGAGTAGCGACATTGGTGGAAGTATCCCCTGAACTTATTCATTAGATGGTATACCCATTGCATTGTAGGTCCTATAAATTCGTCTCAGTCCTAAGTAAAAATGAAAACGGGAGCCATCATAGGTGGGGTAACGTTGACTCCATGTAAAATACCTCTGACATCCTGTAGGCAATCCAAAATTAAATTAGGCCTGGTTCTTTGTCGGGAGTGGAGAAACCTTCTAAATGGGTTAAAAGATGGTCTTCTTCGAATACTCCACTGATATCAGAGTATATCCATACTAGAGACCTGGTGGTATTGTTTCAATACCTAGCTCAGCGACAGCTACACACTCATGGCTACCAGGTGCATCTGAACGTCCGACTGACAAAGTCCTCAAAGCCAAGTACACACTGTCCTTCCTAACACTGATAACCAATTAAATCTGGGCAGTCTCGAATTTCAATAAAATGTGATCATGTCTCAAAATTAAGAATCCCTGAAGTCCTTGTTGAGCAGTAATAGACCTTATATCGTTCTACTTCAATAAACGTGCGATTATGCAAAAAATCTACAAACATATATACAAATGTAAGTTCACTCGTCAATGTGTCAGTGTTCCGTACTGTACAACATTCTAATTCATATGTGTTCGGTCGCACCATGGACTAATGACACTTCCTATGTGAATAATGAGCAATCTAGTGTTCACAACATATATATTGACTGGCGTGTCATACCCCCACACATAGAAATAATTGCCTACGCAGGTGACCACCATACCCCGGCTGGAAATGCCACATCATTGTCTGTTTGAGAATCTGAATCTGTTGACATATCTGGGTCTGAGTCAGCCACAGGCATTGATTTTATTTTTATTACAATCGTTAATCTTTATGCAGTATGTATTGTCACTTACACGGGAGAGGCAATCCCTCCCGATTCATCCGAATTGTCTATCTTGTTACTCATCATGGCACTCACGGTGTCATTTTCAGTATTATAGTGTACTCGTGGATGCAGTCGTTTTTCTAAACATAGGTAATTTCTTTGATACTCGGTGAATAGTTTGTCACATCAGTTCTAAAATCTCTTTTGGCGGAGGATTATTTTCCAGTGCTGTATCTACTAATTGTGCTGAAGGTTCTGAGGCAGAACTGTCAGTTGGTTAGTTGACTGTGTATGCACGCGACCATGTGTCAAATGTCATTTCCTTCTCCCACCGGGTACAATATCATTCACCACCTCACAATCATTTTCTGAAACCTCATATGTGCCTTTGTGTTTCTTATGTTTTGCATGCAAGACCCAGTTACATATTTAAATATGACCTCATATTCAAATACATTTCACAAGTATATAAATGGCCAAAATAATCGATATGGTCCCGTTGAATCATGCCCACCTTGGTGCAGTGAATGATCCGTCAGTTATCAATTGCATTAAATCCAGTTCACATACTAATTCATGCCTAGGTAAATTGTGTAGATTACTTAACACTTTCGGAACAAGGGAGTTAGTCAAATTTACTCTACCCCTGATAGGTTTCCTCACTTGTCACCGATTAAATGACACGTTAGGCAAAATAGTTCTTGACAATAATTGATAGGTGGAATTATCTCGACCATGGAAATATCTATGCTGTAATAATTGTTCGCTCATTACTGTACACAAAGGTTTCAATTCAAATAACCCTATAGGTGGCATTATTCTATATGATTTTGAATCGTTATGTTTTGGACAAGCTATTGAGATTCACATGGGTATGTCAGTCGTAACGTACCATAAACCTTCCTTGATGTGTGTCACAAAAGGCAAGTCGATATATACCATTAAAAAATGTAGGGGGTATCCAAACTGATGTTGATATTTTCGGCAAATGGTATTGGATATGCATGATTGGACACATCAATATGTTACCAAGTTTAGTGTGGATCATTGAATGTCACCAGCCCACGAAAACTTTGTGGAGGTTTTTCGAACGAGCACCACGTTAATGTCTGTGGGGTACATTTTAGAAATTTTCATTGGAACAGGATGGGCTTTTTCGGAGGTCTCATAATTCTTGTCTTGGTATAAACTCATTCATCAATAGTTTGTAGTCGAAACATAACTTTTGAGGTATGTGAAGACTGACATGTCACAAACGGTTACGTGCCATTAGCATGTTGGAAGCTGGCAACAAACAGACGGCAGTGACACAAATTCTCAATGTTATTCAATCGGTGAATAGCAGGGTGTGGTCATGCTACCATCAGACAGGCAATGTTGATGACAGATGTTGGTCAGGTCTTCCAAGGGCGACAACTGCTAACCAGGATCGTTTCATCCAAACCACAGCATTATGT
Organism: Pictodentalium vernedei; assembly: GCA_031216915.1. Classification (NCBI taxonomy): domain Eukaryota; kingdom Metazoa; phylum Mollusca; class Scaphopoda; order Dentaliida; family Dentaliidae; genus Pictodentalium; species Pictodentalium vernedei. The sequence continues at coordinate 164,952,083 of CM062294.1, forward strand.
ATCCGCCATCAAAATTCTCCAACATTGGACAACAGCTGCACCAGTGACAGATATGCACAACAGTGGTCAGAGTATCAGAAATCGTCTACACAGCTGGAATTTGTAGGCTTGACGACTTTGAATAATTCCACAGTTAGGCATAACTGGTGTGGAGCACGACAGCACAGGAACAATTGTTTGTGGAGCAACGTCATGTTTTCTAATAAATCGAGGTTCACTCTCGACCATTCATGATACAGGCGAAAAAAAGAGTGTGGCGGCAGCAAAATGAACAATACATGATCCCTTTGGCTGTGGATCAGTTAAAAACTCTGCATTTGCTCATGGTGCATTTAACTCTTGATGTCTCGACAGTTGGTCCAAATTCCTCGTAATAATTTGCAAAAACAATTCTGTGACAGTGCGTGCCAAATAGAAAACTGAATCCCTCTCCAATAAAATTAAATAGTCTGCACTTCTTGCACAATATTGAGAGTGCATGCCCACTCAACCTGCAATAATCATTCAGGTCCTGTTTTACTCATTCCTAGCAATCATTAACAAACCTTTACCCTTGGTATGTATCCATTATCATCGATTGTAAGGCAATGTTAAGTGAATCATTTGCACCGCCATGCATGTTATAGACTCACTGAAACTTTTAACTTACTGAGTCACAGTAATGATTTCCACTCAACACTTGAACTCCCAAGTGTCCCATAAACCATATAAATGGTTTCAATTCTTGTAAGTAGATGGTCAATCAATCACTATTGACCATATAAACTTCCTGTACATTTGTGAATATCACAGTGTTTCTAATTATTACAGTTCCAGTAGTCCTATTTATGGCTACCAATAACACCTCTAATGAAAGACCAGTGCAGCAGCATGCTCCTACAATGAGAAGGAAAGCATGGTTTAACATGGTGGGTGATTCTCACACCAGTACAAATCAATATTCCCATATTTCACCATGCCCCTGTGGATATCTGGAAGTATTCGAAACCCAGTGAAACTGCTCCATTGGTTCGAAATGCCAACAGCAACCTGGCTGGATTTTCAGTTTCCATTCGAATCATAAGTCAATATAATTTTATCACCAACTCTGGCAATCCTATCTCCCGCTGTGTATAGCTGTTGTACTTTACTCAGCGGTACTTCAGGGAACAACATCGGTGACCTCTTCACTGTGAGGTGTTTCACCCTTGCCGTTATGATGCAAGACATTTTTAATATTACAAAATAAATCACCAGTTTCTTTACTTTTAGTATTCTTTGTCATACACTGAATATATACTGCCATCAGCTCAAATGATAGAGGTGCCTGAGTGGCTTCCTTATTTTTCACTATTGCATCACAATGGATGGCTTAAGTCATCTAGAGGTTGACTCTTTTCTTCAGACGAAAAGCGTTCCCTTATTTGTCTCTTATTTCTAATCAAAGGGTTTAATGAATTCTCTTTTCCATTTTCCTCTTCCCTCTCACAACTGTCTTTACTGACAGGAGCTTACTGTACTTGTGGTGCTACATACCTCTGTGTTCTATGCCATTTACTTGGTGGTGAGACCTCCCATTCCTGTGGAGCTAAGCTAAGACGTTTCCCATGATACTTGATAACCCTTTCTGCTAACTGATCGTTTATTACATAACTAACTTGGCCTGTCTTTTCTATAACTTGGAAGGGATATTCCCACTTTTTTCTAACTTACTTTTTCGTCTCCCATCTTCATGCATTACAAGATCCCCTACTTCCCTGGGCTTGTTTTCTCTATAACTCAGAAAGGATATTTACTTACCTTTTGATCTCCAATCTCAACAAATAACAGGATCACCTACTTCAAACTGAATGTTTTTATGCTTTCTCATTCCCTAAATGTTGCTGTTTCATTACACGTTTTTGTTGTCGTGCTTGCTGTTGGGATAAGCCCTATGCTGTTCTTGGATAGAAATCTGATGGGGGTTCTTCTCCCAAATATCTAATATTTTTGTCTGGGTTTTAAAACTGTTTCTAGTGGTAAACCCACCTCCCGTGTGTACAGGAGCTAGTAGGGAGAAAACCCTGAGGATTCACTTCCATTAAATCTGATGACTGCAAAAGTTTGGTTAAAGAGCAAAACCCAAACTTCAAGGTTTTGCTGCAACAGTTCAGCTAAGGCATCATTCAGTGTTCTATGGAATCATTCTACTTCTCCATTTTTCTGAGGATGGTAATTTGAAGTTGGCACATGGTAATTTTCAAATGTTCAGTAAAGTATTTCATTATTTCATCACAATTCTCAGATTCATTGTCTGTTAACCATTCCAATGGAAAACCAACTTGATGACAAACTGTGCACCTTGTAAATAATTGTTAAGTTGTGTAAGGCATATGAGATGACAAATGCCTCTTTCTAAAATGTGGACAACTTCTGTTGTGATTTTCCCAATTTACGAGACAAAAATGTAAGAGGTTTTCTTGTCAGGTACCATGGGTCACGGTCACGTACTGTCTCCACAAGGCTGGGTTAACACAGCACCCACATATGTCCCCAAGATGTCAGTATATAATACACATGGTTTTCTGAGATTCAGATAACCCAAATGGGCTACTTGTGTCCAAAATTTCTTCAGGTAATCAAAGGTTTTCTTTTGAGCCTCTCTCCTCTGAAATCTGGCATATTTCATTGCAAGAGCTACCAAGGGCCGTGTAATGTCACTAAAATTTGGTATAAACCACCTGTAGTGGGACACCATTCCCATAAAACCTTGTACCTTGTTACTGAGGTGGGGGACCTAATTTTTTAATAACTTAGACCTTGTTCAGTTTAGGCTTAATCCTGTCATTGCTGATTACAAAACCAAGATAGGAAGTTCTCTTTGAAAGAAGGAGCATTTTATAGCTTTTAATTAGCTTTTGAGACATTTGAAAACTAACTGCCTGTAAATGTTCAATATGGGATTTTGCTTCACAACTAAACACCAAAATATCGTCTATGTATGCTAATGAAAATAATTTGCTCATTCCATTGAGAACCACCATCATAAGCTCCTGAAAATAGGATGGCATGTTCTGCAATATGTAAGGCATGACATTGAACTCATATAACCCTCGGTGAAATATAATAGCTGTCTTTTGTTTATCAGCTTTATCCATCTTGATTTGCTAAAAACCTGATTTCAAGTCAAGATTAGTGAAATATTTGCATCCATTTAACAAAGTAAACACATCATCTATGTGTGGCAAAGGCCAGCTTGAGACCTAACTGACTTCATACTCACAAGTAAGCAAGGGTATGTCCAAGCACTCTGTGATCTAATTCTTCTGCAGCAGCTGATGGTTCAACTTTCCCCCAAATACAACCTTGCTTCAATGTATAATGCTTATTGGTACTATTAATTAACATAATTGGTATATGGCCACTATTGTTACTTACGATACTGCTACTTATCATTAACCATGGTTGCTCTGCAATAAACCTTGTTTTAAACCATGGTGTTCTAAAAATTCAGGGTCAAAAGTTGATCTCACCCCTGCAGCCTTCCGGCACAAACACATATCCTCTGTGCTTTGAACTCAATGTTATTCACTAGATGGGTTAAACATGCAAGTCCTTAACAAGTGGTATTAATTGTCCATTTAATTTAATTTTTCCTAACCCTTAATAAATGTTAACATTATTTTCTGACATCCAATCCAATTCTAAAATCATACTTCTATTCAGTTCATCTGATAACAAGAATTTTTGTTACTGGGGTAAAGGAGAAGAACAGCCACACCAATCCCCTGGGCCTAATACTTGTGCCAGCAACTCATGTTATGCTGGGCAACATATTCTATTGCCTACTAATTGAGGGTGTTTGTGCATGTTTTATCCCAAATTTTCTGCTGATGCACAAAGTTTGAGCTTCCGAGTCGAGCAAAACTCTGACTCATTGCTTACCCATGTTCATCATCACACTATCTAAAGAATCTGTGCCAAAATTTAATTATATTGTTTCAGTACTCCTCCTGGGCTGTTCTACAGTTTATTTTCTAGTTCCCATTTTCTTTCTCACTGTATCTATTTGCGAGTTCATTGAGCTCTTTTCTGGAGCTATTTGGTGGCAATATTTTGGGTGCCCTTTTGGATATATCACATGAATTTAGTTATTTTTCTTGATATTTTTTACCTTTGTTCTCTTAAGGTTTTCTTGGGTAAGATTCATGCACAATCCTTGGTGAAATGTGCCCCAAATGAACATCTGTCACTCTTTTTAATTCCCTCAGAGAATTTTGGGTAATGATTTAAGCTTTCACATTCTCACATTTTTGGCTAAATGTCAGTGGGTAATTTCTTTGGGTTCATTTATTTGCTTACTTTTTGTTTTATTTACTTCCTCTTTTACAGAATCACTTCCTATTTGAGGAGTTTTCTCCCTTTGTTTAGTGTTATTTGAAATCTGTTTATTACCTGGAGTATTCTCCCTTGGCAGCTTTTATTTGAGCCTGATTTACTTTGTTTTCTGTTGTCTATTAGTTAAGGGAATGGTTTTCAATTTGCATTCGCTCCTCTTGTGTCCAATATTTAAACATCTTCTGCAGTTGTGAACCAGTTTCTCTCTTATTTGATCACATTTATTTCTGTTTCTGTTTTTATCACGGTTAACTTATTATTTCCAGTTTTATATTGTGAATTTGTACAATGTTTTACAAAGTTCTGGGGCCTATTTAGTAGTTTTAACCCCTGGCCCTCTACTTATTGCCCCACATAAGTAGAGTTTGCCTATTTAAATGCTTTGGGCGTACCCTGCAAGAACAGACCATGTGCCCTAGACATCCACATCTAAAGCACCTAACATCAGCCATTGACACTTCTAGTGGCTGTTGAACTGTACAATCCGCTCCTGCTTAGCTATTTGTGTGTGGTATTGTCTTCGCAGGTGCCCCACCCTTCCACAGAAGTAGCACATGGGTTTAGACTAGATTTAGAATCTTTCATTTTGCGGTATAAACGTGCATCTATAACAGAGTAGATTACATAATTGTTGTTACAATACATAGTGCAAATGAACATACTGCAGAGAGATGACATAGGGTTTTCTCATGATTGGTCATCACACTGGATTCTGAAATCACCTTTATGTTTGTTTTGCATCTGACCATTATACCTTGGAAAAACAGGACTTTTGGTAATCAGATGAACTCTACTTTTTCAACATGAAACTTTGATGTCCATGAGTTGGACATCTCTTGGGTCTTCAGGACTAGCCTCCCTGTCCACATAATCTCAGTCTGGAAGGTAGGATTTTGATAAGGGGAACCAGCTCACTGAGTTTGTATACCTTTTCTTCAATCCCTGTTTCAAAAAAGGTCATAGACAAGTCTTTTTTCTAAAATGTGAGGGGGCCTTCCTACTTCCTAATCAGTTTCATTTTGGAATTCTCATATAGCCCATCACAAAAATAATTGGCCAACGTTTAAAGGTTCATCAACACCCTTCTGATAATCGACTTTGGCGAGATCCAGTAGCCATTCTACATAACTAACATGCTTTTTCTGTTTCATATCACCCAAATAAATGTTTGTCAAGGCGTCATTGATAATTTCTGAATATCAAAGCCGAAATTCCTTCTTGGGGTCCTCCTATGTTACTGTAGGAGTTGTGTCAAGGTTGCGGATTATAAAATCGGTCACAACAAAATCTGGGCGACCAGCCTGCCTTTCTGTGTATTGAAAAACTCATTTGTGGTGCAATAATGATCGAGTGCCTTTACCAAGGCTTTATATTTCACAGGATTTCCATTGAACTGTTTGATGTGGGTTTGCAAGGTTTGTGACTGGGTGGCATTTGCTGTGGTGCCTGTATTTTTATTCCCGACATAAAGGGCTGATTGTACTCCATGTATGGCTTATATATTTTCACTAGCATCCTTGCCTTTTTTCCTCTCCTTCTACCCTTAACACTGCCAAACATTCTCTCCTCCTGCCCTTTTTTCTGCTAAAGTGACCTCAGCATCCCTCTGTTTAATCTCAACCTCTGCTTCATCTAGGTAGAATTCCATGGGCCCCAATTTGTGCTTCTTTCTGTGCCAGTTCATTCATGTGTGTTTGGTCCCTATTTAAGTGTAACTCCTGCATTTGCTGTTCTAATTTTACTGTTCTCTTGGCGGTTTCAGCGTTAATCAAGTCTTCCATTTCCTTTTGCTTTTCTGGGTGTAACTGTAATATTCTTTCCTGCAGGTTGGTCACCATTTTTCTAATCTATTACAGGATTAGGACCCGTGGGCAAATATAAGTAATGCAGAGTTAACAGACAGACTTTATGGTAAAGAGATGTGAATTAAATGAATAAAATATTGTGCTTACAGTGTTATTTTTAGGAACAGACAGTTCTTCACTGCTCCACCAAAGCAGCTGATGTGTTGTGTCAAAGCCCCTCAGTTTTTTTCCGATATTCTGTATCGCCCCGATGCGTAGAGTCACTGGAATCAGGCCCGTGGCATCGTGAATTCAAAAATCCTAAAATGGCACCAAAGAAGACCAATATTACAAGGCATTGAGGATCATCTGGGATTTAGGGTTCCAGTTGCGTCTTTTATGGGTGATTACTTTGCTCTACAGTATGTACATGTGTGTAGTATTATGTGGCAAACAAATTATATTTTAAAATGGTAGCCACTGCTAATTAACTGGTAAGTCAAACAAACACTCTGGAAATAGGGGATTCAGCTTTTCTTCAGTCGTTTATTAAATTAAAGAACACTAAGGTCTCAGAGCTTTCAAAGCAAAAATGACATTGTTCGTCCAACAACCAGTCAGACATCAGTTTTAGGAAGGTAGGCATGTGATACATCAAATGAAAGGTCTTGGTACGTAGAGTTCGAATATGAGATGGGTATGCCTTCCAGAAGGGTGGGGGTGGGGGCATGGTCTCTAAATTTTAAACTGAATAAGGTCTCCATGCACAGCATTCACATATGAGGTAATGGTCCCTCCTTTACAGGAGGAGGTGGTGCAAGGGCATCAAAATCAAGTTTTTGGAAGATAGGCATAGGACACACCAAATGAAAGGTGTTAGCGTGTAGAGTTCGAATATGAGGTGATTGCACCTCCCTTATGGGGTAGGGGTAGGGGTGGGCACAGTGACGTCAGGATTTTTAAAAAGTAGTCATGTCATGTATCACATTAATTAATTTATTTTATTTTTATTTTTATTGGGTTTAAGAACACTTTCGACAGCCAGGGCCACCTCTTGCTGGACAGTTTTATGGGCGAAGGAAGCCATGGTACTCGGAGAGAACAACCGAGTAAGGGCGAGCAATTTTCTAGCTCTCAAACATACTATCTTCACACAAGCAAGGTTAGCATTGGTTGAAGTGCACCATCACTATGCCTCATCATGCAATACTACCGTGTCCTCACGCTGTCACGTTGGCAATGGTGCTTAAGTGTCTTACCCAAGGAGACAACGTGGTTGCTACAGGAGGGAACTGAGTACCCCTCGGCTTGCAGCCTGCACCTCTAACTACTGATCCACCGCACCTTCCATATCAAATGAAAGATGATGAGTTGTAAAGAAAAGTGACCAGCCTCTCCAAGGGTGGGGTGAGGACAAGGTCATTAAAATGTAAGTTTTCGAAAGGTAGTCATGTCCCGTATCAAATGAAAGATCGCGACCCATAGAATTCGAAAATGAGGTAATCGACCTTCTCTTAGAGATTGTTAGTGGTGGGTGGGTCTGTGGTGCAAGAAAATAGTAAGTCATACTTTTTGTGAAAAAGGTAAGCAATTTAGGTTCCTCCTTTCATCTGACTTTTATACTGTATTTCTTCCTTGCATCAAGCTACATTTTTGATGTCTTTCGTTGCCAGTTATTAATCCAAATATTACCCAAATGATACTGAGAGAAGCTTTTGAATGAATATTTTTATTGTTTTTTTTTAATACAGTCCTGTAGTGTCTATGCAGGAACAGCACAGAAATTATGTTGTCCTTGAGTGAGGTTTCTCTCTTTAAAAAACAATACAAAAACATTCACTTGTTTTTGTATTGAAGGAAAGAACAGTGACGTCTTCGTGTTTTTTACTTTGTAAATGAAAGGCAATTATACATACACATCTCCAGTGGAGAAAAGAGCAGAACTACTAACTGGCTTCTGTGGAAAGAGCACACTTTGAGTCTGAAAGTTTGATGTTTTCCCTGCGGGTGGCTCTATTGCTGTTTGAGATCACATGCGAACATCTAATGACTACTTATACCGAATGACTGTAAAAAAACAGAAGAAGAACGGAAATATATATATATATATGAGGTGCGAAGGTGGATCCAAAGTGTGTCGTCATGCCATTCCATCGAGTATGTTAATAGTTATCGTCCAAAACAAACACATTTGGTAAAAAATACCAAGTCCATAGAAAGGGTCAATTAACTCTGACAAGAATATGGCAAACGACACGGGCATCAAAAGTTATGGAAGAGAATCAGACATCGATGAGATACAATGGCTTATCGAATGTGATATGTCATTCCACTGAGTATTTTGCTTTAAGTTATTGGGCTGTCTCCGAAACACTCCAGTTTGGGCTTAATTCTTCTCTTTTGGTCATGATATTCACCACTAAGTTTTTTGTTTGTCTGTGAGTTTAACGCTAGACAACACACATACTTGATGCTATATAATAGTGTCAGTCATCTGTGGAGAAGTGATGCGCAATCAAAGTTGTGTGTCTACTCCATTTTTGCTTGAAGACAAAATCAAAATACTTCCATTCCTCGATCCACCATTAACTACCAGTCCACACGCAATCACTAACAGATTTTGTTTTGTTTTGTATTTCAGAATTTGAACACTTGATTATTTCATTAAAAATCATTTTGATTATTGTTCTACAATAAAATGAGTTCAAATTATCTAACTATTTCTGAAATAATTAAGTCCGTTAAAAAAAATATTTCATTATTTCTGAGATAATAAAATAAGTCAGAAATTATTTTGTCAGTTTTAAAATTGTTAACTTTGTTCAAATAATAATACAATATAATAGAATGAAGGGGCGCACTCCGCATACCCCAGATATAGGAAGAAGGTAAAAATTCGAATGTTCTCAACTCAACCTTTTTTACTTATGTCTCCATACTTCTCCAGCCTAGGAAGGCAGGCTCCACGCGCCCCGGAGAATCGGATAAAAACTGCTAAACTTCGAATGTTCTCAACATTTTTGGTTTAAGTCTCCAGATTTCTCAAACCAGAGAAGAGTGGGTTCTCAACCCGAAGAGGGTCTCTAAAGGTGGGAGGAGTTTTCCCCAGGGGTGCGAGTAGAGTGATCATCAAAAGGTGACGATTCAACTTTTAACTTCACTTACAGCACTAGAAAATTGATTCATAACTTCCTGACATTCTCAGATATCTGGCAAACATGACTGTACCACCACCACCTAGGTGGTGGGGATACAGTTGTCATAAACCGGAAACTCGACATATAGCACGAGCTGACTCATTGATAGCTTATTGAAATTCTCAGATATCTGAAAAATATGACTGTGCCCCCACCACTAGAGGGTACAGTTATCGAAAGAATAAAACGAAAAAGAGCGTAAAAGAACATGAAAAAACATGAAAGAAACTTTACAAAACTTAAAAAAACCTTAAACATCTTAAAACACTAAAAAAACTTGAAAACCTAAAAAATATTGAAAAATATTTTTAAAAAAAACTCGAGAAAAAAACATAAATAAACTTATAAAACTTGAATAAACAATGTAACAAAATTAGGAAAAACGTATCCTTGAGTCTAGATATGATATGAAATTCATTTGAAAGTCGGATCAGGTTTTAGGATTGAAGGTCATGTTTTAACTCGACTTATAGCACAAGGTAACACATTGATAACTTCTTGAAGTTCTCAGATATCCGAGAAACCTGACTATACCCCCACCCCGGGGAACTCCACCTACATTTGGTGTCACCCTAGGGTTAAGGACCCTCTTCCCTGCTGGAGGAATACGGAGACTTGAAACAAAAGGTTCTATCGCCCTCTGCCCACCCCGCCACCCACACACACACATACACTCGCTCCACCCACCCCCTCCCCCCAGTTCCTCTGACTGGGGGAATCCGTAGACATGGAACAAAAAGGTTGAGAGAGTTCAAATTAGTACTGCCTTCTTATTTTTCCACTCGGCGCACCCCACGACCTCTGGCTGGAGGAGTCTAGAGTTTTCGGGAGAGAGGTTGAGAACAATCAAATCATTACCTTCTTCTTATATCCGGGGACGCAGAGCGAACCCACTTCATTCGATTATTTTTTTATTATTATTTTGACGAAGTTATCAACAATGAAAGTAATGACAGTTTTTATAACTCCACTGCGAAAAAAACAGGAGGTGCTTAACTAAGTTCCAGGTGTATAGTAGTCAGATCTCCGCTCTGTCACAATACTTTTACTAATCTCTGGCCCGAATGTTTGTCATGTTCCAATCTCCTGGAATGTAGTAGTAGACAGATCTCTGCACTGTCACAATACGTTTAAGAAGCTCTTGCTCGGAAGACCGTCATGCCCCACTCTCCTGAAATGTAAACACCTGGAACTTTATTAAGCACGCCGTTTTTTCGCAGTGGTGTTAATAGAAACTGTAATTACTTCCATGCTATATTTCAGATGACAACAAGTGATTGTTTTCGGAAAGAATAGTCTATTGACAAATAGAAAAAGGCAATGATGAAAATATGCAGTATTTTAATTACGTTAATTACACATGTCTGTCACTAATGTTTTTGATGGAAAAACATTCTCTCGACAAGTATGGTGCTGGAACTGTCCATGATGAAACAATGCTGGTAATTATTGACAACAACAAATATAACTTGTGATCTCCTGAACACAATAGCCGTGTCTGACGTCCGTAGCGAGAATATCCACCAAGTGCCCGGGTGACAACCTGAACCCTCTTCCTAATGCTACCAGTAACCCTTCTGATAAGGTCCAGACGCAACTGCTGCCACTCCTCATGCAATGCAACTTCCAAATTGGCCAAAGTCTGTACAGGCGGATCCAATGCTTGCACACGACGTCCACGAAAGTCCTAGATGTGTTCTACGGGATTCAAATCGGGGCCCAAGGTAGTGTTCTAATAGCGTTGTTCTGAAGGAATGCTCTCATAGCATGGGAACGGTGTGACCTTGCATTGTCGTCCATGAATGCAGGGCGAGTAGCCAACGGGTGCTTGTCAAAATGAGGCACGACAACCGGATTGAGAATGTCAGGATGTACTGATGACCACTGACCTTCCCACGTACAGTCACCATATCAAGTTTACAATCACGAGAAAGGCGCCCGCAGATCATTACTGATCCTCCGCCACCTTCGGGAACAGTAGGTCTGGGGTTCCGGGGAACGCAAGCAGTATTTCTATGCACCCACACGCTCATGCGACCATCTGTGAAGCGAAGCACGAACCTACTCTCGTCTAACCAATGGACTCTCCTCCACGTCCTGGAATTCCAACGTTGTTGTTCCATATACCACTCCAAACGTCGTCATTGATGCTGATCGGACAGAGCTGGACCCTTCTGGAACTAATACCCAGTGCTTTAAGACTGTTTGGGGCAGTTTTGTTGCACAAACACCAGTTGGGGAGCCAAAACCCCACTTGAAGCAAAATGTTTACGCCTAACGAGGCGTGTCAGACTTCGATCTTCCCGCGAAGATGTCTTTTGGGGTTGTCCAGGCCTTGGCAGGTCCTTAACGTCGTTGGTTTGTTGATGTTTTCGGACACGTCTGCTGATGATAGAATGACTATAACCAAGTTGCCCTCCGATAGATTTGAACGACATACCTGTTGCATGCATGCCAACGACTTGCATCTTAGTTCCTCTGGTAGTCTCCTCCTTATCATGTCAACATTTTTTGATAAAAGAAGTGACACATTTTCTTATTTTATACCCAGATATTGCATGTGGATGATAGTGCTTTTTGTGACATTCGTGGAAAGCATGCTTCACGTGAACGAGGGGGTGTGTTTGGAGTACGCTATCAACCAGAAATATGTTTCACTAGATGAAATGTACTGCAAGACATGGCAATCATTAAAACATAGGAATCAGTAACAGTAACTTCTCTGTCATGAAATATTTCAGGGGTTGCTTAGTGAAGTTCCAGGTGTATAGAAGCAGCAGTCAGCTCTCAGCTCTATCACCCACCGTACCTTCACGAATCTCCTCTCGAAAGTTTGGCATATTTCACTCTCGCAAAATGTTGTTGTAGTAGTTTCCACATCTCCATCTCAGTATGTTCACTAATCACTCGCCGAAGGTTTGTCATGCTCAACTCTTCCAAAATGCGGAAGTAGTGGTAGTCAGATCTCCACTCTGTCACAGTATGTTGACGAATCTCTTACCTGAAGGTTTGCCTTGTCACACTCTCCTGAAATGTGGCAGTAATTCTAGTCGGATCTCTGCCACAGTACGTTCATGAACCTCTTGCACAACAGTTTGTCATGTTCCACTCTCCCCATGGGTCATGGTGCTACCCAGTCCTCTGTCTTAGTATGTTCACGAAACTCTTGCCAAACGTTTTTCATGTTGTACTCTCGAGATAGGTCGTGGTAGTAGTAGTCGGATCTCTCTATCCTGGTATGTGCACCAATCTCTTTCCGAATGCTTGTCATGTTCCTCTCTCTCCAAATGATGTAGTAATAGTAGTCAGATGTCTGTCACTGTACCATCACGAATATCTTGCTGAAAGTATCCCGTAATGTCATGGTGGTAGTAGTCGGATCTCTGTCTCAGTAGTTTCAATAATCTCTTATCAAAAGTTTGTCATGTTCCACTCTCACAAAATGAAGTAGCAGTATTCGTCGAATCTCTGCTCTGTCAAAGTACGTTCACGAATCGCTTGTCGAAAGTATGTCATGTTTCAGTCTCTCGAAATGTGGCAGTAATGGCAGACAGAGCTCTATATCAGTATGCTCACGAATCTCTCGGGAATGATTGTCGTGTTTCACTCTCTCAAAATGTGGTAGTCGTCGGATCTCTCTCACAGTGCATTCAGGAATCTCTCGCTAAAGAATGTCAGGCTTCACTCTCCCAAAATGTGATAGTACTCGGTTCTCTCTCAGTATGTTCAGGAACCTCTTGCCGAAAATTTATCATATCCTACTCTCCCGAAATGTAGAAGTAGACGGATCGCTGTTACAGTACGTTCACGAATATATTGAATGAAATTAGTATCATCCACTCAGAAACGTATATATCTATCGCGATCACAGTCTTGTTGTTTGTCACGTGGTAATCATATATCTTTGTTTTGTCACAGTACGTTCACGAACCTCATGTCCGAACAATATCTCTCTATCTTCCTCCAGGAGTATATATATCTATCGCGATCACATTCCCTTTGGCTGCCACGTGATAATCAGATGTCTACTCTGTCACAGTCCGTTGCCGAATCTCTTACCGTACTTTATTCATCTCATTCGGATCCAAGCATTCGTCATTCGTCATAACACCAGGTTGAAATTATCTTTTACCTGAAAAAGCTCTGTGGACTGGACCACATCCGTTGAAGGACACTTCAAAACGAACAGACAGATCCGTGATCTATCGGATTTGACATGAGGTAAATTATCTGCTCTATCATCTAAGAGATCTGCACCGAATCTTCCTCGCAATCCGTAAAAGCACTGCAAAATACAGACGGAAAAAATGCATATTGTCTCAGTTTTGTGATGATTTCTAGTGTTCTACTTAAGAGATAACCCCTCCGAGTCGACGAAATCCGCCGATGAGACATTTTTACAGGTTGATGGGTGTGTCGTTCCCATCACCCACTTTCGATTTCTCGCCCAAAAAATGATTTTGTGTAAATAAAGTGTCATTTAATCTCGGCTTTGGAAGCGTTCGCGTTTATCCACTGCCATCTTGTGAATAAATGCGATGAATTCTCTGAGTGGGCTCGAAGCGATCTCAAAGATTTTGCAAGATTTTTCTAAGATTTTATTGTTACTCGATCTCCGAGATTCGATCGGCAAGACGGAGCAAATTCTCATAGTATGTCTATCAACCATTCAACTTCTCTTCCGATTTCCGACACAAAAACGTCGCGTCGTCTCGAGGTATACGAGCACATTTTATTTTGTATGAAGTCAACAGTGTTCTCGTATCGGACAGACTTCGATTTCTCGAGCAAATAAGCTTAAAAATCGCGAGAAAATTACCTTAGTGAAAAAATCGGTTTTGCTGTGTTCCAGTGCCCATTTCACCTCTACTTCCGAGTTCCCAGTTCGGAAGGGAGGAGGGGGGGGGGGGGGGGCACTGTGGTGTTGTGTACTCAAGCATACTACGCGTCGATGATGCACTTGTCTTCTACCAATGCTAACCCTGCATGATCTGCGTTAGTACTTGAGTTTTTTTATTCAGATAAAGATTTACACAAAGAATACAAACACAAAACTAAACAAAAACAAATACAACTGATGGAGTCCTTGTGAACATTTGTATACAAGTAGTCAAGGAGTTTATATACATATGTATATGGTTGATGTATAGTTTCCTTTCTAATCTCGTTGGTCTTGCAAAGTAGTTTTGCACTATTTAATATCATCTGAATAACTGCCGGTAGGACTTCTTTGAAAGTCCCGGCCGCCAGTCATCCGCCGATAATCTTACTCTATACACAACTCTATATATTAACAGACAAATGGATTATTTTAGTGGAGTAACTGCCAAATATACGTAATATGCAATATGGTTATAAATACACAGAAAAGAGAAAGAAGAAACTTGTCGGGTATTTCTTGCATATCTCCATTAAGGCATTAGACTGTTTCTATCATTTTATTTATATATGAGTACGGTAGTAATTCTATTTGTGTTAGCTTTTACATGAGTTAAAAAAAAAAATAAAAAAATATTTTAAATTTGTTTCATATTATTCCTAAGAAGGCTGACAGACAAAATTATTTGCTTTCTACCTTCTCTACACCAACTCAATTTTAAAAGACTATGTGTTATAACTAAACAGCGGAACTATTTTCACCCATCGTTCTCGTATAGTCATTGACTTGTTTGGTTGGTGTTCATAATGCGATAGCATTTCACTTGTATGATAATATTTAACTTCTTCAATAAGGGCCCTGTAAATTGGTTTGAATTCTCCTATTTTGCAGGAATAAATGTTCTATTTAAAAAGAAGTATAAATAAATTTATTATTTCCTCGCCAGTGTTTCTTGGAGTGGGTTGTCCTATGAGAATAAGTTATGGTGTAAGTGAAAGTGACATATTGCACTTCTCACTTAACTGTTCTTGAATTAATAATAAAATTGTCTTTACATGGGTGCATTCAAAGAACAGGTGCCAAACAGTCTCTCGCGTTTTACCACAAAAGGTGCAAAGTTCGGTTTCTGAAACTTTACATATAAAAAGTTTTGAATTGGTATATAAAATACCATATAGAATGTTATACTGCAGGCTTTTCAGGTGTGTGTCATCAGTAAATGAAAATGAATGTTTGTATATTAACTGTCAATCGTCTGGTTGTAAACTAAGACCTAAACGGTTATTCCATTTTTCTTGGGTTTGTGTTGGGGCCGTGGTAAACAGTTTTAAAAATAACAGGTAAACAGTCTGACAAACATCTTGGCATTTTATGAAAGTATCTAAATTTGGGCAATATATTGTTTCTAATTTATCGCAAACTGTTGCTCTAGCTTTCCATGAATTTGATATAGCGTTGAGTAACCCATAGAAAACAGTGAAAGGGGTTGTCATATTGTATTCTCTACAGAAATCTGCATGAGATAGAAATTGTTTGTTCGTACAAAAAAGGTCGTTGACGCCAAAAAATTCCTTATCACACCAGGTTTTGTAAAAAACTAATTTATTGTCAACCTTCATGTTTTTATTATAAAAAGCTGTTCTGAAAGAATTTCTGCTGGAGTGTTTATTGTTTTTGTGTCCAAAAGAGACCATGCCTTTATAATGTCACTGCAGAAAGAATTTGTACAATCACTCACTTTACTTAATCCCTCTTTGTGCATATAACATATCTTTTCACTTCCAAACTATTCAAAATCTCCCAGAACAAGTGTTTTCCAAACCGCTGGCACAGCGGGATTGATTAGTGTTTTTTTTTAATCCAAGACATTTTAAGATCGTAACAGGAAGACTCAACATGTGGGAGTTTTATGCCTCCATTGTCTATTGTATTAATAATTACGCTACAATTAATTTTATCAGTTTTTCAGGCCCATAAAACGTTGTAGAACAAGGATTGAATTTTTTGGGCGATATTCTCTGGCGGATTTGGTAGAACCGTTAAGACGTCTATTAAAATGGGAAGGGCAAGGGCTTTTAGTACGGTGTTTTTAAGCAGATTGTCAGATGCCTAAAGGACACATCATTAAGTAGCATTTCGATTTCGATAATTTTTTGGAGCAGTTTCTTAAACAGTAGTTTTCGTTAAATATACCGTACTCTATTCCAAGTATCGTAAACGGCTCTCCGTCACTCCAAGTTAATTTATGTCTTGTTTCAATTTCTTCCCTCGAACCCTTCTTACGCCCAATCCATATAGCTTGTGCTTTCTTCAAAATTTGCCTTAAGTTCTGATACTTTTGAAAACATGCGTATTGACTCTAATGCTTCCTTTAGTGAGTGGTCATCGCCTTGAAGAAACAGCGTCGTATCGTCTGCGTATTGGTTTATTAACAAAGAATGAAGAAATAGGGTGAGAGAGGGCCTTCTTGTCTAACTTCTATTTGTAAGTCAAACTTTTCAGAACAGTGGCCATTATTTAGAACAGAATGAAAATATTTGTGTAAAAAGTTTGAAACAACCGAATAATGGATGTGCTAGAGCCTAAGAAATTTAGAGTTTTTTTCTACGAATGGCCATTCCAAAGAATCAAAAGCTTTTCGAGGTCTCGAAAAATAGTATTCCAGACAGGTCCTTGGTTTTGTACTTTTCAATCGAATCTACGATCAACCTAGTAGATTCCCAAATAAACAATGAAGCCTAATTGCGTGTTGGAAATTAATTTCTGTAAAACTCCCTCAACGCGATTTGCAATAACATTTGAGCCTATTTTAACATTCACATTTAATAAAGAAATAGGTCTCCAGTTTGTTATGTACAATTTTGATTTATTTTGCTTGGGTATACAACATATTATTCCGGCCCTTTGGGTGATAGAGAGTTCTCCAGACAAAGAACCATGGATTAAATAATTTATTAAATAGCAACCGACGTCTTTCCAGAAAACCTTATAAAACTCTGGCGTGAAGCCATCGGATCCACGACTTTTGTTGTTGCTTTTCATCATTTGTAGGGCAAGCATAGCTTCATGTTTGAGAATAGGTCTTTCTGGATCTTGGGATTCCTCTTTGTTTGAAACGTTTAAAAAGGAGTTATTTTTGTCAAACAGTTTGTTTTTCAATTTTTAAATTTCTATATAGTGGGGATAGTTGGGACTTGTAAAGATTTTTATAAACGTGTTTCTGTTCTTTCATTATCCCCCCCCCCCCCCCCCCCCCCAATCTGTTGTTTCCTTTCCATCCGACTTAATCAGTTTCGGCACAAGCTTTTCTGTGTAGTATCTTTTCTCGAGGTTGCAAAAATATTTTGTTGGTTTCTCCCCCTCCACTTTCCACTTAGATTTGGTACGAATAATTATTCGTCTGGCTTGTTTTTCCCTGATTTATTTTAGCTCTGTATTTAAACCTATTATTTCCTCATGAACTGATAAATCTCCTTCGTCTAGTTTATGTTGAGGATTTTAAGTTTTGATTCCAGTTCCTTTTGCCTATTATTGGTTTTTCGTTTTATGTACGCCGAATACAGTATTGTCGTACCCCTGATCATAATTGTCAGTGCTTCCCAGAAGAGTTGGTCATTGATTGTGAATCGATTTGTGAAATTATTAGAAGCGTTTTCGTTTCCAGTAGATACTATGTACTGGATTACGGTTTCTGCAATTACCGACTTGATTTCATTTACGTAGCCAATGTCACAGAAAATACTATTATTAAAATTCCATAAGCCTTTGCCTCTAGTTTTATTGATGAATTTGAGTTGCAAGCTTATGGGATTGTGATCTGGCCTGTATCTGTAGTGAATATTTATTTTTGGTGTATAGCTGCAGGTCTGAGGAAATCAGAAAGTAGTCCAGTCTGGCCATTTTATTTTCTGACCCTCTCCATGAGAAACGCTTCTTAAGCAGATTGTCTAATCTCCATACATCGTGTAGATCCATGTTTTCAGCAAGACATAACAATTTTTCGTTCGTCTTTATATTATTTTTCCTTTTGTAATTTATCGTGTCCAATTCACAATTTTGAGGGACATTCCAATCTCCACCAACAAGAATAGATGTATTTCCGATATCTTCAATTTTTCTAAAAAAGATTTTCGTAAACTTTTGGTTGATATTCATTTGGCCCATATACTGCCGCCAGCGTAAGTCTTTGGTTTTGGATAATAGTATCAAGAATAATAAAATTTCCTCCCGGGTCTATTCTTTTATCATGGATATTGAAGGTGAAGGTGTTTTTAATGAGAATTGCTACACCTTTACTTGTATCAGATGAGAATACTGCCTCGTAACCCCATTCATTTTTCTACTTACTCGTTACCGATTCACTGGAATGGGTATCGACTAAAAATGTTACATCAAATTTATTGTTACAAAATGAGAGAATGTCTTGTCGTTTGATTTCATCTGAAGCTAAGCACCGACAGTTAAGGCTACCTATAGTGATACTAGACATAACGTTATTGGATTTTTATCGTATATGTATTTCTCTGCAAGACAAGTGTTTGCATGGAAACTTCTGTCTATTTTGTTTATAATAATAACAGTTGACCAATATAAGTTGCTTTATCTGAGATTTTGTATTTTGGTGTAACAACAACAGCGATAACAACAAGGACAACCTCCCTTCGGAAGAGGGGCGAGGGGGTTGAGAACATGATATCTCTTCTGTCACTTATTGGGTTTTTTGGAGGAGGGAGTTGCGGGATTTGTGTGTATCTATCCTTACTAAAGATACACGATATAGTAGTCTACTGAATAATTTCTACAAAATGGGTAATTATACTCCACAGTCACGATTTCTAGCAAACTGAAATAAATGAGTACATCAAAATGGTCGGTACTACATAGACAAAACCATACAGTGAGCTTTTCAGGTCCATTCTGAATGATATCAAATAGAAATCAAGCCGACTGAATACAATGCTATTTGCTTTAGGAACGGTCGACCCGACCCTGCAGGCCGTTCTATTTTCGGAAACTCAGGTGTGCGAGGCAGCGAACCAAAAAACAATCGTCGAGGAAGTGATAATGGCCGAAAGAAAAAGAATGAAAAAAAACAATAAAAGAATGGGATAAAAAGAATGAACGAATTGGCGAATTTCGCTATTTCTAAGTATCTTGTTGTATTTCCTCGACTTAACGTTCGCTGAGTTTGCACGCTCTCGCTGATGTGGAAGAAATTTGGCAAGAATAGGCACCGACGCTTACAGTCGATTATAGCTGAAGTTTAAGATAGAGGCCAGAAAAGGAATCTTCGGAATGTTTGTTTTTGAATATATAAAATTTGTACGTCCTAAGTTTCAAATGGGAAAATAGGGGAGAGATTTTGAATCTACTTGCCTACAGCTATTCAAAAAGAATAAATTATAAAAACTGAAAAAGAATAGTTAATAAACGAGGTAAACAAACAGGTAACATTGAACGAATGAAAAGAGAAAACTAAATAGTGAATAGAAACAAATTGAGGAATGATATTTCGATCACTTATTAATTACTGACATTCGCCATGGCTATTAAGTTGGTCACTAGCTAAAACAAAACAAATCTTTATTTTACAACACGATTGTTTGGTTGAACAATAAGTGGTAAATTAATATCAGTGATCAAAAGTAGAATAATTTATCATTTTGTCGGTAACCTGGTCGGTAATCCAGTCAATCGTTCAGTCATTTAGACGGCTGATGAATAAATGACTGAATGTAGATTGAATTATTGAAGAAAAGGGTAAACAAGTAAGCTTCCAAATCACCTTTCTAAAAGGCCTGTGGTCTAAGGTGCGGAAATTTAAAAAATAAAAACAGCGACTAAATCTTCACATACCTTATAAAAGCTCGCTGTATCTACGAAATAGTAGACTGACTTCAGTGGATGGCAGAGAAAAAAGCGAGTCACTTTAACCGATAAGTAATCATTTATCCAGTCAACTATCCACCATCTAGCCATTTGCTTAATCATTCAGGGAATAAATGGGTGAGTAGATGTACTACTAAATCAAAGAATGAGCAACTGAGAAATTTAATAACAAGCCGAAGAAACTTTTTGAATTGCTATCTGTTTAGCGAATTGATTCATCTAACTTTGGGCAAATCCATTTGGATTGTAGTGAAACCACAGCGACAATTCACACCTGCTCTGAGTATCCAAGGACCACATGAGGCCACCATGTTTGAAACCCTGGTGTATACTGACGACACAAGTTAATCCTTTACCCGCCACAGGCTTTTAAGTTTTAAATACATAAACTGAATTTGATAGCTTTTGTCAAAAGAAACAGTATTTATTAATAAAGCCTGGGAAATATGGATGCCAGTTGGGCTGGATCACAGAGCGATATATAAAGGGACAGATAATCGAGCAATAAAGCCGCGAGTAGGCTTCGCAATAAATTTTGAAGTTTTACCGACTAAAATTTCCAAAAACAAAAAACAAAACATAAAAATACGAATGAACAAATGAACGAATTAACAAATGAACGATCATGTAATGAGATAACCCGATTAATTGATTATTTGAGGAAGTAATGTGAAAAAAACAAAACAATACAACAAAATAATTGTATTGTCCCTTTAGCTCTTATATCCTACCATTCAGACACCCGTTGAGTGAATGAATGAAGGTGTGGGTGTACCAATTGAAAGAGTTAATAAGCACTAACCAGTACACTCATAGTGAAATACCTACTTATATTAACCTGTTGAGGGCAACATTATTTTTGTGTATGCACTTGTTCATCACAATTTGTTTTACTACAAATTACTGGTGTACCATTGGCTCTCTCCAATAATTTGTAGTAAAACAAATGTATGGAAATTTAAACGAAATAATATCGTTTAACCGAATATGGAACATAAGTATGGAAAATGCTGGGTTTTGCTCTGAAACCCTATTTTTTTTAAAGCCCTGATAGTGGCTTCTAGCACTAGTATTTATGTTCTGGTAGCTTGTGTATTTATTCATCACAATCCGCTCCACCACAAACCAATGAAGAGTGCCCACGGGCACTCATCAATAGTTTGTTGCGAAGAAAATCTGTATAAGCAAAATAATATTTGCGTTTAACTGAACATGGAACTCTCCAAGAGTTTGCAGCCAAGCAAATTTATATAAACAAAATAATATTTGCGTTTTAGCTGAATAAAAAAACGCCAGTGTTAAAAAGTTGGGTTTTGCTCGGATACGCTCAATTTTTTTGAAAGCCCTGAAAGTGGCTTTTGTCACAAGAACACATATTCTATTACTTGTTGAGGGCTGAATTATTTTAGTAGCATGCAATTGTTGATCACAAGTCCTTCTACCACCAATCATTTGAGATTACCCACAGGCACTCTCCAATAATTTGTAATAGGTAAACATATGTAAACAAAAATAGTAATTGCGTTTAACTAAATATGAAACAGGAGTGTGGAAAAAAATGGATTTTTACTCTGGGACCTTCATTGTTTGAAATTCCCGATAGTGTCCTCAACAACTAGTACTTATATACTATCAACTTGTTGACCTCTAGATTATTCTGGTGGCATGCATTTGTTCATCGCAATTCGTTTTAGTTCACATTATTAGAGAGAGCCAATAGGCACTCTCCAATAATTTGTAATGAAGCAAATTTACATAAACAAAATAATATTTGCGTTTCAGCTGAATAAAACAGATGAGTGTTAGAAATGTTGGGTTTTGCTCTGGCACCCTCTTTTTGGAAAGCCCTAAAAGTGGCTTTTATCACTAGTACACATATTATTTTAACTCGTTCAGGGCTAGATTATTTTGGTGGTATGCAATTGTTCATCAGAATTTCCTCTACTACAAATCATTGAGAGTTGCTCGCCGTTGCTCGGCTGTTCTCTCCGAGTACGCCAGCTTCCTTCACGCGTACAACTCCCCGACACGAGATGACCTTGACTGTTGAATGTGTCTTTAAACACCAATAAACAGACAAATAAGTTAATCTACATCGCACCACAAACCGTCTGCTTAAAGTTGAAAATGATATTCCCAGTGAAAACGATGATCAAGCGACCCCAACTGATCCCAACTGCCTGGGCATAATACAATTTAGTCACAACAGCTGAGGGGCCTAAACACATCTATGATTCTAATCGCAATTACTGGACCGAGGGGGAAAAATGCTGGAGGCTTCCCGGAACACCTTAAACAATTTGCCTTTGCTGCACTCACCAGATACAAACTGACAATAAATGTTAAAAGGAGATATTGGCTAGAACTATCGGAACAACTGATCATGGTCACGCATCTATTTCTACCTACAGCACCTGTAACCCTTCTAGTCTTCTGGAGATACCAGTACACATGACAGGTGTCATATCACACATCCCCAAGGAAGCCTCCTGCCAAATGCAATAATCATGCAATTATACTTATAACCTTAAATGCCTCTACAAATGTAGTGAATCGGGAATACGTGCAGTTAAACTGTTTTGATTAACTTTTTGTTTTGGGAGTATTTTCTTTTTTTTTTCTTTGGGGGGTGGGGGTGGATCAAAATGTTTAATACAACAGAGTAGAACTGAACTAATCAGGTGAGGGTATCAGATGTAAATGCAAATGTTTTGTTGCAATCCTTTGAGAAAAAGTGTCAAATAGGCACGTCCTAGCAGAATGTATCAATACAAATATTTTTCTTATGCCTAAAAAATTATTTGTCCCATCGGAACGCTGGAATAATATCTAAGGGTTCCGCCGTATGAGGTAATTTACCTGATATTATTTGATGTCGGTAGCGTAGCCGCCATTACTATTTTGGAGCATATCCACTCGCTTCGAAGTTTCAACAACTAAATTAAAACAAAATAAGAGAATTTAAGTACCAAAAATACTTTCAAGGTGCCGTATTTTCTGATTTAAAACATTAACTATTTAATGGTCGGAAAACTTTATTGTTAACCCTAAATGTTCTTTGTTGCTTTTACGACTCGATCATTGTTCACGCTGAAGCGAACATTTTCTTTACACTTTACTCAACTGTTTGACAGAGTTTTTTTAACATTGAAAAGTACTTTGTTAACCCTTTTCGGGTGGTGATGACAGTAAATACATATAATAGGGGTATTTCAGATATACTTGCAGCGATACAGTTTATTTTGTAAACAAATATCGCACTTCGAACAGCGACGATTGCTGACGGTGACCATGAATACGTACCGGTGAAAGTTGCTGTTGGGGATTCTGCGCGGTCCTGCCAATAGCGGTTTCTAAAACAAATACACCTCCTGTTGTTCTTTGTGTCTCGTGAAAATTTACTAATCCCTTGATTTACATGAATTTTCGACATAATACATATGTTACATGGCGTGTAGCTGACTGATACATTTCATACAAGGCTCTAAGTGGTCATATAAGGTTCGCCTTCGCCTCACCTGAAATGAACTATCATCGCCTCGTATGGAAATGTATCAGCCAGCTACACGCCAAGTGACTTATAATACACATCAGCGACCCAACACAGTATGTATTTACATTAAAATACAGAATACGGTATGTATGCCAGATTTCAAGATTTCAAGAAAACGGGTTTGTTGCAACTTGCTGGGGAGTGTAAACATGGCATTGTCCAACATGTTGTAATAAAAGTAAATACTTACTCCATTGTCTTTACACTAAATGGGTTAGCTTGTTTTCAGGCGCTCAAGGAGTTATAATATTTATGTACAATGTAATAGAACAGAATAGTACACATTTTCGAGTGGGTGTAAAACTTAAATTCAATTGTTTTGTTGTAATATGCTGAAGAGTGTCAAATGGGCATTCTCCAACACATAGTAATAAGCACATATAAACTCCAATGCATTTCCCTGTAAGGATTAGCTTGTTTTTCGACCCCCAGGTAGTTAAAATGTTTCCTTAAAACTCCCTAGAACTGAATTCTTCACAGTTAGGTTAGTATATTAGGCTTAAAAAATCTTAAAATGTATTGACCGTTAACCCTTTAACTACCTGCGAAAGTCAGACGGGAAGACAGACGAAACTTGCAAACAAAATTATTGAATGATTATTTTTCTTCATTTTCTGCGTCAAAAACATAGCTTATGGTCCCACTTTGGAATGAGCTCAACGCTCTTGTTCCAACGATTGGTCATAAGCTATGTTGTTGCGACAAAAAATCAAAAACAATAATGAAACTCGAATATTGATTTGTTTGTGAATAGAGCTGGGCGGCTTTGACCGTTACGTTGGGTAAAGGGTTAAAACGACACCCTCAAACAAATTGTAACGTAACAAATACTAATAAATATATGCTCATGTTTATGTGCGTATTAGCTTGATTGTTCTATTAATCCTTTACCTAACATGAAAAGCAGACGACACTTGTAAAAAAAAATCTTGAACAACTAATTTTTTTCATTTTTTGTCTCAAAAACATAGGTTATGACCCCTCATTGGAACGAGCTCGACGAGCTCGTTCCAATGAGGGGTCATAACCTATGTTTTTGAGACAACAAATGAAAAAATAATAAAAATTAATTAGCGATTTTTGAGAATAGCGCTGGCCGGTTTTGGCCGTTACGTTGGGTAAAGGGTTAATCCACCCAAGCAATTGGAATTTCAAATAGCGATCGTCAACCTTTTTACAGTCTCTCATTCCCACAGCTACACTCATGGCATTTGGTACAAATATTAATGACTATCTGGATTGAAATATGATGGAGCCAGATTTTTTATTTTCGACCTTTAAGCAAAACAATTCCCAAATTATAATTGTTTCTTAATATTTTAATATCAACTCCTGTATCAAGCCCCTCTCTTTCACTTTTTGGAAATATGATCTCCAACAAAAACCACATCTAAAAATTTGGTGGCGACCTTGAAAATTCCCAACCGTTATGGCTGTACTTTGGTGACGAAATGAGGGATAAAATTAAAGTTTGTCGACGTTTTATTTTAATTTCTGAATGCTGTAGAACTAAACAATATTAGCAGATAGCTGTTTTGTCGCTATTTTGACGTTTCACGTAAGTTCGAATATATATGTTCTTTTTCACATTTTTCATCGAAAACACCGATTTTTAATAACGCACACCTCCGTATAGACAATACATATAGCTATGGAATTTCACACGCGTTTACTTTCTTGAGGGTTCTGTTAAACACATTTGTTGCGATTTCGAATTTAATCCTTTCCCCAAAATAACGTTAATTTGACTGTTTTTTCCATAAAGCTCAATATGTTTCTGATTATTGAACGATCAGTCTAGACATTATGGAAATACATAATCCAATAAAACCATATCTAAAATGCTATCATTTCTCAGCTGACGAACAATTAATGTTGGGCTGCAGCTGGGGCGACGGAAAGACGTCAGCGTCGAAAAACTTAAGTTTTCCCGAATTATATGAACATTTAGGACACGGTAGAGTCCCCCAAAATATTAGAAAAATCGTTGTTTTCTCGTTTTGAACATTTTTACGTCAATTTATGATTTTACACCCCTCTCCCATTTTGTGCTAACCCTAACTTAACAACTGCAACGGAGAGGTGCCTCTATGTAATTTAAACACACAACACAGGGTGTACTTTGACGCTACAGTCTGAACGCTATGCCGTCAAACCTGGCGGAAGAGCAAAAAGCACAAACAAATTAAATGAAATTTTAATTTCGGAAGGTTTGACCAGGTGATGTTTTATCATTCGTAGTATCAAACGCAAATGTGAAAAACATTGAGAATCGGACTAAATGCACTGGGGAAATGACGTAAACAACGTCAGTGCCGCACCCCTCCTATTAGCTGTCACCCCTACCCCCATAAATATATAACATATCACTACATGTATATCACAGGCGGCAACAGAGATCATTGAAGTAAAACATTCCCAATTTTTGATCCACTTCGCCCGTACATTGTTGACGCTATGACGACGGGAGTACGAATCTTACAGTTTTTGTGTACATTCTCTTTTTAACCTCTATTTCTGTATTTGCTTTTCGAAATTGTTAAAACCTAATCACAGTAGCCATCAGATTTGGCCGCAAAAAACCTGTTTGCCACCAAATCAGCGTCGGCTGCTCTCTTAGAAGTTCGCCGTGCTTCATTGGGTGACTTCTGGAAAATCACATTACATTTTCAAAACAATCCAGTTGTTTGTTTTTACTCTCCAGAGGTTAAAACAATGTATCATATTATCACCATCAAATTACTATTCACGGAAATTATCATTAACAATGCGTGTAATATGGTATTGACGTCAAAAATCAACATCGTCGTCCTAACGCCGTGATTGAGTTGGTATCGGAAGTAGAATTTAATTTATCTTCGTTTATTTTTCATTATCTGCTAACACAAATAGAACGTCTAGAAATGTCAACCTAATAAAAAAGGAGACGACAATTACAGAGGACATTTTCTGAGTAACCAAGATTTCTAATGTTTATCTTAAAAAGATAGCCGTTCCAATGAAGGATCATAAGCTATTCGTTTAGGCAAAATTAGCGATTTTTTGTGAATAGCACTGGACATCTTCAATCCTTGGGTTTGAAAAAAATGTTGAAAAAAAGTAATTTTATATTGCTGAAACTATGATGCATCCAATGTATTTGTATATAAATATATGCTTGTGCTGCAAATAAAGTTACAGTAAAAAGTTACAGTAAAGTTTGCGAACATTGGTCTTGCAGATTGGTTTTGTACTCTATTAACCCTTTACCCAACGTAACGGCCAAAACCGGCCAGCGCTATTCTCAAAAATCGCCTATTAATTTTAATTATATTTTCATTTTTTGTCTCAAAAACATAGGTTATGACCCCTCATTGGAACGAGCTCGTCGAGCTCGTTCCAATGAGGGGTCATAACCTATGTTTGTGAGACAAAAAATGAAAAAAAATAGTTATTCAAGATTTTTTTTGGCAAGTGTCGTCTGCTTTTCATGTTAGGTAAAGGGTTAATGTGGAAGTAACCCAATCACCTGAGTAACGATCGCAAGGACGTTTTTGAAGTCTGGCCGCCAGTCAGCCAACAATAGTTTCACTCTGTATACAACTCCATAATTGGGCCGTGAGCTGCGAAAAGGGACCTTAGGTGTCAAAAATTCGAAATTGAGTTACAGTTACATCTCTACTCTCCTGAAATCGAGGATTCCAACAAAGTTTACTTTAGGTTCTTCTAACATTTATAAATGGGTCAACGTGACGTGTAAAGTGGGATGTCCAAGAGCCCCATAACTTGAATCGACCGTTTGACGTTTCAACGTAATACTTATTCGATGCATTTGTGCAACGTTATCGCTCATGAAAATGTGAACGTTTACCGAACAGTAACAAGTTATTTCTTTTTCTAAAAAATGCAATATTTGAGAGTGAAGGAAGATAACAAACTACCATCTGAGCTTTAATTCACTGTGGATATGGTTTAATTCATGGTGTGAGAGGAGCAATCTGCAAAGAAAGTTTAGAAACAGATTTGTTTGTCCGAGCTGTCAGGTTTTTCTTTTTTGTTTATTTCTTGTTCATTTTTTGTTTGTTTTTTATTTGTTTTTTGTTAGGGGGGGGGGGGGGGGGTCGGGGTTCGGGGTGATGTTTTTTGAACGTTTTCGGCTGCTTTCCATGCATCGGCAAATTGAATAAGAAAATCCATTAACACACGACCCTCCTCACCAATATAACTAGTAGGCTGAAAACAGACAATAATAACAACAACAAAAAACAAAAAAAAGCCAATGAAGAAGAAACGAGACCAACAGAAATTTTACAGTGCCATCTCCAATAATGGCAATATTGGCCAACGTGCACAACGTCGCAAAGGCATCAGAGCCCGGATCACAATTTTTTCCCGAGAGAATTAACACCGAATCTCCAACCGACGGTAGTGCGTACTCACTCCCACCGCCGTCCATCCAGTGTGATATATTATGCCTATAACATATCCTGTCCCACTTAATGACGACTTCAGAAAAACAATTCTTAAAGATTTATTCATGGATGGATTCACATAAAACACTACTGCATTAAAATTCACCCTGATAATTTTGTGGTAAACTTTTATTATTCTCTATGCAGTACCAGTGACTCTTTAGTCTACCATTTGCAAAGCTTTGCATTGAGAATTATCTAAATGTACCACCCTAGCATACTATACAGACATGTATTCGTTCGTATATTTTGCCATCCCCAGTCAAAAATCCTGGCTACGCCAGTGAGTATTTACCCCCCCCCCCTCCCCCCCCCCCCACCATGCACATGCACATAGGCCTATTCTCGAACCACTGTAAAACTTATTAAACAAATACAGGCTGGGTTTTTTGTTTGTTTTTTGCTAAATATTAAAGTGTTGCCCATTAATTTTAAATTGTTATTTTCTCTTATTTTTTGTCCCCAACAAGCTTTGGATTAATTGATATTCACAAGACAAAGACTTCATTTCTGAGTGTCATTTATGAAAAGCACGTATTTCGGTTCGGAATTTAAATACCAAATGCTTACAAAATCTCGTATTCAATTTTCTAAGCGCCTCTGAAGTGCAAGGATAACATACAAAAGTGTTTTTTCTTGTCAGTTTGTGTCCAATTCCGGAACGTGTTAAGATGTTCAGTTGCTCCAAAACACAACTTAGTGTGGAATTTCTAAACGCATTTAGCTGTGATGAAGCGTAACTCTAAAATGCGTCTCGATTTTAAACATAACATTGAAACACGTTTGGGTCTGAACATGTAGGCCCTATATAATTCGTGGAGCGGGCCATCAAACTGAACAACTTCCATTTTAAAACGTTTTGAAATCAAATGTAGATTCAGCCAAGACCTATGTGAGTTTCCTTCGAAAGTCGCCTGATTGTCATTAGTCTCAATCTTTGCCGGGAGGGGTTATCAAGCTCAGTGTGTTTGGTCGCATGTTGGGGTATGTGTGTTGGTGATATCAAACTCATCAATATCAATCTCAAAACTTCTTCCCGTGGGACGCCCAGGATATAAAAGTCTGCATGTCCACTGATGCAGATTGTTCTCCTCCGCCTGTCTCCATTCAGTCCATTGGTAAAATAGGACTTGGTAACCAACGCCGCTGGTTGCCATCCCCCAGTAAGTGGGAAACATAGGCATAAATGATTGGCAAGACTTGACTTTATAGTTATGTTGAGTCATGATATAGCCTTGATGCTGGCACCAATAAATAAATACATAAATCGCAAATTGTATTTAAATCAAAGTTAGGTTCAGCTAATCGTCGTATGAGTCTTCTATACAAGAAACCTAAAAAGGTGACTGATATATACTGTCACAAGTTTTACTCCTCTTGTCGGGGAGGCTGTTATAGGCCACAAATAGGTCATACATCCCTTTATTCGATGTGAGAAACTGAAACAAATATTCCCAGAGCAGTCAGGTAACCCTAGGGCCGTATTTAAGAATGGGACGACTGGGCGGATGCACAGGGCCCCACATTTGAAGGGCCCCCACATTTGGCAGGGAATTTTGTCACATTGTTCGAAATATCCATTTTCCTGCTGAAATGTTCCACATTTTGGAGCTCAGAGTGCTTTTCAGAAACTTCCCGAGAGCCTCCAGAAGTCCAAATTTACCCGGGGTAACCCCCCCCCCCCCCCACAAGACCCCAATTACGCCACACGTCGGCCAGACCACGTCGGGATCTGGATGTTATGAGCGTAAGAAAAAAATTGAGCTTCTACTCGAGGCTGCCCAGGCCCCCCATATTTCTGAATCCGGCCCTTGGTAACCTGACGTCTCTGGACAGGTTTTATTTTTTATTTTTTTTTTTTTTTTTTTGGGGGGGGGGGGGGTCACCGACACTGACTCTGAAGTTAGAAACAATGTGTGAGAATGAGCAATCACGTATATCGTCTTGGTGACAACATTTCTTCTATTAATTTCCCAGTATCAACCAATAAATTACATGTTGTAGGAAAAAAATTGGAGGCGTTATGATTTTTCAGTAAGCGTATTTGTTGGAGGCTCTAAACATGAATCTGGAAGTGGATCGAGGGGTCAGGATCAACCACTACACGCATACAAGCACAGAGAGGCACCTGCAATATTTTATTGCCCATGTAAAACGTTGGCTGACAAATGCCATCATTTTCTTTGAAATGAAATGGCGTGAAAAGAAATCTTGAAGACAACAAAATTTCAGGCACATCACAAAAACTGATTTATTTATTTGAGCTTCCATTAACAAGTACAATGTACTGCAAGATTGTCTTCCCAATTCTAAATTTTGTTGCCATTCAGTACTTTTCGACACCACCATTAACACGTTTTGCAGAATCACAATTCACATGTACAGTCGAAACTCGAAGTTTACAGGACCGACCGATAACTTCGACTTATCCAGGTCTTCGAGTTATGCACTTCAGATGTATTTGAGGGATTTGGAAGCCTTGAACACAAGAACACAGAAACGTGTAATCTGGACAAAGGAACAACCTCCACACCTCCTAGAAAATATAGAACAGCGACGGTCTATATTTCCTGGGAGGGGTGGGGAGGGGGGATTGCTAGTCCCTGATTGCTAGGACCGATAGCCATCTTCGAGTTATCTCATATATTCGAATCATCCGATTTCGAGTTATCCATTGTTGACTGTAGTTTTTACTCCCACTCCCAACCACCTCTCTCTCCTGCCAGGAGAAAAGGGATCAGTCAACAAGACACGCAAAAAAACCCAAACAAGCAAACAAAAACAATACTGTGCAAAATAACTTATTTTACATGGTAGGCCTAAGTATTGTTTTTGTTTTTGTCTCTCGGTATTTCCGGGGGTGGGCTGGATGGAGGGAGGGGGTGGATCAGTTGTAAAAAATAAATCAATAAAAACACGATTTGTTGGGGGAGGTGGGCGGATAAAAACTGCAAGACAAAGGGTCCCGGGGAGAAGGGGTCTGCCTTGGCCGAAGCATTTTTTCAAATCTACTTTTTTTACATTCAGTAATAGAAGACTTTTGAGCATTGTCATGCATGTCATTAGCGGTCATTTAAGAACATGACGTTTTCATTTGCCTTGAAAGATATTTTTTTAAAGGTTGTCGTACATC
Organism: Pictodentalium vernedei; assembly: GCA_031216915.1. Classification (NCBI taxonomy): domain Eukaryota; kingdom Metazoa; phylum Mollusca; class Scaphopoda; order Dentaliida; family Dentaliidae; genus Pictodentalium; species Pictodentalium vernedei. The sequence goes on from CM062294.1 coordinate 164,983,325, forward strand.
AAAATTGAAAAAAAAATTGCCCCCCCCCCCCACCCCCTCCCCCTCCCCCCAAAAAAGACAATTTTTTATGCTCAAATTGTTTTTCTGGATTGTCCAAGACAGAACATTGCTTTTCAGACCTAGTGTATTATTTTTACAGCCCCCCCCCCCACCCCCCCACCCCCCACCCCCACCGCTGACGTGTATTCCCTTCTGTGTTGTTGTGTATGCGTGTTTGTGATATTGGCATCATGCTGCAGTGAAATTACATCATCTAATTATTTCAGGCTTTCATGCAGTCTACCTTACCACCCAACCAAGCATTCGAACAAGATTATTCTTTCATGTTTAATCAGAAAAAAGAACTCAATTGGCACCAAGGAACTTCAGTTCATGAGGACTAGTGGGAGGTCAGCTGTTAAAAAAATACACGAGGCTGAAAAAGCAACATTCCGCCCCTGGACTACCTAAAAACAAAATTTTAGCCATTTTGTGTGTGTGTGGGGGTGTGCAAAAATCCAATTTTGATGAGAAATATGAAAACAGAAGAAGTAACTTTCAAAGCAAATAAAACCTGTATCTTTTACCTATCATGTTCTTAAATGACCACCAAAGATATAACAATGCTCAAAGGTCTTTTATCAGCGAAATAAATGTGGAAAAAGTGGATTTGAAAAAAATGGTTCGGCTTCGGAGGGGGTGGGGGGCGCACCCCACGGAGCCTAGTGTCTTGCAAATGTTTTTCTGACCCCACCAGAGGTTATTCCAAGGGCTAAATTTTGGGTCTCGTGTATTTTGGTTTACAGCTGACGCCCCCCCCCCCCCCCCCAGCCTCCTATGAGGACTGGGAAAAAATTGAAGGTTTTTTTTTTTTTTTTAACTTTCTACTTCTTTGAAACGCAAATCCCTTCTTAAAATGAGTTTAGGAAAATGGTATACATTATTGGTTCCAGCAACAGTTACCAGAACCGAGAAATGTTTCTAGAACAGCTTCGAAGGAAAGTTTTGAAATATACTTGAATTTTGTCATTTTTTAAAATTTTGTTAATTGAGTTACATCACGATCACAAAATTAATAAGGCTCCAATTGAAAGAAAAACTGACACAATTGTGAGCTACCTTAGCTGACCAGTAGCAGGGGCGGCGCTAGAAATTCTTGCATGGAGGGGGGGGGGGCAAGTAGGGAACATGATATGGTAGAGGTGCATATCGATAATTTTCAAGGCAGGAGCAATCCTTGAAGATTTATTGGAGGTTTTTTTTTATTTATATATTTAGTTGTTTATTTTTATTTTTATTTTTTTTTTAGGGGTGGGGAGGGGGGGGGGGGGTGATTCAATTTTTCTCAAGCTCCCAGACCTCTCCTCCCAGATAAAAAACAGACAAAAAATTGTGCTTTCGGACTATTCTGGTGGCTTTTAAAGGTTTACACAGTTTCTGAACGTTGTAAATAATGAGGTAGGGCCTAAGACCCATATTTTGAGGGCAAGATTCACAAACTGTGTAGGCTAACTCCATTCGAGCTTGTAATTCTTACTGAATAGGTTCATCGGCTGGGTGTGTATGGGAATAACAAAAAAAAAATCCAGAGTCAATGTTTGTGTGAGAGGGTGTGTAAATGTTTTTGTGGTGCATGGGAGAAAGGTATGGCTGGCAAAATCTATGTTTGGGGACGGGGTAAATGCCCTTCACCTCACCCCCACCAATAGCATCGACACTGGTCACAAGACTTAGTTACTGCACTTAATATGAGCCGATGATGAGGTGTTGCGGCTTTTGAGATTGTAAAGAGTGTAGGCTGTGGACATGCTGTATCCAGGGCTGTAGAAAACAAATCACGTTCAATTTCACAGTCCAACTATGCTGCTGTTAGAAAATAGAACACCGCAAGGCTTTGTCAGTATGATTTATGTGTACTGTAATGACTAGTAGTGACGTAGAGTGGAGCTTGAATACAGAACAGACAAATTTAGTCATTTTTACGCCACAGCGGAACTTCAAATACAAACAGAAACAACAACAACAAAAAAAATGTTCCAACGTTAAAAATCAATTTATTCCAGGCACATAAAATTTGTAACTTGTAACTGGTTTTCAGATGGTATTACTGCATGAACATGATGAATTCATGTGAGAACAAGTGACGGAAACAAAGATGATTTTGAAACCTGAGTTCTCAGAAACTTTCTTTTCGATGTCACACAGTGATTTAAAAATAGAAACACTCATTGATGTAAACAATTCAGCGAGTGCGAAACGAAACGTCATTTAAACAGGTCAAACCAAACAGAGTGAAGCGAAAAATCCTGTTCATTTGCTGCCACGGCATCAAATGAATTAATTGCTTGTTAGGCAATGCAGGTATTGTTTTTTTTTTTTTTGAATCCTTGATCGATTCACGTGATCAAATTCTGCATTTAACTGTAGCTGAACCTGGTGGAGTTTTGATTGTAAGGGGAGGGAATCGATCACGGATTCGGAGCGAAATTTAAATTACTTTTTGAGCTATCGTTGAGCAGAACGGACGTTGATTATTTTTTTTTGTTTACCCTCCCACCCACCCCAATAAGTTTTGATTTCCCCTTTTCAATTAATGGTTAGAACTTCTTGTTTAGAAGCTTTCTTTTTGTTTGCATACTCAAAGGTGGGGGTGGTGGGTTTTTTGTCCCAAAAGTATCGCCAAAAACATTCGACGATTGGTATTTTAAGAAAAGAACAACACTTTTGGTTTGGAGGATTTCTTTCTTATAAAATCCGTCTTTATAAGGGATAAAATCTCCCGACAACAGAAATTAAAGCCTTTCAGTTACTTGGCTTTCAGTTAACAGTCATTCATGTGTATGTTCATTTACACATGTTTTGTTCAATATATACACTGACTTAGTTTTGCCCCTCCTGCATGATTGTTCTGTAGACAGCATGTTTAATATGTGTCAAATAATTGTGCATGTGTTTAATGTTATTTATTTCAATTTGTGAAACTGTTCTCAGTCATTTAAACAGGTCAAACCAAACAGAGTGAAGCGAAAAATCAGTCGTTTCGCATCTGCTGACAGCCCATCGAACTCTCTTGGAAAACAATGACATCGGCGTGTTTTTGTCAATATATCTCTTGTGAGTGTTAATTTTCATCAGAAAATGCTGTGTGCCTCGAAGTTTTATGACATTAATGTCATCGATTAAAAGGAAACATGTGGAGTCATATGGAAACAAGCAAACAATTGGATACGCCTGAAGCTGGTTTGCTACACAGTAGACAACACGTCTTCTTGAAAGTCAAGAACGCGTGTTGCGCTGTCGCCTCGGCTATTTCGCTGGCAAAGAACTGTTCAATTCATTAGAATTCAAGAGATTGTTTCGAGAGTCTGATTCTATCTCTGACATAAAACATTTATTTAATTATGGTAACCAGTTTTAATTTATTAAATACATTAAATCAGTGCGTTTCTCGTATGGAAAAAAAATAAAAAGCCACGTGTGTTTATAAAACTTATTTGATCACGCCCACAATTTTTACGTCGTTGGTTTTTGACGTCTTTCTCTGTTTTCATTGGATATCCTGTAAGGTCCCTTTTCGCAGCCCACGGCCCATATATAACAAGACATATGGATTATTTTAGTGAAGTAAATGCCAAGGATACGTAATATGCAATTTTTTTTGAACAAACAAAAAAGAGACATTGGGCGTAAAAGATCTGTTAACATTCCATGCAGAAAAAAAGAAGAAACCTATCGGGTACTTCTCGTATATCTCCATTATGGTTTTAGACTGCTTTCTACTTTATATGTATATATGTATGATTACAGTAGTCCTTTTATTTGTGTTATTTTTTACATGTGTTGGCGAGGGAAAAAAATAATTTATACGATTAGTTTTATATTTGTATTTTAATATTCCTAAGAGGACTGAGAGACGAAATTGTTTGCTTGCCACCTTCCCTACAACGACTCGATTTTAAAAGGCTATGTGTTATTAACTGAATGCTGGAATTATTTCCACCCATTGTTCTTGGGTAGTCATTGACTTTTTTGGTAGGTGTTCAGAATGCGAGAGCATTTCAATTGTACGATTATATTTAACTTCTTCAATAAAGGCCGTGTAATTTGATATGCATCCCACCACCTTTCAGAAATAAATGTACTTTTTAAAAAGAAGTTTAAGTGAACTTAATATTTCCTCATTGGTATTTCACGGAGTGGGTTGTCCTATGAGAATAACTTCTGCTGTAAATGGAAAAGAAATATTGCACCGCTCAATTCATTGTTCGTGAAGTAACAATACAATTGTCTTTACACCCCCTTACATGGGCGCGTTCAAAGACAAAAGTGCAAAAAGTATCTCATGTATTTCAACAGAAGGTGCATAGCTCGGTTTCTGAAAGGTTACATTTAAAAAGTTTTGAATTGGCATATGAAATACAATGGAGGATTATATACTGCAGGCATTTCAGGTAGGTATCACCAGTAAAGGAAAATGAATGTCTGTATATTAGTTGCCAGTCGTCGGGTTGTAAACTTAGACTTAAACTGTTATTCAATTTCTCTTGAATATGCGTAGGAGCCCTGGCGAACATTTTTAAAAATAACAGGTACACGGTGTGATAAACATCTTGGCATGTTTTTAAAGTATCTAAATTTGAGCAATGTATTGTTTTTAATTTATTGCAATCTTTTACACTAGCTTTGCATAGATTAGATATAGCGCAGCGTAATAACCCACAGTGCACAGTGATTTTGAGCAAGTTAGTCAAGACTTGTGTGCCATTTATTTGTTTGAAAACAGCCACAAAAAACTTTTTGAAGTAGAAAGCAAAAATGTTGTAAAAAGAAAATCAAAGCTCCCAAAACTTGACATTTTAAAAAAACATGGATATCGTATGTATGTATTGCCGCAAGAACTAAATTGAGAAGGGCATGAAAAGAATCAAGAAACACCCTTCTGCAGAAAATAAACAGGATCTCCAATTTCTTAGAAATAATTGCAAGCAGAAACTAGAAGCCCGTAAACTTCAGTATAACAAACAGCTGATGTCAAAACTACGCAATTTTAAACAATCTAATATAAATAACTTTGGAAAAACACTAAACGTCTAAACTGCACTGATAAAGAAAAGAATATGGCATCAATTGACGAATACTGCAAATACAATGGTGTCAAGTACAATGACGCTACACATATGAACGACAATTCCCTCAGAGACGACTCGTGATGACCGACTCCTATATCAGACACAAGTGTATTGGTTGTTGTAATAACTTAGGATGAGATAGAAAAAGCAGTAAAACGGTTAAAAAGGGGAAAAGCTCCTGGAATCGATGGTGTAATAAAATAATATATCAAATCAACCTAACCCAAATTTAAGCAAATTTACTTATTACTATTTAATATCATATTTTCGGGTATACTACCAAGTTCCTGGACCATTGACACAAGCAAAGCAACATTTAAAGGGAAAGGATACCACCCCCCCCCCCCCCCAACCGAAAAAGGCAGATAATTAACGAAAACGTACTTTTACTGGGCAATATATCAAAGCTATTTACGAGTATATTGACTGAACAAATTTCCATTTTCTTGGAAAAAAAAACCTACTCAATGAAACGCAAGCTGGCCTCAAAAAAGGACATTCTACTATTAGCCATGTATTTTCTTTATATGCCATTAGCACATTGGTGAGAGCGTATTAAAAAGGTCCTAAAAAGGATATGGTTTGGTGAGCGCTTGCTAGCAGCACAAACATATTTCCCTCTTCATATTTTACCATTTTCTCTTGCTTCAAACTTTTTCATGGATTTACATTTTTCCTCAACTTATTTGCATTGACCTATAGATTCTGGATATAGCAACATTATTTTGGCATGTGGCTTTACAAACTCAAAAATTCTGTATTTTGGTGGATTTTTCTACCAATTTGGAGAGTCTCTGAGTGAATCTCACCAGTAAAGTTAACGAAGCCTTTATCTGGTTCCCCAGTGGATGGTGTTGAAATAGTGTGGAGTATTGATTCCTCTAGTTGGACAACTCGAGGTGTGAAATACCAATCTGTACTGTGGATTATTGATTCCTCTACTCCTACATCTGGGAGTGCGAAATACCTACCTGCACTGGTGGATCAGCAAACTCAGGTACAGCTGTACTCAAAGATGGTACATCAACAAACTTCAAATCATATTTCGTACACGTGTAATGAATTACTGGAGCTGAACACTGGAGTGCATTCCAAATTACCCTACGACCTTTGGCAGATTGTGAGGTCAGTCAGCATAAACAAGCAGAAGGCAAGCAAGCGAGGCACGAGAGGAGGAAAGAGACTTCACCTGATTTCCCTAACTCTGCCAAGTCCCTCCCTAATGCTAAGAAGAACACCAGGAATACTAACTGTTATCTTGGTCTGTTAAATACACGTTGTTGTTGTAACAAAACCGAAATTTTTTATGATGTGATCGTCGAACACGACCTGGACATTTTTGTACTCACTGAAACATTGCTGAAGGGCGATGATGGAGCAGTATTGTCTAGACTAGTTCCAGCAAATTACTGTATCCAGCAGGACCTAAGAGCTGGAAAAAAGAGGAGGTGGACTTGCTGTCTATAAACTGTCTGTGGGCCAAAAGAAGTTAGACTTTGGTCCTTTTTCATCTTTTGAAGTACATTGTGTTACACTCAATATTAACAGCCAACTCACACAGCTTGTCTGCATATACCAGCCACCTTGGTCAAGTCGTAACAAATTTAGGTTCGATGCTTTTATGTCTGAATTTAACACTTTTTAAGCACGGTGACTTTACTTCCTGGGAACCTTATATTTCACGGTGATTTCAATAGCCATGTGGATAATCCCAACGACAAGTATGCCAACCAATTCATGCATCCAACCCATCGTTCTAGGCACACACTCGATCTGTTTTTTTCCAGAGAAAATGATGACATTATAGCTGTCAGTAGCATAGCGGACAAGCATATCTCTGACTACTCCTTGATTTTATGCAATGTTTGCATTGCAAAACCGTGGGCAGTCCAGAAGACTGTCAAAGCTAGAAAAACACACAACATCGACTTTGATAATTTTCTGAAGGACCTTTCATTATGTAACCTAACACAACTCATTGAAAATGAAGCTGACATCGGCTCAAAAACTGATACACTCTTCGAGACCCTAACTAAGGTATTAGACATCCACACGCCTATCCAAACAAGAACTGTCACTGTTCGTCCTAACATTGGATGGTACAATGATGAGATAAGGAAATTAAAGCAAATGTGCAGGAAAGCAGAGCGCTGCTTTGTTACATCTGGCCTCAATGTTCATAATGATTTGTATAAAACAGTTCGTAACAAGCTAAACTCATCTATTAAGTCAGCTAAAATGGACTGGGTGGAAAACAGCATTGCGTCATGTGGCAGAAATTCTAACGAGATTTTTAAGATAGTCAGCAACCTTATACATGCGAACGGGAAAGGCGAGCTCCCTGAGCACACCCATCTTTCCGAGCTCGCATCCAGATTCTCTGACTTTTTCAGAGATAAAATTTCAAAGATTCGTAGTGGTCTCGAAATTTGGCCTTAAACTCAGTGACCAGTGATGAATACATATCGGTAGATTCTGATATCTCCCTTAACGACTTTCAGCCTCCCACCATGGAAGAGGTTAAGTCAATTATATTGAAAGCCTCCTCCACATTTTGTTCTCTCGACCCACTGCCAACATGTTTTTTGAAAAACAGCTCTGTTTTAGACCACCTTCTTCCCACCATTTACTAGTATCTTTTGCTCACCTCTGGCTCTTGGAACTGTAGCAACAGCATTTAAGCATGCCCATGTTATTCCACTCCTGGAGAAACCAAGCCTAGATGTCAACGTTCTAAAAAAAATTACAGACCAGTGACTAACCTTCCTTTTCTGTCTAAATGTCTTGAAAAGGTTATTGCCTCAAGAATTATTCAGCATATTTTAGATAATAATAATCTGGAAATATTTCAGTCTGCATACAGACCCGGGCACAGCACTGAAACAGCCTTAATTCGCGTCAGCTCCGATGTGCTGAATTCGATGGACGATCGCAGGCTAACATCATTCGTGCTGCTCGACCTGTCTGCTGCATTTGATACGATTGACCACCGAACTTTTATGTCGCGGTTAGAAAAACGTCTCAAAATACGCGGATCTGCCCTTGAGTGGGTACGTTCCTACTTAAGTGACCGAACGCAATTTGTGAAAATATGCGATACTCTCCCAGAGCCCGTCGAGCTAAAATACGGCGTCCACCAAGGCTCAGTACTCGAACCCTTATTGTTCACAGTTTACACCCTACCACTTGGTGATCTCATAAGGAAGCACTCTGTCAGTTTTCACCTGTACGCAGAAGATACCCAGCTGCATTTGTCTGCTGATCTGTCCAATATGAATGACTCCTTAATAACACTGGAGGCATGCATTGAGGATATTCGACAGTGGATGGGGAGAAACTTTCTGAAATGAAATGATGATAAAGCAGAATTTGTACAGTTAGGCGCCAAACATCAGCTAGACAAAGTTCCAATTAACTGCTTGAAAATATGCGATAGTGCAGTTAGCCCAAGTAAAACTGCCCAAAACCTCGATTTCACTTTTAATGATTGCTTTGATCTGCATAACCAAATCACAAAAGTGAGCAAAAGCTGCTTCCTCCAAATAAGAAACATCAACAAAATCCGAAAGCTAATTGACCAAAACACTATGAAAACTGTCATACAGTCTTTGGTTCTGTCCCGCTAGGACTATTGCAACTCTCTTTATTTCAGCCTTCCTCTGAAATGCATGTACCTGCTTCAACGTATTCAAAACACAGCAGCTAAGATCATTACTGGTGCGAAAAGATATGACCACATTACACCAATCCTGAAATCCCTGCATTGGCTGCCAGTTGAGTCTCTCATTAAGTATAAGGTACTGGCGGTGACACACAACATCTTACATAGCGACAAAGCACCAATCTACCTTAAGCAGGTCATCAAAGTACACACACCGTCGATGAATCTCAGATCAGCTTCTGAGAATCTCCTTGTCGTACCGCGAATTCGATCAACGGCAGGGAAGAGATCGTTCACTTTCACAGCTCCCTCACTCTCTGGAACACCCTCCCTCAGAACCTTAGAAAAACCCAAAATACAGATAACTTCAAGAAAGGTCTGAAAACCCATCTCTTTCAAGCAGCCTTCGGCTGCTGATTAGACCATTGTTACGGATACCCATGTTTTCGGCGCTTTTGAGCAGCGTTTAGCTGGGAAAAGTGCTATATAAATAAATTATTATTATTAAAATTATTATTATTATTTTACTGTGCCTTTATAGATTTCTGCAAAGCACTTGACATTTGTGGCTTTCGGCACTCTGGACCAAGATTTTGTGGACACCTAGAGATGGCAAAATATCAAAAGTTATTAAAAACATGTAAAGTAATATTAAATCCACTGTCATTTTAGGGCGAGAAATGTCCCAATTTTTCCCGCGCTACAGCGGTGTTGGGCAAGGGAAAAATGTATCACCAATTTTGTTTTCCCTGTCTTTAAATGCTTTAGCATCGTTTTGTATAGTAACGGGTGTGAAGGTGTGCAATTGGAGCATATATGAATATGGCAGCCAGATCTATCTACAACTATTGATTCTGTTGTACGATGATGACACTGTATTTCTCTCAAATTCCAGAATAGACTTGTAACAAATGATGAATTCCTTCCCACATTACTGCCGAAATTGGAAACGTGTGGATATTAATAAATGTAAAATAATTAAGTTTGTGTTGCAGGTTTGCCAAAACAATCAGTTCACTTTCGACCATTCCCCTATAGAATTAGTTAAAAGCTGTAAATACTTAGGGATAACCTTCTCATGATCAGAAAGATTCACAATGGAAAAACAAATAATAGATGTAGCGTTGCCAAAGAAGCAATGTTTTGTTTAATAATCAAAATGAGAAGAAATCATTTGCCATTAGACACATTGTTAGAAATATATGAAACATCCACTGTCCCAGTTTTGCTTTATGGTTGCGAAATTTGGGAAAGTGAAAAAAATCTTTGCTGTAGAAAAACTAGAGTTATGGTTCTTGAAATTTATCCGAAAATTGAAAAGTCAACACCCAACTGTTTTTATATGGTGAATTAGGTTTTATACCGAGTGTCATCAAATTAAAATTGATGTGTTTAAATTTTTGGGCGAATTTGTGATGGGAGTGGGCATAAAAATGTCATCCTCCTTATATAAAGTACTATACTGGAACCACTCACAAGGATTATACATCAATCAATGGCTAAAATACATTTCATCTTAGACAGTTTAGGAATGTCAAATTTTTGGGATTTGGATTAACCATTTTATACCAAACAATAAACTATTTAATGAACCCACCAAAACAAAGGTTCAGTGATATTTACATCCCTGAATGGAGGGAAACATTAATCACGTCAAATAAATATCAGTTCTAGACTTGTAAAAAAACACAATTCTGTTTTGAAAATTGTTTAAAGACTCTCCCAGAATACTTGGCAACAACACTTCTAAAATGTAGGGTTAAAAACCAGCGTCTTCCAATAGAATCTGGACCTCCCAAGATTTGTCACAAGGAAAATGTAATTTGTGTAACTCAGATATAGGCAACGAATTCCATTATATTCTTGTTTGTAATCAACTCAAAAAGTTTTACCACAAATATTTAGAACGTATTTCGAAAGACACCCGAATATGCTCAAACTTTACGAAATTTGTTACACGTGACAACACTAAATCCATTATGAATCTGGACAAATATATAAAGGAAATTCAAAAATCATGAACCCTTCTCACGGCAAATTGTCTACCTGAATTTCCTCAATCACATGATGGACTATGCAATACATGCATGAGTATTTTATGTGTATGCACATGGATGCATGCATGTGCATGGACATGCATATATGTGTATGTTCATGTGTATGCATGTATGTGGGTATATGTTATAAAAGTCGTGTAGAAATGCAGCATAACCCAGAAGAAATATATATATTGTCATACTGTACAGGCAAATAAAGATGTTTAACCAGTTGCCCAGTTTGCACCACGATGATTACAATGCCAAAACGAAAAACATATAATTTGGAGCGTCTAGCATTCTCGGTGTTTTTCCTCGCAGGCAGCAATGATATTTTCTCCGCCCCTTTCATGGTTCTTTCGAAAACACAAGAAGAGAAGCAACTCGTGTGGATGCAACGTGTGGTTCATTTTCGAGAACACATACTGCACACTGATCCTAACATAAAAATATCTACGCATCAAATCATGGGTACACATTTCGTATGCAGTATTGTGTTCTCTTACAGTACACTTGGGCATTGATCCTAGGTGAGAATATTGGAGATAAAGAGAGAGAGAGAGAGAGAGAGAGAGAGAGAGAGACTATGTTGTGAGGATACTCCAGCATCCTTGTATGTTTTTTACTTGTATTAATTTTATGAATGGCAAGAGATTTATCACTTTATTCCATATTACATGGCAATAAGTTCTGAAATAAATCAAATCAAATCAATGAAAGGGGTCATGATGTTGTAGAAATTTTCTGTCAGTACCAAAAAAGATCGGAAATGAAGATTTTTTCTTTATCACACGAAGGTTTGTAACAAAATCTAATTTATTGTCAACCTTTATGTTTTTATTATCAAAGAGCTGTTCTGAAATAATTTCTACAGGAGTGTTTATTGTATTTTGTCGAAAAAAGACCATGCCTCTATAACGTCATTCCAGAAGGAGTTTTTGCAATCGTTTACCTTACTTAACCTCTCTTTATGCATGTTCCAGCGTTTTTCGCTTACATAATATTCAAGAACGTCCTGAACAAGCGTTTTCCATGAAGCTTGCACAGCGGAATTGATCATCTTTTTATCCAGGACATTTTAAGAGCGTAACAGTAGGACTCAGCATGCGGGAGGTTTATACCTCCATTGTCTTTTGTGTTAATATTTACCCTACTATTAATTTTATCAGTTTTTCCTGACCACAAAATGTTATTGAACAGAGATTTAATTTTTTAGTGGATATTGTCAGGCGGATTTGGTAGAACCGTTAAGACGTCCATTAGAGTGGGAAGAGCGAGAGCTTTTAACATGTTTTTTTCCGAAGATTGTCAATGTCGTCCGAAAGGCCAATAATTAAGTATTTTTTTAAGTTTGTTAATTTTTTGGACCAGTTTCTTGAACAGAAGTTTTCGTTAAATATGTCCTACTCCATTCTATGCATTGTGGACAGCTGTCTGTAGTTCCAAATTGTTTTTGTCTTGTTTCAACGTTTTCCCTCGAGCCCTTCTTACGCCCAATACATATAGCTTGTGTTTTTGTTTTAATTTCCTTCAAGTCCTAATACTTTTGATGACCTGTTTATTGACCACCATACTTCATTTAGTGATGATTGTTTGTCGTCTTGAAGGGGCAGCGTCGTATCGTCTGCATATTGGTTTATTAAATACCCAGAGCCATGCATTTCTATTCCGTTTACATTTGGATTATATTTTATGTAAGTACTAAGAGGAAGGGTGAGAGAGAGTCTCTCTGTCCAACTCCTCTTTTTAGGTCAAACTGGTCAGAACAGTGACCATTATTCAGAACAGAACTAAACATATTTGTGTAAGAAGTTTAATACCACTGAATAATGTATGTTCCAAAGCCGACGGAAGTTAGAGTTTTTTTCTATGGATGTCCATTCCAAATAATCAAGAGCTTTTTCGAAACCTAGAAGGATAAGTATCCTTGTATTCGCACTTTTCAACGAAATCCAGGACCATCCAAGTACAATCCCCAATAAATCTACCTTTAGTGAAGCCTTGTTGCGTTTCAGAAATTAATTTCGGCAAACCTCTCTTAATGCGATTTGCAATGACAATTGATCCTATTTTAACATCCACATTTAATACAGAAAAAAACGTCTCCAGTTTTTTTTTCGTACAATTTGTATTTATTTGGCTTGGGTATACAACATATTTTTCCGTCCTTTTCTTTGGGTGATAGGGAGTTCTCCAGACGTATAACCATGGTTTAAAGAGTTTATTAAATAGCAACTGACGTCTTTCCAGAAAAAAAACTCCGGCGCGAAATCATTGGATCCAGGCCTTTTGTCATTGTTCATAATTTTTAGGGCAAACATAGCTTCATGACCGAGAAAAAGTCCTTCTAGATCTTGGGATTCCACTTTGTTTAAAAATGTTAAAGGATTATTTTTGTCAAACAGTTGTTTTCTATTTTTACATTTCTGTTGGGTGGGGATAGTTGGGACTTGTAAAGATTTTCTTAGAAGTTTTTCTGATCTATTATTGAAAGTTTCTAAAAGATTTTTGAAGTTTATAAAAAATATATAATTTTCATTAGTAGGGTGTAATCTAGCTCTATTGAAGAGTTGCATTAAGAATCTCAGCATCGATGCCGGAACTAAAACGATGCCGGAATTGCGATCAAGAGCACGTTGGATGGTTTTGAAAAGTGTATGGTCGCAAGATAAAAATGAGTTTATAGAAGAGAACAGCAGCAATTCAAATGGATCGGAAGAAGAAACGATAAAATAGCCATCGATCGACGACAACGGAAAAAATAGAGAAAAACGTATCAAACAACGAATATCATACAAGTAGCGATGACGGAACTCGAGAAATGGTGACGATGGTAACTTAAAATAAATTCTAAAGTCATACTCAAACAATTGCTACCCACTCCCGTAGAACGAGAGCAAGCCATCAAAGGATTTTCGAAACGTTCGACCTCTAAGGTAGAAAAAAAGTTTCATCTCCCAAATTTCTTGAACGAGATAAAATCTGGTGTGTTGGATTTATTTCGTCGCAAGCTATCAAATTGAATATGGTATTGACCTGTACAGAAAAGTATTGAATCTAGAGATTCACAACGACAAGTACGATCTGTTACGAATGTCTTAATATATGAAGTTGACTTATTTAAGTGGAAAAAAGCAATGACACATTCTTGAACATTTTGCTTTTTCTGCGTCGACTGGCTTCACGTGTGGCGTGAACCACGATATGCTGCTCAGATTCATATTGCTGACATCCTCTCCAGCCGCTCTGATGATTGCACCGTTGTCTCCCCTATGCGCTAATGTAAAGTTGTGTTTGAATCCTTTTAGGATTTTATCAAAACCTTCTGTAAATTCAAAAATGTTTTCAAAGGTATGCTGAAAGAATACGTTCCCTTGGGATCCGAGGATTGGGCGATATATTGGTCTGGGTAACGATGTCGTTGTCGATGTAATCACTACCATCCTCTTTCGTCAGTCATTCTTATGCCACGAGATAACTCTCGCTGGGGACATCTTGCGCCTCGATATTGCTTCCTATATCTATCGCATTATTGTGATTGGTTCCCATCTGCAGTTCGTGTTTGTGCAGTCCGTATTCTTCCATACGTTGGTCTTTTAATATACCTTCCATTATGTCTGATATGTCCTTAGTTTTCAGTCTTTTATTTTTTACCTATTTATATTTTTCTTCTTGTATATTATCGCAAGCGCCCCAAAAATATTCTTTTAAAAATGGTCTTTTGCAGTTGTTAACCGTCAACTTTCCGCTGATCTCTTATCCGGCCATTCCTGCTATCTTGTAAGTGATGGGATCGGTGTAGAAAACTCGAACTATGACGAAGATTCCCGCAGCTCACCTAGGCATGTAACCTTTTCGAAATATTTTTATGACTATAAATTCGGACTGACTCGATCGCCTTCGGCAAGTCTCGGCGGTTTTCATATCGTAACCAATCGCGTGAGATACATATTTCTATTGACATTCTTTTCATTTTGCGGATCACTAGCTTCCACAAGCAGCTGTATCTCCCAGAACGTATAAGTATATGTACGGTTGTAAGGTTGAACTGGATGTAAAACATTGGATTTTTTTTCCTTCATTGTTCTACTTCATCATTCGACCGCGCTCTCTTTCTCTTCGTTTTCTGTGGAATAGATGTCGATCAATCGACGGACGTGGACGTTTTAAAATTCTCGGCCTTTATCCACTCATAAGTTCTCAGGTTTTCGAGAAGAAGATTCGAAGATGCTCGACAGAGCTTCTGCCACGTTCGCCCTCTATTTATATTTCGGTTGACTCATCCATTCATATTGAGAAAACACATCGGTAACCGTCAGTTTGTAGTTCACTCCTTAGTCGAGTCTTGAAAACGAGTGCATGTCTACCAGATCGACTGCCCACATGTTATTCAGTCCCTTGACGTACACTCCTCTTTTGCGAAATTTATGCATCATGGGTTTTTGTAATCTGCCCGCTAGTGATTTTGTGTTTGGTTTGCTATTTTGTTTTCATTTCCCATTCAATATTGATATAAGACTAACTATAGAACATTCGAATTTCTCTCTCCACGTGAATTCACTGTATTTTGTTTTTAATTTTTCAATTTATTATCGCACATCTTTTTTTACATATTTGTATTGGGATATTTCACACAACAGATATCGTGACTGTAAGCAGCGTGATTCGCTCTATCGTTGGGTTTGCTGAACGAGTTCAGTGTTAGAACCTGATTAAATCTCTTCAATTTCGAACCGGGTCCCGTAAATCGATGTCCGAACAGATGCATTTTGAAAGGAAGATTATTGATGAGTCAGTTCACCACGTCTCCACTCTTTTTACCTACACGAATTTTTGTCGAACCGCACACCTAACAGATGCCTCAAAGCATTAGTTTTATGCTATGCATATCATCTGAGTCAGTAGACGACTTATATTTACGCAATACATTTTGTTTGCAATGCATTTTGATATCAAAATGAGCCATTTTTTACCGTTTTTTGTGTTTGTGTTTTGGTTTGCCATGGCTATTTATTTATTCATTTCAGCATTCTATGATTATCGCCCTCCTACGAGGCTAACCGGGGTGAGAGGGGGGGGGGGGGTGGAGGGTATCCATCAAACAGACCTAGAAGTACGTGGAAAGCTTTCTCAACCAGGGTAATGCATGAGCATAGGGCTGATTGATTGACCTGTCGAGTATCGGAAGTGCCAGGTCTTCAGAAGCTGGTCATTCAGCCAATTATTTTGTGATACCTGTGCAAGGAAAGCTGGCAATGACAACGAACCCAGACATGCAATAAAAATGAAAATGTTAAAAGTCAGTACACATTGGCAATGACAAAATTGTATATAGAATGACCTCGTATTGTCCCTCGAAATTACACCTTTTTTTGGGGGGGGGGGGCTCCGATTGGCTAGGACGAGCCCCCATCCGACCATCCGCCTAGGTCCGAAGTTAGGGGTAAAGTAGTATTGTATTGGACAGGTATCGCCAAACTGAAGACTGCCCCAACAGGAGAACTGTTTGTCTTCAACTACCAGGATTCCGTCCTCTTGGACCTTTGGGACTCAGGGAGAATAAAGCACTATTCTCCTTTCTCGGCCAGGGATTGCGACCGGCTATGGCAAAGGCTTCACTCCTTTTCTCCTTTTAGTTCCGTTCCTCACTGGTGAACTACTCTGTCCAGGAACCACGTCAAGGTAATGCAGCGTTATCCCGTGTCTTCAAAAGTTCTGTTCACCTTAAAACCGATCGATAACTAGCTCTCATGTATAGTATCGTTCGTAAAGTAATGGCATTGGCTGTTATTTATAATAGACTGTTGTGACCGTTCATCTTCATTCTTATCGCTATGAAATAGTGGAGATCTACTATGTCGTAACTCCGGAGTGCGAATCTCGGCCCAATTCCTTCCGTTGTCGGGAAAATATCTGAACAGATTATTCGTCTTCGTGTTGTTGGGAAAAGAATAGTATGTTTTGAAATTCACTAGTGCCATCTCATATCTGTTCTCCTTTTTAATCCGAGTGGTGCGTTGAACCTGGTAGTGAAACGAGTCTTGTCATAGCTCGCTGATTTGAAAAGATCGTTCATCTTCTTAGCTCCAAGGCCGCTACTTGCCCATAGTCGCAATCATCTGTCCTACGATCAGCCTGTCTTGTATTCAGCTTTAGAACGCTGTTCGACCAGCCTTGCAGTATTGTACCATTAAGGCCTTGTACAATTAACATTGGCTACCACTAGTCGTTCATGCATCTCAACATTACTAACTTGTAGCACTATTACAAGCTTACTAGCTACCCCCGATTCTGTCTCGACATCCGCCCTTGGCCAACTCTAGCTCAATCAGATCACCCCATTCATCTAAGCTTGTATCAGTCTATAAAATGTCAAGACCCAGTGCAAGATAGGATTACTGCATATAAGAATCAGTATGTTGATCGAACCAATATGTGCTTATTTGTTATACACATTGTGTCGCAATGTGTACACATTACAGGTAGCACATTGGCACATCTAAAATATGCAGATATGTGCGTGTGTGCTATTTCATAATGTGACACATTGTACAATAGCATATGGACACTTACGGGTATTTGAGGATACTTATGACATGGCAATGTACCATTTGAGGATACCTTTTATAAGATACTTACCGTAGGATATCTGTTTCATGATAGTTATTTTTCTCGTTCAGAATAAAGTGTCGAGAAGTGTTCCAGTTTCTTTCTTTCAAATTCAACTGAGGCACCCTCTCATCACTCGTTGGACCTATAGTCTCCAACACTGTTGGAAAGTGGTCACTCCAGCACAAGTCATTTTCAACCTTCTACGCGAAAAGCCAGGAAAACAGAAGGTAATGTTATTGTAAGATCAACTGATGTGTACCTACCAGATTCCTGATACCAATAAGTGTTTAATCCATCATTGAACAAACAGAAGTCATACACTTAAATAAGTTCTTCAACCGTTTTGCCTTTTATGTCTTATTTATTGCATGAAGTACCCCAGAGAGGGCTATAATTAAAATCACCCAAAAGAATGTATTGAGTTAGGAGCTGGTGAATCAGTTTTTCAATATCAGTCTGCTGAAACGGTTTATTTGGTGGAATGTAAATTGAACATAATGTGACTGTCTTGTCTAAGGTTAGGTGTACTGCTGCAGCCTGTAAGTTTGATTGCAAAGATACAGAACTGTAAATACTGTCGTTTCTGACTGAGGCCGTTGATTTAACAGGAACCAAAGAGAGAAATACAAGTTTTAGGTAACTACAAGTTAGTTGTGAGGGACACCTGCACCCTGATACTTCAGTTGTACTATTACGCTGTACAAAGAGTGGTAAATATAACTTATCTCTCTCTTTCTCTCTCTCTCTCTCTCTCTCTCTCTTTCTCTCTCGTTCTCCCCCCTCTCTCTCTCTCTCTCTCTCCCTCTCTCTCTACAGTTGAGCCCTTCTAGAAACACCTTTGGCTATACATCTAAATAATTGTCCAGGATTTCCCATGGACTAACGACCTCTCACAAATACAAGGTAGAGGCGATGGTGATGCCATCTAATCGCAAATGCTTTGTTGAAACATTTTCGGTTCTGTCGGATTTGTTTTCCATAAGGGAAATGGAATGTAAAACAGAAATAATAGGAGAAAATTACCTAATAGCACACTGTGCAAATGGGCTATTAATTTAATTTTATGATCCACTTTCTATTCCTTTGGCTTTTATATAATAAATAGCATATGTCATGGGCTGCAAGTTTTTTTTGTTTGTGTTAAATGTTTAATAATCTCATTTTCAGCAATTATATTGTTTTCTAGACACTTATCCTGATTGTTGTAAGGTCTAACCTCCACAAATTCAGTGTCATCAGGTCTGTATTTGTATGGTGTATATGAGCGAAGATCTGGAAATCTGACATATTGTACAAATAGGATATAACGTGTGAAAGTTTTGAAAATATACTAATGCAGCTAATGTAAATAAAAAAAAGACTCTCATGGTGATTTGTGGACAGATTTTGTCTCGAATGCATGGTGCATCGTTTCAGCCATGTTTGTCTGCTATGTTTTTAGCTCAGCCCAATTACGAATGTGCTGAAAACTACAAAATCCCAGAAACACTGAAATATAATTCTGGGGAATATAAACTGAATAAACATGACTTAAATAGCGTAGACTTTCGAATTTCTCTCTCAAGGTGGAATTCACTATAATTTTTTGTGAATTTTTCAACTTATTATCGCACACGACTTTTTACATATTTGCATTGGGATATTTTACACAACAGAGATCGTGAATGTAAGCAGCGTGATCTTCTCTATCGTCGGGTTTGCTGAATGAGTTCGGTGTCAGATCCGGATTAAATCTCTTCTTTTTCGTACCGGGTCCCGTAAATCGATGTCCGGACAGATGCATTTTGAAAGGAAGATTGTTGACGAGTATGTTGACCACCCCCCCCCCCCCCACCCCCACTCTTTTTACCAAATCGAGTTTTTGTCGAACCGCACACCTAACAGATGCCGCAAACCATCATTCTAATTCTATGCATATCATCTGTGTCAGTAGATGTCTTATATTTACGCAACACATTTTGTTTGCAATACATTTTGATATCAAAATTATCCATTTTTTACAGTTTTTTATTTTTGTGTTTTGGTTAGCCATGGCTATTTATTTATTCATTTCATCATTCTATGATTCTCGCCCTTATTGCGAGGCCAAGCTGGGGACTTGGATGTGCAGCGAATACCCAGCAAACAGTACTAGGAGTACATGGAAAGCATACTCAGCCAGGGCAATACATGAGCATACCACTGATCGATTGACCCGTCAAGTATGGGCAGTGCCAGGTCTTTAGAAGCTGGTCATTCAGCCAGTTATTTACGTGATACTAGTGCAGTGAAGCTGCCACTGACAACGAACCCAGACATTGCAGTAAAAATGAAATGTCAAAAGTCAGTATGCAATGGCAATGACAAAATTATATTTAGAATAACCTCTTATTGCCCCTCGACATGACACCCTTCTGGGGGGGGGGGGGGGGGCTCCCGATTGGCCAGACCGAGTCCCCATCCGACCATCCGTCTACGTCCGAAGTTAGGGCCAAAGTAGTGTATTGGACAGGTATCTCTAAAATGAAGACTGCCCTAACCGGGGAACTGTTTGACCTTAACTACCAGGATTCCTTCCTCTGGGACCTCCGGAACGCATCTCACGGAGAACAAAGCATCCTTCTCCTATCATGTTTTTTCCCGTAGATCAGAATGAAGTCTGCGAATACTTCAAGCATGTGGATGGTGACAGGTACAACGAAGCTACACATATGGGTGACTGTACCCCCAACGACGACTCGCGAAGACCGACTTCTATATTAGACACAAGTGTGTTGAATGACGTAATAAATGGGGATGAGATAGAAAAGACACTAAAGCAGTTAAAAAGGGGAGAGCTCCTGGAATCGATGGTATAATAAAAAATATATTTAATCAACCTAACCTTGGTAAGAGCGAATAAAAAGTTCCTATACCGTGTCTTTTATGGATTTCTCCAAAGCACTGCTCTAGTCTAAGATTTTATGGACACATATAGATGGAAAAATATCAAAAGTTATCAAAAACATGTACAGTAATATTATATCCATAGTCATTTTAGGGTGTGAAATGTCCCAATTTTTCCCAAGTTACAGCGGTGTTAGGCAAGGGGAAAATGTATCACCAATTTTGTTTTCCCTGTCTTTAAATGATCTAGAATCGCTTTTGTATAGTAACTGTTGTGAAGGTGCGCGATTTGAGCAGACACAAATATATGAAAATGACACCCAGTGCCAGTTAAGGTCCATGTTTATACATGTTTTCACCTCTCAGGCTCCTGCCTTCTATAATGATCCTCGTGTATGTATCCAGTCATGCATGACATTGTACTCAATGTACTCAAATATTCAGTCTGTTCAACTGCGACTGTTTTAGTGTAAACATCTTATTGTGATAATTAAGAGCATAAGTTTCTACTGTGTGATTTCGCATTTGTTTATTATTTCCTTCAGCCTGCAGTTTGTTTATTACTGGCGTGGTGGCTGAGTTTCAAAACGGACTCATAGTCTCCAGAGGGGGAAAGTTCATAATGTAACATTAAAGCTGAAGTCAGGTTCTCAGTAGACAGTCTGATCTTGTAACTGTGTGGCCTTGCTCTTGAGAAAAAGGATCACCCGAACCCCAAAAGAATGGTGCTTAACTTTCGAAAATAGGTGTCAAAACTTACAATATACATAAGGACCTTCCGCGTTTGGTCAAGCAGCGTTACGAAACCGAGTTAAGGACACGAACTCTTGCTTCCATAAAGCCTGAAAGTTCTCAGACTCTGCAATCTCTATTAGATGAGATACAAGCTACAGAAGACGTTCGAGTTCTACGCACTGCTCCTGTTCCTGGTAGGCGAGGGAGAGGTGTGGTTGACTAAACCTCTACTTTCAAAGGTGTGTCCCCTCTGTGAACAGGATGATCGTTCCAATGTAAATCATTTTCAAAGTAGATGCCCATTTTTATCAGACGAAGATCGTCGGTGCCTCACTAAAGCACGTCACATCGGTTCATCGGAACACAATGATTACCACTCTGATATATCAGGAGATGAGGAGTCTGACATGCCTCGACCCGCCAATGAAACTTTCACAGCACTTCCACTACTGGGCCAGTCTACAGCGC
The DNA here is from genome assembly GCA_031216915.1 of Pictodentalium vernedei. Classification (NCBI taxonomy): domain Eukaryota; kingdom Metazoa; phylum Mollusca; class Scaphopoda; order Dentaliida; family Dentaliidae; genus Pictodentalium; species Pictodentalium vernedei. The sequence continues at coordinate 165,004,810 of CM062294.1, forward strand.
GTCGAGTACAGGTCAAACAGTCTCCTTACTTCCACCTTTTTTATAATCATCATCCTGTTAAAATCACAGTTGACTCAGGAGCGGAAACCAATATGATTCGCGAAACCCTCGCCAAAGTCATGGGTGCCAAAATCCAAAAGAGTTCACAAATAGCTTTCCAGGCTGATGGGCAATCTCCATTGATCGTAGTGGGTGAGACACGACTAGGATAACTCGTGATAATAAGGACTTTTCACACTTGACGCCCTTGTGGTCAAAGACCTTGATTTCGATGTTCTTGCGGGGGTTCCATTTATGAATGTCAACGATATAGCTGTACGGCCCGCTAAACGACAGATTTTCCTAAGTGATGCTACCACTTACTATCATGGTCATGTTAGTACATCTAACAGCCACACAGTACGCCGAACCCAAGCTCACACTGTCAGAGCCCCTACAGTCCATACAACTTTTTGGACTGTGGATTTCATTGAAGTTAACATTCCTGATACCTTTCCAAGCGAAGACACTATTTCTTTAGAGCCACGATTGGACTCTCCATCCTCAATGAAGTGTAACAAAACTGAATTTTGGCCCGAACCCGGTACTTTTACATGTGTAGGCAGAAAAATACGACTGTTTAATCAGAGTGAACAACCAAAATGTCTCACGAAACACTTCTGTCAATTTTTTTCTACAGTATCGCCGTCAGATACGGAACAAAGTGAAACCGTTTGTTTGTCAGGCGCCGCTCGCACCTCTACGGTTCGCCAAAAGTCGCAACGCCAAGACCATACAGTATTTTCTGAGGATATTGTGATAGATTCTAGCAATTGCCTTCCGCCCACAATACAAAGAAACTTTAAAGAATTTCATGTCGAGTTTGACGAAATTTTCAGTCCCCAGTATAAAGGATATAATGGCGCATCGGGATGTTTTACCGCGAAAGTGAACATGGGACCAGCGGCACCCCCTCAAGGCAAGGGTCGTATAGCCCATTATTCTCGCGACAAACTTGAGTTATTACAAGAGAAGATCAGGGATCTCGAAAATGTCGGCGTGTTTCAAAGACCTGAAGAAGTCGGCGTCGTTGCTGAATACATTAACCATTCCTTCCTTATAAAAAAAAACATCCAGTGACTACAGACTTGTCACGGCATTTGCTGAATTCGGGCAGACGCCGCAGTATAGCAAACCACAACCCTCTCTTCTCCCAGACGTTGATTCTACCTTGAGAAATATCGCACAATGGAAGTACATTGCGAAATCAGGCCTTACAAGCACCTTTTATCAGATTCCCTTGCAAGAGACTCGATGAAATATTGTAGAAAAGCCTCTTCTTTTCACGGCGTTTTTGTTTATTGAGGGGATTGTTTCTAAACTTGCAGACGATATTATCTATTGTGGGGTAACACTCCGGAACAAATTCTCGAACGTTGGAAGCGTGTTCTGCGAGTGTTGCGCCACAATGGATTGAATTTATCCCCCCCCCCCCCCGTAAAACGATAATAGCTCCTGAGTCAACTACAATCTTAGGTTGGGTATGGAATGGAGGGGGAATACAGGTTTGTCCCCATAGAGTAGCTACGTTGTCTTCGTGTTCGCCCCAATGACTGTCAAAGGACTGCGCTCATTCACTGGGAGTTACAAAGCACTGTTAAGGGTCCTACCAAATGGTGCACCGTTACTTGACCCCCTTGACATAGCTCTTGCAAGCCGACAATCGCAGGAAAAACTTAGATGGCCGGACGATCTGCTTGATGCGTTTCAGTAGTGAGGGATGGCACTCTAGGGACAAGCATTTAACACTGAATTCCCCATACCCAATGGTGGCACTTGAGGGACAAAATTAGCATAGGATTCTCCATAGGGTTTTGTCCCTCAAGTGTCATTTTTGTCCCTCAAGTGCCATTTTTGAAGCCAGGAAACATAATGTTTATCTGGGCTTCAGAAATGGCACTTTAGGGACAAAAATGACACTTGAAGGACAAAACCCTATGGAGAATTTTATGTTAATTTTGGCCCTCAAGTGCCACCATTGGGGTATGGGGAATTCAGTGTCAAATGCTTGTACCCAGAGTGGAACCCTTGGGAAAGGGCGAATTCAGTGTTAAATGCTGTTCCCTATAGTGCCACCCCTGGGGTAGGCCTCCCAATTACTTTATGCTGGCAAATATGTGGATTTTGCTTATTAATCAATCTCTCCATACTTTAAACCGTATAACACTTTACTGTATGGAAGGATTGGTTGATAAACATACAATCTCTTACCCACAGTGGAAAAGAGAAGTATCTCTTAACTCTTTTTTACTTTTGGGATAGAATGGTGAAAAAAGAGAAGTATCTCTTCTCTTTTACTGCTATGGAGAGCTAGTGGGCACCACTACATTGCAACAGACAATAAGAAATAGTTCAGGTATCAATATTTAATATATGAAGTGAGAAGCATATATACACCGAGATCTGAGTTTGCCTATCTATAGAAAGCCTTTTACATTGAGATTTTTTTTGTGTGATACCACTTTATTTCAAGATTCCATTTTGCTGAGAAAACATTTATAGCCAGAATTTTGTCGTGAAATAAAGCATTATCGCTTAAGATGTTTTTTTTTTAAAAAAATGCTAAAATATCCTATCGGTGATACATAATAGTGGTTGGCAAAAAATATACAATAGAAAAAAATGTTTTTATAAAAAAACTCTGTGGGTTGTTTGACACCTAATCTTGATTACATAAACTAATGTCTATAGTTTTGCTCAAACCATTGACAAACGTCTCTGTCGTTCTCTTGGAAATTTCTTGGGTCGAAATTGATAGTAAGAACTGTGTCTAAATCATATCCTTTAGCAAGATGACACAAGGCAAATATACAGTACATTCCACACACCACAGTATGAACACTCTGCACTCTCATTGTGTTAATAGTCCATGAAGCTGTGTTTTTCACTATGAATTGTAAATGTCTTTATCTATTGGTGGTAACCCATAGGAATCAATGATTGTCTTTGAAATATATTACCACCCAATGTTCTCCTGTTTCTCGTGATGAATCTGTGTTCACAATATAAGCTTTTCTGTGTGTAGGCTTTTGTTTTGGTAATAAGTCTTTTTAACACACTTTTCCATTCAATAATGGTGACCTTGGAGAATTGTCCAGAATATATTGTAGTTGAGTGGTTTCCATCTCTTCTTAGCCCTGAAAAAGGGCTGTTATAAAGTTGTACTTTTCAATCAATGTCTTCTTCTTTATTAAGTGGTGTATAGTAGCCCCATTCATTCTCTACTAAATCCGCCCACCTCTTAATGTCTTCATCAGTGTTGATTTCAAAGTTCACATTCACATTTTCAAAACATCCTTCAATATTCAGTTTATTCGCTTGAATGTGCAGTTTATATAGTAGACTTGATGGACACACTTTTTCCATACACTCTTCCATATACAATTCCTTCCATATTCTTATATCTTTTTTATACAAAAGTCATGTTCTTGTCCAGGTATTTTTTGACATGCACCACACAGATTGTTCACTTTTTGTTTTATCAAAGGTGTCACTTCACCCAGAACAATTTCTTTAAATAATCTAAGGAACAGTAGTAGGTGATAATTGAGAATACGAGCTCACCTGTACATGTACGTGTACGTGTACATGTACATCTCCATAGGATTTAGTGTTAAAATCGTGTACGTGTACAAGATTTTAACGGTTTTTTAGGGTGAGCTCGAATTTTTTTAACACTGAACCCTATGGGAGGAATCCGTAGTTTTACGTACACGTACATGTACCGTTTTGATTGAAATCTGCAGATGGGTTTTCCCCATAGGATTCAGTGTTAAATTGCGAGCAAAAAACCGTTTTGAGAGTTCGAGCTCATCGTCTTCTCGATTCTAACAATCCGCGTCCGTACACGATTTTAACACTGAAACCCTATGGGGAGCGTTAAATTGCGAGCAAAAAAACGTTTTGAGAGTTCGAACTCATCATCTTGCCGATTCTAACGATCCGTGTCCGCACGCGATTTTAACGCTAAAATCCCATGGTGAGTGTCAAATTGCGAGCAAAAAAACGTTTTGAGAGTTCGAACTCATCATCATCTTTGCCGATTTTAACAATCCGCTTCCGTACACGATTTTAACACTGAATCCTATGAGGGGAAACTCGCTTGCGGATTTTTAGGTCTGAAATCGACTGGCGCGAAGAGGTGATGTTTGAATCCGCAAACCCACTGTAGCGTTTCTCGAAGTGAGACTGGCGCACGTTATTGCGAGGTGATCTCGATGGAAATGTTTTGAACGAAGAGTGTTGTCGTTGTCGGTGTGTTGGAAATTTGCGAACCCAGTCACGTCTTCCTGAAGTAAAAAAACTAACAGATGTTATCGTAATGAGTGAATGAGGTTTTTTGTTCAAAAAGAGTCGATTATGAATATAGTCTGTATTATAGACATTGATGTTTTCTGTTGATGAGACGGATAAAAATTGAGTTTTGAGGGGTTTTTGTTCGAAGGAGAGTTGATCTGTAATAGATATTTGTGTTTTGCCTTGATTGAGAGATTGACTGTTAAGCGTTTGTTCAAAACACTTATCGGAATGTTTAAAACGCATTTTCCGCTCAATTAGGTTTTGAGTGGTAAAATTTTTTAATATATTCATGATAGCAATCGGAGAGAGATTTGTTAAAATCAGTTTTCCATTGTGTTTTGAAACTGTTTAACAGTCATCAAAGGATTCTCTCTTAATTCGACACTCGGTGAATTGATGTGTGAATGAATGAAGATCTTTTGACAAAATGTAAACACTATTGTCAAAATGCGTTAAATCAGAAACCGGTTTGTCATGTACTGTTTAAACGTATTTTTTTAAACTTCATTTAACACAATGAGTTTGAGATGTGAATATTTTCAGATATTATATTAAGATGGAAAGAGTTTTTATTACTTAAAACATAAAATATAAAAAAATATAATTAAACATTTAATTTTGAAAATAAATAAAAACAATTAAAACGAAAGATGTTTTGGAAGATGGATCCTAGACACCGAGATCGAATTATAAACGAATTGGAACGTGCCAAGAAGAGCATTCAGTCAGCTGATAGGAGCAGACGTCTCGGTGAGATGAAACTCAGACGCGAAGCCACAAAAATATTTAAACCCGTGATGGAGGGTCAAGAGCAAAGCAGGAAGGAGATAGTCGAAGAATTGAGACCCATAAAGGAGAGTTCTTTGAGAATGGGTTCGTTGCCTCCTAGTTTTGGAAATCGGTATTCCGTTCAATCTACACCGGATTACGTTCCCATGGGAATTCAAACAGATATGAGCGAGTCTGATGATACGGCTTCGACTATCACCACTAGTAGCATCGCATCGTCCGATGATGATGGCGGTAAGAGAGATCAGTCGTATGGAATTTATAAGGATTCTCAGGGGAGAACTTTTGTAGGTGATACGGAAGTGGAAATGGACGATGATGAATTGATTGTGGGTTCGAATAAATATAAAGTAACTGATGGTCTGCGGAGATTGCTCCTTTACGATAAGCCTGGAGATTACACGGAACAGGATTTCGACAATTACGGAGACATACTAGTTCAGACTCACGCCATGAAGAGAAATAACGATGCCAGAGAGACGAGACCCAAAGCCAACAGAGGTTACAAGTGGACGAAAGTGGTGAAACCCATATGGGACATGAACAAGAAGTTCGTCGAATCGGTGACCGGCAAAGGGGTGAAAACCACTACTTTTCTTCCGAGCGATTCCGACGCTCTGTCTCAGAGATTGAGTTTGTTGATGGCGAGCAGACGGGCTGGTAACACGGGATTAGATAATCAGATAGTTGCTATATCTGACGAATTGTTCAGACAGAAGGTTTTGAATAAAAACCAGTATAAAAGGCTGATGAACGAATTGAAGGATTGATGCGTATATATAATAAGTAGAGAGAAACAAAAAAAAAAAAAAAAAAAAATAAAACAGAAAATTCTTACACTAGAATAATAAAAGTATTTAAACGGCAAAAACGATTTACCAGTGAAAAAAAAACAAAAATATATCATAAAAATAAAATATGTTGGTGATAAAGAACAGGGGATACGTCAGAACTTACGTTCAAGGCGGTTCTGGCATCGTCGATTCTATAATGCGAGCGTTCTCGAGCAATGCGGGTAGAAAACTCGCATCGACCGCGTTTGAGGTCGGTAAGAAGACGGCTTTGGATGCTGGTAAGAAAGCCGCTTCCGAAGCCAGTGGTAGGATAGCTTCTGTGGCTGGCAAGATGGCAGCCGACGCGTTGATCGACAAGTTGATCAGTCCGCCGGCGAAGCGAGCTGCGTTAGAGCGAACGCCGAAAAGTTGGAAAGATTTTAAGGATGCCGTGGTGCCCATACAAGATTTAGCCAAAATGACGAGTGGATCCGGATTGAAGAGAACTCGCGACGGTGCGATATAAATAAATAAATAATAACATTAAAAACAGAGTTTGAAAAAACATAAAAAAAAAATTGTGTTTGAAAAGAATCTAAAATAACAAACAAACAAAATAAAAAAACAAAAGATGAACATTAAAGATATGTCTTGGAACGACGCCGCGACCAAGAGGTCGAATAACGAGTTCTTTCCCAAGACCATAAGAGGCTTGATAGTGGGAAAATCGAATTGTGGAAAGACCAATCTGTTGATGAATCTGTTGTCCCGACCCGACTGGTTGGATTACGACAGATTGTTCGTGTTTAGCAAGAGCTTGTTTCAACCCGAATACAGATTGCTTCGAGAGTGCATGGATCGCAAATTGCCCAAGGACGTCATAGCCAGAATCTTTGACAGTAGGGGGAATGAGACAAGAGTGGAGCTCCGCTCTCGACCATTTTGGACGGCGCGGCGACGGAGATGATGAAGAGAAATGCATCTTCGAACGTCGAGTGTCGATTTTATGAGAACGCTAGCGACGTTCCGGATCCTAGAGAACTGAAATCGGAAGATAAGAATCTCATGATTTTCGACGATCTGCTTTTGGAGAGACAGAACCTATGGAATCGTATTACGTTAGGGGTCACAGCAACGTGGACTGTTCCTACCTCTCGCAGAATTATTTTTGATTGCCCAGACAGATGATAAGGGAGAACGCTAATTGTCTATGTCTCTTTCGCCAAGATCTCAAGAATCTCAATCACATCTACGGCGATCACGTCGCAAACGACATGAGCGCTGCGGAATTCAGGAGATTCTGCAAGAGGGTTTGGAATGGTGGACTTTACAATTTCGTCGTGATCGATTTGACGAGCGAATTTAATAGCGGAAAATATCGGTGCGGATTCGACAAGTTTTATGTTTCCGATGGTAATAATAAGATAGAGCGTGAAAATAAAAATTAGAAAAAATAATAAATCTTCAAATAATTAGTTTTGAATAAAAAAAAAAATAAAATTAAAATATAATGTTCGAACATGGAGAATTGCTAGAACGGATAGCCGAGAATACGGCTGCGAAACAATCCATTCAAATCGTGGTGAGTGGCGATTCGACTCGATTCGCTACGAAATTCGAACCTTCCATCGAATTGAATAGAGAGAAAAGTTACGAGATGGCTTGGGTGAATCTGGAGACTTATTATTCCTTTCCCAACGTCACCGAAAAGAATAACTCGTTCAGGTATTCCGACGGAGTGGATTGGTTGGAGATTCGAATTCCCAAATGGAGTTACGACATAGATGATTTGAACCATTACATTCAGACGCGAATGAAGACGGATGGAAAGGGAAGCAACAAGATCAGACTCGCTCCCAATCCTAATACCTTACAGACGATGTTGGACTTGGAAGATAATTTTCGAGTGGATTTCAACACGGACGATTCTATAGGCAAGATGTTGGGATTCGATCGAAAGATGTATCGAGGCCACGCGGCATCTGAAAATACGGTCGACATTCTCGCTGTCAATAGCATTCTGGTGAACGTGGACGTGATTGCCGGAAGCTACGTGAATGTTAGCGCTCAACCGACGATCTATTCCTTCTTTCCAAACGTGTCGCCGGGTTATAAGATCGTGGAGCGACCTCGAAATTTAGTTTATCTACCAGTGATTTTGGACACGTTGTATTGTCTCAAAACCACGTTGACGGATCAAAATGGTGAACTGTTAGATCTTCGCGGAGAGAGAGTGACGATACGATTTCACATAAGAGAAATATAAAAGCAAAAAAAAAAAAAAATATTATATATATAGATAACAAAAAATAAAATAAACGCAATATTAATTTTACAAAATTATTTTAATATAATTATTAAACAAGAAACAATTGAAGTAAATATATTTTAAAAAAACAGAAATTATGACAGAATACGTGGTTAAAAACGTGAACATATCCGCAGGACAGAGGAAGAAACTTAAGAAAGCGTTAACAACTCGAGGCGAGGCGGTGAGATTCAAATTCACTCACGAAGATCTGACGGAGGCGGTCAGGATTCGATCGCCTGGACCAGAAGTCAAATCAAAAGGATGGAGAAAGCGATTCGCGATGGAAGAGGGTTGACGGTGAGAATGAGTCCCGCTCAGTTGAGATACAATTTGAGAACGAAAGGCGGTTTCCTACCGCTATTGGCAGGAATAGCCGCAAAAGCATTACCCTTCGCCGCAAAGGCGCTACCCTTTGTCGGAAAGACTCTCGGCGTGGGAGCTCTCACGGGAGTCGCTAGTTCGGCAGTTGAGAAATTAATGGGTGGCAGCGGACTGTTTTTGAAGAAGGGAGGAGCCGTGTGTCGCGTTCACGTAGACGACAGCTGTAAAGGATTGTATCTAGAACCCGTTAGAGGTGGCAACTCCCTGAGAGGAAACGGTCTCTATCTGAAGAGTGGACGGAACGTCGAGCGACTCGGCAAGGGTTTGTTGCTCGGTGAGAATTCGCCGTTTAAGAACATACCGATTTTGAATATGTTATTATAAATATAAAATTATATAAAATATAAATCATAGAAAGTATAAAATAATATATTTAAAATGGGTGAAAAGGTGGAGAAAGAAATTTATCACCTGGATGAAAAGGTGGAGAAACAATTTGACGATAATGACGAACATCGCGAGCCAGAGAGCGAAAAAATAAAAAAATGGTTAGTCGCTAATGATGGATATCTAAGGAAAGAACTGATGAAAGAGATAGATGAAGCGCGGGATAGATGGTTGAGAATGAGACAATGCTTTCCACGGTCTTCTGAAGAGAATGGTAATGATGCAAGTGTTACCAAGAGATGCACAACATTCGTTCATAATTATGATTCGGATAAACAAAAATGTTACCATAAATGTATCACATCACAAAGAAAAAGAAAAAAAGAAAAAGAAGAATCGACGCTGAAATTTGAGAGAAAAGGAAACGTTATTATAATATATTATGATGATGATAGTGAAGAAGAAGGAAAACAAAAAGAAAAAAAAAAAAGTAAATGAGATCTAAAGATGATCTTATTACCTTTTTTTTTCATTTTATTTCGCTAAAAATCAATCACTCTATTGTTTATATTTCCAAGTCTGTTATTAGCATGTTGACGCTCGTGTCTTCTCCTTTTTCGAAAACGTGTTGAATGTTTATCTTTACTCTTTTGAGTTTTTTCTCGCTCTCACCACCCAATTTCTTCACAAGTTCGAATGAGATGTTTGGAAATATGTAATTTCCATAGGGCAATGACAAATCGTCCTAGTCGAATTCTCTATCTTCGGCGATGACGATGTTCTGCAGATCGCTTTGGTACTCGTAAATCAAATCGAGCGCGGCTTCGTCCAATTTCAGAGCCATCTTATATTTCTTGTATTTGTGCTCTAAGCCCTTCGTCTCGACATCATTCAATTCGATGGGATCGTGTCATTGTAATCTATAGATTTTATGACCGAATTTCTTATACGTTTCGACTCGTTTCAATTTCAATTCGCATCTTTTAGGTGTTGTTGTCTTCATGATCGATTATTTGTTTTTTTTTTGTTTTTACGAATTCTTGCAATTAATCTATATTTTAAATTTTGTATTTAAATAATAATTTGTTAAAATGTTTGTTATTTTTTTTTTTGCTCTTTATATATATACAAAAAAGTTGTTTTTTTTTAATTTTTAATTTTCTTTAATGTAAAATTTTTTTTTAGTATATATATGTATATATAAAAAGTTAAATATTTAATTTCAATCTCTCTATAGTTTATATTTCCAAGTCTGTTATTAGCAAGTTGACATTCGTCATTTTTCCACATACGAAAATGGTGTGAATGTTTATCTTTACTCTTTTGTGTTTTTTTTCATAGGCGAATGCGCTCTCACCACCCGATTTCTTCACGAGTTCGGGTGAGATTATTGGATATATGTAACCTCCATAGGACAACAATAAATCACCCCTGTTGAATTCTCTGTCTTCGGCGATGATGATATTAATCAACAGTTCGCTTTGGTACTCGTAAAACAAATCGAGCGTGGCTTCATCCACTTTCAAACACATTCGATATTTGTGGTAGTAGCGCTCTAAGTCCACCATCTCGACCTCATTCAATTCGATGGGATCGTGTGGTTGTAATGTATAGATATTAAAACTGGATCTCTCATACCTTTTGCCTCGTTTCAATTTCAATTCGCATCTTTTAGGTGTGGTTGTCATGATCGATTATTTGTTTTTTTTTTATGAATTCTTACAAATAATGTATATTTTAAATGTTATATTTAAATAATAATTTGTTAAAAAAAAAAGTTTCTCTTTATTTCTCTTTATATATAAATAAAAGTTAAAAAAAAAAAAAATTCTTACAAACTCAGTTTTGAGGTAAAAAAGAATGATCAAGTCCAAACATCCGAATTATAGTCTAGAAAGTGCAAGACTTCAAACGTTTAAAAATTGGCCTTCGCATCTCGCTCAAAAGCCCGAAGATTTAGCCGCCGCGGGTTTTGTTTATGTGGGTAAAGGTGACAAATTCAAACGTTTTTTGTTGCAACACACATTTGATGAATTGGGAACCTCACGACGTACCTTTACTAGAACACATAAGTAATATTGAAAAAGGCGAATGCGATTATTTGAACAAGATCCTAACATTGGGATTGATCAAAATCCAAGATGAAGAGAGGGATAGAGACAAAAACCAAAAATTATTGATGGATATGTTACAACTTGGATACACTGAGGAACAATTGTACGATGCATTAAACATTGCGAAGAAGACCCTGTCTCAATTCATGACTTTAAAACATCTCATCAAATTCATGGCGGAAGCGGACGAGTTATCATCACTCGTCGAAAACAAACCGAGTAAAACGTCCACCACCAAGTGTCTGGTCTGCAAAGGTATCACAAACGTCTTGTTTCTACCATGTGCACACCTGCGTTACTGTAGAGAATGTCATTCCAAAGACGAGAAAACGTGTTCGGTTTGCGAGTGAGAAATAAAAGCGTTCTTAAATTATTTTTGAATAAAAACACATTAAAGAAAAAAAAAATCGAATTTAAACAAATTTTTTTTTTTTTTTATTATATATTTAAAAAGAGTAAAAAAGCAAAACTTTTTAAACAAATCATTTAAATACAAAATTCGGAAAAAAATATATTCTTACAAAATGAAACAAACAGATAAAAAAAAATTGGAAAATTTAAATGAGAAAACCGTACCTCAGTTAAACGAGATTTGTAAACTATTAAAAATTTCACATTTCAGAAATCATAGAACTAAATCAAAAATGATTGAAGTCATACAGAAATATTTGCGAAACGATGGAAAGGCAAACAAAATGCTGATAGCAACGACGTCAAAAAATGCATCGGTTGTGAAAAATGAGAAGAAGAAGAAAAAAAAAGATAGTAAAAGGAATCGAATTGCCGACGTCGAAAAAAACCAAAAACGTTTTGATTGTGAAAAATAAGAAGACGACTAAACGAAAAGCCGTTGAAGAAGAACTTCAAGTTTCCAAAGAAAAGAAAAGAAAAACGAAAACGAGTGATGCACATCAGATTCTAGGCAAACGAGATATATCAAGCGAACTTCAACGAGCAATAGACGAAGGGAAAGGAGAAGAATATCTAGCGCGACTCACCACTGAACTATTTCAGTCGAAGTCCATGGAACGGGAAAGTGTGATCAAAGGCATTTTTAAAACTTTCGATGTGGTTCCCTCATTGAAGAAAATCGATCCGAAATTGTTCATGGAATGGGTGAAGAAAAAGGTATTGGATTTGTTTCACAAATACATGAACGTGGGACTAAAACTTAAGATGATACTCCATTGCGTGATGAATAAAATCGACGTGAAGTCTGGCGAGAGCATCGTGAAAAATGCATATTTCAGATCTAATGTTGAACCCGTATTTCAAGGTTCAGATTTATCGGATGTTTTCGAAAAGATGAAAGACAAGATGTTGACGTCTCTCGCGAATTATCAACATGAAGGTAGTAATTGGACGTTTGATGAGATGTTGAAACTCGAAATTCACATAACTAAAAACGATTTGTTGAAAGGGTCTTCCTACGTGAAATTACCGTATTTCCTGGCTAAGAAATACGCCGTGATCAACGTGAAAAATAACGATGATCAGTAGTTTAAATGGGCAATCACATCCGCTTTATACCCTGTCAAAATAAACTCCGATAGAGTTTCTCAGTACGAGGAAACTTCTAAAAATCTCGATTGGACCGGAGTGACTTTTCCAACGCAGTTAAAACACATCGAATGTTTCGAGGCTCAAAAATCGTATCTCGGAAGAGAAAAGACGATTATTTTATTATTGATTTCGAATGGTGACAATCATCATTATTGTTGGGTTAAACATCCGAGTCGATTACTGTCGAAACAAAATAATACTCATAACGGAAAGATATCTTTATGTTACAATTGCATGAACGTGTTTCACAGCGAAAAATCATTAGCGAAATATCAGGAATATTGCAACGAAAATCAAGGTGTCGCCGTCGAAATGCCCAAACCCAACACCATCGCGAAGTTTGAAAATCACAATAGAAGGTTAAAAGTACCATTCGTCGTGTACGCCGATTTCGAATGTTTCACCGCGAAAATGAGTTCCTGTCAACCCAACGCTCTTCAAAGTTACGTCAAAAGATATCAAAAACACATACCTTCGGGCTATTGCATTTACGTGAAATGCGCTTTCGACTCGCAACACGACATGGGTCCTTTCACCTACACGAAACAGTATGAAGATGACGACGTGGCTCAAAGGTTCGTGGAAGAGTTAGAATGGAAACTTCAAATGTTATATGACAAATTCAAAACTCTGGCAAAAATGATCATCACGCGAGAGCAGCAGGATGAAAATAACAGAGCCACCGAATGTCACATATGCAGACAATCATTCGACGAGAATTCGGAGGAAAATAAGATGGTTAGAGACCACGATCATTACACAGGTCTGTATCGTGGTCTGGCTCACAGCAAGTGTAATTTAAAATATCGAGACGCCACTTTCTATCTGGTGATGTTTCACAATCTCTCGGGTTACGACAGTCATCTGTTCGTGAAAAATCTCGGCACCTCACACGAAGAATTAAATTACATTGCGAACAGCGAGGAAAGATACATTTCCTTCACGAAATGGAAGCTCATGGAGGAGAGAAGAGTAATCAATGGAGAGACGTTGGAAGAAAAAACGAAATCCATTCGTAGAGGCATACATTTCATCGACAGTTTTAAATTCATGTCGACCGCTCTGGAACAATTAGTCGATAACATGAGCAAGGATAAATTTAAAATCACGAGCGAACATTTCGGAGAATGAGTAGACGTCATGTTGAGGAAAGGAGTCTATCCTTATGATTACATGAACGATCTAAAGAGATTCGAAGTCACCGCACTACCTTCAAAAGAAGATTTTTATTCAAAATTATACGAATCCGACATTTCTGACGAGAATTACGAACACGCCAAAAACGTGTGGAAATCATTCGATATGAAAACCATGAGAGATTATCACGATCTCTATCTGAAGACTGACGTTCTACTCTTGGCAGACGTGTTCGAAAATTTTCGAGACGTCTATCGTCGAAATTACGATCTGGATCCCGCTTGGTATTTCTCCGCACCCGGTTTGGCGTGGGACGCTCTGTTGAAGACCACCGAAGTCCAATTGGAATTATTATCCGACGTGGACATGTTGCTCATGTTCGAAAGGGCTGCAAGAGGTGGCCTCTCAATGATCTCTCACAGATATTCTGAAGCTAACAATCCCTACATGAAAGAAGGTTTCGATTCGAAAAGGTGGACTAAATACATACAGTATTGGGACGCCAATAATCTGTACAGTTGGGCTATGAGTCATCCTTTACCAATTAGAAATTTCGAATGGGTGACGGAACTGGAAGAGATGCAAAAATGGAGAGACTATCCTTGCATTTTAGAAGTCGATTTGAACTATCCGGAAGAATTACATTATCCACACAATGATTATCCGCTAGCTCCCGAACGAATGGAACCGAATGAAGGAGATGAGGAAAAACTCATTCCCAATTTATTTAACAAACGTAACTACATCGTCTACAGCGAGAATTTGAAACAGTACATCGATTACGGGATGAAATTAGTCGACATACATTGCATCATTCGATTCGACGAAGAGCCTTGGATGAAAAAATACATCGATCTCAACACGAATCTCAGAACTCGAGCCGAGAACGATTTCGAAAAAGATTTCTTCAAACTCATGAACAACTGCGTGTATGGCAAATCGATGGAAAACATCAGGAAGAGAATTGACGTTCGACTCGTCACGTCTGAGAAAAGAGCTAAAACATTAGTGGCGAAACCCAATTACAAACACCGAACCATATTCGACGAAAATCTAGTGGCCGTTCACATGCAAAAGACGCACCTGAAGTTCGACAAACCGTATTATCTCAGACCGATCATCTTACATATCAGCAAGCAATTGATGTATGAATTTCACTACGATTACGTCAAACGAAAATTTGGTGATAAAGCCAAACTACTGTTCACCGACACAGACAGTTTAGTTTACGAGATAGAGACGAAAGACGTCTACCGAGATATATCTCAGGACGTGGCCGAGTGGTTCGACAGGAGCAATTATCCCGTCGATCACCCGTCCAACATTCAATCGAACGACAACACGAAGGTGTTGGGTAAATTTAAGGACGAGAGCGGCGGTAAACAAATCGTCGAATTCGTGGGCTTGAGACCCAAACTGTATGCTTATTGTCTAGAAGATGATGAAGAGATCAAGAAGTGCAAAGTAGTTAAAGCGTGAGTGGTGAAGAGAAACATCTCTTTCCAAGAGTATAAAGATTGTCTGTTAGGAAGTGGTCCAGTGTATAAGACTATGAAATCGATTCGAAGCGAAAATCACGACTTGTATACCAAAATAGTCAACAAGATTTCGCTGACGGCCGACGACGACAAGAGATTCATATTAGATGATAAAATAAGCACTTTGGCACTCGGACATTGGACTGCGGAACTAACTATAGACGATATGAATGTGGATGATTGGATTCCAGAAAATCAAGAGGAATTAGACGAATTCAAAATTATAGAAATCGATAGTGACATAGAGAAAGTTAGTTTAAAAAGAAAAATAAAAAAATAAAAAAAAAAATAACGTAATTTTTAGTGAATTATAATAAAATAAATAAAAAAAAAATATATACTTATTTATGAATAAGAAAATAAAGATATGCGTAGAAGGTGCCGTCTTACCCAACGAACCCCTATCCAACATCGATCTGTTGAATGCGGCAAAAGATTTGAAAATCGCAGATTTTCTAGGAGTGTTTTCCAGAGATGCCTTGCCGAAGAGAAGACCTCGACAATCGGAATGCGGAATTTTAAATCTAGATGATTCATCGGGTGAAGGCACTCACTGGGTGGCATGGTTCAAGAACGGGAAGAAGAAAAATTATTATTTCGACAGCTACGGAATCTCGCCGCCAAAAGAAATAAAGAACTATTTCAACAAATTGATGGTTCGTTACAACACGGAACAAGTGCAATCACCAGATCAAGTGTTTTGCGGTCACCTGTGTCTCTATGTTCTCAAGAGATGGTCTGAAGGAGATCGATTTCAAGACATTCTCAATGACTTACATTAGAGAGAGATTTTTTTTTTTTATAGTATATATAAAGTTAAAAAATTATTTTAAAAAAATTTTAATCGAATAAAAACGAAAAATAAAATAACATAGTTCATTTTTTTATAAACTGCGTTTTGAACACATTTTTTCTAAACACAAAAAATTCCTTACAACAACATGCCAGTCGATAAATTTGGTAGAAGTGACGATGAAAAAGTCAACCCGAGAAAGAAGAGGAAGACATTCGAAGTCGACGAAGGTTACGACGTTGCCAACTTGGACGAACATTATGTTCGGAGATAGGAACCTCGAGAAGAAACTTTGAACATGAACGATAAGAAGCTCTACAATCTTCCCGAGCTGATAGATCTCACAGATGCTGCGACTAAAAAATACGTCGACAGGGGGAACGCCGATTTCAAACAAATCCTGCTGGATAATTACGTGGATAAATCCATGACTGACAATCTCGATCTGAAATACAAACGTTTGGTGAACGTCGGGAATCCCGTAGATCCCACCGATGCCGCGACCAAGAAATACGCGGACGACTCTCACGCGAGATTCAGCGAACACTTGAGAAAAAAATACGTTACGAAAATGATGCACTCAGAATTGAATGCTAATTATAACAAGATAACGAACGTGGCCGCTCCCACGAATCCCAAGGACGTGGCGACCAAACACTACGTAGATCTGGAACAGAGAAAGTCTGATGGACGAGAAATGAAATCGGATCTGAATGCGGGATTCCACAAGATATTGAATCTGTCAAAGATCGACAACACGGATGCGGACTCAACCGCGGTCAACAAGGGCTACGTAGATTCTGCCATGATACAATCGCAAGAATACCTAGAATCGCAAGTGGACGATCTCTACCTGAACAAAGAATCTGGCGGAACCATGGAGGGTGGCATCAACATGAACGGTCACAATTTATTCATTCTCGATCACGATCCCGAATTCGATTCCAGCGTGGTAAGCAGGAAGTACGTGGACGACAACTCGGTCTGGAGAAAGGGCGACATCATGGAAGGTAAACTAGACATGGGTGGACACGTGCTCACGAATCTACCGGAACCCGTGCACATGACGGATGCCTGCACCCTGATTTCGGTGGTGGAGAAAGTCAAATATGCCAGACAATTGATCACCGTGTGGGCCGAAGAGGCCGGCACCTTAGATGAAGGAAAAGCTGAGTGGTCTTTCGGAAATGGAAGTAGCGGATCGAAACACGGTCAGGTGGGATATCCCATGCCGTTGGGAGGTGAAATCCTTCGAATGAGTTTGGCTTCCTCGGATTTGAATAACAGAGCGGTCGTCAATCTCATGGTGAATGGTGTGGAGAGCGATAAGAGATACAGCGTCAAAAAGACTGAGAATCAACATGCGAATGTTAACATGTTCAGCACGCCTCTCAAAGTGAACGCCGGAGACAGGATTAATTTCATCATGAACACCAATAATCCCGAAGCCGCCACATCCGCGGTGAGTCTACTGATCGAACTAGATCCTTTGAACAAACAGTGAACGCGTGGAAAATAATGAATTAAAAAAAAATAATGTGTGATTATTAAAAACAAAAAAAACAAACAAAAAAAAGTAATGAAATTTAGAGAGATGTTCATTCTCTCTAGATCACATTACTTTTATTTTTTTTTTTTGTTTTTTTTGTTTTAATGTTCACACATTACTTTTTTTTTTGTTTTTTTTGTTTTTTTTAATTTTTTTTTTTTTTCACACACTCGTCTCTCATCGAATGATCGACATCTTATTTCCGTCCGATTCGAATTGTAATTCTCTGTCCGACAGGACCAGGGCGAAGGCTTCGGTTTTTCTCGGCACGTTCCTATCGAATTGCATCTTGATCTGAATGTCTAACACTCTACTCTTGAGTCGTTCACTCTGTTTACTGACGTCGAACACAAACATGGGATACATCGACTTGTATTCGCTGGGAGATATGTTGGGGTTGCTCATCAATTCGTCTAGACCGTGATACTTCTTTCTAAAATCAGCGGCGTCGCCGTACAGTCTGCAGAAATCGTTCTTGTTGAACGACGCATTGTAATCGATTGCTGGATATCTCATGGCATTCAGAAACACTTGCATATTTCTCGAACTGCAGTGATCGAACAGCGACGCATTCTTTTCCTGAGACCTGTCCCTATCGGTCTGAAATGCAACCACGATGAAATGCGGTCTCTCAGAAGCGGATTTCACCATCAATCTCCAATCGAAGTGATTCGTGGAGGGAGGAATGCTAGTCGTGTCGCACTGTCTCATTCTAAATTCCACGGGTAATTTACTCTTGGATTCTATGATCTTGTAGAGATGTCCTTTCTCCGCGATCGAAGGCTCCACGTGCGGAACAAACCATGATATCTTGTGTAGAGTTATCTTACCCGCATCGGTCGCGGTGAGTCTCACTATTGCGTCGTCGTTTCCTTTTCGAATCAGCGTCAGATTGTGTTTGAATCCATACATGATCTTGGTGTAATCGTCCGCGAATCCGAAGATGTGTTTCAAAGGTATCCTGAACGAAAACGTTCCTTTAGGTCTGGACGTCTTGATGACGTAATCGAATATCGCGGCGGTGCCTGCGCTAGCAGGACCTACGGTGTCTTTCACCCACAACTGATTAAGTCCTCTGGATTTTGAAAAATCATCAGGATACGTCAAGAGTCCGAACATCGTGGTGGCCTGACCGGGATGAAAAACAGATTCTATCTTTTTTCTGGATAGCATGTATTTTATGTTACTGAATAGATGCATGATGCCATTATTGGCTAGAGTGACCGTGTCGTCGTCGGCGTAGTCGCTCCCACCTTCTTTGGTGAGACGTCCCTGCACCACTATGTAACTCTCGCTAGGATGTACGAATAGATCTAGTTTCGACGTTGATTCTTATCTCTCCCGCATTGTTCAAACTCGTTCCGGTTACCGGTTCATATTCGTTAACCTCATATTCTTGAATACTTTCATCTTTCACTATGCTTTGTGCTATATCTAGTATATTTGTCATTTTAAAGGAGTTTTAGTTTTTTGTTTATTAATTCACTTGCTTTCTTTATCTAAAAAATAGTTTTTAATTATTTTTTATTATTATTTTTTTCTCTCTTATATATATATATGTGTGTAAACAAGAAAATGTCAAAGAGAGTAAATAAAAAAAAAATTTTGTCTTCTTCATCAAAACTTTGTCTTCTGTAATTGTTGTTCGTAAAAGTTTCCGATGATCTTTTCTCCATCCAAAGCTTCGATTTCGTAAGTCACCGGATCGGTGTGAAATATTTTGATGATCACGAAGATTTCCGAGGTCCATCGAGGAGTATAACCCTTTTCGAAGTGCTTCTTATAAGCGTAGATTCTCACTCGATCGCCAACCGCACATTTCGGCGTTCTAGACTTCTTCCTGTTCTTAGATTTCTCGGGATATAGATTCGCGTAGACCCGTTTTTCGTTTCGAGGATCGCTAGCTTCCGTGGGAGTCATCTTGATCGATCTGTGTCGCGTGTTGTTGTAATCTTTGACCAGACCGTTCAGAACGTATATGTATTTCTTGGTCGAATTCGCTGTGAAGTATCTGTGCATCTTTTCCTTCATCGTTCGATTCCAACGTTCCACCATGCAGGCTTTCTCTTCGTTTTCGATCGAGCAGAGGTCTACCAATCGACGAACGTCCTTGTTGTAGAATTCCTTTCCCTTGTCCACCCACAATTTACTCGGTTTTCGAGAAGACGAGTCGAACACGCTCTTCAGAGCCTCGGCGACGCAAAGTCCCGATTTATTCTTCAAAGCTCTGATCCAACCATATTTGGAAAACACGTCGATGACCGTCAATAGATATTTGACGCCCTCGTTCCACCTCGAAAACGATCTCATGTCGACCAAGTCGGCAGACCAAATGTCATCCAGACCCTTCACAAACACCCTTCTCTTTCGAAATTTACGTGCTATGTGTTTGTGTAACTCCTCGGCCAATTCGCTCGTCAATAATCGTTTCTTCTTCTTCTTTTCAGATGCACTTTTTTTTTTGAACGCCCCATCCGAATCGACGTTTCGTACCGATCAGATTGCCAACAAGCGAACGTTCCATCTTCTCTCTCCTGGTCGGATTTGATATGCCTCTCAATCTCCCCAACCTGTTTTTATCGCAGACGTCGTTGCGAGTCTTGGTGTCGGGATGTCCGGCGTAGCACAGATCGTGATCGTACGCGGCCACGTCCACCCTATTCACAGGTTTGCTCCAAGATTTGGGTGTCAGATCGGCATTGAGTCTCTTGTTCAATTTCGTTCCGGGTCCCGTGAAACTGTGACCGGGCAGATGCATTTCGAAAAGTAGATTGTTGATCATCTTATTCACGATGCCTTTACCTTTGCTCGCATTCTTTTGTTTGACGAATCGAGTCTTGATAGAACCACACACGTCGCAAATTCCACGAAGCATCCGTCTGTTGTCTTTAGTTCGCACTTCTCTAGAATTACTCGTCTCGGTAACTCTTTTACACTTTACGCAATACATTTTTTTTTAAGAGTTATTTATATTAATTTCGTTTTTTTTTATTTCATATATAAATTTAATATTTTTTTTTTTTTAAAATTCTGTTCTTATTATATATATATTTTTTTTTTTTTTCAATCGCTGCTCTTGAGTTCTATCATCTTACTGAATTCCTCCCTGGCCTCTTTCCTCCCCTTTTCCACGAGAGAATCCTTCATCTCTTCCTTGATGATCTGACGAGTCCTGATTCTCACGGCTTCTTTCATGGCATCGTATTTCGTTTTCTCGCTCAATATTGCGAAGTATTCTCCGTCCGATATCCTACCATCTTTCAACACCATAGAGATCATTTCGGATATTGTGTCGATCTTGGAGAGCCAATCCTTCCACGGTCAACACGATCGGAATGCCGACCGCGGTCGACAACAATCCGATGCCGGCCGCGTGTAAACCCATGGAAATCGTGATGAGTGTCGTGTCGATCGCGTTGACGAATTTCACGAAACGCGAATACTTCTTCTTGAGGGAACGACGAGAATCTCTCTCTCGAGTCAGATACAATTGGATTCTACTGATTTGATCGATGCGATACTTCTCTCCTCTTTCTCTTTCTTCTAGCGACGGCGCCGTCGGCAAGACGCCGTTCGGCTTCTCATCCTCGTCGTCCACTAACGTCGGATACAATTTATTTCCGGTTCTCATTTTGTGTTTTTTTCTTTCTAATATTAGATAAAAAAAATTTATGTGTGTATTTATTTTTTTTTTATTTTCTACTCTCCCTTATTTTTATATCAACGAAAAAAAACTTAGACGTATGCTTCGTTCAGCAATAATTTCTTGATGCATCCCTTGTCTTCTAAAGACAAACTTCTACGTGCCAATTTCAGTTCTTCCGAATCTGTGGGCCTGTCTCGATTCTTAAAGAAGACTAATCTCTTCCAAAACGTGATCACATTGTTGAATTTAACGCGTTCGAACGCTGGTTTGAAATACATGACGACCATATCTTCCCTTTCCATCGTCAGACACGAATGATTCTCGTGATCGAAGTCTAGATGATCCCGACTTCTGACGCATCGTTCTAACAAGATGGGATGTAGTTCTTCATTTACGCAGATTGCGCATGCTCTCATCAGCATGTTTAAAAGAAACCTCGCTCTAATAGTCTGAGAATCGCTCATGATTTACGTATTTTTTTTATTATCTATTCGATTTGATATATTTAATTTTCTAAATAACTATTTATTTATATTTTTTTTTCTCCCCTGTATATATATCAATCAAAAACGTGACAGCGGGCTCGCAAATTTCCAACCACACTGACGACGACAACACTCTTCGTTTCAAAACATTTTCCATCGAGTGCTCGTCGAGACCCCCACCTCGCAATAACGTGCACCAGTCTCACTTCGAGAAATGCTACAGTGGGTTTTGCGGATTCAAACATCACCTCTTCACGCGAGTCGATTTCACACCTAAAATCCGCAAGCGAGTTTCCCCCCATAGGATTCAGTGTTAAAATCGTGTACGGACGCGGATTGTTAGAATCGTCAAAGATGATGATGAGTTCGAACTCTCAAAACGTTTTTATGCTCACAATTTGACACTCACCATAGGGTTTTAACGTTAAAATCGCGTGCGGACACGGATCGTTAGAATCGGCAAGATGATGAGTTCGAACTCTCAAAAGTTTTTTTGCTCGCAATTTAACGCTCCCCATAGGGTTTCAGTGTTAAAATCGTGTATGGACGCGGATTGTTAGAATCGACAAGACGATGAGTTCGAACTCTCAAAACGGTTTTTTGCTCGCAATTTAACACTGAATCCTATGGGGAAAACTCATCTGCAGATTTCAATCAAAACGGTACATGTACGTGTACGTAAAACTACGGATTCCTCCCATAGGGTTCAGTGTTAAAAAATTCGAGCTCACCCTAAAAAACCGTTAAAATCTTGTACACGTACACGATTTTAACACTAAATCCTATGGAGATGTACATGTACACGTACACGTACATGTACAGGTGAGCTCGTATTCTCAATTATCACCTACTAACAGTCTTTCATTGCGAGTTTTTTCTTTCCTTATTATGTTTATTCTTTTTCTCATCTCCCTGTATATCTTGCAGTGTTCACATTTACTCACTGTTAAGAGTCAAATATCACTTCTCTGAATTTGTTGACTTCTATCTCACTATCAAATTCTGCATAGACAACAACGTTGATTACCTCTGTGAGAGCTTGAGCAAACTGAAGATCCAGTCGAAGGTTGCCAGACTTTATAGGGTGAGCTAATGGTCCACTACCTGACTGGTCGGGTGTCAAATCAACTCCCCAGGGGGTATATCATTTTGCATAATCCTGCATTGATATATTAAATGTTTGATTTTGTCCAAAATAGCCCATTGCTTCAAATAATGATAAATATGAATTTAGATAAAGTCCACCTTCGAAATTCGGTCAAAGGGACGTGCTTTATTGGAACGTCCATCTATTGTGATTTCCAACTTGTTCAAATTGAAATGTTGAAAATTAAAGTGACATGCGCCAATATCTCCCTTTATATCTTTATTCGAAGCTAAACAAGAATTAATCGTTCGGCATCTGTTTATGAAACAGATGGTCTTCTATTTTTGACCGAAGACCATTTCCAATGGTAAAATGTTTTCATTTCAGTATGTCTTATGGGCATTTTATAATTTGTTCGATCTATTTGTGCATTAAGATCATTCGCAAATTTAGGAATTAAATCCAAGGCCGGTATTCTGAATATGGCTTTTTGAATTTCTATTTTTCCATCTACACCACCAATCAGACAAAATTTTGTTGGGGAAGGATGAATTTTAATTCTCATCTCTATGCCATTTGGTAAATATTTGTCCTGCACAAATAGATCTAAATGTATTTTTCCTCTTAGTTGTACAGATTTACTGTTTGCAATTAATTTGTGACGTTCAACCAAACCTTTGTTGTTTGAATCGTTCGCAATTGCTGCATGCTGGCCTGGGGTATCTACATACCACATCTCACTAGCAGCTGGCTGTGTTTTTTTTCACATCTTTTGAATAGCTTAACAGATTTTCAAAAATTGCTCGATAAGGATACATGTCTGTATTGGTGGTTATCAGAGAACCGTTCAATTTTACTGAACATACTGTGAAAGAAATTATTGATAGGAGTAATATTTGTATCACCTTCCAATACACTTCCAACTTGCTTTGTAATTTTGAATTGAACATCAAGAGTAGATAATGCAAGATCTAACCACTTGCTTGTTTGTCTTGGAATTAAAAATTCTATTCGTGAAGAAATGTTTAAAGAAGCAATGTTAAATTGCTCAATATCACCAATATGTTCGACACCACTTGATGTTGGTGATACGTTATCTGGATCAAATCCACTACAAAAATGCTCACAAGATCCATGTAACATCATGATTTAATCAAATATATCAAGCAGTCTTGAATTTCGTTTTGAATAAGATTGCCTTTTACGTATCTTCCCTCTTTGAGAACGAACAACAGAGTGATGTTTCGGTTCTTGCTTCTGTCATTTTATTCCCAAAGCAGTTTTACCCACTGATGTCATACCATCTTTTGCATGAGTGAGCATTACTTTTTTAGATGGTTTACGATTTCTCATCAATTCATTTGCTATTTCTAAACCATGTTTTAATCCTTCTTTCTTTAGAGTTCGAAATGCATTTTTTGCAATTGGTTTTATTAATGGTATTGCTGATCTTTTTGCTGAGCGAAAATAGACCCTAATCCATATCCGTATCGCCGTGGTACACCTCGATACACTGGCATCATTTTAAAAAATTGAATTTATGTCACTCTCTAAAATGCAACTTGATGACACTCTTACCACTTGAAAACTGAATGTTTTTACCAGTATTCCCATTTATGTTCATAGTGATCTGATCAAAAGAAGATTTCGATACTGGTACATAATGTACATTATCAAATTCTTTATGAGTGTGCAGAGATTCGCCACGTGTTTCAAACGGTAACACACGTAAAATAGGTGGTTCTATATCACCAAGAAATGTATAATCCGCAATATCAGAATAAATAAAGAGTTGATTAAAATCCATATTTAAATCCACGTTATATTTAAATGCATCTTTTGCTGTGTTAGGAAAAATTACTGGAAACATACCATATTTACATCCCAATTTTTGTGATAAACTTTCTGATAATTCAAGTCCAACTGTTGCAATACTATTTGATACAATTTTTATTCGTGAATGTCGAGATGAATAACCAAGACGAAATGACACACTAAATTCTTTAAAAATATCCCCAAGTTTTTCTTGAATTTCAGATTCCATTGCTTCCGCAGCATGTCCACCATTTGCATATGCCCCCGGCAAAATACTTAGCTCAATAGCAGCAGCACCCTTACGTACTGTATGTTTGAAAAAACGATTTATTAATATTATTAATGCGTGCTGATATTTTCGGATCTGTCACAATGATTTTAAAATTTGTTTCATCATTTGTTATATTTCTTGCCTTAGATGATAAAATTACTTTAACTAATCCCACCTCCCAATGTTCTTTATAAATGTGAATCGGTTTAGATAACTGTGTTTGAAAACAACATTGTGTGTTATTTGGAAACATATCCATAGAACTATCACTCAGTAGTCTTACGTAAAATGAATTCATTTTTCTTATCATGTGGTTTCAAATATTTTAAACCAGTGCATGGAAGAATATATCCTGAAGAACTACTCAATAGTACCAACCACGATTCTTTGTTTGGGGATTGTAAACTAAAGTGAATGATAGCCGTAATTATAATTGCATAAATAACGATTATTTGTGTGAAATAAGTCACTTGATTTTTTGCAACAAGACTCCCACAAAAATTAAATTGTGTTTGTTGACTTTGTACTTCAACACTTGCACTTTCATGACTCAATGCATTTTCATTTACTGACATATTATTTTTATACTAAATCAGATTGTGATATCCAACTATCAAATTTCGTGTGATAACCTTCCCAATGTACTTGAAGCTCCTTGACGAGTTTCTTACCCACGCGTCTTGAACGTTGTGCGAGAACCGAATCAATGATATATTTTTTATCATCTTTTACACTTTGAATTTCTTGTGGACAAAATGTCCCCTGTGTACTTTCACCACCCATATCTTCAAATTTATAAGTACTTGGGTGTGTATGTTTTACATGGGCGATTTTAAATAATTATTTTGTCCAATTTGGTTAATACCCCTTTTCAAATGTATGTTTGGTTTTGTTAATACGTACTATATTGCCAGCTTTAAAATTAATTTTTCTCTCTTTAGATTTTTTACCATACAAATTTTGAGTTACTTCTATTTCATTTTCTACTGACACAGATGCAGGAGTTCTGCATACTACGATGGAAACTGTGATTGTATCCATCAACTAAATTTTGTAATACATCAATATATCTTAATGTACGTTGGTGTGTAAAATATTTCCACATTCGTGTTTTCAATGTGCGTTGAAAACGTTCTACAATACTAGCTTTTGTTTCAGGATTTTCTGTTGTGAAAAAATGAATTTTTTGTTAAAATGTTTGCACCTCTTTATTTTTAAATTCAGACCCTTTATCTCATTGTAAAGATAATGGTTTACGTCCAGAAGTTTTCAAAAGTCTTTGGAAAGATTTTGTTAGTGTTTGCCCTGGTTTATTGTGAATAGGTAAAACCCATGCATATTTTGAAAAAAAACATCGATTACACAAACTAAATAACGAAATCGGTCATTGTGAGATTGTAAACTTTGTAAATCTGCTAAATCAATTTGCCATTGATGATCAATTCCACCCACTACAGTCATTCATCTTGCAATGTTTTTACAAATGGGTTTATGTAAAGTGTAAGTTCATTCTCCTTTCAACCATTTTTTGACTTGATCAACTGTAACAGATTTATCTTTACTATGAGCTGTTTTGTATAATTTTTGTATACCCCATAACCAGCAGGATGTTTTGTATTGTAATATATTTCAGTTAATAAATCATTCAATATGCCTCCGATTTATTAGAAAGTTTATTGTTTGCCAATTTATGCCTAGGTGATAATTTTAGGTGTTTTCTTTCCTCGAACTATTTTACGTTTTAGAGTTGTTGACAGAGAACTTTCTAACCAACTATCTTCAGGGGGACTTTGATATTCATTGGGTTTTGCATCCTGTTCTCGATTCATCCACAACCAATGTTCACGATTTGCAACAAAATCTTGAGGGATATTTATAGCTTTTAAACCACGATTGAACATCTCCCAACCGGTCGGTTTAAAACCTTTTCGACGTCTAAGAACATCATTGACTAAATCGATGATATTTGAGCCTTTTTTGGGTTCTCCATCATACCCTGATCATCCCAACTCATATGTGGATGAGATGATAAAGCAGATAATAATGAAGTTGCTTTACGTTTCATTGTAACAGGGACACTTTCTATAATACGATGTCGTAAAAACATTGAATTTCGTTCTGGCTCAGGCCTAACCACTGATGCTTGTAATGCTTTCTTATGTGACAATTGAAATTTTTGTAGATGTTCACCATACTTTCATTTGTTCTCACCTTCTGATAACTCTGAATTTTCTAACAGATGATAATTCATTCTGCAAGTGTGCTGTATTAGTAATTTGGGGATCAGGTGGTAATCTTGGTCTTTGAGATTTTTCATTTCTAAAACGTTGCATTTCTTCTGACATTTGATAAGGTACAATAGCCATTCTCTTCATATTTTACTCACCAATTTATTTACAAGATTTGTTGCAACTCCAATAGCAGGCCCAAGTAGACCAGGTAATGGTACAAAACACCTTTTTGATTTAAAATTTGTTTTTTCTTTTTAAGAGATACAGATTTACTAGCAATAGATCTTAGTTGTTCACGCTTCAGTTGTAATTTTCGTTTCTGAGCAGGGGTTAAATATGTTTCCTTTTAAAAGATTATGACAACATTCTGCCATACAATTAATCAATTCTTTAGGTGCATTTTTCATAATTTGTTTTTGAAATGCTGGAGGTGTTTGACTTAGTGCCAATAACACCCCCCCCCCCAATATTTTTTAACTAGAGGAATCTTACGAGATTTTTTTTACCATCTTACCCCTAAAAAGTGTATTCATAAAATGATATGATAGACCAACATGCATTTTATTTTATTCAATGAAAATAAGAACTCATCTCCTTAACATGTTTAGGTGCATTCAAAGCCGTGAAACGTGCCGATGTTGGGATGCTTTCTTTTAGTGGTCTATGCCCCCATTTTGTCTAGAACCCATAGGATCATGTGATACTCTATTCCCCGTATTTGATGTACGTGTCAAGTTTAATGGTGGTACTATTTTTTTTTTCGAAGTTTGCTCACTAAAACTGATTTTGGTTTTGTCTCTTTTTGAGGAGTGACTAAAAAATTTGCATGCATGTAATTTTTATCAACATTTCGTTTCTTTTTATGTGATTTTCGTTTCTTATTTTTGTTTTTTTTTGAATGGTGAATAAAAATTTCTACTTGTTCTATGACCATCCCATCGAATTAAATTACGAATGATAACAAACCAAAAAAACACCACCACCTGGTTTTAAAATAATGTTTCGCTTGGTTGCAAGATCTACTCTTGGATTTGCAAGTTGTTCAAGATCTTGTTTATGTCTATCCATATATGTTAAAGTTTGTTTTGGAAATTTAATTTTTTTATAGAGTATGATTCTACTTACTAATGTAAACCATTTTAAAATTTTCTTGAAACCTTTCTTAAGTAATTTTTCTCTTGCAAATGGATTTGTCTGCTGACTTAATTGTTCTAATGATTGAATAAAAGACGCCATGATGATGTGTTCTTGTTGAAAAAAACTTTTAACAACTGACACAATCTCATTAGTGCACCAGTTTGTTTATACTTTTGTATAAATGATAGGTCCACGTTCATTTTGCGTCACCCAAGGATGAAAAATATCAGTTCTCAATCTCAAAGACTCAGGGGTTTTAGGATGAAAATCAATTAATAAATAACCGTGATCAGTACTCGTTGCATCATTATAAGATGCATTTAAATGTGGTAATTGAACATGATTTGCCAATACTTTAATTTGTCCTCTATCTCTAGTATTTTGAAATAAAATCATGTAATGTGCATTTAAACTTATGACTAGATTTAGATTGTTGAAACATATTTTTTGTTATGTATATGACACTTGCATTTCTATCATGTCCTTTTCGTGTGAACCATAATTTAATTTTTTCTTCATCTTTATTTCCTAACATATCATCGAAAACTACAAGATTTGGAATAGTGACATCACTAACAATTTATTTCATATTCATCATCAGGCATGCCTTCTATGAATTTAATATTTTCACTCTCTTTAAGTAAAGTGTATGTATTTTGCCATTCTTTATAACACCAGATGATTTTTTGTGGGGGAATATGAAATAAGTCATGTTTCATATCTGAACCACTAGGACCTGAAATAAAGATATTACAAGGGTGCTGAGACAAGAAATATTCACTTGATGCCATTATTTTTTTGTGAGAAAGTGTTGTCAAAACACTAACTTATATACTTTCTGTTTCCATAGCTTCTTCAATTCTATGAGTGGGTTTTCTTTTTAAGGGCGCTTTTAATTCAAATAAAGTTTCTGAAGAACTCTGATCTATTTGTGGTATACATTGTCTATATAAATAATTCATGATTTGTATATCATCAATAATAAAATCCCACATAACTCTTGTCCAAATATTTTCTACATTATCTTTGTAAAAAGCTTTCATGATTTTTAATGCATTACAAAATTTCCCATACATATCAACTTTTTCCAATTGATTATGAATAAATTCTTTTGTTATTGTTAAATAGCCATGAGTGATCATTTGAAATGCATATAATAATGCCTTACATGTGATCTTGTTTTCTAAGATGTGTCTTACTGGTTCCATGGTTGAAATCAAACTGATGATTCTTTTGTCTGTTCTGATGTACTTTGTGCATCAGGTATTATATTACACCATGTACTCTGTTTTCAGGACAGTCAGGAAAATCATTTTCTACATTATCTGTAAACATTTTGTCTAACTTAGTTTTGAATTGTCCTGAAGCTTTTCTTTCAATTATGGTACTAAATGTTGTTCTTTGATCATCTAGCACCATGAGTGCAAATAAAGATTTAGAATCTAGAAAATCATCTAGACACTTGTCATGTGGGTGGTTTATATAATTGACAATTTCTTATCAATTGAATATAAGAACAATTTGGTGACCACTTAACATGTTTTTGTAAAGGAATATCCTTTTCTTCCCAATTATGTAAACCTTGTCCACATACAAAACATTTTACTTAACCATCTCCTACATAGAAAAACCCAGCTTTAGCTAAATCTTCTTTCTTGGATTGTAAAATAGGATTTGTAGTCATACTAAAACACGAAAGTCTTCTTATATGTATATAGGATATGTAGGATTAAGTGGTCGAGACATCTTCCCTGCTCCCTGGTCAAAGTCGAAATACAGTACAGTCGCCGTGGGCAGTCACTTTTCCACATGTCCACAGTGGTTGTGGAAAACCGTGGGCAAATTACCTTTCAACTGCCCACATAAATTTCTGTGGACAGAGATTTTTCTAGACCGTGGGCATGCTACCTACTTGCTCACAGAATTAATAACTAACACGGCAATTCCTGTGGTGTCCACATGACTTTTTATTTACACTACTATAATATTTATGTTACGTAATTTTTCTACACGATAGCTAAGAAAAAAAATCTGTTAACATCGGAACGAGGTCGAAATATCAGACTAGTTTCTGTTCTCCCCTGTCACGACAAATTTCCGGGATAATCCCACTGACGAAAATGCAGAAACTAAAAAGCTCGGACAGAATGGTTTCGCGCGCCGAAGTCGCGCAGGGACGGTTTGGGGCAAGCCCCTTTCGACCCTCGTTGACTGTTCGTTTTTTGTTGAATGTCAATGCGTGGTAGAGGAGAAAAAGGAAGGAGGGGGGGGGGGGGGCTTACCCTCACATGGGCTTCATCCGACTCTTTTTCTTTGGAGGTGGTTGAGATGGTGATGGGGAAGTCGATGATGTTTAGTTCAGTGATTGGATTGCGTCTAATGCCTTTTTGGTGTTTGCCTTGGATTTTTCCCTGAACTCGCGGGTTTCGGAGTTTTCTTGTTGTCCTATCTCAATTGCTCGTTCTATTGCTCTCTTTATGTCTTCGGTAGTAGCTGCGGACTGAGGTGGCTGTTTTGCTGTGATTGACACACCCGGGCTGTCCGGTAGAGAAGGAAGTGGGGAGTGGGGGTGGGAGGTGGTGAAAACGCAACCTCCAGTTCCTCCTCAGTCTCCACCAGACGTTACTTATCCATCAGTACCGGCTCAGGAGCTGGCAGTTGGTTGGGTGTACTAGTGGGACTAGGAGGGGAACTGGCGACTGCCTCCAGAACCTCCATCTTCTCGCTCACCTCTTTCTTCCCCTTCCGGGAAGCCTCCAGGCGCCGGGCGTCCCTGCGCTTGGTCGATGGGCTCTTCTTCCTGTTCTTTCTCTCTTCAGGGCCTCCGTGCCCCTTCGGGTGAGGACCAGTTGGAGAGGGAATCCTCTCGCCAAGGTACTACCTCTCCCCGAAGAGCGTGGTGACTTGGTTGTCTCTATTTCAAATTCCATGCTCAAGTGGACTCTCTTACCTGTCTCCTGGACAGTCCAGGTGACAGGGCAAGAGATGCCCAGAGTCGAGATGGTTCTGACGAGTCTTTCTGGTAATTCCAGTGTATAATACCTGATGTTGGTTTTTAACCCTACCGAAACTATATTAATTAAAGTTAGCCCCAGTGGTCTGCGTCAGACAAGATAGATCCATTAGTCTTGTGAACACAAGTCGTTTGAAGGTTTTTTTATCCTTTCAAACGCTGCTGTATATAGTATACACATGCCACTAACTTCTGTAAAACTACTTCAGAAGGATTACAGCAGGCCATAAATCATAAACACAAGAGCACCATTAATTGCCGATTAACATAAGTCAATCAAGTTAATTAATTTAATCATTGATGAATAACAAACAATCTTGCAGAAAAATAATAACAACCAAGAAAATAAAAATGTTTGATTTATATTTTTTCATTCTTTCA
The DNA here is from genome assembly GCA_031216915.1 of Pictodentalium vernedei. NCBI lineage: Eukaryota > Metazoa > Mollusca > Scaphopoda > Dentaliida > Dentaliidae > Pictodentalium > Pictodentalium vernedei. Next base: position 165,036,489 of record CM062294.1, read on the forward strand.
CTTTAACAATTAAAAATATACATCGCAATTTATCGATAGGGCCAGGTTAAAAAAAACGAAATTAATTTGACCATGCATTTTTATTGTACGCTGAACTATCAGAATTACTCCGAAATTATCCACTAAAAAGCGCGAATTTCATATTGCACTTTTTAGTGAATAATTCCAAAGTAAGTTATTGATAGGGCCAGGTTAAAAAAAACGAAATTAATTTGACGATGCATTTTTATTGGAAGCTGAACTATCAGAATTACTCCGAAATTATCCACTAAAAAGTGCGAATTTCATATTGCACTTTTTAGCGAATAATTCCAAAGTAATCTATCGATAGGGCCAGGCTAAAAAAAAACGAAATTAATTTGACGATGCATTTTTATCGTACGTTGAACAATCAGAATTACTCCGAAATTATCCACCAAAAAGTGCGACATTCATATTGCACATTTTAGTGAATAATTCCGAAGTAATTTATCGATAGGGCCAGGTCCAAAAAAATGAAATTAATTTGACGACGCATTTTTATTGTACGCCGAACTATCAGAATTACTCCGAAATTATCCACTAAAATGTGCGAATTTCATATTGCACTTTTTAGTGAATAATTCCAAAGTAATTTATCTATAGGGCAGGTTAAAAAAACGAGATTCTGAATGAAATGGTTTCGCGCGCCGAAGGCGCGCAGGGACAGTATGAGGCAAGCCCCTTTCGACCCTCTTTAACTGTAGATGATTTGGGTTGTCTGGGCGTGGCAAAGTTGGAAAATGGAAATGGTGCTTAGCGCCGTCTATGTTTCCTCCTGTTCTTTTTTGGAGGAGGAGGAGGCTGTGATGGTGATACCTCTTTTGGTGGTGTTGAAGGAGGGGTGCTGGAGGGCTGACTAGGTTGGTATGGTCTAGCCTTTGCAGCTGCCGGTGATGGAGAGCTCTCTGGAGTAGTGCGCAGATAGTGGTTACTGACACTCTGAAATGCTCCTCTAATCGTGCTTTCCAAGAGCCCGCGGTTATCCAAGGTATTCAGTGTTTGTTGGAGAATTGCTAGATGTTCGTCATCCCTGACATTTTCCCCAAGGATGCTTTCCACGGACTCCGCGGTGTGAGCTTCGTGGATGGTGTCCTGGTCGAAAATGGCTGGAAGAGCAAGAGCGGGTGTAGCTACATGTGCGCTGTCCGGCACCATAAACAAACCTCCCTCCTCCATCTCCTCTTCCGAGGAAGAGTGTGATGGACTGGAGATTGGAGTGTTGTCTGGCGAACCAGCGCCCTCCGGACCCTCCACACGAGTGTGTGGGGGGGGGAGGGAAGCGGCGTGGACGTGGAACGGCCAGGGGTAGCAGGCATTGAGCTTCCAGCGCCATGGCTAGCCTCCCTCTCTTCCTTTTCCGTCCTTTTCTTCTCCATGAACACCATCAGTCGGCGGGCATCGCGTCGTCTGACGGAAGGTCCCTTATTTCTTCTCATTTTCTTCTTTCCTTTGGCTGCCTCCGTATTCTTGGCATCATCCTGCGAGTCCGTATCACTTGGAGGGTGACCAGTGCGGGGGGAAATCCCCTCGCGAAAGGTGCTACACCTCTCCAAGGACGTCGGTTCAGGTTCCTGTCAGGTGAATTTTACCCTTAGCACCTGGATGCTCCAGGTTGTAGCTAGGGTAGCCTTCACTCTGACCAGTGTCTCTTGTATAACAATTGGGAGCTCCATTGTGTAGTTGTTGGCACCTCGGAATCCAAGATGTGTGTGTCGATGATGTGAAGAAATAAATCAAAGGGAGCACATTTATAAACGTTCACTTACTCCACAACATACTAACATCTTCATCGAAGACGATTTTATGAACAAAAAATGAAAAAAAACGAAATTAATTTGACGATGCATTTTTATCGTACGCTGAACAATCAGAATTACTCCGAAATTCTCCACTAAAAAGGGCGACTGTCATATTGCACTTTTTAGTGAGTAATTCCAAAGTAAGTTATCGACAGGGCCAGGTTAAAAAAAAACGAAATTAATTTGACGATGCATTTTTATTGTATGCTGAACTATCAGAATTACTCCGAAATTATCCACTAAAAAGGGCGACTTTCATATTGCATGTCTTAGTGAATAATTCCGAAGTAATTTATCGATAGGGTCAGGTTAAAAAAAACGAAATGAATTTGACGATGCATTTTTATTGTACGCTAACCTATAAGAATTACTACGAAATTATCCACTAAAAAGTACGACTTTCATATTGCACTTTTTAGTGAATAATTCCGAAGTGATTTATCGATAGGGCCAGGTTAAAGAAAACGAAATAAATTTGACGATGCATTTTTATTGTACGCTGAACAATCAGAAATAAATAAATAAATAAATAAATAAATAAATAAATAAATAAATAAATAAATAAATAAATAACTTCACTGGGCTGATGTTCCTTTGTCAAAATATTTCCAGGCCGAAAATTCTAGAAGCCGAATGTTCCCCATCCCGCACGAGCTTAGAGTTGTCAACGAAAGCGAACGAATTGTTCAACAGTCGATCGAAAATCAGATTCGGTTTAACAGAAGGATCATATCAATACATAACTGCATATCAGTGATATTCGCAGGTGCACTCTTTTATTTTCAACTATTTTTTGCGTTTTGTACATATTTTTGTCAAAGCACTCGTTCACAATCGACATGGGTTTGTCACTGTATGTCTTGTTTTCACAGTGTGGGTTGTGCTATTCACTTTTCAGATTGAGAAAATGTGACGTAATTTTAACAAGTTATCAATTTTTTACATTTTTGTAAATACAAAAATGACCATATACCTGTGCTTGCAAATTGAAATGATGTAGAAAAAACCATTTTAATCAGAGTCATATTCTATCAAGACGTGTTAAAAATTACTTCCAGTTACATTTCTGTTCGGATTAATTATGTAGACACTGCCGTCCGGCATTATCATCGTTCAATAATCTTTTCCACAGAAGTTCACAGGCTTTTGCCTACATAACTACATGCCCACAGAAGTCCACAGAAATTGGTATTAAACTGATTTCTGTGGAAAATCAGTGGGCGCCCACTGTGGACATGTGGAAAACTGATTGCCCGCGGCGACTGTACTGTAAGTTTTGTGACGAATATTTATATCTTATACCCATAGGGGAGTGTGTCATATTTACCAACAACAAAACGTTTTGTGTAAACAGATCTGAATGTTTTGATTTGTACTTCACTTGTGACTTGTCTATCTTTGTTACGTTTAATTCTATGTGTATATTCAATGTTTAATTTGTAATTCTCTTTGTCTCGTGCACACTCAATCATGCTTTCAAAATTAACTTTTTGTGATGTCATGTAATCTAATGTGATACCCTTAACTTTACATGTGGTGTGTATTTCTTCATCTTTAATATATTTGTATCCATAATTTTTCGGACCTAAACCCACATATTCTGTGATTTGTGCCCCTGGGTATTCATCTGTCCACTTCCCAAATCTACTATTTACAATTTCTGGATTCCAAAGTGATGGTTTATGTATGTAGATACAACTTTCTGTGCCAAAATATAAAACTCGTGTTCCTAATTTTTCTAAAACTTTGTATAATTCCATACGTGCATAGGCTGTGACAAATGAGGCTACGACAACAATGGCTGAATTGTGTGGATTGTAAACATCTGTAGCGTCAAATTAGTTTACAAAAGCAAACTGATCATGGTCAAAAAATTCCACATTCTTCACAATTTTGTCTTTGTTCCATATTATTTCAAAATATTCTGATTTTCTTTTTTTCTAATCAGATATTTTCAATCTGTGCATAATCGTTTTTAAATTTTGTTTTGTCTGTTTCTGTTTTCACCCAATCTGGAAACCCACTAGCTTCTTGTTTCATTTTTAAATATTTGTTCACATAATGTTTGTTAATCTCTGAAGGCCATTCACCCCAATGCCAAATCTGATAAGTGTCAAGAAGAGTGTACCCCAAATCCAATGCTTTGCAAAGTTCAACAGATGTCCCTGTGCCTACAAGTGAACGTTGTTCTGGTGTGTGTTTACACTGATCTAATTCGTATTCTGCACACATTTTACAAAGTGTGAATGCCATTTTCGTATTACAATGAATAGGTAAAACTGGCAAAAAAGATTTTGAGGTGGTAAAACTTTACATTTAAGGAGACCTCTGTATTGGCTTATTTTGCCAGTGTCTATGTTTTCCTCTGTGAGTATATATCTGGATGTCCCACTGGATATTCCCTGTGTTTGTTCACATATGGGTAAAGTGAACAGATATCTAAATATTTAATTTCTGTGTCTGTGTTTTCATCAGTTTAGTAGTGTAATTTAATGACATTTGTTCTCCCACCAAATAATGCTTCTCATGGTTTAATTGGGTCCATGTGTGGGAAAAATGTATCTAAAGAGGCTTGAACTTCAGGATCTGATTTGCATAGATGATCCAATTCGTGCTCCCAGACTATATGTATATTATAACCCAATGATTTGAAATGTTTTATGCATGATTGGGTTTTGTTGTACAGAGATTGATAGAATTGTGAATTGATTGGATTTTTCTCAAATCTGTCAGGATAGCAAGTTTCACATCCATTTCACATATTTCCACAAAATTCATAGATTGCATCTGTCTGTTTGTGAAAACCATCTACATAATAATTTCCAATTTTTATTTCTCCACCGTTTAGTGCATGCCGTATGTGTAGGCCTTCTTCTTGTGTTAGTAGCTGTAAGTATCTAATGGCTTTCATGGAAAATCTAATGGCAGTAGGATACCCTATGTCTGAAATGAGACCAACTTTGTTCTCTGGCATTGAATTTTTCTGCAAAGCTTTATTACAAGCATAAGCAAAAGTTACAGCCTCCCTGAAAGGATCTATCCCATCACATTCGATAAATTGCTTTCTGAATTCCCCACACCTTCTACATAATATATCCACGTCAGACTTGCAGTACATGTCCATTCCTTTGGCAAAATTGAAAGTAGCATTACTAGTAAATTTTTGATTGTACCATTTAATAAAATCTTCCCTGACTGGGGGAGACATAGACTCAGGCATGTACAATGTTGCATCTAAATAAGGTCCAATGCAGTTTTGATATGATTTTGTGTTTGCCAGATGAGGAAAATAACCCTTTGCTAGTTCACTTAAACCAAATGTTTTAGGGAATTGTGCCAATCTCATAGAAAGGAAACTCAATGAATCGATGAGTCTAACACCACAAGCTTTCAGAGAAATAATTTTTGTTTCCATTCATGGTGAAATTGGGTTTTGATGTAGCAGTTTCAATGAGATGTCTTAAGATAAATTGTGCATCAAACCCTCTTGAATTATGAGCAATAGCTGTTGTATCTAAATGTTCCTTATTGAAAAGCCAATTGCAAAAATCACTCAAAGTAGATTCTTCTTTAAAAATATATTCCCTTTTTCCAACTTTGTCACAGAAAATACATTCTTGATCTGTAGGTGTGCAAATACATTCCCCACATGCACGGTGTGCAACACAGTAAATCTTGAGTTGTTTCAAAATCATAAAACACAAAGGGTACTTTCGGCATTTTGTCTTTCTTGGGTGGTTTGTATTTTGGAGTGAAACAATAATGTTTGCTTTTGACTAATTGATGGCAATATTTACATTTCTTGAACCCGCCGCAGATGTGTTCTCCTTTTGTTAGATATATTAATGAATTGTACTTTTTACATTTCTTAACTAATTGACAAATGTTTTTTTCTTGGTTCTGTAATAGAGTTGTATGATTTTTATAACAAGATGAACTTACAAAATCCCTATTACAAGTGTAACAATGTACAGAATGTTCAGGTGTACACGGTAGTGGAGAATAGCAAACACAGCCTTTGGGGCATCTATGGCGTTCTATGTTATTATACCCTACATTGCAATATTCACAATAGTAACTACATCCTAAAAACCTGTGATTTTTGTGATGGTATCGAAATGACGGTCATGGTGATAGATATGAATAACTTTACTCTCTTTTGCAGTTTGTGGTGGTTCAAATATGAACATTTCTTTGGCAAATTGTGGGTGGATTTTAATTATGTACTCTGGGGAGAGTACCCCTTGAATTTTACAATATTCTTCATATCCACAAGGTTTATCATAATCAAGACCTGCTTTGTCCATTAATGCCTTTGCCTCAATTTCTTGTGATGGTCTGTTGGATCTGTTTATTTTGTCCCATTTTTTCTCCCAAAGTTCTGAATTATCTTTATCAAAGTGGCATTTTCCCACTACAATGGCACGTGCAAAGCACACAGAATCATTGACATTTTTTATTTTCAACAATACTCTATTTACTTTTAACTATTTTGCCAACAGATGCAAATGAAATGGGTACATTTCCCCCCGGCCCTTGTGGTAGAGAAGTGTGTGTTATTTCTAAAGATAATTTACCATCATGGATAGTAAAATGCTCATTTGATTGAATAACTTTTTCAATTTCATCTAACACTGTTTTACCATTTACCCCCATAGCCTTTGTAAAAGGAATAAAAATACCTACCTCAAGCCCTGGATGGTGGATGGATATCCTCATGGGGTCGTTGTCTTATATACCACATTCCCTTTTCACATCTTCCACCATTGATTGAAACATTTTACTCAGAAACTCAAATGGATTGTTGACATCGAATTGATTCAAAGTCACTTCACACATATGGGATTCTGAGTGAAATTTTCTGGATTGCCACAGTAACTTAGGGTGAATAGATCACAATCTCCTTATGGAGTTTGTATTCTTAGCATATTCAGTCAACCTCTGTTTCTTGCTGCTTACAATATCTGTATCGCTATGATCTGAATCAGTGTAGGCTACTAATGACTGCTTCATCTTTTTTTATTCAACAGAGGAGATCAAAATCATCGTGTCTTTCAGTCTTGTTAACTCCAAAGCATGTGTGTCCCAAACTTTGAGCCCCCGCCTATTTATACTTTCGCTGAAAATCATTTTCTTATTCAGAAACAACATTCAGAAAATGTTTTCAAACCAAATTGTTTAACTTTTTTCATTTCAATTTTTCACCCACCTGAATCTAACCAATGGGGAAAACAATGTGTGAAGGACTTCTTCGGTGATATTCCTTCCCTCTAACATGTCCGTCAGCGGTGACGTGGTGCCCAACAGAGGAAAGTCTTATCCATAACTGTCACTCCACTCGAAAAAATTGACAGACGCCACAGATTTTTTATTTACTCAGAGCGTCTTTTAGGAGACAGGACGCATCACTAAATTTCCCCCTCAAATTTTTTTCACTTTCCTTGGGGGAGGTCGGTGGATTATACAACCACCCTCCGAGAACCACCAAAACACGACGTACAAATAATTGGGAAAAAATCCATTTATTTGGCCTTGATTTTAGATTAAACACAAAGAACATAACTAAAATATGAGACTACCCACTTTTTAAAAATGAATGAATGAATATGGTGATGTGCATTGTATAACGAAAGTTTGAGACCATGGTGTGTCTGAAAAGGGGTATTTTGTAATTTACCACATCTGGAAACGGCATAACAGGAACTGTGAACTATCAAGCTTTTGAGAAATAACTCAACGACGTCTCTACCCTCGGACTGTCTTGCTTATTGTCACAGATTATTTTCTTGGGATAACAGCGTGATCATTGTTTTCCCCCCTTACACCTATAATCTTGTGGTGGAAGTTCTATTTCGATAGATGTTTCCAGTTTCATGGATAGCGATAAGAAAATTGTGGTTATGAGCCCGCCAAAGTGTATTTACAGTCATTTAGGGGAGAGCAAAGGGCGCCAGAAAATGATACAATGAGTACTTCACACGGTTTTTCCCCCACTGGTCAGATGATGGGTGATGAATACTCATTGGATACGCAATGAGTATTTTTCACTGCCTTTCCACACTTAGATGATACAGAAAATCACTCTTTCCCTCCAAAAATAATTTGGAGGGAAAGACTGACATAGTGTCATAAAAAATCATTTGTGGAAATAGTAAATGATTCTGACTAGCATCAGTGTTAAGTACACATAATAGCGAAATTAAACTTTGACAAATTTTTAACTGGCTTGAACGCTCTCTCTGTAGTATCCGGATAAATGTTTTATTGGTCACAATGAAAGACAAGTTGTTAGTACTTGTTTCAATGTGGTTAAGGTTTGTTGGCTTTTCAGAACAATATCTCAAAATTGCGCCTTCTTTTGCTGAATTCGTAGCAGATGTTTCAAAACATCTGTTACGAATTCAACACAGGCATAAAAGTTAAGAGAAATTAAATTTTTTTTCAGTTTGGGTAGAGGAAAGCTATTCTATTTTTCTTTGCGCTACAATGAAAACATTTTACACTACAAAACATATTTCATTCACTGTATGTTTTGTAGTGTAAAATGAATTTTTTTCTCGCAGGTCAATGTCAGTGTAATATGTAATGCTATTTTGTCGAGATCAGCTTAAAACAGTTTACAAATACGCCAATGTAAGACAATGCGAAGGGTACATCCAGTGAATTATTGAAAACACATGTAATATGTTTTTCCTGTTGCTAAAACAATCAGTCTGCAATTATGCTTCCCTGAACGAGTATGGGATTTTTTCTCCACTGTTGCATTTAGTGAATTATTAAAACATGTGTTTGAAAAAATGTATCTGAATGGAACACAAGAGAAATATTTTTCTCAGAGTGGGGAAGTGTTGTCTTACAAATTGACTGTCAGACACGCTTTCATATCGGATTATAAGACATTCGCGCATTTAAAATTTAGAAGTTGATATTGGAGCGATCACTTCCTTCCCTAAAAAATGTAAAATAAAAAACACTGATTCAGTCTAAATCTGACAGTGTTATTTTATGTCGTGTCTTCCAGAAATAAATAGAAAAAAACTTTACCAGTCGGACGATGTACAATAGGTAGCAGGTTTTGAATGGTGAACATTTCGTCAGTATATAAAGTGTATGGAAGACAACCCCCCCCCCCCCCCCCCTAAGCCTGTCAGTATAGTATTTAACACACATTTTTTTGTCAGTATAAAGTAATTGGGAGGCCTCTACTCCGTGACTAACACTATAGGGACCAGCATTTAACACTGTATTCTCCCTTCCCCAAGGGTGCCACTCTTGGTACAAGCATTTAACACTGAATTCCGCATACCCCAATGGTGGCACTTGAGGGACAAAATTAACATAGGATTCTCCATAGGGTTTTGTCCCTCAAGTGCCATTTTTATCCCTCAAGTGCCATTTTTGAAGCCAGGAAGATTTTAAAATATTTTCCCTGGCTTCAAAAATGCACTTGAGGGACAAAAATGGTACTTGAGGGACAAAACCCTATGGAGAATCCTATGTTAATTTTGTCCCTCAAGTACCACCATTGGGGTATGGGGAATTCAGTGTTAAATACTTTTCCAGATAGTGCCCCCCCCCCCCCCCTCACTACTCGTTTCATAGGGCTCAAAAGTCACTTTTTTCAGTTAAGAGTGTTACTCCCCCCCGTCCTCATGATCAACTATGGATTGTCACAGACGATGCCTTGCAAACACCCGGTCTAGGAGCCACCCTCTACTTCAACCGCGAAGATAAACCTAGAGTTGCGGGATTTTCTTAGTGCAAAACTACGTAAACGACAGATAGACTGGATTCCATGCGAGATTGAAGCCCTCGATATAGCCTCAACTATAAAACACTTCAGTCCATACATAATTCAATCAATACACAAGACATGTGTTTTGACAGACAGCAAACCCTGTGTCCAGGCATTCCAAAAGCTCTGTCGTGGTGCGTTTTCATCAAGTGCCCGCCTGTCGACCTTATTATCGGCAGCCAGTCGATTTCAGGTTTCTGTTAGACACTTAGCAGGATCCGCAAATGTGCCGTCGGATTTCGCATGTCGTAATGCTCCGCCTTGTGACATTCCGAACTGCCAAATTTGAAACTTCGGTAGTACGGAACGTGACATTTCAGGACGTTTTTGTCGGGTTCGTCTAAACTACCATTCACCAGTCGGTAAGCTTGTCAGATTGTCCTGATTTGCGCCGGACACACGCTCACCTCGCTCAAGGAACTAGACCTTCTAAAAAAGCCACCAATATAAAAGATGTCAAGCGGTACTTGAAAAGCGTAACCATTGCGTCTGACGTTCTACTGTTTGTCAAACAAGACAATATTTTTGTCTCTCCTCACGAGTGGAGTGCATAGTTGTCCATCGGCAGGTTTTTGAAGGACTTTTGACAGCCCTACACATCAAGCTAGAACACCCGTCTTATAATCAGCCCAAGAATATCACACGCTGACATTTTGTTGCACTAGACATAGACAGAGTTTTAGATATAGTAACTAAGTCGTGTCACCACTGTGCCGCCTTAGAAACGTTTTCTCGCACCCTTGCCGAAAAGTCCACCTCAGAACCCCCTGAGCATATGGAACAAACATTCGCAGCTGATGTTTTAAGGCGCGACAGGCAATTCATTTTTGTTGTAAGAGAGTGTATGTCATCCAACACTAGAGCCAGTTTCATAGAAAATGAGAGAAGCGAATCATTGCGTGATGCTCTCATACAGTTATGTCTAGAACACCTTCCTCGTGATGGCTCTTTGGCAATTATGCGCACAGACAGCTCCTGGTTTTGTCAGTCTCGCCAAGGATGAATTTTTACTTGCTAACAACCCAGTAGCCGAAAGAGCCATTCAAGGATTGGAACTTGAATTGCTCCAGTTGGCTTCATCGGGTGAACGGATTTCTTCCTCACAGCTGGCCATTGCAATTGCTCAGCTGAACTCACGTGTCAGAACGTGTGGGTTTTCCGCCCGTGAACCAATTATACAACGAGATCAAGTTCCCCTTCAAACCAATGACCGTGATGTAATTGCACAAAAACATGAATGTCGAATTCAGAGCCACAAGCACAGTGAAATCTCAAAAGTTCCTAAAGGAAAGCCGGTCCCCTCCTCTTCAATTGAACTTGGTGATCTGGTATATCTTATTGGGGATGATAGCAAAACTAAAGCTGGCGATATCTACCTTGTGGTCGCTGAAGGTGGTAGATGAAGACTAGTGCAGTATTCGTAAGTTCACAAAGTCACAATTTCGACAAAGAAATCTGAATGTTACAGGGTCTCCCCAAGAACGGAAATACGCTGCTAGACAACACCCAATTACACCGAATTCCAACCTCCTTCAGACAGCAACAGTGAGGACGAAACTATACTTCCGAATACTCCTCCAAACATACCCGATGAGTAATCGACCCCATTCAGTCAAGAAACCCCCAAAGATAGCTCCAAGGAGTCCACTTTTACCCAAACTAACACTTCTCAAGAGTCAATGTCAGAATCTCAGTCGCCCGAAACTATGTCCGCCCGGAAGATCAAGCCGACAAAACAACTTCCTTCATATTTAAAATACTATTTTTTATAAAAGGAAGGGGGAAAAGAAGAATGGTAGCGCCAGTTAAGGTCCATGTTTATACAGTTTTTCACCTCTCACACTCCTGCCTCCTATATTGATCTTTTTGTATGTATCCAGTCGCGCATGACAATGTACTCAATGTACTCAGGTATTCAGTCTGTTCACATGCGACTGCTTTAGTGCAAAAATCTTATTGTGATTATTGAGGGCATAAGTTTCTACTGTGTGATTTCGCATTTGTTTATTATTTCTGTCAGCCTACAGTTTGTTTATTCCTGGCGCAGATCTATCTTCGACCACAAATACTGTTGTACGATGATGACACTGTATTTCTTTCAAATTACAGCCGAAATTGTAAACGTACGAATATTAATAAATAATAAATGTAAAATAATTAAGTTTGGGTTGCAGGTTTGCCAAAACAATAAGTTCCCTTTCGACCATTCCCCTGTAGAATTAGTTAAAAGTTATAATACTTATGGATAACCTTCTAACGATCCGGAAGATTCACAACTGAAACAAAAATAATATAAGTAACGGTGCCAAAAGCAACTTTTTCTTTAATAATCAAACCGAGAAGAAATCAGTTCTTATTAGACAAATTGGTAGAAATATATGAGATATCCATTGTCCCAGTTTTGCTTTAAGGTTGCAAAATGTGGTAAAGTAAAAAAAAATCTTTGTTGTATAAAAACTAGAGCTATAGTTCTTGAAATTTATATAAAATTGAAGAGTCAACGCCCAAATGATTTTATATGGTGAATTAGGTTTTATACCGAGTGTCATCGAAATAAAATTGATGTGTTTAAATTTTGGGGTCAAACTTGTGATGGGAGAGGGCAAACAAATTTCATCCTCCTTATATAAAGTATTATACTGGAATAACTCCCACGGATTATACATCAATCAATGGCTAATATACATTTCATCTAAGAGAGTGTAGGAATGTCAAATTTCTGGATTAACCTTTTTATACCAACTATTTAATAACCCACCAACACAAAGGCTCAGTGATATTTATATTCATGAATGGAGGGAAACATTAAGGACATTAAGAACTTCAAATAAATATCAGTTTTATAATAGTAAAAAAACACAATTGTGTTTCGAAAATTATTTAAAGACTCTCCAGGTATATTTGGCAACAACACTTCTAAAATGTAGAGGTAAAAACCAACGTCTTCCAATAGAAACTAGTAGCTGGACCTCCCAAGATCTGTCACAAAGAAAATGTTATTTGTGTAACTCAGATATAGGCGACGAATTCCATTATATTCTTGTTTGTAATCAACTCAAAAAGTTACGTCACAAATATTTAAAACCCTTTTTCGAAAAACACCTGAATATGCTCAAACATTACGAAATTTTTTACACGTCACAGCACTAAAGCCATTATGAATCTGGCCAAATATATAAAGGAAATTCAAAAATCATTAACCCTTCACACGGCAAGTTGTCTACCGGAATTTCCTCAATCACATTGTGGACTATGCACTACATGCATGAGTATATAACATGTATGCATATGCTTGCATACATGCGATTCGATATATATATATATGTGTGTGTGTATGTTCGTGTGTATGCATGTATGTGGGTATATGTTATATTCAGAAACTATCAACATCTTCAAAAGAACTCTTAAAACTTTCCTATTTACTGAAGCATTCTCCTGAACCTCCCTAGAGGAAACTGAAACATGTGACTCTTTATTTTCAGAAAAGGGTATTTTATTTCTGTGAAGCGTTTTAGGGCACTCTTCGTGGTTTTCTTTTACAAAATCATTTATTATTATTATTATTATTATTAAGTCATGTAGAAATGTAGAATAACCCAGAAGAAACATAGATATTATCATACTGTACAGGCATCAAGATTTTAAATAGCTGCCCAGTTTGCACCATGATTATTAAAATGCCTAAACAAGCAACATATATTTTGGAGCGTCTAGCATGCCGGTGTTCTTCCTTGCAGAAAGCAGTGATCCCTTCTCTGCCTCTTTCACGGTAAAGGTTTATTCAGCCCTTTATCACTTTCAAAAACGCAAGGAGAGAAGCAACACGGGTGGATGCTACATGTGATTCGTTTCCAGAAGACATACTGCACACTGATCCTAACAGTATAAACATCTATGCATCAAATCATGGGTACACCTTTCGTATGCAATATTGTATTCTCTTACAATACACTGGGCATTGGTCTTAGGTGAGAATATTGGAGATAAAGAGAGAACGAGACAGACAGACAGACAGAGTTCATGATATTATCTTGTAAGGATCCAGAACATTTTAGGAGCGTAACAGTAGGACTCAGCATGCGGGAGTTTTTATACCTCCATTGTCTATTGTGTTAATAATTATCCTACTATTAATTTTATCAGTTTTTCCTGACCACAAAAAGTTGTTGAACAGAGATTGAATTTTTTTGAGAATATTGTCAGGCGAATTTGGTAGAACCGTTAAGACGTCCATTAGAATGGGAAGGGCGAGGTCTTTTAACACGGTGTGTTTTCCGAAGATTGTCAGATGTCTGAAAGGTCAGTAATTAAGTAGTCTTTTAAGTTTGTTAACTGTTTGGAGTAGTTGAACAGTAGTTTTCGTTAAATATGTCGTACTCCATTCCATACATTGTGAACGACTCTTCGTTGTTCCAGGTTGTTTCTGTCGTGGTTCAATTTCCTCCCTCGAACCCTTTTTACGCCCAATCCATATAGCTTGCGGTTTTTGTTTTTGTTTTCAAAATTTCCTTTAATGACTAATACTTTTAAGAACATGTTTATTGACCCCAGTACTTCATTTAGAGAGAGTTTATCGTCTTGATATTGGTTTATTAAATACCCAGAGCCATGCATTTCTATTCCCTTTACATTGGGATTATATTTTATGTAAGTACTAAGAGGTAGGGTGAGAGGGGGTTTCTCTGTCCAACTCCTCATTGTAGGTCAAACTGTTCAGAACAGTGATCGTTATTGAGCACAGAACTAAAGATGTCTGTGTAAAAAGCTTAATGCCACTGAATAATGTATGTTCCAAAGCCGATGGGAGTTAGGGTTTTTTCTATGAAGGGCTACTCCAAATAATCAAACGCTTTTTCGAAACCAAGAGGGATAAGTATTCCAGTCGGATCCTTGTTTTCGCACTTTTCAATAAAATCCAGGACCAGCCAAGTAGATTCCCTAATAAATCTACCTTTAATGAAGCCTTGTTGCGTTTCGGAAATTAATTTCGCTAAACCTCTCTTAATGCGATTTGCAATGGCAATTGAACCTATTTTAATATTCACATTTAATACAGAAAAACGTCTCCAGTTTTTTCGTACATTTTTTATTTATTTGGCATGGGTATAAAACATATTATTTCGGCCCTTTGGGTGATAGAGAATTATCCAGACGTATAACCATGATTTGAGGAATTTATTAAATAGCAGCCGACGTCTTTCCAGAAAAAAACTTATTAAACTCCGGTGCGAAAGCATCGGATCCCGGACCTTTGTGATTTTTCATAATATTCAGGGCAAGCTTAGCTTCACGACCGAGAAAAGGTCCTTCTAGATCTTGGGATTCCGCTTAGTTTAAAGTGTTAAAAAATTAGTTTTTTCAAACAGTTGCTTTTATTTTTTACATTTCTATGCGGTGGGGATAGTTGGGACATGTAAAGATTTTCTTAGTCTTTTTTCTCATCTATTATTGAATGTTTCTAAAACATTGTTGAAGTTTATAAAATATATTTAAATTTCTTTAGTAGCGTTCTATCTAGCTCAATTGAAGCGTTGCATTAAGAATCTCGGCATCGCGAGATCTTTGAATAATTGATTGGTGTCATAGGCGCAGGGTCAGTGAGAAAACGATACCGGAATTGAGATCAAGAGCACGTTGGATGGTTTTGAAAAGTGTATGGTCGCAAGATAAAAATGAGTTGAGAGAAGGGAACAGCAACAATTCAAATGGATCGAAAGAAGAAACAAAAAAATAAACACTGGATCGATGATAGCGGAAAAAAGAGAAAAACGTACCAAACAATGGATATCATACAATTAGCGATGACGGAACTCGAGAAATGGCGACGATGGCATCTTGAAATAAATTCTAAAGTCATACGCAAACAATTACTACCCTCTCCCGTAGAACGAGAGCAGGCCATTAAAGGATTTTCGAAACGTTCGACCCCGAGGGTAGAAAATAAGCTTCATCCCCAAAATTTCTTGAACCAGATAAAATCTAGCGTGTTGGATTTATTTCGTCGAAAACTATCAAGTTGAATATGGTCTTGACGTGTAGGGTGGAGAAGATCGACCTGTACAGGGGGATGTTGGAAAACAATGGCTTACTTTAAAGCTCACACAAAAATCATGACCAAAGGTAGCAACTGGAGATTCAGAGAAGTATTGAATCTAAAGATTCACAACGACAAGTACGATCTGGTGCGAATGTCTTAATATATGAAGTTCCCTTATTTCAGTGGAAAAAACAATGACATATTCCTGAACAATTTGTTTTTTTTCTCCGTTGACTGGCTTCACGTGTGGCATGAGCAACGATATGCTGCTCCGATTCACATTTCTGACATCCTCTCCAGCCGCTCTGATGATGGCGCCGTCGACTCCCTTATGCGCTAATGTAAGGTTGTGTTTGAATCCGTATAGGATGTTATCAAAACCTTCGGTAAATTCAAAAATGTGTTCAAAGGTATGCTGAATGAAAACGTTCACCTGGGATCCGAGGATTGGGCGATGTATTGGTCAGGGTAACGATGTCGTCGTCAATGTAATCACTACCATCCGCTTTCGTCAACCATCCTTATGTCACAAGATAACTCTTGCTGGGGACATCTTGAGTCTCGATATTGCTTCATATATCTACCGCATTATTGAGATTGGTTCCCATCAGCACTTCGAACTATCGGGAGCGCCCCCAAAATATTCTTTCAAAAAACGGTCTTTTGCAATTGTTAATCGTAAAACTTTCCGCTGATCTCTTATCCGGTCATTCCTTCTATCTCGAAAGTGACAGGATCGGTGTAGAAAACTCGAACTATGACGAAAATGTCTGCAGTTCATCTAGGCATGTAACGTTTTCAAAATGTTTTTATGAGTATAAATTCTGACTGACTCGATCGCCTACGGCAAGCCTCGGCGATTTTCGTATCGTATTCAATCGTGTGAGATACATTTTTCTATTGACATTCTCTTCGTTTTGCGGATCACTAGCTTCCACAAGCAGCTGTATCTCCGAGAACGTCTGAGTATTTGTATGGTTGTAAGATTGAACTGGATGTAAATTATTGGAACATTCTTCCTTCATTGTTCTATTTCATCAATCGACTGCGCTCGCTTTCTCTTCGTTTTCTGCGGAATAGATGTCGATCAATCGACGAGCGTGCACGTTTTTAAATTCTCGGCCTCTATCCAATCATAATTTCTCAGGTTTTCGCGAAGAAGAATCGAAGATGCTCTCCAGGACGTCTGCTGCGTTCGTCCTCTATTTATTTTTCGGCGGTCTCATCCATTCATATTTCGAAAAGACATCTATAACCGTCAGTGTGTAGTTGACGCGTCAGTCGTGTCTTGAAAACGAGCGAATGCTACCAGATCGGTTGCCGACGTGTGATTCAGTCCCTTGACGTACACTCCTCTCTTGCGAAATTTATGCACCACGGGTTTGTGTAATCCGCCCACTAGTGATATTGTTTTTGGTTTGTTATTTTCTTTTTATTTCCCATTCAATATTTATGAAAGACTAACTATAGAACTTTCGAATTTCTCTTTCAACCAGGAATTCACTGTATTTTTTAAATTTTTCGACTTATTGTCGCACACGTCTTTTTACATATTTGCATTGGAATATTTTACACAACTGAGATCGTGACTGTAAGCAGCGTGTGATCTACTATATCGTTGGGTTTGCTGAACGAGTTCGGTGTCAGGTCCGGATTAAATCTCATCAAATTCGTACCGGGTCCCGTAAATTGATGAGCAGACAGATGCATTTTGAAAAGAAGATTGTTGTCCGGTCTGTTGTCCACGCCTCCACTCTTTTTACCAACTCGAGTTTTTGTCGAACTGCACGCATAAGATAAGCCGCAAAGCATCCTTCTAATTCTATGCATATCATATGTGTCAGAGTGTATGCAATACATTTGGATATCAAAATTCGCCATTTTTTACCGTTTTCTATTTTGGTGTTTTGGTTCGCCATGGCTATTTATTTATTCATTTCATCATTGTATGATTCTCGCCCTTACTACGAGGCCAGCCTGGGGCGAGGGTATGCTGCGAATACCCGGCAAACAGTACTAGGAGTACATGGAAAGCATACTCAGCCAGGGTAATGTATGAGCATACCGCTGATCGATTGACCTGTCGAGTATGGGCAGTGCCAGGTCTTCAGAGGCTGGTCATTCAGCCAATTATTTTGTGATACTAGTGCACTGAAAGCTGCCACTGACAACGAACTCAGACCTTGCAATAAAAATGAAAATGTTAAAAGTCAGTATACAATGTCAATGACAAAATTGTATTTAGAATGATCTCTTATTGCCCCTCTACATGACACCATTATTTTTTGGGGGGTGGGGGGGGGTCACGATTGGCCAGACCGAGTCCACACCACATCCGACCATCCGTCTAAGCCCGAAGTTAGAGCCAAAATGAAGACTGCCCTAACCGGAGAACTGTTTGACCTCCACCTCCAGTATCCCTTCCACTGGGACCTTCGGAATACTTCTCGGGGGGGAATCTAGCACCCTTCTCCTTTCTCAGCCAGGGCTTGCGACAGGCTATGGCAAAGGCTTCACTCCTTTTAGTTTCGTTCCTCACTGGGAACTACTCAGCCCAGGAACCAATTATTTGTAATAGACCATTGTGACCGTTTATCTTCATTCATATCGCTATAAAATAGTGGAGATCTACTAAGTCGTAACTCTGTTCTGGAATGCGAATCTCGATCCAATTCCTTCTGTTGTCGGGAAAATATCTGAACAGATTATTCGTTTCCGTGTTGTTGATAAAAGAATAGTATGTTTCGAAATTCACTAGTGTCATCTCATATCTGTTCTCCTTTTATAATCCGAGTGGTGCGTTGAACCTGCTAGTGAAAGGAGTCTCGTTATAGCTCGCTGATTTGAAAAGATCGTTCACTCTTTTAGCTCCATGGCCACTGCTTGTCCATAGTCACTATCATCTGTCCTATAATCAGCATGTATTGTATTCAACTTTAGGACGTTGTTCTGCTAGCTTTGCAGTCTCGCACCATTAAGGCCTTGTACCATTACTATTGGCTACGGCTAGTCTGCCCTGTATCTGAACATTACTAACTTGTAGCACTATTACAAGTTTACTAGCTACTACCCCGAATGTTGTCTCGGCATCTGCCCTTGCCCAAATCTAGCTCAATCAGATCACCCCATTCCTCTAAGCTTGTATCAGTCTATAAAATGCCA
Source organism: Pictodentalium vernedei (assembly GCA_031216915.1). Lineage (NCBI taxonomy): Eukaryota > Metazoa > Mollusca > Scaphopoda > Dentaliida > Dentaliidae > Pictodentalium > Pictodentalium vernedei. The sequence continues at coordinate 165,055,303 of CM062294.1, forward strand.
AGACCAAGTGCAAGATAGGATTCCTGCATATAAGAATCCGTATGTTGATCGTACCAATATGTGTTTATGTGTTAGTACACATTATGTTACAACGTGTACACTTCACAGATAGCACCATGGCACATCTTGAATATGCTGATATGTGCGTGTGTGCTATTTCACAATATGATACATTGTACAATAGCACTCAGACACTTACGGGTATTTGAGGATACTTATGACAGGGTAATGTACCATTCGAGGATACCGTTTACGGGATACTTGGCGTAGGATATCTATTTGATGATAGTTATGTTTGTCATTCAGATTTAAGTGTCGAGAAGTGTTTCAGTCTGTTTATTTTTAATTCAGCTGAGGCACCCTCTCATCGCCCTCTGACCTATACTCTTCAACACAGTGGTCACTCCAGCACAAGTCATCTTCAAACTTCTACGCAACAAATCGAGGAAAACAGAAGGGCATGTTATTGAAAGATCAACTCATGTGTAACTGCCAGATTCGTGATGCCAATAAGTGTTTAATCCACCATTGAACAAACAGAAGTTATACACTTAACTAAGTTTTTCAACCGTTTTGGCTTTTGCATCTTATATTTTGCACGAAGCACCCTAGACAGGGCTATAATTTAAATTACCCAAAAGAATGTATGGAGTTAGGAGCTTGTGAATCAGTTGTTCAATATCAATCTGCTGAAACGGTTTATTTGGTGGCATAAAAATTGAACATGAAGTGACCGTCTTGTCTAAGGTTAGGTGTACTGCTACTGCCTGTAAAATTGATTGCAAGGATACATAACTCTAAATACTGTTGTTTTTGACTGCTGCCGTTGATTTAACAGGAACACAAGAGAGAAATACAGAGTTTAGGTAACTGCATGTGTGTCGTGAGGGACACGCTCACCCTAATACTCTCGTGGCACTATTACGCTGTACAAATAGTGGTAAATATAATATGTCTATCTCTTTCTCTCTCTCACTCTCTCTCTCTATTTATATATCTACCTATCTCACTCTCCCGCCCGCCCCCTCTCTCTCCAGTTGAGCCCTTCTAAAAACACCTTTTGGCTATACATCTAAATAATTATCCAGGATTTCCCATGGATTAACGACCTACCACAAATACAAGGAAGAGGCGATAGTGACGCCATCTCCTCAGAAATGCTTTATTGAAACATTTTAGGTTCTGTCGGATTTGTTTTCCATAAGAGGAATGGAATGAAAACAGAAACAATATGAGAACATGACCTAATAGCACTCTGTGCAAATCGCCTATTGATTTAAGTTTATGATCCACTTTCTATTTCTTTGCACTTATATAATAAATGGCATATGGCAAGGGCTGCAAGTTTTTTTTTAGGTTAACTGTTTAATAATCTCACTTTCAGCAATCATAATTTTGTCTAGACCCTCATTTTGATTGTTGTAGGGTCTAATCTCTCATTTCAGCCATGTTTGTCTGCTAGATATTTTGCTCAGACCAAGTACGAATGTGCTGAAACCTACAAAATCCGAGAAACACTGAAATATAATTCTGGGGACTGTGTACTGAATAAACATGACTTAAATAGTGTGACCGGGTATGTCCACAAATTGCATATAAAGAGAAATGTTTAAACTATGCAAATATTGTCATATTTTAAATCACCAGATAAAAGTACTACCATGTACCATACCTGCCGCATTTGTGTCTAACATGATCATACCTGTGCGATTTTCATCTTACACAGTCAAGTATAGTATTGTTTGAAAATAATTATTGTGTTACTGTACAATAGAGAGTTAAACATCCATGACACTGACCAGGATTGCTTTGAAACTACTACATGTTTTTTTCCTGGAAATATAGGACAAGAACACCCCATAGATCGTCACTTATTGGTACACCAGCCATACTTTAGGAAAACAAATCCTTGTTATTAGCATGCTCAAGATGGTGTGTGTTTGATTACATCAGCTTCATTTGCATATTTACATACATTTTACTCATATTTCTTTCTTGACACAATATATCAAAATTCCAGGTCTCAGCGCAAATTCACGAGAAAAGAGCATAAGTGTCAGTAGAGTTCTGTAAATGTTGGATTTCACAAGGACGAGAATAACATCCTGGAAAAATGTTCTTTAAGAGTGGAATTATCAAATATTTAAATTACAAAATAATTGTTTTGAAGGTCTCTGCAAACCCTGTTTATGATGTTGAATGCAACTACACAAAGAGTGCTTCCTAAACAATGAACAAAAGAAATTCCACACATGTTTGCCAAATTGGTTCTGTCTGTTCATCCCCCCCCCCCCCCCTTAATTATAGCCTATTCCCTCTAGCTTAGGGCAGAAATATGCTTGCATAGTGCCAAACTGATAAAAGTTGCATTTTGTTTTGGAGACACTTTGAACTTTTTTCTTTTTATTTAATCGGTAAGGGGATACATTATCTTATAAATCCCCCCTCTGCTTTGCAATGCTATTTTTTGTTGGAATCATTTGTGTCTTGTCCTTCAACTGGAAACAGTTATATATGCCACTGTGGAAATACACCCGGAAATAGAGGTGCTGATGCGGTTAATAAAACACAAAAACTACACACAATTAATCATTCTTACGTTCTAAGGCATTAGTGTTATATATTTGGTTCCAATTGTTTCAGGTCCACCAACTTACGTTCCAGATACAATTGATTGCAGTGGTGGTGGAATAACGAGGCGATATTTGTTCCATGAAGCGGCAGTCGGTGGATTTAATGACGAACTTGTTCTGACGTGTAATGACTACAATGCCAAGCCTGCAACCATAGACAACGCAGACATACAGGCATGTGTGTGGGCTAAAATGTGAGTGTTTAACATTTCACTTTTAACATTAGGGGTAGCTGTAGGAGTGTGTTGTCTATATCTCGTAATGATAATGATATTGGTTCTGACTAATAATCAATGAATAATCAATATTGATTGAAATGCCTTCTTGTGTGGCAGTTGTAATCTTTGTAAAAAATTACATTACCTAAATTTATTCACACTTTCCTCTAACAGAAAGATTTTAACTCTGGTGGCATATCATTCTGAAGTTGTGATTTCTTTCTAATTTGAGGATTATGTGGTAACCGAGGGTATTTAGCTTTCTCGGTCTATAATGCTGTACTTCTACTAATATTGATAAGGCATGTTAACGATTTTCATAACACGCCCCTTGAAACAAGTTCTGCTATAAGTGCAAGTGATGATAATCACACACCTCGATCCCCTGTGTGATTGTACAATTGTTTTTATGAGCTACATATTTAGTCACTAGTGCTCTTTGTAGTGCATGCCTCAGATACAGGTTCTAGATGTCAGTTGTATGTTTAATAGTAAGAGATAATAACAGCATTTTGACGTGCAATTAATTAGTTTTGTGTATTTTTCGTGTTTTTGAAATGCGCGGGCGGGGGGTGGGGGTGGGAGGGGTGATCGTTCACCTGCCATTGACATACCACCATGTTTCAGCAACAAGTTTCTTATTTTCTCCAACTATCGTGCTCTTGAAATATCTAGTTGTAGAATGACTTAAAATGAAAAGGGTAATACAATTTATACAAGGTTATTAAGAGCAAAAAAAAAAAACAAAACAAATTAGTGAACATTAATAAGGCTTTGCTTTCAGATTATTTTAGTCAAGTTTAGACTTCCTCAGAGTTGACAAAATGTGTTTCACATAAAATAAAGAATTTAAATTCATGTTATCTAAAACAGGTTTAGACTTGTTCAGACCTGTCAAATGTGATTCAAAGATTCAAAACGACCATATCCCACCACCAGGTTTATATGTGTTCAAAGCTGTAGGACGTAGGACGTGTGTTTGTGAGAGTGTTCTTCTTCTTTTAAAGGCGCGTACCCTAGTCTGGAAGTCAGAGGGTTACAAGCTTCATTTGAAATATCCATCCATTGCTTCAGTACTGTCACACATGATATTAGTTTTACCAATAAGAGTCGACGCTTCCCCATTTGTTTTCACAAGTTACTCACAACGAGTTTTATTTTATTTGATGGCCGAGAATGGTGAGAGTTTATGAGAACCAATTTTAAAATTTATGCGCATGTAAATTGTCACTAACCTTCATTGATTTTCTATCTCTCTTGGACTAGAAATGTTAGCTCTCTTATGACATGGAGTTCTTTTCTTGTGTATTTGCAAGAATGTTCTATTATAGATTCAGGTAGTTTTATAACTATCCCAACTAATTACTTTATGAATAATAATCCCGCCAAAATGTTGCCTGCTGCCTGGCTTTAAACTCATGTTTTTGTTTGTTTTGAGATAACCTTTCGGATTGCAAGTTTTTAAATGTTGTCTTTCTATTATATCATACGCATTGTTTGTTTTGGCAACCCATTTTTCTTTTTAAATATAATTTTACTTTTAAATGTTTTGAGGATGCTTTCCTGACTTTCGGCCGTGATAAAAGGATTCCTCTGTTGGATAAGTTGTTTTGAGAAAGATGGCAGAACGATGTATACTCTTGAAAGGAGTTTAAGCAACTGAAATACCCCCCCCCCCCCCCCTCAAGGCACTACCATTTTAAGTGCTTTGTATAAGCATTTGGGTCATACATGGATGAAATATGTCAATCTAGTCTCTAAAATGAGCTCTGAGATGAGGAATAAATGAACAATAACCATGATAAATATTTGTTGCATCGTGATATTACGTGTTTCACCCATGTGCCTATAGTTGCACATTGTTTCTGGTGAATGCTGAGCGTGAATTGTTTATGTATTTCCAGGTGATCCATTGAAGCTTTTTCTGTGTTTTTATCCATTGAATATTTTTTTTTGTGTTTGGTAAACTACGGATACAGTAAGAAAATGTCTATGCAATTAGCTCAGTTTTTGTGGAATGATAATTTTTTCTAAACTTGACATTGCTTGTCCCCTCCTCCCACACATTGACACCGACACACATATATACTCAGTCATCCACAATAAAGCTTCACTAGGTCCAGTACGGTCAATCTAATGGGAAAGCTGTGGTCGAAAGACAGTTTCTTTCTTCTGTCGGGTGCAGCAACCTTAGCATTTCTTGCATCGGTGGTTACCATTAGAACCTCAAATATGTACAAAAACCATAGATACAAAGCATTGGCGTCATAGCCCACAATACCCCGTAACCTTTTGCTGATGCGCCATGTTTGAAGATCCTAAGCCGGCAACAATCTTCTCGTGATAACGATTGAATATATACGGAAGCCCCCCCCCCCCCCCCCCCGCCTCCTCCCCACCACCCTAAAATATTGAACTTTATGAGGTGGTGAAGATCTTTTTTTCTTACTTTCTCGACGGTATTAAACAAATATTTCAGCGTCTGATATGAAATGCTAAGCCCATCCTTAAGAATATTAATCCCCCTCCCAAGTAAAACTGGGATTGATTGTCAATAGCCACTAAGAAGGATTTTACATCTCTTTATTGTTCTACCAGATAAGGAAGTCACTGCGTTCACACCACTGCACCCCACCACCAGAAACATAAAACTTGCTGGCCATAGGCATATTCCTCAATAGTTATGTTTTCTGTTTTCAATGACAACTACAAATGACAGTGGGGCATGTTTTTAGAGGTACTCCATCAGTTCTCGTTTAACCACATTGACATCGTATTTCCAGAATTGAAAGCTAATACGGGCATTTCCTTCTAGTAATGGAATGGTCAAATTCTGCAGCTAAATGTTCCTATGGATGGGGTTTAAACTAGTATGTACCTTCCTGTGTCAAACCTTCTCGAATCATCTCGTCTGATAATTAAATTCTGTATTTTTACATCACTGTCAAAGATTTGCTCATGGACGCACTTTTTTACAAAAGCGTGAAACCCCACATTTCTTGATTCATAATTTTCTGTCGGAAAATATTCTCAAAATATTATGTACAATAGCTACAACTGTGACTACCCAAAGCACGCGACGAGAATAGTGCAAACATTATTGGATAAAGCCACAATTTTTGTTTGCTTTTGAATACTACATGGTGCACGAATTCCACGGACGATATTGCTACTGCTGTTACTGCTGTTGCTACTAGTAGTAGTAGTAGCAATACTTACTAGTAGTAAGTAGGTGTAAAGTGCGGATTTAAGGATAACTGTTCAAAAACTGTACACGTACACGTACATGTACGTGTACCGCCATAGGGGTTCAGTGTTAAATCGTGTACAGAGTGTAAAAATGTTGTTTATTTTATGGTGTCCCGGAAGCCGCAATCGTTTTTTGACTCGATCGGATCGCATCTTAGACCGTTCAAACAGCCGTTGGCGAACGAGTGCAAATTCGCCACATCGCTCGAAAGGATAAATGTACGAAATTTGAAGAAAACATCAACATAAATAAATTTTCTCAACGTTCTCATCGCGGATCAGACCTTCGATCTATCGTTGGCGAACGCCGGCAAAAAACGCTTTGCGGCTTCTAGGGCAGCATCAAAAATGCATTTTACGGCTTCTAGGACACTGACGTTCGCGATCGCGTTCCAGGCGGTCGAGGGTGCGATCCGATCGGTGAAAACGATTTGCGGATTCTAGGACTGGAAAAATCGATCTCAAAAGGTTTTCTCTACGTTCGCCAACGGCGCGAAGTGGGTGTGAAGTGAAGTTACTCGTCGAGGATTTTTTCCAAACTAATTGCGGCTTACAGTACAGCATCAAATTTGCGTTTTGCGGCTTCTAGGACACCAACGTTCACGATCGCGTTCCGGTCGGTCGAGGGTGCGATCCGATCGCTGAAAACGAGTTGCGGATTCTAGGACAGGAAAAAATCTCAAAACGTTTTCTCTACGTTCGCCAACGGCGCGAAGTGGGTGTAAAGTACAGTTACCTACCGACAGGAAAAAACCCTTTAGTTTGAAAAATTAGAACCGATGGAAATCATCCGTCCACGTTTGCCATCGCTGTTAGCGATCGAGATCTGATGAAATCATTGGAGGGAACTTACGAAAACGTCAAATCCTCGCGAGTTTTGTGAGGTGAATCGTAATAGAATCGGTTTTGTCGAGAGGAAATAAAAAAGTGATTGATATATATAGGAGAGAAAAAAAAATATATAAATAAATAGTTATTTGAAAAAAATAAATATCGAATCAAATAGATAATAAAATAATAAAGATTATGAGAGCAATGTTTCTTTTAAAAATGCTGATGAGAGCCTACGCATTCTACGTGAACGAACAACTAGGTCGCCTCTTGTTAGAACGATGCGTCGGGTGTCGGGATCATCTAGACTTCAATCACGAGGATCATTCGTGTCTGACGATGGAAACGGAAGATATGGTCTTAAAGTATTTCGAACCGGCGTTCGAATGCGCTCGAATCGACGACGTGATCAAGTTTTGGGGGAGATTAGTCTTCTGTAAGGGGCGAGACAAGCCCACAGGTTCGGGAGAAATGAAATTGGCACGTAGAAGTCTGACTTTAGAAGACAGGGGATGCGTCTTGAAATTATTGCTGGAGGAAGCATACATCTAAGTTTTCTCGTTGATATAAATAAGGAGAATAGAAAATAAAAAATAAATACACTCATAAATTTTTATCTAATATTAAAAAAAAAACATAAAAAAATGAGAACCAGAAATAAATTGCTTCCGACGTTTAGATGACGACGAGGATTAGAAGCCGAATGGAGTCTTGCCAACGGCACCGTCGCCAGAAGAAAAAGAAAGAGGAGAGAGGTATCGCATCGACCAAATCAGTAGAATCCAATTGTATCTGACTCTAGAGAGAGATTCTTGTCGTTCTCTCAAGAAGAAGTATTCGCGTCTCGTGAAATTCGTCAATGCGGTCGACAGGACACACTTTACATGCGGTCGGCATTGGATTGTTGTCGACTGACCGATCGTGTTGACCATAGAAGGAGTGGCTCTCGCCGCTGGATTGTTTAGCACGCTCGGAAACTTTTTGAGTAGGAAATTATATCTGAATGCTAGGAAACACGAAAAGATTCGCGTCTTGGCCGACTCCAAGATCGACACAATATCCGAAATGATCTCGATGGCGTTGAAAGACGGTAGGATATCGGACGGAGAATACTTCACGATATTGAGCGAGAAAACGAAATACAATGCTATGAAAGAAGCCGTGAGAATCAAGACTCGTCAGATCATCAAGGAAGAGATGAAGGATTCTCTCGTGGAAAGGGGGAGGAAAGGGGCCAGAGAGGAATTCGGTAAGTTGGTAGAACTGAAGAGCAGCGATTGAAAAAAAAATATATATAATAAGAACAGAATTTAAAAAAAAAAATATTAAATTTATATATAAAATAAAAAATAAATACGAAATTAATTTAAATAACCTTAAAAAAAATCTATTGCGTAAAGTGTAAGAGAGTTACTGAGACGAGTAATGCTCGAGAAGTACGAACTAAAAACGACAGAAAGATGCTTCGCAGAATTTGCAATGTGTGTGGTTCGATCAACACTCGATTCGTCAAAAAAAAAAACAAAAAAAAAACGAGCAGAGGCAAAGGCGTCGTGAATAAAATGATCAATAATCTACCTTTCGAAAAGCATCTGCCGGGTCATAGTTTCACGGGACCTGGAACGAAATTGAACAAGAGACTCAACACCGATCTGACTCCTAAATCTTGGAGCAAACCCATAAATAGGGTGGACTCGACTGCGTATGATCACGACCTGCGCTACGCCGAACATACTGACACTAAGACTCGCAACGACGTCTGCGATAAAAAACATGTTGGCGAAATTGAGAGGTATATCGAATCCGACCAGGAGAGAGAAGATAGAACGTTAGCTGGTCGGCAATCTGATCGGTGTGAAACGTCGGATGGGGCGTTCAAAAAAAAACAGCGCTTCGGAAAAGAAGAAGATACGATCATTGACGACCGAATTGGCTGAGGAGTTACACAAACCCATTGTGCGTAAATTTCGAAAGAGAAGGATGTTCGTGAAGGGTCTGGATGACATTTGGTCTGCCGACTTGGTCGACATAAGATCGTTTACGAGGTGGAACGAGGGTGTCAAATATCTATTTACGTTCATCGAAGTGTTTTCCAAATACGGTTGGATCAGAACTTTGAAGAATAAATCGGGACCTTGCGTCGCCGAGGCTGTGAAGAGCGTGTTCGTCTCGTCTTCTCGAAAAACCAATAAATTGTGGGTGGATAAGTGGAAGAAATTCCACAACAAGGATGTTCGTCGATTTGTCGACCTCTACTCGATCGAAAACGAAGAGAAAGCCAGCATTGTGGAACGTTGGAATCGAACGATGAAGGAAAAGATGCACAGATACTTCACGGCGAATTTGACCAAGAAATACATATACGCTCTGAATGGTCTGGTTGAAGATTACAACAACACGTGACACAGATCGATCAAGATGACTCCCGCGGAAGCTAGCGATCCTCGAAACGAAAAACGGGTCTACGAGAATCTATATCCCGAGAGATCTAAGATCAGGACGAAGTCTAGACCGCTGAAATTTGCAGTCAGCGATCGAGTGAGAATCTACACTTATAAGAAGCACTTCTAAAAGGGTTACACTCCTCGATGGACCTCAGAAATCTTCGTGATAATCAGAATATATCACACCGATCCGGTGACTTACGAAATCGAAGCATTGGATGGTGAAGAGATCATTGGAAAGTTTTACGAACAATAATTGCTGAAGACGAAGTTTTAATAAAGCAAAAAAAAATGTTATTTATTCTCTTTAACATTTTCTTGTTTACACATACATATACAAAGGAGAGAAAAAATAATAATAATAAAAAATAATTAAAACTATTTTTTAGATAAAAAAGCAAGCTAATTAATAAACAAAAAACAAAAAAAACTTCAAAAATGGCAAATATACTAGATATCGCACAAAGCATAGTGAAAGATGAAAGTATTCAAGAATACGAGGTTCACGAATACGAACCGATAACCAGAACGAGTTTGAACAATGCGGGAGAGATAAGAATCAACGTTGAAACCCAAGATCTATTCGTTCATCCTAGCGAGAGTTACATAGTGGTGCAGGGACGTCTCACCAAGGAAGATGGGACCGAATGCGCCGACGACGACACGGTTACTTTAGCCAATAATGGCATTAGGCATCTATTCAGTAATATAAAATACTTGCTATCCGGACAAGAGATAGAATCTGTGTTTCATCTTGGTCAGGCCACCACGATGTTCGGACTCTTGACGTATCCGGATGATTTTTCGAAATCCAGAGGACTTAATCGGTTATGGGTGAAAGACAATGTCGGCCCTGCTAGCGCCGGCGCCGCCGCGATATTTGACTACGTCGTCAAGACGTCCAGACCCAAAGGAACGTTTTCGTTCAGGATACCTTTGAAACACATCTTCGGATTCGCGGACGATTACAACAAGATCATGTACGGATTCAAACACAATCTAACGTTGATTCGAAGGGGAAACGACGACGCGATAGTGAGACTCTCCGCGTCCGATGCGGGTAAGTTAACTCTACACAAGATATCGTGGTTCGTTCTGCATGTGTAGCCTTCGATCGTGGAAAAAACTCATCTCTACAAGATCATAGAATCCAAGAGTAAATTAACCGTGGGATTTAGAATGAGACAGTGTGACACGGCTAGCATTCCACTGTTCACGAATCTCTTTTATTGGAGATTAACCGTGAAATCCGCTTCCGAGAGACCGCGTTTCATCGTGGTTGCGTTTCAGACCAATAGGGACGGGTCTCAAGAAAAGAATGCATCACTGTTTGATCACTGCAATTTGAGAAACATGCAAGTGTTTCTGAACGCCACGAGATATCCAGCATCGATTACAACGCGTCGTTCAACAAGAACTATTTCTGCAGACTGTATGGCGACGCCGCGGATTTTAGAAAGAAGTATCATGGTCTGGATGAATTGATGAGCAACCCTAATATATCTCCCGGTGAATACAAGTCGATGTATCCCATGTTTGTATTCGATGTCAGTAAACACAGCGAACGACTCAAGAGTAACGTCTTAGACATTCAGATCAAGACGCAATTCGATAGGAACGTGCCGAGAAAAACTGAAGCCTTTACCCTGGTCCTGTCAGATAGAAAATTACAATTCGAATCAGATGGAAATAAGATGTCGATCATTCGATGAGAGACGTGTGTGTGAAGAAAAAAAAATAAAAAAATACAAAGTAATAAGTAATTATTAAAAACAAAAAAACAAAAAAATAAAAAGTAATGAAATCTAGAGAGTGAACATCTTTCTAAATCTCATTACTTTTTTTTTTTTTTGCTTCTTTTTGTTTTTAATAATCACTCATTATTTTTATTTAATTATGTCCACGCGTTCACTGTTTGTTCAGAGAATCTACTTTGATCAGTAGGCTCCCCACGGAAGTGACGGCTTCGGGATTATTGGTTTTCGTAACGAAATTAATCCTGTCTCAGACGTTCACTTTGAGAGGCGTGCCGAACGTGCTAACATTCGAGTGTTGATTCTCGGTCTTTTCGACACTGTATCTCTTATCGCTCTCTACTCCGTTCAACATAAGATTGACAACTGCTCTGTTATTCAAATCCGTGGAAGCCAGACTCATTCGAATGATTTTGCCTCCCAACGGCATGGGATATCCCACCTGACCATGTTGTGATCCGCTACCTCCGTTTCCGAAAGACCACTCGGCTTTTCCCTCCTCTAACGTGCCGGTCTCCTCGGCCCACACTGTGATCAATTGCCTGGCGTATTTGACTTTCTCCACCACCGAAATCAGGGTGCAGGCGTCCAACATGTGCACGGGACCCGGTAGATTCATGAGCGCGTGTCTGCCCATGTCTAGTTTACCTTCCATGATGTCGCCCTTTCTCCAGACTGAGTTGTCGTCCACGTACTTCCTGCTGACTGTGCTGGAATCGAATTCAGGATCGTGATCAAGACAGAATAAATTCTGACCGTTCATGTTAATGCCACCCTCCATGGTTCCGCCAGATTGTTTGTTCAGGTAGAGATCGTCCACTTGCAATTCTATGTATTCTTGAGATCGTATCTCGGCAGAATCCACGTCGCCCTTGTTGACCACGGTGGAGTCTGCATCCACGTCGTCGACCTTTGACAGATTCAATATCTTGTTGAATCCCACATTCAGATCCGATTTCATTTCTCGTCTGTCAGACTTTCTCTGTTCCAGATCTACGTAGTGTTTGGTCGCCACGTCCTTGGATTCGTGGGAGTGGCCACGTTCGTTATCTTGTTAGAATTGGCTTTCAATTCCGATTGCATCGTTTTCTGAATGTTTCTATTTCTCAGATGTTCGCTGAATCGTGCGTTAGAGTCATCTACATGCATCTTGGTCGCGGCATTGGTGGAATCTATGGTATTCGCGACATTCACCAAATGTTTGGATTTCAGATCGAGTTCGTCGGTCATGGCTTTATCCACGTAATTATCTAGCATGATTCATTCGAAGTCCGCGTTCCCCCTGTCGACGTATTTTTTAGTCGCCGCATCTGCGAGATCTATCGGCTCAGGAAGATTGTAGAGCTTCTTATCGTTCATGTTCAAAGTTTCCTCTCGAGGTTCGTATCTCTGAACGTAATGTTCGTCCAAGTTGGCAACATCGTAACCATCACCAACTTCGAGCGTCTTCCTCTTCTTTTTGGATCGATTTTCATCGTCACTTCTACCAAATTTATCGACTGGCATGTTGTTTTGAGGTTTTTTTTGTTTAAAAAAAAATATATTTCAAACGCAGTTTCTTAAAAAGGAATTATTTCACTTATTTTTTATTTTTTGTTTTTATTCGATTAAATTTTTTTAAATAATTTTTTTACCTTTATATATAGTATAAAAAAAAATCTCTCTCTAATGCAAATCATTGAGAATGTCTTCAAACCAATCTCCTTCCGAACATCTCTTAAAAACGTAGAGACACAGGTGACCGCAAAACACATGATCTGGCGATTGCACTCATTTCGTGTTGTGATGCACCATCAATTCGTCAAAATAGTTCTTTAATTCTATCAGTGGCGAGATTCCTTAGCTGTCAAAATAATAATTATTCTTCTTCTCGTTCTTGAACCACGCCACCCAGTGAGTGCCTTCACCCAATAAATCGTCTAGCTTTAAAATTCCGCATTCCAATTGTCGAGGTCTTCTCTTCGGCAAGGCATCTCTGGAAAACACTCCTTGAAAATCTTTGATTTTCAAATCCTTCGCCACATTCGACGGATCGATGTTGGATAGGGGTTCGTTAGGTAAGATGACAACTTCTACGGATATCTCTATTTTCTTATTCATAAATGTGCATATTTTTTTTTTATTTATTTATTTTATTATAATTCACTAAAATTACGTTATTTTTTTATATTTTTTTCTTTTTCTTTTTTAAACTAACTCTCTCAATGTCTCTATCGACTTCCATAATCTTGAATCCGTCTAATTCTTCTTGATTTTCTGGAATCCTATCGTTCTTAATCATATCTGGAATCCTATCTGGAATCCTATCGTCCTTAATCATATCTGGAATCCAATCTGGAATCTTATCGTTCATAATCTTTTCCAAAGTCCAATGTCCGAGTGCTAAAGTGCTTATTTTATCGTCTAACACGAATCTCTTATCGTCGTCGGCCGTCAGCGAAATCCTGTTGACTATTTCGGTATACAAGTCGTGATTGTGACTTCGAATCGATTTCATAGTCTTATACACTGGACCACTTCCGAACAGACAATATTTATACTCTCGAAAAGAGATGTTTTTCTTCACCATGCACGTTTTATCCTCTTTGCACTTCCTGATCCCTTCACCTTCTAGACGATAAGCATAGAGTTTGGGTCTCAAACCCACGAATTCGACGATTTAGTTACCGCCGCTCTCGGCCTTAAAATTACCCAACACCTTCTTGTTGTCGTTCGATTGAATGTTGGACGGGTGATCGACGGGATAATGGCTCATGTCAAACCATGCGGCCACGTCTGGAGATATATTTCAGTAGACGTCTTTCATCTCTACCTCGTAAACTAAACTGTCCATGTCAGTAAACAGTAGTTTGGCTTTCTCACCAAATTTCCATTTGATGTAATCACAGTGAAACTCGTACATCAATCACTTGCCGATATCTAAGATGATCGGTCCGAGATAATGGGGCTTGTCGAACTTCAGGTGCGTCTTTTGCATGTGAATGGCCACTAGATTTTCGTCAAATATGGTTCGGTGTCTGTAATTGGGTTTCGCCACTAATTTTTTAGCTCTTTTCTCAGACGTGACGAGTCGAATGTCGGTTCTCTTCCTGATATTGTCCATCGATTTACCGTACACGCAGTTGTTCATGAGTTTGAAGAAATCCTTTTCAAAATCGTTCTCAGGTCGAATTCTGAGATTCGAGTTGAGATCGATGCATTTTTTCATCCAAGGCTCTTCATCAAATCGAATGACGCGATGTATGTCGACTAATTTCATCCTGTAATCGACATATTGTTTCAAATTCTTGCTGTAGATGACGTACTTACGTTTGTTAAATAAATTGGGAATGAGTTGTGCATCGTCCCCTTCGATCGGTTTCATTCGTTCGAGGGCCAGCAGATAATCGTTGTGTAGATCGTGTAATTCTTCCGGATAGTTCAAATCAACTTCTAAAATGCAAGGATAGTCTCTCTATTTTTGCATCTCTTCCAGTTCCATCACCCATTTGAAATTTCCAATTGGTAAAGGACGACTCATGGCCCAACCATACAGATTATTAGCATACCAATACTGTATGTATTTATTCGATCATTCCAAATCGAAACCTTCTTTTATGTAGGGATTGTTGGCTTCAGAATATCTGTGAGAGATTATCGAGACGCCACCTCTCGCAGCCTTTTCGAACATGAGCAACATGTCCATGTCGGATAATAATTCCAATTGGACTTCAGTGGTCTTCAATAGAGCGTCCCACGCCAGATCAGGTGTGGTGAAATACCAAGCCAGATCCAGATCGTAATTTCAACCACAGACTTCTCGAAAATTTTCGAACACGTCTGCCAGGAGCAGGACGTCGGTCTTCAGATAGAGATCGTGATAATCTCTCATGGTTTTCACACTGAACGATTTCCACACGTTTTCGGCGAGTTCGTAATCCTCGTCGGAAATGTCAGATTCATATAATTTCGAATAAAAATCTTCTTTCGAAGGTAGCACAGTTTCATCGAATCTCTTTAGATCGTTCATGTAATCGTAAGGATAGACTCCTTTCCTCAACATGACATCTACTCGTTCTCCGAAGTGTTCGCTCGTGATTTTAAATTTATCCTAGCTCATGTTATTGACTAATATTTCCACAGCGGTCAACAAGAATTTAAAACTGTCAATGAAACGTATGGCTCTATGAATGGATTTCGTTTTTTCTTTCAACGTCACTCCATCGATTACTCTTTTCTTCTCCATGACCTTCCATTTCGTGAAGGAAATGTATCTTTCTTCGCTGTTCACGATGCAGTTTAATTCTTCATGGGAGGTGCCAAGATTTTTTATGAACAGATGACTGTCGTAACCCGAGAGATTGTGAAATATCACCGGATAAAAAACGGCATCTCGATATTTTAAATTACACTTGCTGTGAGCTGGACTGCGATGCAGACCCGTGTAATGATCATGGTCTCTGACCTTCTTATTTTCCTCTGAATTCTCGTCGAACGATTGTCTGCATATGTGACACTCGATGCCTCTATTATTTTCGTCCTGCTGCTCTCACGTGATGATCATTTTCGCCGGAGTTTTGAATTTGTCGTATAAAATTTGATTCAAACTCTTCCATGAACCGTTGAGCCACTTCGTCGTCTTCATACCATTTCGTGTAGGTGAAGGGACCCATGTCGTGTTGCGAGTCGAAAGTGCATTTCACGTAATGCAATAGCCCGAAGGCATGTGTTTTTGATATCTTTCAACGTAACTTTGAAGAGCATCAGGTTGGCAGGAACTCATTTTCACAGTGAAGCATTTGAAATAGACGTACACGACGAATGGTACTTTTAACCTTCTATTGTGATTTTGAAAGTTCACGATGGTGTTGTGTTTGGGAATTTCGATGGCGACACCTTGATTTTCATTACAATATTCCTGATGTTTTGCTAACGATTTTTCGCTGTGAAACGCATTCATGCAGTTGCAACATAAAGATATCTTTCCTTTATGTTTATTATTTTGTCTCGACAGTAATCGGCTCAGATGTTTAACCCAACAATAATGACGATTGTCACCATTTCAAATCAATAATAAAATAATCGTCTTTTCTCTTTTGAGATACGAAGTCTGTCTGTCAGGATAGATCGTCCGTTTTTCCTCGTCGTATCCCAAAACGTTCACCAGTACGGTGGGATTTTGAACCTCAAAATGTGTTGAACCTGTTCGTGAAAGTCTGTCTGTCAGGATAGATCGTCTATTTTTCCTCATTGTATCCCAAAACGTTCACCGGTACGGTGGGATTTTGAACCTCAAAACGTTCGATGTGTTTTAACGATGTTGGAAAAGTCATTCCGGTCCAATCGAGATTTTTAGAAATCTCCTCGCAACAAGAAACTCTCTCGGGATGGATTTTGACGGGGTATAAAGCGGAGGTGACTGCCCATTTGAAACACTGATCATCTTTATTTCTCACACTGGCCACGGAGTGTTTTTTAACTAAGAAATGCGGTAATTCCACATAGGAAGACACTTTCAACTAATCGTTTAGTTAGATGAATTTCGAGTTTCAACACCTCATCGAACGTCCAATTACTACCTTCATGTTGATAATTCGCGAGAGACGTCAACATCTTGTCTTTCATTGTTTCGAAAACATTTGATAAATATGAACCTCGAAATATGGGTTCGATATTAGATCTGAAATATGCATTTTTCATGATGCTCTCGCCGGAATTCTCATCGATTTTATTCATCACGCAATGGAGTATCATCTTAATTTTTAGTCCCACGTTCATGTGTTCACGAAACAAATCCAATACTTTTTTCTTCACCATGAACAATTTTTACTTTTTTCCATGAACAATTTCGGATCGACTTTCTTGAACGAGGGAACCACATCGAAAGTTTTTGATCGTACTCTCCCGTTCTACAGGATTCGATTGGAATGCTTCCATGATGACTCATGCTACATATTCTTCTCCTTTCTCTTCATCGATTGTTCGTCGAATTTCGTTCAATATATCTTGTTTGTCTAGATTCTGTTTAAGGTTGTTCACTTTCGATCTTTCAATTTTTTTTTCTTTCCATCGTCTCGCAAACGATACTCCTGTATGACTTCAATTTTTTTTTGATTTGGTTCTATGATTTCTGAAATTTGGAATGTTTAATTCTTTACAAATCTCGTTTAACTGAGGTACGGTTTTCTCATATAAATTTTCCATTTTTTTATTTGTTTGCTTCATTTGTAAGAATATATATATATATATATATTTTGAATTTTGTATTTAAATAATAATTTGTTAAAAAGTTTTAAAATAGTCTTTATATATATGTTTTAATTCCCTCAAAAAAAATGTTTTTTGATGAAATTAATCAATTTTTTTATGTTTCTTAACGTGAGAAAAATTGAATTAATACCAAAAAAGGACTTTAAAATTTAAACTTTTTATTTATATAAAGAGAAAAAAAACACTTTTACAAAAAAAAAATTCACATTAAAGAAAATTAAAAACTTTTTTATATATATCTAGAGAGTTAAAAAAACAAACTTTTTTAACAAATTATTATTTAAACACAAAATTCAAAAATATATATTATTTACAATAATTCATAAAACAAAAAAAAAAAAATAATCGATCATGACAACAACACCTAAAAGATGTGAATTGAAATTGAAATGAGTCAAAACGTGTAAGAAATTCAGTTGTAAAATCTATAGATTACAATGATACAACACCATCGAATTGAACGAGGTCGAGATGAAAGGCTTACAGTACAAATACGACAAATATAGCATGCCTTTGAAATTGGATGAAGCCACGCTCGATTTGTTTTATGAGTACCAAGCGACCTACGGAACATCATCACCACCGAAGACAGAGAATTCGCCAAGGACGATTTGTCATTGCCCTACGGAAGTTACATATATCCAAAAATCTCTCTCGAACTCGTGAACAAATCAGGTGGTGAGAGCACATTCACCGAAGTAAAAAAACTTGCAAAAGTAAAGATAAACAATCAACACATTTTCGAAAAAGGAGAAGACACGACCGTCAACATGCTAATAACAGACTTGGAAATATAAAACAATAGAGAGACTGATTTTTAGCGAAGAAGAAGGAAAAAAAAAAATAATGAGATATAGAGAGGTTGAACATCTCTAGATCTCATTACTTTTTTTTTTTGTTTTTTTATTTTTTTGTCTTCTTCTTCTTCTTCTTCTTCTTCTTCTTCTTCTTCTTCTTCTTCACTATTGCCCATATATATTATAGTAACATATCCTTTTTTCTCAAATTTTAGCGTTGATTCTTCTTTTCTTTTTTTTGTGATATATTACGTTTTTTATAACAACACATTTGTTTCTCTATATCATAATTATGAACGAATGTGGTGCATCTCTTGGTAACACTCACATCATTACCCTTCTCTTCAGAAGGTAGTGGTGGCGGTAGAAAACAACTCATTCTTTTAAATTTCAACCACCAATCCCAATCTTTTTTAAACTCTTTTTTCAGTTCTTTCCTAAAATATCCATCATTAGCGTCTAATTGTTTTTCCACATCTTTTTCCCACACTATCCCACAATATTCATGATTAGCATCTAATTGTTTTTCCACATCTTTTTCGCACACTATCCTGTGATATTCATCATTATCATCTAATTATTTTTCCACATCTTTTTCCCACTCTATCCCGTGATATTCATCATTACCGTCTACTTGTTTTTTCACATCTTTTTCACACTCTATCCCATGATATTCATCATCATCGTTCAAAAAAAGTCTACATTTTTATCCATTTTATATTATTTTTTTTATACTTTCTATGATTTATGTTTTCATATTTTATATAATTATATAATTTTTTTTTTACATTATAATAACATACTCAAAATTGGTATATTCTTAAACGGCGAATTCTCACCAAACAGCAAACCCTCAACATATCGCGCAACGTTCTGTCCACTCTTCAGATAGAGACCGTTTCCACTGAAAGAGTTGCCACCTCTAACGGGTTCTAGATACAATTCTTCACCATTGTCGTCTATGTGGATGAGGCACACGGCTCCTCCCTTCTTCAAAAACGGTCCGCTGCCACCCATTAATTTCTCAACTGCCGAAATCGCGAGTCCCGAGAGAGCTCCCACGCCGAGAGTCTGCCCGAGAAAGGGTAATGCTTTTGTGGCAAAGGGTAATGCTTTTGTGGCGATTCCTGCCAATAGCGGTAGGAAACCGCCTTTCATTTTCAAATTGTATTTCAATTGAGCGGGACTCAATCTCACCTTCAACCCTCTTCCATCACGAATCACTTTCTCCATCCTTTTGCTTTGAGTTCTGGTCCAGGCGATTCGATCGTCACCGCCACTTGTCAGATCTTCGTGAGTGAATTTGAATCTCACCGGCTCGCCTCGAGTTAATGCTCTCTCAAGTGTCTTCCTCTGTCCTTTGTATATGTTCACGTTTTTAACCACATATTCAGTCATATTTCTTTTTTTTAAATATATTTTGTTCAATTGTTTTTTGTTTTAATGATAATTATATATATTAAATATTTTTTTGTAAAATTAATATTGCATTTATTTTATTTTCTTATTTATATATAAACGCAATATTTTTTATTTGCTTTTTTATATTTCTCTTATGTGAAATCGTATCATCACCCTCTCTCCACGAAAATCTAACAGTTCACCATTTTGATCCGCCAACGTGGTTTTGAGACTATACAATGTGTCTAAAATCACGCATAGATAAACTAAATTTTGAGGTCGTTCCACGATTTTATAACCCGGCGACACGTTTGGAAAGAAGGAATAGATCATCGGTTGAGTGCTAACATTCACGTATCTGCCACCAATCACGTCCACGTTCACCAGAATGCTATTGACTGCGAGAATGTCAACCGTATTTTCCGATGTCGCGTGGCCTCAATACATCTTTCGATCGAATCCCAGCCTCTTGCCTATAGAATCGACCGTGTTGAAATCCACTTTAAAATTATCTTCCAATTCCAACATCGTCTGTAGGGTATTAGGGTTGAGTGTGAGTCTGATCTTGTTGCTTCCCTTTCCATCCGTCTTCATTCACGTCTGAATGTAATTGTTCAAATCGTCTATGTCATAACTTCCTTTGGGAATTCGAATCTCCAACCAATCCACTCCGTCGGAATACTTGAACGAGTTATTCTTTTCGGTGACATTGGGAAAAGAATAATAAGTCTCCAGATTCACCAACGCCATCTCGTATCTTTTCTCTCTATTCAATTCGATGGAAGGTTCGAATTTCGTTGCGAATCCAGTCGAATCGCCACTCACCACGATTTGAAGGGATTGTTTTGCAGCCGTATTCTTGGCTATCTGTTCTAACAATTCTCCTTGTTCGAACATTACATTTTTAATTTTTATTTTATTTTTTCAAAACTATTATTGATGATTTATTAATTCCTAATTTTTGTTTTCACTCTCTATTTTATTATCATCAGAAACATAAAACTTGTCGATTCCGCACCGATATTTTCCGCGATTAAATTCAGTAGTCAATTCGATCACGATGAAATTGTAAAGTCCTCCTTCCCAAACCCTCTTGCAGAATCTCCTGAATTCGGCCATGCTCATGTCGTTTGCGACGTGATCACCGTAGATGTGATTGAGATTCTTAAGATCCTGGCGAAAGAGACACAGTAAATTAGCGTTCTCCCTTATCGTCTGTCTGGGCAGTCGAAAATAATTCTGCAACAGGTTAAAACAGTCCACGTTGCTGTGACGACCCCTAACGTAATACGATTCACGTCGTTTCTGTCTCTCCAAAAGCAGATCTTCGAAAATCATGAGATTCTTATCTTCCGATTTCAATTCTCTAGGATCCGGAATGTCGCTAGCGTTCTCATAAAATCGACACTCGACGTTCGAAGACACATTTCTCTTCATCAGTTCCATCGCCGCACCGTCCAAAATGATTGAAAGAGAAGCTTCGCTTTTGTCGAATTCGTCCCTACTGTCAAAGATTCTGGCTATGACGTCCTTGGGCAATCTACGATCCATGCACTTTCGAAGCAATCTGTATTCGGGTTGAAACAAACTCTTGCCAAACACGAATAATCTATCGTAATCCAACCAGTCAGGTTGCGACAACAGATTCATCAACAGATTGGTCTTTCCACAATTCGATTTTCCCACTATCAAGCCTCTTATGCTTTTGGGAAAGAACTCGTTATTCGACTTCTTGGTCGCGGCGTCGTTCCAAGACATATCTTTAATGTTCATCTTTTTTATTTTTTTTTTGTAATTTTGAAATTTTCAAACCGAATTTTATGTTTTTTCAAACTCAGTTTTTATAAATATTATTATTTATTTATATTACACCGTCGCGAGTTCTCTTCAATCCAGATCCATTCGTCATTTTGGCTAAATCTTGTATGGGTACCACAGCATCCTTAAAATCTTTCCAACTTTTCGGCGATCGTTCTAACGTAGCTCGCTTCGCCGGCGGACTGATCAACTTGTCAATCAACGCGTCGGCTGCCCTCTTGCCAGCCACAGAAGCGATCCTACCACTAGCTTCGGAAGCGGCTTTCTTACCAGCATCCAAAGCCATATTCTTACCGACCTCAAACGCGGTTGATGCGAGTTTTCTACCTGCATTGCTCGTGAACGCTCGCATTATAGAATCAACGATGCCAGAACCGCAATGAACGTAAGTTTTAACATATACCCTGTTCTTTATCACCAACATATTTTTATTTTATAATATATATTTTTGTTTTTTTTCGCTCGTAAATCGTTTGTTGTTTAAATACTTTTTTATTATTTTCTAGTGTAAAATTTACTGTTTTTTTTTTATTTTATCTATTTTTTTTTGTTTGTTCTCTCTACTTATTATATATATATATCAATCCTTCAATCTGTTCATCAGCCTTTTATAATCTTGTTTATTCAAGACCTTCTGCCTCAAAAATTCGTCGCATATGCTCACTATCTCATTATCTAATCCAGTATTACCAGCGCATCGACATGCCATCAACAATCTCAATCTCTGAGACAGAGCATCAGAATCGCTCGGAAGAAAAGTGGTTCTCACTCCTTTTCCAGTCACCGATTCGACGAATTTCTTGTTCATATCCCATATGGGTTTCACCACCTTCGTCCACTTGTAACCTCTATTGGCTTTGGGTCTCGTTTCTCTGACATCATTATTTCTCTTCATGGCGTGGGTCTGAACCAGAATGTCGCCGTAATTGTCGAAATCCCGATCCGTGTAATCTCCAGGCTTGTCAAAAAGGAGTAATTTGCGCAGTCCAGGAGTTAATTCATACCTATTCCAACTGACGATTAAATTATCATCATCCGCTAGCACTTCAGTGTCGCCTATGAAAGTTCTACCGCCAGAATCCCTATAAATTCCATACAACAGATCTCTCTTACCACCATCCTCGGACGACGCGACGCTATCAGTGGTGATAGTCGAAGCTGCATCATCGCTTTCGCTCACATCGGTTTCGATTCTCATGGGAACGTAATCCGGCGATGATCTTGGAAAGGAAAACCCCCTTGTAAAACTACCAGGCAACGAACCCGTTCTCAAAGAACTTTCTTTTATAGGCCTCAATTCGTCAACGATCTCCTTCTTACTTCGTTCCTGAACCTCCATCACGGGTTTAAATAATTTTGTGGTTTCGCGTCTTAATTCCATCTCTTCCAATCGCCTGCTTCTGTCGGCGGTTCGAATGCTTTTCTTGACTCGTTCATATTCATCAAAAAGTTCATCACTCCACTTGGAATCTGTGATGTGTAAAAACATTTTTTTTTGTTCTCTAAAATTATTAGTGTTTCCTTTAGAGTATGGTAGCGTGAGTTATTTTATTATTCTCAAAAATTAACTGTATAGTTATTTTTATGTTTTATGTTTTAAGTAAATAAAATCTTCTGTCTTTAATATATAATAACTAAAACCAGTTGAGGGAAAAACATTTTACAAAATGAAACCTCGATAAATGCGTTTTGCCCTCGAACGTGTTAAAGATCACATCACCGATTATTCACATCGTGATGAATAGAATGACATTTGAAAAATGTGAAGTTAAGCACATAAAAACGGAAAAATTATATCGTTACCCTCAAACAGCATTTTAGATAACGTAAAAATTCTGTTTTAAAACTATTTTACGAATGAAAAATGAAAACCGGTTTTCAAAAAATGATCAAGTAATTCTTTTTAATTTAACGTGTTTGAGAAGAATTGTATCCGTCAAAAGGGTTTTATTCATATCTCCGAAACATTATCATGAGTCAATTAAAACTCAATTTGCCTCTTAAAAACCTAACTAAATGGAACGCAATTTTATCATTTGATTTATTGAATGAAAAACCTTTCATTTACACCGGAACAAAAATGAAACGATTTGTGAAGATTTCATAGAGTCAATTAAAACTCAAATTTTACCACTTAAAACTATCTAAGTGGAACGCAATTTTATAGTTTGATTTTATTGAATGAAAAACTTTTCATTTACATCAAGAACAAGAATAAACGATTTAGCGAAGATTTAAACATTTTCATCAGTGATCGATCACTAACAGCGATGACATGTTGACGGACGATTTCCGTCGGTTCTAATTTTCCAAACTCGAGTTTTTTCTGTTTGGTTTTGAAAAAAATCCTCGACGTGTAACTTCACTTTACACCCACTTCGCGGCGTTGGCGAACGTAGAGAAAACGTTTTGAGATTTTTTCCTGTTCTAGAATCCGCAAATCGTTTTCACCGATCGGATCGCACCCTCGACCGTCCGGAACGCGACCGCGAACGTCGGTGTCCTAGAAGCCGCAAAACGCATTTTTGGTGCTGTACTGGAAGCCGCAATTAATTTGAAAAAAAATCCTCGACAAGTAACGTCACTTTACACCCACTTCGCGCCGTTGGCGAACGTAGAGAAAACGTTTTGAGATCGATTTTTCCTGTCCTAGAATCCGCAAATAGTTTTCACCGATCGGATCGCACCCTCAACCGTCTGGAATGCGATCGCGAACGTCGGTGTCCTAGAAGCCGCACAACGCATTTTTGATGCTGTCCTAGAAGCCCCAAAGCGTTTTTTGCCGGCGTTCGCTAACGATAGATCGAAGGTCTGATCTGCGATGAGAACGTTGATAAAATTTGTTTAAGTTGATGTTTTCTCCAAATTTCGTACATTTTTCCTTCCGAGCGATATGTCGAATTTGCACTCGTTCGCCAACGGCTGTTTGAACGGTCTAAGATGTGATCCGATCGAGTCAAAAAACGATTGCAGCTTCTGGGACACCATAAAAAACAACATTTTTACACACTGTACACGAGTTAACACTGAATCCCTATGGCGATACACGTACATGTACGTGTACTTTGAACATTTGTTTGTACATTTGTCCTTAAATCCGCACTTTACACCTACTGTAGTACTATCAATAATGCCACTCCTGCTCAAGCTTCTGCTTGGCTACTTCAGCTACCAGTAATAGAATTGGAGGATATACTAGTTGTATTTTTAATAGTAGGCGTAGCTGTAATGTTGTGGCCATTATTACCATTGGCGAGTATTTCTACAATTTGACATTTTCTTCATGTTTTTTCCGGATACATTTAAGAAGTGGTGATGTCCTGAAGTAATTCTTTCATTCCTTGATGTAAAGTTCGTGTCTATTTTCAGTAAAACCTACAACAAGAATATCTGGTGGTTAGGAATTCATAAAAGCACCATCTGGGTCACAGCATCAGGCACACCTATTGGTTGGACAAACTGGGCAAGTGGATCAGAACCAAAACAAGATAATGACTTAGTTCAGATACGCAAAAGTACAGGAGTTTGGGTGACAACAGCAAGTGGCGGAGCTGAATCATTGCTATGCGACAGGGATAGTAAGTGTTTGTTGCATGTATATTCGTCTCATTAAAAATTCACACCCTAATTGTGATGTTTCAATGTACGTTAAATAGGCGTTGTTTAACTGCACTCTCGTTTGTTTTTAGAGAGTTCAACTTTAGGCGTGCACTGTCGGATTTCCATCATTCTCTTTATTATAACGCAGCATTCGGAAACATAGCCCGCTTTTTATTCTTTTCTCTGCTCTTCAATAAAGGTTTTATCGTTTGATTTGCCGAGACCTGCAATTTTGTTTTCCACAGATAAGAACTGCATTGGTAATTTTACTTTCCGTGGATGTGGCGATAGATTTATCACAATCTGTTGGGGACAACCACTAAACGACTTTGCAATAAATGTCAGGGTTTAAGATTACCTGAAAGGACGAAAGCAGCTTAGCTTAACTGATCAACCCACTTCCATCTTTCGAAGCGACAATAATATTTTTTTTTCTCAAGAAACGCTATACTGGTTAAAGCTAAACTCTGTATGTCTCAAACAAAGAACAACATGGAACGAAATGCAAGAAGGAGTGTGTACGTTTCAAGTTACCCCGTTGCTCCAAAATAGACATTCCTCTAGCAATATGTCTATAATTTCCCCGTACAATGCATTATACAGCTAGTATCTATTATCAACCTCCTTGTGTTTTTATGGAAACCTGACATGACATCGAGATGTATCGCGTTTTACTGCTTAAACGCAAATCATATGACCGCTATCTGTTATCTATGTGTTTGCCTTATATATTCGCCACACCTTACCTACAACCAACATTCCGCTAACGACGAGTTAAATTTTCTACATGATTGTTCAGAACGGCGACTTTTTGTAAGCTATTGAATTTCGTCACATTTCCGTGAAAACGTGAACTTTAAGGTGGGGATGGGTCTTAGGCTTGGCCTATTGTTTAGCTTATTGAGTGGCACTTTATTTTTGTCGCATCAAGCATAAACTAATACACGGGGTGTCGATGACCTCTAAATGTGTACTATGGTGTTTCAGCACCGAAGTTTGAAAACATAGCCGCTACCTATCTTCATGAATTTCACTCCTTAATCACTTGGCATTAATTTTAATTTTAATGTGCCTGTTCAGTACATTATGAAATTGTGAGCTGTTGAATGTCCCAGCAGTTCGATAACGATGGACGATGTTTCGACCATTTATGACTCTGGAGACAATTCCACTGTGAAATCTTAAGCCTTTGTTTATACAGTGGTGTAACAACACCGTTCTCCCATTTTAGCAATCAGGATTAAGTGCATTGATCAATGAATCAATGATGTTTACGCCGATGCGCGTTATGACCAAACAGCCGAGCTTTCGATCTGAAGTCCATGTGATAACTCAACCCACCATGCTTCCAACACTGGTCAAGGCCCAATCTACATGTAATATGTTGATTCTTGACAATATCGGAATGTACACTATTGAATTCCAACACCTGAGCTTGGAGAACATGGCTTCTAGCGATCATTTTGTTTTTCATTCTCGACTCATTAACATATTGTTCATACCGCAGCCCTCATCTGATGGTTTTGACACGCCACATACTTTTTCGGGCCCACATTCGTACATGAGCGTCATGTTTTGATGAGCAATGGCTCTAATGGTATTCATCATATATTTTGGTAATATTTCAACGGCAGTTCCTTTGGCTCACCTTAGAACCTGATTCCGAATCTGGTCAATGTGCAATTCCTATTGTTTGATTTTGGCGTATATCTACATCTGAACTGTCTAGTTTGTGCTCCTACATGTACGGTTGAACTCATGGCTGCTGGTATTCATCGTGCAGACTGATCTTAATTTTTTCCCACACTGTACAGGCCGCATCATTAACATGATTTTGAAATCACCATCCGTGTTTGGATCACTATCCCTAGAGGATCAAGGGATCATTAGGATCTTCTTTATAGCGGGGGAGGAATTCGTCACATACAGGTGAATTGTGCACTTGGTGATACCTTCTTGAAATTTGGCACACTGTTAGTGTAGGCTATGAGGTTCTCAAAAACGATCGGCTACAAGTTGACACCGACCGGTGGCGACCAGTAGCGGCACAATCCAAAATGGCCGCCAGCGGCTGAAGGGAACCTCCTTTTCGACGGTCTACCGACTATACATCCGATTGTAAGGGCGCGAAAGTGAACTCTGATCCACGCACGTGTTGGAAACAGACGTGGGAGATGATGTAGAATAAAACGAGATTCTCTATACGGACGCATCAATTTCTTGGAACTTGAAAAGAGCGTTGTTTCTCCGGGATCAGCGTCATTCAGGCAAACCTGAATGACGCTGATCCCGGAGAAACAACGCTCTTTATGAAGCAGTCTCTTTGCCATACAATCTCTTGTTTGGCGTAATTCCGCAAGCAATTCTGATTTGTCTGTCGAAATTAATTCGAGAACGCGATTGTTCACAAAAATCATTCACAGAATGAGTGAGAATCCTCTTCGTGTACGGACTAGTACTGACTGGGAACGTTGTTGCTTTTGCCAGCAAGACAGTTCCAAGAAATTGATGCGTCCGTATAGAGAATCTCGTTTTCATGACGCCTATAAAGCTATTGAGGAAGACATAACGCGCTTCCTAGATAATGGCGTTGAGCTTCCATATAATTTGACCATTGATTGTTTGATGAGAGAGAGTGATGAGTGTATGTCGATGTCACTGTTGACGAATAAGGCAATATATCATAAGACATGCCGTGACAGTATTCGGACTCACATCGTACAGCGCGTGCTACACAAGCGAGAGCGAAATGAGGCAGTGGCATCCTGCTCCACGCTGAGTCCTAAAAGAACACGGACAAGTTTTGAATCTGGCTGTGACAGGAAACTGCCCCAGTGTGTTTATTGTCACAAACGCGAAGGTGACAGCAGTGAGCCTATTTGCAGATCAATGTCTGATAACAATAAACTCAAAATTATGGCAAAGGAAGCCGAGAACTGGGTTGTTTTTTCTCGGGTCAATGCAGCATTTGATTCCGCTGCTAGTGATCTTTACTATCACAAAACCTGTTATTGTAAGCTTGCCAATGAAGCACGAGCGGCTAAATCTAAAAAGTCGAAGAACGCCGAACATTCCGCGTCAGGCCTGCCCTATGACCCTCTCGTTATGGCAGAGCTCATAACATTTGTTGAACACAACGATTCCGCGATGAAGCTTGTCGATCTCAAGAATCTGTACAGTCGGAGGTTGAAGCAAGTCGGTTCTGATTGGCTTAGTGAAGAAATACATTCCACTCGATTCAAAGAACATTTGTTGCAGAAATTGGGCGATGGCTGGGACGCCTTCACACAGGGTAGAGATGTGTTTATTTCAAGTAGGTTTCGAGTTGGCTCCTTGTTGTCCGAATCTTTAACTCGTATAGTGTCTGAGGAAGAGGCAAAAAAGATAGTTGATGTGGGTCTTCTTCTGCGTAAACACATACTCATATCTCAAGCTCCTTTCACGGGATCATTTTCATCTTATTGCTTGAGCGAGCCTGTACCCAACTCACTCCTGACTCTTCTTAGAGTTCTACTTGAGGGCACATGTAGTATACAGAACTTAGGCGATGATGAGACTGTTAATGCCAAGACTCGAGTGGCTTGTACTATTTCACAGATGTTGATCAGCAATTCAGCGAAACGCTCCGAACATGCACAAAATGTTCACCAGAGACGTGACAGAGAAACTCCAATGCCTCTTTATGTGGGTTTGAAGTTGCATGCCCATGATCGTATGAAAAATCTTATCAGAGATTTTCATCAAATGGGCCTCTCTGTCTCTTATGATCGCGTAATGGATGTTCGCAGGAGTTTCGCGAGAGCTGTTTCACTGCGGTTCAAGAACGAAGGTGTTGTAGTCCCAGCTAACTGCAAACGTAATGTTTTCTCGATAGGAACCACTGATAACATTGATGTATCTGGTAGATCTGATATGCATGGTACGTCCATCACACTCATTGGTCAACTGAGCAGGGACAATGTGGGTACTGATCCCCCACCACTGAGTTTAGATGTTCCAGAAGACACACAAATTGAACTCCCAGACGACTATGCATTTGTTCCTTTCGTTGAAGACTTTGGTGGGGACATCAGGCTTGAATCTCCAGATGAATGTAATGTACGGCCCAATGAATATGCAGATTTGAACGTGGGAGAGAATGACTGGTTGTCTCATGTGTCACAGATCAGCAATAAAGGGAAGGTTGATGGCAGCTGGCAGCTTGATGAAGTCCCTGTGACCTTTTCAGGCTTCTTTTCAAAACATGAAGATCAAGACAATGTCAAACCTCGTGCAGTTATTGGGGTATTCCCTGTTTTCAGTGAGCAGAAAGCGGACTCACTCAGTATGCAGAAGCATGCTATGTATGTGGTCAGGGAAGCTACTGCTTTCGTAAACCCCGGCCAGATACCTGTCATTGAAGGTGACTGTCCGTTGTATGCCAGGCAGAAAAAATGTCAATGGCTGTTCCCAGAGGAGATAGGTGAGGATCGAATGGTGTGTATGATTGGATTCCTGCATCTTGAAATGTGCACCCAAGAAGCTGGTGGTAAGCTTATGGGTGGTTCTGGTTGGGAGCGAATGTTTCACCTCGCAAAGATATTCACACCCGGTGTAGCATCATCCCTACTTGGTGGGAAACATGTCAAGAGGACGCGACAGGCATATCTTCTCACTCTAGCTTGGCTTGAGATCCTCAGAAAGAATGCTTATGAGATTTACTGTCAGCAGACTGGGCCCCATGAGTCATTTGAAATGTGGGAACAGAGGATTCTTTCACAATCTCCAACTGCGCGCTATTGGGGTGAAATCGTTCGGAACTTTCTCTTGACAAGCTGTCAATTCGTTCGGAACCAACGAATCGGTAACTGGCCTGGTACACTGTGTTCTATCGATGAGTTGTGCAGTTACTTTTTTGCCCTAGGACATACAAATTATTGTCGGTGGGTCCCCGTATTTCTGAGAGACATGTCTCAGCTACCCAGGCGGCATCCTTCAATCCACAACAAATTCATGGAAGGCCATTTTGTGGTCCAGCGTAGTGAGAGGAAGTTCAGTATGATGGGTTTAGATCAGAGCCAAGAACATAGTATCCAACTACTCAAAGAAGACAGTGGTCCAAAAGGTCTCTATGGCCAGGCTGAAGAGAAAGTCGTTATTGAGCTTTCAAGGTCAGAAGTTCTGCGTGTTATAGATGAGTATGAATATGCAAGTTTCCACACAACATCATCAGATAACACGGAACACCCGGAAAGTTCGGTATCAGAGCAGAAAAAATTTCTGAATCAATTGAAATCTCTCCTCGATCTGGTGAATCAGGGACTCATTATCAACCCTTATGATGAAACTAGTGGTCAGCTGGTGACATTAGATACTGGTGAATATATGGACCCCGAAGTTAGTAAGAGTTTACGGTCATTACCCGAAAGGGGCAAGCATTTATATTCCACTTTCTTGAAGGAAAGGCTTGTGGAATGCACCGTACCCCTGAATGATGTTATTCCCAAGGCAAATATATATACCTTCCTTAACCCACCCCCAGCCAACCTGGACAAAGGCCGAGACAAACTCATGTCAAGTAAAGCAACTGCCGCAATAGTTACCCAGATGTTCGTTTCACTGCAAGCCCGGCCTGATTCAAACATGGATGAGTTTTTCATGCACGAGAATGCACGTGATCCGCCAGCATTATCCGATAGAGGTAAGCTACGGAGTGGGACAAAATCTCAAATTCTCAATTGTTTACCAGCTATTCCTGCACAAGGGAAGAATTCAGCAGCTAGACAAGCTTCAGTTGTCATCTTGGATATGCCTGCTGTAGTCCATGTAATCAAACCACAGAAAGCGGATCTGTTTGGAGAATATGCTCGATTGCAATTATTGCCATACATCGAATCTCTGATTAACACGAACACCACAAGGGTTGATGCGATCTATGACTGTTACCCCGAAGGCAGTTTGAAGAATCAGACGCGAGCAAAACGCCTCGGTGAGACAGCAGTTAGGTTGATACGGGTGTCCGAGAACGTCCCTTTACCTAAAGGGAAGAATTGGCAGGCATTCTTGAAAGTTAGTGAGAATAAAGACGAATTTTTCAAGTTCCTGTCTGCTGAACTGCTGAAATTAACATCAACATCCGAGTACCAGTTGTTAACGACATCAGGAGAATATGTACTATGCAATAAGGATGTTAGCTTATGTGACATATCTCCATCGAACCACGAGGAAGCAGACACGCGCATGATGCTTCATCTCAACCATGCAGTCTCACAAGGTCACAAAATAGCTTTTCTTCGCACGGTTGATTCTGATGTCGTCATTCTGTCTTTGCACCATTTCGCAACATTCCGTGACCTTGGACTCAGTGAGCTGTGGATTGGGTTTGGAATTGGAAAGGCATATAAAGATATGCCAATTCATGAGATAGCTTCACAACTTGGACCTGATTACTGTAAGGCCCTGACTTTCTTCCACGCCTTCACAGGTTGTGATGTAACATCCAGCATGCTCGGCATTGGGAAGAAGACAGGATGGAATGCATGGATGAATTTTCCCGCATCAACTGAAATGATGATAGAATTGACTGAGAATCCGCAAGTCTTTTCAGAGGATTCCCCTCATATGCAGCATATCGAAAAACTCACCATACAGATGTACAGTAACAGTTGTGTCAGTACACGTGTCAATGATGCGAGACGGCATATGTTCACACATGGCCTTAAGTCTATGGAAAACATCCCGCCCACCAAAGCAGCTCTGTATCAACATGTAAAAAGGGTAATTCTTGTGTCATCTTTCATTTGGCATCGTGCTCTGCAGAAACACTTATGTGTGCCAGACCCATCACAGTACGGATGGGAGTGGAATCCACGTCTCAATATTCTGGTCCCATTTTGGACTCACCTAGGAGACGCAAGTGCTGCATGTGCACTGATGCTCCACTGTAGTTGTGCCAAGGCCTGCAAGGGCAATTGCAAATGCTTGAAAGCTGGATTAAGGTGCACACCTTTGTGTAAGTGTGAAGGTGGCTGTTGTAACAATATTGAGTAGTATACTGTCATGTTAGGACCAGTCATCTCCTATTCTGGTATTTTTTTTTCCATTTTCGGCCAGTTAACACATGTCATGTTTCTAGTTGAGTTGATTTTGCTAACAAATGTTCATCCCATGTGGCTTGCTACATTGTCCGGGGTATAGGAATACAGTTTTAGATTTCGGAAAATAGTCTGTTATTTACTGCACAAGACGGTGTTAATTCATGCATAGCATGATACAATATCCCCAACTATTTTGCCTCTGTACAACAGTTGATACCTTCGTTCACCCGTGTGTTCATCTATGGTATCCTTGTCTTTCTCTGGCCATAGGCCACATGTGACTAGTCAGTTCCTACTCCATAGCAAATCAACTTGGAAATCCTTCATCTTGTAGCGCACTCATGTCTCAATGAATCCATACCTGAGTTGATCTAATAAATCTAACGTAAGGTATCAAATTGCCATACCGGATCATATTTCGATAAGTTATTCGCTAAAACATTTCGACCACTCATCGACATCAAAGGTCATGTTTTGGCTCCCAGTGGTGGCTATATCTCTATATCCCTGGTAAAGTAGCATACCATGAGGGATGGGCATTAAGTGTCGGCAACATTAATCCTGACTTGGAACACACCACATCTTAACTGGCCGAAAATGAAGAATACTACTTGTAGTCAAAAAATATTCCTGTACCTCGAATGACTGCAAACATACACTCACCCCTTCTAGTCCCATTTTGCCAATGTTCTATACTGGCAAGATAACATTGTATAATTAACAACGGGAACTAATGCATCCCGAGTTCATTCCAGCACTGCCCTTGCTGGCAGACGTGTCGCTATGGTGTTGAGATTGAACCAGAACTCCTCTAGAAATTTGATAGTTTTATTTTCTTAGAAAATAAATCTATCGAAAATGCCGGAAGTTGAGAATAGACTGTCACTTTAATTGGATTATCAAATGTCCAAGTATCCCCACTGCTGCATACTATCGAGTACCCTTGTTCATGTGTTGACAGGAATCTCTCATACCATGTTCATTTGACCATTGCATTCCCGAGAAACATTCAACACTAATTTATCTACGGACGGACGATCATACTGACAGTCAGACACACAGACGCACACATCGACGGAAATTCTGATCCCATTATCCATTAATCTTCCCCCCAACTTGTTCCAAGGGCTTCACTCCATCATTCACATCAATTACAGCACATGTATGGTGTTAGGTTTGGAGCTTCAGTTGTGCGATCGGCGAAAATAGCTTTTTTTCGATCCGCTTGGCGGCCATTTTGGATTTCGCTGCTAGTGGTGGCTAGAGGATGGTGCCAACTTGTAGCCGATCGATTTTGAAATCTCTGATGCCTACCCTTACATCATGCCAAATTTCAGGAAGGTATCACCAAGTGCACAATTCTAGCGAATTCCTCCCCCGCTATTTACCCGTTCCTGGCAAGGCGGTGCCCCAAGTGGCGGAGGGTGATGGCCTGCTTACATGCACAGACGGGCTGTGAAATATTCTAGAATAAGCCGCGCCGCATCAAAATGGTACGAACCGGTTTATCCGGGCACCTTGTTCTCCCGTGAGGTGCGTTCCTAAGGCCCAGAAGGCAGGGGTCCTTGTAGCTGAGGGCATAAAGTGTCCCGGTTAGGGTATTCTACGTTTTGGAGGTACCTGTCTAATACGCTGGTTTGGTCCTAACATTGGGAGTAGACGGATGGTCGAACGGGTCCCTTCTAGCCAGTCAGAAGCCCACAAAAAGGATTACGCGTTGAGGGGGGGGGGGGGGGGTATTTAATCAGTTATTCCTTTTAATTAAATTTTAATTGCCATTGTATACTAACTTCCGAATATCATTAAATTTTAAAACACGTTTGGTTAAATTGCATTGTCTGAGTTAGTTGTCAGTGGTTACTTACATCCCGGAATTTCGCAAAATGATTGAGTGAATGACCAATGTCCGATGACGTGATACCTCCTACGAACGGGCCAATCAGCCATTGGCAAGCATTAATATCAACACTGGCTTAGAGTACCCCCCCCCCCCCCCTAGTATAAATGTGGAAGTACAGGTAGCTCAGTGGGTTCGCTGCATAGCAGTATCTCTACCCCTTGTTGGACACCGTGGTGGGTGGGAACCAAGGCAATGAACAATTTTCAAATCTCCATGGCAACTCAACCAAAAACAATATAACTTTTTTCTGCTACTGATCCAAGAACCTCGGACTCTGACGACGATTTGATAGCTTTACTGTTCCACCCGACAATAACATCCCGCAGTTTATTCTGCATCACTTAGCAGAGGGAAACGGGAAATTAAGCACCTTTGCGGGAGCCATCAAAAGTATTGCAGGAACTGTTGAGGTATCAAGAAATTAAGATCAGGTGACATATTAATACAATGCGTTCAACAATTTCAGATACACAATCTTATACACACTGCCAAAATTATTGGTTTGGATGTTAAGGCCAATTTCCACAAAACTGTAAATATTAGCAAATGTTTAAAAGTAATTTGCCAACCTTGCTGATATGAAGGAAAGTGAAGTTACTCAGGAATTAAAACGCCAAGCAATAACAGTTGTGACAACGAGTGAAAATAACAATATATGGCAAACAAATTTAAGGCTAATTCACAAAAATGCGCACGTGAAGGCACCAAGCTTTCAAAATTGGTTTCTTCGACATCGGAGTGGAATTGTATGTCAAAGTGGATTTATACGTTCCGAATACGCTACGTTTCAGTTGCCAAAAGTTGAGGCATGGGCAGGACGCTTGTCGCGACAATCAAATTTGTTATAAATGTGTCTTAAATCATCACAACAACAACATATAACCATATCGACTGGTAGGGCAGTCACATATCATCGTCTAAGGATGGCCCTGTCTCGAAGAAGGAAAAGTTGATACAAAAAGTGAAATGCGAAAAACAAGTTAGTTTTGAAGAAACCAGGGGCGTCGTAAAATTCAATGCCTGACAGCAATAATGAATAAATCAATATCATATCTTACCTCAACTTTAAAACAAAAGAAA
The DNA here is from genome assembly GCA_031216915.1 of Pictodentalium vernedei. Lineage (NCBI taxonomy): Eukaryota > Metazoa > Mollusca > Scaphopoda > Dentaliida > Dentaliidae > Pictodentalium > Pictodentalium vernedei. Next base: position 165,090,353 of record CM062294.1, read on the forward strand.
TCAACTGAATCAGTTGCATGCAAAACTGAATTTAAGAAGTAAACTGGAAAATTTGGAAAACAAGAATATTATTTATTAATTAATTTATTTATTTATTTATTTATTTATTCATTTATTTATTTATTTTAGCTATTTATTTGTTTATTTATTTTAGCCCCACTTCAGCAACTGGGGCAAAATCGTGACGATAAAAATGATGTGGACTAAATAAATCATAAAGTAAAATATATGTGGAAAATATGAAAATATACATAATCTTGACATTGAGATTAATAGCGAGGAGAGCAGTGTATGATAACAAAAGCTGAATAAGTACCTTGCAAATCAACCCGATGATAGAATAAATTTTAGAAAAAAATGAGATATTGAAAAAAAAATAAACAATCAAAACTTATTGAAAGAGTTGATTTCTTTGAGAAACGAGAGAATCTGGCTTGAAGTACTTGTGTAAAATGGTTCTCTCGTAGACGATACACAATAAAATCGCAGTCTGACGTAATTGAAATCAGCATAAACTAATAGCATGTGTGTTCGATTGTCAATGGACATTGACAGGGAACACATCCTGGTCGCATATTACCATCTAACAAAATGAAATGTGTAAGTCTTGTATGACCAATATGACATCGCGTCAAAATGACGTGATCTGTTCTACAAATGTCACTGGACGGACGCTTATCAGTAATAGCAGTTCAGAAGCGATGGAGCTTCTTATTTATTTTTCTATCCCATTCCCCGTGCCACACATATTTGATGTACTTATTGATATGTGGTTATAAATAATAAAAGGATTTTTTTTAAAATCAGTCAGAAGCTTGTTTTAGGTCTGTTTTGCTACACTGCCTCCCATTGTGGTAATACAGATACCAACATGTCCAGGTAACCAGTAAAACACTATGTAATAATTGTCAGACATGGGAGTATTCAACATCTCATGCAATTCTAAAATGAGAGGGTTCTTCAACATGGGATTCGTTCAAGCAAGCAAAGGAGAAACAAAGTCGAAAAATATAATCGACTTCCTTTCTTGTACATTATCGATGTGTTCAATCCGCTGGTGCTTAGATTTGACTTCAGTTGTGAAAATGGAACTTTTACTTGGTATTTTGACCGAGGCGACGTGATCACCAGAAACAACAGTTGACGATATTTTGTCGCCATTTTTAGATCCACCTGCATAGATGTATAGAGCCATTTATATGCACTGTACTTATATTTTGTTTTGGCAGATTTTTGTTTGAACTGCCGAGATATTTTTTCAGAGTTTCTTTTTGGAAGCAAGGTCCAAAATGATAGAAGGTATCCTGAAATTGCAGGGAGGAATATGTGGGTTCACGCTTCTTTTTCATCTCGTCAGATTCAAGTGTGGGGGCGGGCACCCTATGGAGATTAGGCCTAATTCGCAATGGGAGGAATATCTTTCTGGTGTCAATTAAAACAAATCAACATTTGAGGGTCTGATGCACAGTTATAAGTATGGTTAGATTAGCCAACAGTTTCGAAATATGTCAGAGTGATAGTTTAACGCTCAAGAGAAGGCCCCTCTGCCTTAGCGAGCATCAGGTTTTTTGGTGATCTTCTAAATGCACCCAGGCTAATTCTAATATGACAATTATTTACTGCATTCAGTGGTTTGAGGTACGACTTGCTCGCAAAATCGTAAACCACAAACCATAATCTAATTTTGATCAGCAGCCCAGTCAGTGCTACCAACTACCTTTTGGGATTGGGGGGGGGGGGGGGGGAGTGGATTTTTAGCCCTAACGCTTAGTTGTTTGATATGACAAGTGAAATTTAGCTTATTGTCAAACCAAAGTCCCAAGAATTTCACTTCCTCCACAAGTTTAATGGTACTGCCTTCTATTTTCAATTCCGGATCAAGGTGGTGCTTTCGATGCTAGTAGAACTTATCACAATTCAGTTTGGACTTCGAAAACATAAAACCGTTTCTGCAGCCCATTTCTAAATTCTGTTTAAACAGCATTGAAGTTGACGCTCAATGGCACCCATGTTTTCCCGTATGTTGCAAATCAATAAGTCATCAAATATGAAGAATATTTAAAGTCTAACCAAATGATCCACATTGCGTCCCTGGCATCAGAAACTGCACTGAACATTCTCAAGTAGATTGTTCGATTCCAGAAACCGGACAAGTCGATCACTGATCATTCTTTCTAAGGTTTTGCACAGAAAACCTGTTAATACGATAGGTCTGTAATTACTTGTTTGCCGTTGTCTTCATCGGGCTTTGGAATATGATGTATTGTTGCTTTTCACCAGGAAGGTGGAAGGTGGAAACTGGCCAGTCACTCATACGTAATTGCAGATGAATAGTAAAAGTTCGAGTGAAGTTTGAGGCAGATGTTTTAAATGTTGATAGTGTATTTTGTCGTCTCCATCAGTTTATGCAAACTATTATAGTCGGCGAGTCAAGTCGGTTCATTGTCTACTCTCGCGTACGAACAATTTGATATGCTCGGGTTGTGATACCGAACTCAGGGAAGACAACTGACAACTGCAGCATAATGGGACCCCGAAAAACCCCAACATCACCCCAATTTCCACTTTAGCGGACATCACTGATATTTCCCGTGGTGATACTTCAACATATACTAACAACAGACATACAGCGTAAGAGCGCTTTATCCGCAGCAAAATTCTCTTAAGAAACGATCATCCGACGAAACCCCAAACACGAACAATCGCCCCAATTTCCACGTTCGCGTACATCCTTATCCTTGATATTTCCTGCGAAAAAAAGACTTAAGAAAAAAACCCTGACATATAGTGTAAAATACACTTAAAGAATGGTTTCCGGAGCCCTGTTTTTTTAAGATATGCACGGACAACGTATTGGCAATGAGGGCCAAGGTTTGTTATAGCGATATATTTCTCAGTGTTTTAGCATTCTTGGGCATCAGAGGTACATATTGTCCTGTGAGCAGAAGGTAACAGTATTGTGATTATTAGGAGAGCTTAGGTCTGATTGACACGTGTACGGTACAGCCTGCTAAGCATATCCGGACAGCAATGACTTAAAAATCTTTGTCTGGGAGCAAGAGAAAATAGCGACATTCATGAACAAGCTGGGAGCTTGCACAAACTATCGTGCAACAGAAGAGTTGGAAACAAATCTTGCGTATGCTCTACTGGAGAAAAAATCTCTGTTGTCCGGCTGGATACACAACCGTGTTAGCATTCGATAATTACGATGAGCTGACGCACACTTTTTCGGGAGCAAAAATGTACCATGGGTATATTGTTCAATTCTGAGACCGTATCGCATGATTTCTAGGAATCACCGGCATCTATTAGTGGGGCGTTAACGGATGTTCCAAAAGATGCAGAAGATATCCCTTTGCCACGGACGGGACAAAAACGGCATCGAAGAACACTAGACCTTCATACCATGCAACACGATAGACCCCTCTAGGAAACGGCCACGAAGATATTTTGTTCATACGACGACATCCATTTTCAAAGTTTCATTTCATCGCTGTCACATAAAGCACGGAAGCTGGACTTACAGTGGTTGGCATTCCATGTCCTCGAAATGTAGAACATATCGATGTGGGCGGAGTTCGATGCCCGTTTCTTCGTTGACAACTCGCTGAAACAACTGGTTCCATATATGCCAAACATTGACGTCTTCCCACAAGCGATGCTGTTATAGCCGTGGCGATGACAATATTTCAGCGATCTGCCGCTGAATGTAGGCAAACATATGGTATTGCGACTGATGATCTTGATATAGCCAAAGTAACATAACAGAGTTGCCACAATTTGATAACATTTTCATCCTATTCGGAAGTTTCCACCTGGAAATGTTTTTGTTTCGACACATTGGAAAGACTATCAATGAATCGGGAATTCTGGATATGTTGACTGAATCGCGTGTTCTTGCTCCAGATTCCATGAACTGTTCCCCCGCGTGCACGGACTTCAACAGTTACAAAACGCTTCATCCCATGTTGGCCGTGGCATTCGAAGTATTCCAAGTTTATGGACACATAATTATATCTACTCTGAGAACGTGGCAGATGTGGTATTGAACACAAAGTTGGCGGAGAGGAAAGACGTTGATGAGCTGATTGCTTTACTTGTGTTCAATAAGCTGCTTTATGATTACGCTGCATAAACCAAACGCACTCTTGCTGGAGAGCTTGGTAAGTTTTTCACACAACTACGCTCGTTGGATTTCAAAGCACCAGCTCGACTTGATGAATTCACCTGCTACTCACCCTGGCCTAAAGCAGCTTCTTGTTGTGGTTATTTTCAGTGTTCGCCGAACGCCAAATCAGTTTGATAGACTTCCGGTAGATCTAACACTGAAACAGTCTGTCAATGCAGATGATTCGTCGAGAATGACAGGCTACACATTTTCCACAAACAATTATCACGCTCGGCTCTGATAGAGTTTGACAAACGACAGTGGAACTTCTGAAACTCGCGCAACTTTAGATATGGCGGAATTAAACCAGAAGCGTTGTTCTCAAAAAGAGCTTGAAAAAGTCGCCACAGCTGTGATAATGCGGAATCGAAAAAAAATTACATCTCCGATTAAATGTCATGCGAATCCGTTCACCCTGGACACGGGGAAATTGGTAAATATCCGCACCGGCAAGTGTGCCTCTGACGAGATTTCGAAATGTTTACTCACTATCGAAGAAACGGGACGGAAAATGCATAACGATTTTGTCAGTGAATGTGACGCTGATGCATCTCGATTCGAGAAACCCATCACTAAAAACAACCTTCGGACATTCGTTCAACAATCTGTTTCAAACAGTAGGTCCCAGCACCCCGTCGTCGGGGAACTAAAATGCACGAGAGATATTTTAGAAAGGATCGCGATAGTTGCCGTAACGCGAACTGATGGTCTGCAATTTGTTCTAACATTCACGTTGACTCCTGTCCCGATGTCCCTGTGCAGTTATGACGGAACAATGCTGCATATAGACAAGAACGCCTTGTTTAAAATCTTTGATTCGAGAGGGACTCGCATCCCTGAGATAAGCGAGCGCACACTGTTGATGGAAACCATTTGTCACCAAATCTTCCTGTGATTGATACTTACCAGAAACCGTCGATCAAAGATTGCGAACGAAACCGACGGGATGCAGAAGACGTTCAGTTTGCAAAATCTGAACCTGAGCAGCTACGACCAAAGGACTTCACGAACGCGCAGAAATCATAATCGTTCCAGCAGGAGTTGCCGTCTTTTCTACTACGAACTTGGTCAGAACCTCACCATGCACCTCGGTTAAAGGTTCATGAAATATGTCTCGGTGTTGGTGAAGACTGCGTCAAGTTTTCCGTGATCGAGTACAGAGTCGCTAAGGTCCCTTGCAACATGTGATCTGCAATCACCCGGAGGCGGACACCCGCGTGCTCTTGCATTTGATAGACGCAGCCTGCTGCTTCTAGGATGGTGATTTGATTATTCGAGCTTCAGACACAGACACCCTTGTTCTATTTGTCCATCATAGCCATCGAATATTATGCCAGACATGGATGGACGTTGGTGTAACAGGTCCTTTCAATCGGAGGTACATCAATGTCGATTCCATTGCAGAGGCGATAGGTTCATGATATTGCAAGCATTACCTGATTTCCATGCTTCCACCTATAAAATTGTCCGACACGGGGTGTCCCTTGCTGTCCAAAGTGTCGCCAAACTCCAATAAATAAATAAATAAATAAATAAATAAATAAATAAATAAATAAATAAATAACAAATCAACAATGATTCTTGTTGGTGTTGCAAATAAGCGAAGTTCAGTACATTTTTTTCAAGACAGTTTTGCATAAGCACGTGCCATAAAATCTTGCAAACTTAAGAGCGTTGGGGTTAATATGTACGGGATCCATATTCATTCGGGAGAGCTTTAACAAACAATATACTGATCCTCTTTATATTTGCTGAGAAGATGAGTAATGAAGTCAATCTCGGTGATGCTCGTTGATTAAATGTTGTGGAATATTTACTCCTTGACCCGTGATTCAGTCGCCTTGTGATATTAGCTAAGCGTGTGTAATTTTGTCTCAAAGATGAACATCTCTCTATGCAGATAGGATATGATCGACGTTGTATTATCTCTTAAACCATAACATCACGATCATGTGACGTATTCAGTACACTTTGAGGCATGGTCTGGTCCCCCCCCCCCCCGCCCCACCCGCCCCAACAATCGCAGACATTCGATAAGTTCATCAAGGAGAGCTTTCTCACCATAAACTAGGTTAATGTTTTCCTCAAAGGTGGCGTCAGAGAACCAGTCATCTCCATCGTGGTGATAAACTACAGTTTAAAGAATTGATGGACAGAATTGCCTCTACTTCGAGAGGTTACAACAACCATAATTCTGTTTCCATGAGCGATAAAAGGCCGTTTTTCATAGGCTTATTTTCAAGACTTCTAACACACACCGGTATGACACGTTTTAAAAATAGATCTTTGAAAAGACGGAGGTGACTCCAGCCCTTTATTCCTTATTCCTTATTCGATATTCAGTAAACTGCCGAGAGGCATTAAACAAATACCACCGAAGGGTGGCACACCAAAAACACTATTACTAGAGGGGACAATCACAACCGTCCAACCAAGAGGCTTAAAAACAGAGGTTTTGATATTCTCGGCCGTTTGACGCAATATATTCAAATAAATACCACCATAGGGTGGCACACCACAAACACTATCACCAGAGGGGTCAACCACCCAGGCCAACCACCGCCAACCATCCAACCAATAGGCTTAAAAAAAGGGGTTTTGATTTTCTCGGCCGTTAGACGCAATAGATTCAAATAAACATCACCATAGGGTGGCACACCACAAACACTATTACCATAGGGGTCAACCACCCCGGCCAACCACCGCCAACCATCCAACCAAGAGACTAAAAACAGGGGTTTGATTTTCTCGGCCATTTGACGCAATAGATTAAAATAAATACCACCATAGGGTAGCACACCACAAACACTATTACCAAAGGGGGTCAAGCACCCCGGCCAACCACTGCCAACCGTCCAACCAAGACCACAAACACTATTACCAGAGGTGTCAAGCACCCCGGCCAAACACCGTCAACCGTCCAACCAAGAGACTAAAAACAGGGGTTTGATTTTCTTGGCCATTTGACGCAATAGATTCAAATAAATACCACCATAGGGTGGCACACCACAAACACTATTACCAGAGGGGCCAACCACCCTGGCCAACCACCGCCAACCGTCCAACCAAGAGGCTTAAAAACAGGGGTTTTGATTTTCTCGGCCGTTTGACGCAATAGATTCAAATAAATACCACCGTACGTTGGTATACCACAAACACTATTACCAGAGGGGTCAACCACCCCGGCCAACCACTGCCAAACGTCCAACCAAGAGGCTTAACAACAGGAGATTTGATTTTCTCGGCCGTTTGACGCAATAGATTTAAATAAATACCACCATAGGGTGGCACTTCACAAACACAATTACCAGAGGAGTCAACCACCCTGGCCAAACACCGCCAACCATCCAATCAAGAGGCTTAAAAACAGGGGTTTTGATTTTCTCGGCCGTTTGACGCAATAAATTCCAATAAATACCATCATAGGGTGGCACACCACAAACACTATTACCAATGGGGTCAAGCACCCCGGCCAAGCACTGCCAACCGTCCAACCAAGAGGCTTAAAACAGGGATTTTGATTTTCTCGGCTGTTAGACGCAATAGATTCAAATAAATAGCACCATAGAGTGGCACACCACAAACACTATTACCAGAGGTGTCAAGCACCCCGGCCAAACACCGTCAACCGTCCAACCAAGACACTAAGAACAGGGGTTTGATTTTCTCGGCCATTTGCCGCAATAGATTCAAATAAATACCACCATAGGGTGGCACACCACAAACACTATTACCAGAGGGGTCAACCACTCCGGCCAACCACTGCCAACCGCCCAACCAAGAGGCTTAAAACAGGGGTTTTGATTTTTTCGGCCGTTTGACGCAATAGATTCAAATAAATACCACCGTAGGTTGGTATACCACAAACACTATTACCAGAGGGGTCAACCACCCCGGCCAACCACTGCCAAACGTCCAACCAAGAGGCTTAACAACCGCCTCAAACCGTGATAGTGGGCAGACATAGTAGACACTAGGTTCTCCATCAAGTTTCAGGCGCAGTCATCTAACAGCGGTGTGGGATGGGGAGGACCATGGTAGCCTATCCCGATAAGCCCGGCCCGGTGGGGGAGGGGGGAGGGGCGTTGTTGTTTGGTGATATGAGTTGGGTTTGAAGATAGCACCATCAGTTCGTGTCAAGATTGATCACGGGGTGCCATGTTTATCATACCGTCGTATTACACGGCGTATAGTCTCACATATCCCGTGTTTGTGAAAGGTGGTGTGGAAACGGGGTTAGGCTATCGATATGTGGTCACCGTAGATGGACCCTAGGTTGGCCCGAGTTTATAGGCTCAAGATTGAGAATATAGCCTCCTGCTTTGCGCAGAGGTGTGGTCTCCACATAGTGGACCGCATGTAGAGGAATGAGTATTGGTGTTCTCATTTGGCTGTGCTCCAGGTTAAGCGGTTCGGTTGAGAACTCAATTCCCGCATAGTTTATGGTTTTCTCCATGCTCCTTCGAGAGAGCTTGGTTTTTTGTAAATATGAAGGCAGTGAGTATGCATAAGTATCACTCGTTCTAAGAGTGTGGGTGGCCCTAAAAAGGGCCGTTAATTAGCGTAGTGTAGGGTCTATATCCAATATTCTTTCTGGTTGGAAGACGTGGATTCATCTGTTTTGTCCATCATATGTGGGTCAGTAGCTGCTTTAGGTGCTGCTTGCAGTGAAATCTTGGCAGCCATGTCCACAATCTTCTGATCGTCACTACTGCCAGTGTGCAGGTCAATAGAGCCTTTGGCAGTCCACTTGTTAAAATGGTTCACAATGGTGTCTTTGGCGGCCTGTTTTTACATCTCCACCTGGTCAAACAACTTGCGTCAAGCTCCTGTTGGTCAGGTGGATGGAGGGCGAGTGAGGAAGGTCCAGTCAGGTGATACGACATGTTTGATCCGATCGAGGGCGTGCCTCATTCTCTGTTCCCCTAAAGCTTCCCCCCTAGGCTTGGTATGATCTAGTGGTGGCATAATAATTCTGGTATGCCTAGGTGGAGGCTGGTACGGTCGTGCCGACGTTATGTCCTGGTGGTTCGATCTACGAAATGTTCTAATTGGTCGCATGGTTGGAAGCAGAAGTTGTTATGAAAGCCTAACTAAAACTAAATTAAAATAATGGTTTTAGCGCGCAGAAGGCGAGTAGGGCGATGTGGAGCAAGCCCCTTTCGACCCATCTATAAATGTATCATAGTGGTACTTTTGCTTTTAAGTTCTCTGCATCATGTCTGAGTGTGTTAAAGGAGGAAAAGGAGAGGGTTAACCGCGTTTGTGCTTCTTGCTTCTCTTCGTGGAGGGAGGAGGCTGTGACGGTGATGTTGTAGTGGATGTGTTTGTGTCATTTAGAATGGTCGTAGTATTGGAATGGTAGTTGGTGAAAGGTTGTATGTTACTCGAAGTTTTGCTATGGCCCGGTGGATCTCTGTGCATTCGTATCTTTCTTGGATGTTTTTGGTGACCTCGTCTATCTCGTTCGTGTCCTTCCAAGATGGCATGTTTTCTGACGGTGGAGCAGAATCGGCGTTCTGGTTCTGGTTTTCTGAACTGGAAGGGAGAGTTGAGTGGGGATCTGGAAGTGGCGAGAAGACAGCTTCCAATTCCATCTCAGACTCCACCGGACTTTCCCCATCTATCGTCTCCAGCTGTGGAGCTGGGGGCAAGATGGGTGTCTGCGGGAGTGGGAGCGGAACTGGGGACTGTCTCTGGCTTCTTCTTTTCCTCACTACTCTCTCTATTCTTCTCCGAGAAAACCTCCAAGCGTCGGAAGTCCCTGCGCTTGGTGGGCAGGCTCTTTTTCCTTGTCTTCCTCTTTTCGCGGCCTCCTGACCTCTGGTGAGGACCAGTGTGAGAGGAGGTCCTCTCAGCAAAGGTACTACCTCTCCCCGAGAATGATGGTGATTTAGTCTCTTCTTCGACCTTGAATTCAAGAGTCAGATGAACGCTGTTGCAAATCTCCTGGATAGCTCAGGTGATAGGACAAGAGACGTCCAGAGCTGCAATCGTCTTCTTTAGTCTCGCTGGTAGGCCCAGTGTTTCCATAATTACAGTCTAATTGGGATGTTCGCGCTCTGAGGTCAAAGGTGCCGGGCCGACCGAAATGCATCAGACCAATCAGTGATGAAGAAATGAGTGATGAAAGAAATGGCGAAATGAAATGGTTTTAGCGTGCCGAAGGCGCGCAGGGACGGTGTGGGGCAAGCCCCTTTCGACCCCGTGAATTAAGGTATAATATTATTTCTTTTACTTTTGTCATGCACCATGTCTGATCGTGTTAAAGGCGGAAAAGTAAGGGAAGAAAGTTAACGGCGTCTGTGTTTCTTGTTTGTTTTTTCCCTGTGAGGAGGGGGCTGTGATGGTGAAAGGGTATCTATGGTTGTTGGTGTGGTTGGTGTCTCTCTTGGAGGTGCCTGTTGTTGTGCTGCCCCTGATGTTGCTGATGTGCCCATTCCTTTAATTAATGCCAGTAGCTCTTGATGTTGCATTTCGCTTTCAATCGCGTACTTTTCTCTCTCTCTTGGTGTTTTTCTAGATCCAACTTGAAATTTTCGTCTTTCTTATGGACGGTTTCTGAAGCAGGGCTATCTGGTATCGAAGGGAGAGGCGAGAGGGGATCGAGTAGTGGCGAGAAGACAGCTTCCGTTTCCAACTCAGTCTCCACAGAGTTGTCCACATCTGGCGTCTCCAGCTGTGGAGCTGGAGGCAAGATGGGTGTCTCTGTGGGAGTAGGAGCTGAAATGGTGACTGCCTCTGACTCCTTCATTTCCTCACTCTTTTCTCTCTTCTTTTCCAGGAAAGCCTCCAAGCGACGGGAATCCCTTCGCTTGGTTGCTGGACTCTTTTGTCTCTTTTTCTTTTCAGGGCCTCCTGACCTCCTCAGGTGAGGCCCCCCTGAGAGAGAGAATCCTCTCACCAAAGGTGCTACCTCTCCCCGAGGAGGGTGGTGATTCTCTCTCTTCATCGACCTTGAACTCAAGAGTCAGATGAACGCTCTTACCTATCTCCTGGATAGTCCAGGAGATTGGTCAAGATACGCCCAGAGCTGAGATGGTTTTCCTTAGTCTCTCTGGTAATTCCAGTGTTGACATAGTCGCTGATGAGATGTTCGCACTTTGAAGTCAGAGGTGTGAATGAAATGAAATGGAATGATGAAAGCCGCCAAAACTCGCTTAAAAGAATTGTTTTAGATAGAGATAGCAGCGCTATAGGTATCGGTGCCAAGGTCAGAGGACAAGGACGTGACAGTAAACGTCATCACAGGATTGCTTTCCTAGTAAACTACTTCCGGCCATCAAAAGCACGGACGACGTAGAGAACATCAAATTGTTATGTGTAGCCCAGAGGAAATAGCTTCAGGGTTCAAGAAGCACGGAAGCCGTTGTGAACGTCAAGGTCGAATAATTCACTGGAGGTGAGAAGTATGTGACTGGTTATCCAGGTTGTAGCGGAAGAGAGCAGTGGTTACGAGCGTGGCCCACATGCTGTGTGGGAGGGGCGTTGGAAGCCCAGGGTAGGTGCTCATCCAAGACGCTCTATCCTCGTAGGAGGATGCGAATTGTCGTGGGTAGCAGGTGGTATGATCATGCGTTCAGATAGTTAATTACCTGTAGGTCATTCCAATGGTGTAAAAAGTCATGTTTTTGGCAGAAAAAATAGTAAGTCAATAAGTTTGTGGGCAAGGGTAATCAGTTTTTCATTTAAGTAAAGGGTTAACAGCATAATTCAGACAAACATCTAATTACCAGTAAATAAAAGTGCAATATGGATTTTCTGGCTGTGGGTTTGAATGGTGATTTGGAAGGGGGTTGGAAGATTGGAACCCCCCTCTGCCCCTACTTCTTTGATAGGGAACCATGGTTTAATTACATTTGTTAATACATGTGTACATGTAGGGTAAACTAGGTTGTTATTTGACATTTGCTGGAGGCTGTAGTGTGCCCCTGGAGGCTACACTTGCTCAAGATGTGAATTTGCTTGCAATATATAGCCCTTATTGCTGACGATGACAAAAACATACTTTTCAAAACAATAAAAAGGTTTTGTAAGGTGTGTGATACCACAATGAATTTTTAAATGTGAAGTAATCTCTGAAAATAATAATTAAATCAGGTTCGGAAGCCAAATTATGAATTTCTTTAATCAACTCCAATCCTATCAAAGGTACATTTTATCTCTTTCATGTGACAAAAGAGTCATTTCTGCATGAGAATTCAACTTTTGGCTTCCACTGAGTTAAAAACGTGAGAAATTTGTTCTTTTAAAAAAAAACTGTCCAAACTGTGTCAAATGGCTTAAAAACTGCAGTTGCCTCCAATACATTTTTCTACTCTGTTACCTAATGAGTAAGCTGAAAGGTAAGGCATTCATATAGCTTTTTTTGAAAACTAATTTAATCTCAAAATAAAACTAAAATCTGCATCAGCATGCATTACTTTGGGGAAAAATTTGTCTCATTTTACCATACAGCAAGACAAAGAGTGGTGTTCCAACCCCACGAAACAATATGAATGTCAATTTTGATTAAAAAATTGGGGTTGCAGCTATATAATTCACCAATATCAATAGACAGTACCACTTTATCCTAACAACTGATGTCAAATTTTCTTCTACATACTGATGTGGCAAAATATAGCCCTGAAGATGTTCCCCTAGTATGCCCCTTTTTATCAAAAACTATGATAAAATTCATAAATTAATTAAACAAACCTCTTGTGATATTAAATTTCCCATTTGTGATAGTTTTTAAATCACATTCTGGCTTCTGAAGATATTTCACATTGCGTTTGATGAATATTTTGCCATTCTTGTGAAAAAGCCTCACTTTCTCAGTTAAGGCACCTAGAGTCATTGGTATGGCACTGACAAAACATTAAACACTGATTTTTTCCAATTCTGTGACCAGCTGAGTACTGCTCCTATGGTATCTCATAGCACTGTTAAAATGCCTAAAACCATCCAAATATTGATTCTGTAGTGATGTGCGTGTCCCGCAAGTACATGTACCAACAAGGGCTCGTTTACAACCTTGGATTTATTCCCTACAGGCACCCATTCTGATAAAAAAGAGGGAAATTAGGGAAAATACATGCATGCATAGTATCCAGTGAGGATGACTCAGATATTTGCTTCAGGAATATAGTAGTCCTCTTTAATATTTAATATATCTGAGCATGTGTGTATATGGGTGGGGATCAATTGCCAGTTATTGGAAATGTAGAACTGTGCAAATGAAAAGCAAACCAACACTTTGTATGATGGACAGACAGACAGGCAATCACATATCTTGAAAGTGACAGTCTGCATGTACATAGGAACGGTATGATGGACAGACAGACATGCAATCACATATTTTAAAAGTGATAGTCTACAAGTACATAGGAATACTGACTGACATACAATGAAAAATATAGTGAGAAGAGCCAGGACAGGGCTGTCAAACAGAAAAAAGCTCAGTGGACCCTGAGTGCTGCGGTACTAAAGCAAATCATAGGAAACTGAGAGTGCATACTGTTAACTTTCTCATCGGCTGAGGGGTTCAGTATGGGTGGTAGAGGGACAATTGTTAATGTACTTTTATACTATAACATGGGGACCCTGACAACACTCGTATCAGACTACTATATTGGTAGCTGTGCACAAAAGCCATTCATTCACATTTGCAACTTTGTTACTTTTCCCACTGTACACCCCCCCCCCCCCCCCACCCGCTTTCCCCAAATTTATGTTCCAAAATACTCTGTGAATGAAGAAATTGTTTTTTAACATTTTTAATCACTCACTCATTGTAATGGCCAAAACAGGCTAGCACCATTCACCAAAACTGCCATTCAATGTTCATTATTTTTGCATCAAAAACATAGCTTATGACCCCTCATTGGACTGAGCTCGTCCAGCTCATTCCAGTGGGCGGGGGGGGGGGGTCATAGCTATGTTTTTGACGCAAGAAATGAAAAGAAATTAGTTATTCAAAAGTGCTATCTTCTTTTCATGTGAGGTAAAGGGTTAACATCATAATATGGTGAAAGCTTCTATTAATCATTCACTCAATGTAACGGCTAAAACCGGCTAGCAGCATTCACCAAACTTGCCATTTAATGTTTATTATTTTTGCTTTGTTTGGCATCAAAAACATAGCTGATGCTCCCCCCCCCCCCCTATTGGAATGAGCTCGTTCAGCTCATTCCAGTGAGAGGGGTCATAGCTATGTTTTTGACAGAAAAAAAATGAAAAGAAATTAGTTATTCAAAAGTGGTATCTTCTTCTTTTCATGTAAGGTAAAGGGTTATCATAATATGGGGAAAACTTCTATTATGCCAGTGAACACAAGTGAAATATGGGTTTTCTTGCTAAGTGTTTGGATAGTCATTTTGGGAGAGGATTGGAATATAATTGGAATCCCCTCTATCACAAGTACTATGAGGGGAAAACATGGTTTAATTAAATGTGTTAATAGGGTAAAATAGGTGGTTACATGTGTATTTGGCATTTGCCAAAGGTTATAGTGTGCTTCTCAGTTCTGGATGCCACACTTGCTCAAGATGCATTTAACTGCATTATTGTTGGCAATATATGGCCTTTATTGCTGACTGTGACAAAAATATAACTTTGCAAAAAAAATAAAACAGTACTATTCGGTCAGTGGTTCTCGAATGAACATTTAAATGTGAAATACGTGTAATATCCAAAAAATAATAATTAAATCAGTGTTGAAAGCCAAACTACATGTACATTTTCTTATATGTATTTCCTATAATCAACCCCAAACCTTTCAAAGGGTAATCTACGAAACTTTTCCCTGACAAAAATCCCACCCCCTCCCTCCAATCATTTTCACACAGTGCGCAAAATCCCCCCCCCCCCCCAATGTTTTTTTCAGGTGAACAGAAATCCCTTCCTCCATAATTTCTGGTGAACAAAAATCCCCCACCCCAATTTGTCAGAAGTATATTTAAAGCCATACAGAAATGTCCAAGACTTTTAACCACTCGAGGCCGAGCACTTGTTGCTTCAATAAATGCTAACCTTGCTTGTGTAGAGTTAGTACGTTGGACAGTTTCCCAGTGGTTCTCTCAGTGTACTTTAGCTTCTTCCACCCATAAAGCTGTCCGACACGAGGTGACACTGGCTGTTGAAAGTGTCCTTAAACTCCAATAAATAAATAAATAACTGTCTTGATAAATAGCTATTGAGGCGTGTTTTCTTGTAAATAGTGATGAGTGTTTATGTAATTTACAAATTAAATACATACGTTTTTAAATCCTCTTGGACCGCCTTTAACCTTTTGGTGTAAAAGGCCGGGAGGGGGATTTTTATTTTTGTACTGCTCTTAAAACTGCTCTTAAAATAATGTGGGAGATTGTGGTACTACCCTCAAAAACTGGGGGTGGGGGGGTGGGGGAGGTGATTTTTGCTAAATGTGTAAAAATGATTGGGGTGGGGGTGGGGTGGGGGGTGGGTTGTAGGGGGGATTTTAACCTACATTTTAATCCTTCCAAAGATACATTTTACCTCTTTCATTTGGTAAAAGAGTCAGTTCTGCATGAGAATTCACAGCTTTCTTTGAAAACTATCCCAATCCCAAAATAAAACTAAAATCTGCATCAGCAGACAATAGTTTGGGGAAAATCTGTCTCTAATAACATTGCACCGTTCTGTGAAATTCCCCGCCTTATGGTCGAACTCTGGGGTGGCCTCATGGAGTGGGGGGAGGGGGGGTGCATTCATACGGTCAAAATGTTAAATACCTAGGATTTTAGTATACTTCTAGTGTGTTGAGATATCTAACTTTAGGAGTGTTTTTTTTTTTTTTTTTGTCTTTTGATTTCTCGCCAATTTAATGTTTTTACGTCATTTCAAATTTTGATTATTTTTTCTGTATCTAATTAAAAAGTAGACCTTTGCAATACCAGTACCCACATAAATCAATCGTGGCGCTATTAAACTTCATAGACACTCTTTCGAGGCATTTAAAATCACTAAACTCCATTTGGAATTAATAGTTTCACACACGACGTCAGTTTCAAGTTTTAGTGTATACCTTCCCATTTCAGTCTCATTTTTAACATTTCCCTTTCGCAATCTTGAAAATTCTATTACCACACACATCAGACTTGGCCATCCAAACAACGTTGGCTGAAAAATGGTGTTGGCCCTGCTTCGTTGAATGACTTCTGGAAGTTCGCTTTGCGATTTCAATACCATCTGGTCAATATTAAAATTCTCTCCCCAGCAATGTGACACCATATTTGTCCAGGCGTGCTCTAGACAAATAAGTCATTGGAGACATTTCCTGAAAGTTTGTGTCATTCAATGATATTTCCGTTGTAGGGAAGGGAAAAGTTGTTGAACTCTTAAATTGCGGTTCCATCCCTTGACCTAACAATATTGGATAAACTAGCTGGTGGCATATAAACATTCCAACAATAATCGAATTAACTTTCCGTTATTTGAAGGTATACCCTACGTAGATAAAATGATACACAATTAGATGCTCTGCTATTTCAGTCAGCTACAGCTTGTTCTATTGAATTTTTATGCTTGCAGTTACTGTTTACACATCATCTACATCCAATACAAACTCAGTGACAAGACCTACCTCTACAACTCCAACAACTGAAACGACACACGAAGCCACGACAAGTACAATACTAACAGCTAGAGAATCTGAACCAACAACAATCCCAACATCCACATCCTCAAGAGAACCTACCACACCTGAATCAACAACAGCCACAACAGCAAAACCTAGTATCACCACACATCCGACGAATACAACTACCACAACCACAACAGAAGTTACCACGTCTGAATCAACAACAGCCACAGCAGCAAAGTCTACAATCACCACACATCCGACGAATACAACGACCACAACCACAACACAAGTTACCACATCTGAATCAACAACAACATCCACAACAGCAGAATCTACGATCACCGCCCAGCCGTCAACTACAACCTCCACAATCACAACAGAACCTACCACACCTGAATCAACAACAGTCACAGCAGCAAAATCTACAATCACCACACAACCGACGATTTCAACCACCACAACCACAACAGAAGTTACCACATCTGAACCAACAACAACATCCACAACAGCCGAATCTACAATCACCACACAACCGACGACTACAGTCATCGCATCCACAACATATTCTACCACATCTGAATCAACATCAACAGCCACAGCAGCAAAAACTACAATCACCACACAACCGACGATTTCAACCACCACAACCACAACAGAAGTCACCACATCTGAACCAACAACAACATCCACAACAGCCGAATCTACAATCACCACACAGCCGACGACTACAACCTCAACAATCACAACAGAAGCTACCTCACCTGAAACGGCAACAGTCAAAGCAGCAAAACCTACAATCAACACACAGTCCACGAATACAACCACAACAAAACTCACCACATCTGAATCTACAACAACATCCACAACAGCAAAATCTACAATCACCACACAGCCGACGACTACAGTCATCGCATCCACAACAGATTCTACCACGTCTGAATCAACATCAACAGCCACAGCAGCAAAATCTACAATCACCACACAACCGACGATTTCAACCATCACAACCACAACAGAAGTCACCACATCTGAACCAACAACAACATCCGTAACAGCCGAATCTACAATCACCACACAGCCGACGACTACAACCTCAACAATCACAACAGAAGCTACCTCACCTGAATCGGCAACAGTCAAAGCAGCAAAACCTACAATCAACACACAGTCCACGAATACAACCACAACAAAACTCACCACATCTGAATCTACAACAACATCCACAACAGCAAAATCTACAATCACCACACAGCCGACGACAACAGTCATCGCATCCACAACAGATTCTACCGCATCTGAATCAACATCAACAGCCACAGCAGCAAAAACTACAATCACCACACAGCCGACGACTTCAACCTCCAAAACCACAACGAAACCTCCCACATCTGAATCAACAGCCACAGCAGCAAAATCTACACAACCGACGACTACTACAACCTCCACAATCACAGCAGAACCTACCACATCTGAAAAGGCAACAACGTCCTCAACAGCAAAATCTACCAGCACAACCCAGCCGACGAATATAACCTCCACTACCACAAAAGAACCTACCGTATCTGAAATAACAAAACCCACAACAGCAAAATCTATAAGCACAACACAGCCGACGACTACCAACTCCACAACTTCAACTGGACCTACCACGTCTGAAACAATTAATTCAGCATCTACAAGAGTAGTATCTACAAGCACCACACCACCAACGACTACACCCACAACCAAACCTAGCTCATCTGAACCCGTAACGGCCTCCACAACGGCAAAATTAACAATCGTTTCTACCATGAAACCAATGACGAACATAATGACTCGGCATCCCATACCTGGAACCTTAGGGGGTAAGTACGAATGGTCCTACAATTGAGCAGTTTTTAACTTTAGAAAAACAACAACCTATATGGCATTGCTATTTTGACACTGGTTTAGTATTGAGTACACCCTATCTCATACACTGAATGACACACGCGTATAATTATATGTTTATTACACGCCTTCACGTCTTTAAAAACTGTTATTATAAGAATATTCAGCTAATTCAATTGACAACTATCTAAAAAAGAACACATTTTATCGAGAGGAGCCCGTGTTACTATTTCGTCCCATGAGTCCCAGGTGTTCTATGTGCATCCTGGCCCATAGTGCACAATGGAACTCATGGGACGCATTTAGCTATCGCTAGCGATTCAAATTGTAATTGCATTGCATGATTTGTAGAAAATGTCAGTGAATTTATTTAAAAATAGTCCGTCAATTATTTCCGTTCCGCACATATGTGCGGAACGGATTTTCATTTCTCACATGGTTTAGTGTTGCTGTACATGGGGATTTAATAGAACAGGCGTGTAATAAAAATATGATCTTTAATTTTACTTGAATTTATTACCAACCAACATTATTTCTCCAAGTATTACAATATGTTTCAACTATCCTTCTCGCATGCTTTGTGGAAAACACTCAAAATACTTTCCTGTGATAATAAATCCGATGTTACTGTCATTCAGTAATTCAATGTGAATACTATCATCAAATGCTAAAATATGTGAAGCCTCCATTGAGAACCTTTACTCACTCCACTGCTTTGGTATCCCCAAAAATAGTTTCTGTGGTCGTCCAACTTTAGAAAACGTGTGGCTGAAATTCCGTTATGTCTCAAAACAAGGGAATCGGGAAGCATTTAACAGAATATTTCAAGAGCGTGTCAAAACTAGAAACTTGTGTTTTACCTTTCCCCTCGGTGAATATTATTTCCCATTCCAATGCAAATAGTTCGACTTTCTCTCAAAAGACAGCCCGAATGTGATAAGTTATACCGGTCAATCCCACTGTTCAGTTGTATTGCCAAATATTTGATAAACGTGTATTCAAAAAGGTTTCAGATCTCCCCATGTACAGATAATTTGTTAACTCTTTTTCAAATGAACACCCTAAATTACTCACCTAAATAATGATTAACTGACATCTACAGTACTATGAGCTGAGCTCTTAAAAAAACAGAAGGAAATGTGTTTTTTTTTACTTTCGGATGTAAGTAACGTGCAGCATTTGGTCTCAAATGTTTCACCATAAAAACAGTATAATAGGCAATGTTGGACTGGCAGGTAACATGCTGTTATACATTCTGTAACTTTTTCGTCGAAACCCATCCCGTGGGGAGTCCAGACGGACGCATTTTTGAACTCCAGCATTTCATCCTATGTATAAGCTATACGTTCAGAAACATTGCTTCCACCATTCATTCATCCTGTCGCTGACGACACATTCTTTATTTAATCACATGTGATAATACGCGGAGAATGAGCAGACAATTGTTTTATGGAGAAAATCGATGCAAATCATTCAAAACCAAGAGAGCAAAATTATACTTTAAACAAGATGTCAACATGAACCTCCAACTCGCAACTCCTTTGAATGTTTTCTTCGCTGCCCCATGCCTCGTACAGGTACAGTCATCGCCACAGCGTGGATCTGTATGCTCCCTTCAGCCACACGTAGCTTCACCACTATCCATAAGGTATCAACACAGGCAATGCATATTGTTCAGTTCCATCAGCCACCGCCCTTTCAAAAACTAACTTTTAATCACAACCAGTGTCCATGTAGTACAACACCTTGGCCGAAACCTAAATGACCACGATACATGGAATAATCATATATGTGCTTTTACATATTACTATTTTTGCCTAAGTAGCCTGGTGCCCATTGGACTTTAAACTGAAAAGTCGATGGTTCGATCCTGACCATCGCTAACTTACTTGTGTTCATGGGCAAGACAAAAGACAATTAATCCATTTGTCTACGAGGGTGCGCAGTGTACAAATGCGTGCTGCACGTAGATGGGTCTTTTGCCTTCAATCGCTACTAACTATGTTTGTGAAGAGTTAGAAAGGTGCGTAGATGGGCAGCTGAGCGCCGCTATTTGGATATTCTTTCTGGCGGGGACGCGGTGGCGTTGCGGTAAGCGTTTCTCGTCAGATCACCGAAGTTAAGCAACGTCGAGCCCGGTTAGTCGTTGGATGGGTGACCGTCTGAGCGATCGATTCGGACTGCCGCGTTGTATCCTTGGGCAAGGCACTTCACCCCGATCGTCCACTTGGTGGCACGATAACGCCGTGTACTGAGACGTAATGCACGTCGATAGTGTTCATGTCTTCAACCAATCTAACTCTGCCTGTGCTGCAGTGTGGGGTTACGATGTTGGGGAGCTGGTAGCTGCTCGTTGTTGCTATTTTCTCCGGGTACTCCGGCTTCCTGCACCGGTAAAGCTGTCACCGACACGATATGACCGTGGCAGTTAAAGTGTCGTTACACCCTAATAAATATTTAAACATTCTCTCCGCCTACTACGGGTCCATCCACCCGTTAAACTGATAGAATGTGACCATGCCTGTTGGATGTGTAGTTAAGCCCCCTACCCCTGTTAAAAAAACACACAAGTAAGGCTCGAAACCGAGTATCCCGCCTCGGCAAATATAATTGTGCCCTTGAATGGAAAGTATTGGGAATATATATGCCCATTATGTGAAAATTCTGATACGAGGTAGGATAATTGTACAGAGTGAAAATCTTCAGGATTAGAAAAAAAATAAAAGTTAAGCGGCTCTCATACTCTCTGAGGAAACAAGATATGAAATAGCAATTCATTGTAGCCAGAAACTGATTGGAAAACACTCCAAAGATGCATGGAAAACACACCTATTTTTCAGTATCTAAGAAGTTTTAAAACTTATTCCAGATTAACGTTCGTGCCTGGTGGCTGCCCCGTAAAACATGGATACTCTCTCCTCAATAGCGCGAACCGACAAGCCCCTATTGTATACACAGATTATCATGATAATGTGCATGTCCTGTGATTTATATCAGATTCGAGGTGGTGTCCAGAATGGGAGATCCCATTTTTGGACACCACCGAGAATCTGATGCAAATCACAGGACATGCACATTATCATGATAATTCATTTATCTAGCAATTCTATCACATAAAAAGATTAAATCTTAAATTATTAATACTGTTTTAGGACATAATGTTGGGCGAGAAATAGTTTTAAAAAAAACCGTATTTTATGGGACTATATTGTTGTGCACTCTAACAAACAATGAGTAACGCGATCACCTCAATTTTCAAAGTTGTGTTGTCAAATTATTCACTCTCAGTTTAACTAGTAAAGATTTGTTTTTGTTTCGTTTAATCAGTGTTTATTATGTGGGGCGGGGGGGGGGGGGTGGTCATTGGCTATTAATAGTTCTATCGCTAACTATAAGGATTTTTTGTTTTGTTTTGTAAGGGATCAGCTGAGTCGATTATTGAAACGCTCATAAAACGTATTCATGCGTCTGTTTTGATAGCCCACCGCGTTACCGTAAACGAGTAGTCTAGGCCTATATCATACGGAATCAGAATGAGTCATCTATATGATACGGAATTGGAACACATAATGTGATACGTACCGTTTCTCGTGGTTTCAGGTCAAAATTTATATGATTAAAAAAATAAAAACTCATATCATATCAAAGTTCATTTCCTGTCTACCACTCACAACCAAGGAGCTGTACTATATAACATCTGCATTTTTATCTAACAATCATACAGATTTTGGCCTGAAAACCACGAGAACAGGTAAGTATCACATAGTGTGTTCCGATTCCGTATCATATAGACGGCTCATTCTGATTCCGTATCATATAGACGACTCATTTCCGGTAACACGACAGCAAAGGTTACGGGCGTTTGGCTAAACATTTTACGATAAATAGAAACTGCACAATTCAATATTACACCTACTGGGTTCCTGAGGATGTGCCTTCGTGGTGTCCAGAAATGGGATCACAACTCGCCGGCAAAGCCGGCTCGTTGAGATCCCATTCTGGACTCCACCCCGGAGCTGATACAAATCACAGGACATGCACATTATCAAGATAATCTGTTTGTATACTCGTGACTAGTCCAGTGCACTGGTAAACCCAAACTTTTAATTCTCTGCACTTGTGTTTCATAGTACGCGCATCGACGGGTAGAGCTAGTTAACAGGTCGGTGATCCCCGAGTGCAGCTCTCCGTTCCGCGTAGACTGCTAGAGTGCAATAGTAATGTTCTCTTAACCCATTTAAGCGTTTAAGAAATATTGCTAAAAATACTCGATGGTCCAAAAATGAAAAATATATGAAAATTTCCGTGATTTGTAGTTGCAAAAATTACTACAGTTTACAAGCTTCCTGGAACGGATATGATAGACCCGACGATATAACATACCAGTACGGCTTACAATTCTGAAAATACAGGCTTGGAGATTTCAGCTACGTACAGTACACCAACACAAGTGAGGCGAAGCTGTATATTTCACACAAATTACAAGTCCACATGTACAGGCGATCGTCGATTGGCTCTTGTGCTCGGGCAATCGGAAGAATCGAGGCTGCATGTATTTCGTTTTCGGTTCATTCATCAAGTGAAATTAATGCGGTCTGTGAGAAACAAATCATCCCGTGCGAGCGTAAAATGTTTTAACCTGACACGAATATTGAGGTCTTCTGCAACCCTTTTCTCTCATGTATTGTAATGACGACACGACTATGAACAAAAATATATGAAAGAAATATGTTGTAAACATCGGTTGAATAACTTCAATAGGAGTATCATAACTGGCCACAATCGTAAACGGGTTTCACAATCGCCAAACATTATGTTTCCAAGGGTAAACACTGAAACCTATAATGAAGTCTCTTCTGTGTTGCATGGGGAACGGTACTGCAAGAAAGATCGGATACCGAAGACTTAAACAAGTTTCCTTGATAAATTTGTGTCTAACGTAATCCATAAATGCCCCGACGGACACATGCTGAACTACAACTGTCAAGTGTATGTTGGGCAAAGACGTGTCATAGAACACTTGTAACTGCGTTGAGCTTTACACGCGGTGAGCATTCTAAAAAATACAAGTGTGGCAATTACAGGTTTGGGTACAGCAGAGCACTGGATTTGGCATTTGTGTACATCAGTGCTCATTTGCCATCTGTTGGCGAAGAACACTACATCCTTCCTATCCCTATTTGCCTCTGTGTGGTACGAACATTGTCTCATCCTAAACAGGGATGTGGCAAGAGTACATGTCGGTGTCTCATCCCCTGCTATAGGTCAAATTATGGATATCTGAATTTGTATCGTTCAAAATAACAGAAAAATGAGAAATTGCTTTGACTCATAATATAATTAGACATACGTGGTATATTCACCAAGGAAGTAATTCAGTTAGGGCATCGGACTGCTGTGATATAAATTGTATGATTTAAAAGTCACACGATAAATCTCCGCACTTGTTTACGCTTGTTAAGGCACATTTCGAACATTGCAATGGGCATTTGTACCATCGGTAATAAAGATAATTGTGTAATTCAGAATCATGAATAATTTCCATTCTTAATCATTTACTTAACGACACGGCTGCATCCAGCCGCGTAAAGTACTAACTAAGCAGTTGGACTTAAAAAAAACAATGTCGACTAAAAGAAGTTATGTGAGACATCAGTGAGTCGCTTTTGACGAGCTCGTTCGAGTGAAGGGTGCATAATATGGGTTTGTTGACAACTTTCACAAACTGATATTTAAAATGACAAATTTTGATATAGTATGGATAATGCGTTGGGTAAATGGTGAATGATATCATGTATTTATAAATGTGTAGTTGCTTTGGTTGTCGTTTCAATTAGCATACCTTCTTTGCAAACGTAGTTGTTAGATTTGAAACGATAATCTTGCTTTGTTAAGAACTAAAGCAGAATCACCTCACAAACTGCAAATAACATAGGACTACAATATTTTACAAATATTATTAGTTATCCGTGTGTCTGCAGGTGTGTATAGAGATTTACATCTGTATAGAGACTCATAGACCCCAAGGCGCTGCCAAATATCCTTTCGTTATATTAACCATAGAGCTAATACAGTTTTCAAACTTAGAATTTTCTCCTTTTTCCAATAAATATTTTCTAAGTAAATTGGCACACTTTTTGTTGCACTTGACTGCATTTACTGGTATTACTTTTGTTCTCTTTTTTAAAATTTCAGTTTCAGTATAACTTGCAAAGTAAACAGCAGATGCGCATTGATACACGGAAGAAATTTGATCGATACTCGGAACAGGTAGCGTTTTGCGATCAGATGCAGCTGGCGGGTTTCATGCATCAATTCAAGGAGAATACGTGTTGAGTTATTGCTGGAAATGATCGATATCCACTTAAAAACACTAGATTTTATTTTCATTAAACGTTTTTAGAACAAATTGATCTTTTCCAGTGATAATTTGACTCGTATTCACCTTGAAGTGATGCTTTGAAAGCGCCATGTTGTTTGATACCGTGAAAGTGAAAAGTTCTATATCTTCACGGTGGGGATCTTCACGATTCATCTTAACGCTATTTCTTCGATTATCTGTTGTTTAGCGTATAATACGCAGAGATTATCGTCACAGTGAAGATGCATCGCATGCTCAGTTAGTAAATTAGCTTCCCGAAGTAGGTAACAAATGCCGATTCGGTATCACTTTGTACATGTACCGTACACGTACACGGTGCGTTTACCATCGTAGGATTCAGTGTTAAATCACACGCTTGCCATTTGTTCATAGTGCTCCAGAATCGGCTATTATTTTGAGACTCCTAGATCGCACTTTTACGTTCAAATACCCGTTGGCGAACGTGTCGAATGTACAAGTTTTCAAAAAAGTGAAAAATGTATGAAATTGTACATTTTTCACTTTTTTTTTTACTTAAAATTTTTGTCGACGTTCGCATCGCGGATTAGACCTTCAATCTATCGTTGGTGAACGCGAAAAAAAAAAATTGCCGATTCTAAGACAGCATCAAAAAAGGTGGTTTGCCGATTCTGGAGCAGTGTCCCAGAATCGGCAAACGGTTTTTGAGGCTCTGAAGGTGGTCAGGTGACCTGCTAATTAACCAATCAGATTGCTTGATTCTCATAAACTTAATCATAGAAAGCTATGTCCCTCATCGTGGGGGTGGGGTGTCACACCCATCAGAAAAATCGAAGTTTCGAGAAGGTGGTCACGTGACCTATCAAATTGAAGGTCGAGGAAATAAAAAAAAGTGATTGATATATATAGGAGAGAATAAAAAATATAAATAAATAGTTATTTAAAAATAAATAAATAAAATCGAATAGATAATAAAAAAAGATACGTAAATCATGAGCGCTTCCCAGACTATTAGAGCGCGGTTTCTTTTAAAAATGCTGATGAGAGCCTACGCATTCTGTGTGAACGAACAACTAGGTCGCCTCTTGTTAGAACGATGCGTCGGATGTCGGGATCACCTAGACTTCGATCACGAGAATCATTCGTGTCTGACGATGGAAAGGGAAGATATGGTCCTCAAGTATTTCGAATCGGCGTTCGAACGCGTTCAAATCGACGAAGTGATCGCGTTTTGGAAGAGATTACTCTTCTGTAAGGATCGAGACAAGCCCACAGTTTCGGAAGAACAAAAATTGGCGTGTAGAAGTCTGACTTTAGAAGACAAGGGATGCATCATGAAATTATTGTTCAATGAAGCATACGTCTAAGTTTTCTCGTTGATATAAAATAAGGGAGAATAGAAAATAAAAATAAATACACACATAATTTTTTTATCTAATATTAGAAAGAAAAAAAACACAAAATTGAGAACCAGAAATAAATTGTATCCGACGTTGGATGACGACGAGGATGAGAAGCCGAATGGCGTTTTGCCGACGGCACCGTAGCTAGAAGAAAAGGAAAGAGGAGAGAGGTATCGCATCGATCAAATCAATAGAATCCAAGCGTATCTAACTCGAGAGAGAGATTCTCGCCGTTCTCTCAAGAAGAAGTATTCGCGTTTCGTCAAATTCGTCAACGCGATCGACACGAAACTCATCACGATTTCCATGGGTTTACACCTGGCCGGCGTCGGATTGTTGTCGGCATTCCGATCGTGCTGACCGTAGAGGGAGTGGCTCTCGCCGCCGGATTGTTTAGCACGCTCGGAAACTTTTTGAGTAGGAAATTATATCTAAAGGCGAGGAAACACGACAAGATTCGCGTCTTGGCCGACTCCAAGATCGACACGATATCCGAAATGATCTCGATGGCGTTGAAAGACGGTAGGATATCGGACGGAGAATACTTCACGATATTGGGCGAGAAAACGAAATATGAAGCCATGAAAGAAGCTGTGAGAATCAAGACTCGTCAGATCATAAAAAGAAGAGATGAAGGATTCTCTCGTGGAAAAGGGGAGGAAAGAGGCTAGGGAGGAATTCAGTAAGTTGATAGAACTCAAGAGCAGCAATATATATATATAATAAGAACAGAATTTTGAAAAAAAAAATATTAAATTTATATATAAAATAAAAAAGAAATTAATTTAAATAACTCTTAAAAATGTATTGCGCAAAGTGTAAGAGAGTTACCGAGACGAGTAATTCTCAAGAAGTACGAACTAAAAACGATAGACAGATGCTTCGCAGAATTTGCGACGTGTGTGGTTCTGTCAAGACTCGATTCATCAAAAAAAAAAAAAAAAAGAACGCGAGCAAAGGTAAAGGCATCGTGAATAAAATGATGAATAATCTACCTTTCGAAATGCATCGCCTGGTCACAGTTTCACGGGACCCGGAACGAAATTGAACAAGAGACTCAACGCCGATCTGACTCCTAAATCTTGGAGCAAACCTGTGAATAGGGTGGATGCGGCCGCGTATGATCACGATCTGTGCTACGCCCGACACCCCGACACCAAGACTCGCAGCGACGTCTGCGATAAAAACACGTTGGGGAAATTGAGAGGCATATCGAATCCGACCAGGAGAGAGAAGATAGAACGTTCGCTGGTCAGCAATCTGATCGGTGCGAAACGTCGATTCGGATGGGGCATTAAAAAAAAAGCGCATCTGAAAAGAAGAAGAAACGATTATTGACGAGCGAATTGGCCGAGGAGTTACACAAACCCATCGTGCGTAAATTTCGAAAGAGAAGGGTGTTTGCGAAGGGTTTGGATGATATTTGGTCTGGCGACTTGGTCGACATGAGATCGTTTTCGAGATTGGAATGAGGGTGTCAAATATCTATTGACGGTCATCGACGTGTTTTCCAAATACGGTTGGATCAGAGCTTAGAAGAATAAATCGGGACCTTGCGTCGCTGAGGCTCTGAAGAGCGTGTTCGACTCGTCTTCACGAAAACCGAGTAAATTGTGGGTGGATAAGGGAAAGGAATTCTACAACAAGCACGTTCATTGATTGGTCGACCTCTACTCGATCGAAAACGAAGAGAAAGCCAGCGTGGTGGAACGTTGGAATCGAACGATGAAGGAAAAGAACGACGGCGAATTCGACCAAGAAATACATATCCGCTCTGAACGGTCTGGTTAAAGATTACAACAACACGCGACACAGATCGATCAAGATGACTCCCGTGGAAGTTAGCGATCCTCGAAATGAAAAACGGGTCTACGCGAATCTATATCCTGAAAGATCTAAGATTAAGAAGAAGTCTAGAACGCCGAAATTTGCTGTCGGTGATTGAGTGAGAATCTACGCTTATAAGAAGCACTTCGAAAAGGGTTATACTCCTCGATGGACCTCAGAAATCTTCGTGATAATCAAAATATTTCACACCGATCCGGTGATTTACGAAATCGAAGCTTTGGATGGAGAAGATATCATCGGAAAGTTTTACGAACAACAATTACAGAAGACAAAGTTTTGATAAAGAAAACAAATTTCTTTTATTTACACTTTTTAACATTTTCTTGTTTACACACACATATATATAGGAGAGAAAAATAATAATAAAAATAATTAAAAAACTATTTTTAGATAAAAAAAAGCAAGCTAATTAATAAACAAAAAAATCCCAAAAATCCTTTAAAAATGACAAATATGCTAGATATAGCACAAAGCATAGTCAAAGATGAAAGTATTCAAGAATATGAGGTTCACGAATACGAACCGGTGACCGGAACGAGTTTGAACAATGCGAAAGATCTATTCATACATCCTAGCAACAGTTACATAGTGGTACAGGGACGTCTCACCAAGGAAGATGGGAGCGACTACGCCGCCGACGACACAGTTACTCTAGCCAATAATGGCATCATGCATCTATTCAGTAATAAAAAATACATGCTATCCGGACAAGAGATAGAATCTGTGTTTCATCCCGGTCAGGCCACCACGATGTTCGGACTCTTGACGTATCCTGATGATTTTTCGAAATCCAGAGGACTTAATCAGTTGTGGGTGAAAGACACCGTCGGCCCTGCTAGCGCCGGTGCCGCCGCGATATTCGACTACGTCGTCAAGACGTCCAGACCTAAATGAACGTTTTCGTTCAGGATACATTTGAAACACATCTTCGGATTTGCGGACGATTACAACAAGACCACGTACGGATTCAAACACAATCTGACGTTGATTCGAAAAGGAAACGACGACGCAATAGTGAGACTCACTGCGACCGATGCGGGTAAGATAACACAAGATAGCGCGGTTCGTTCCACACGTGGAACCCTCGATCGTGGAAAAAGCGCGTCTCTACACGATCATAGAGTCCAAGAGTAAATTACCCGTGGGATTTAGAATGAGACAGTGCAACACGGCTAGCATTCCTCTCTCCATGAATCACTTCGATTGGAGATTGACGGTGAAATCTGCTACCGAGAGACCGTGTTTCATTGTTGTTTGCATTTCAGACCGATAGGGACGGGTCTCAGGAAAAGAATGCATCGCTGTTCGATCACTGCCATTTGAGAAACATGCAAGTGTTTCTGAACGCCACGAGATATCCAGCAATCGATTACAACGCGTCGTTCGACAAGAACGATTTCTGCAGACTGTACGGCGATACCGCTGATTTTAGAAAGAAGCATCACGGTCTAGACGAATTGATGAGCAACCCTAAGATATCTCCCGGCGAATACAAGTCGATGTATCCCATGTTCGTATTCGACATCAGTAAACAGAGTGAACGACTAAAGAGTAGCGTCTTAGACATTCTGATCAAGATGCAATTCGATAGGAACGTGCCGAGAAAAACCGAAGCCTTCGCTCTGGTCCTCTCGGACAGAGAATTACAATTCAAATCAGACGGAAATAAGATGTCGATCATTCGATGAGATATGTGTGTGAAAAAAAATAAAACAAAAATAAAAAAAAGTAATGAGTAATTATTAAAAAACAAAAAAAAAACAAAAGAAAATAAAGTAATGAGATCTAGAGAGATTGAACATCTTTCTGAATCTCATTACTTTTTTTTTGTTTTTAATAATCACACATTTTTTTTTTTTAATTAATTATTTTCCACGCGTTCACTGTTTGTTCAAAGGAACTAATTTGATCAGTAGACTCACCACGGAAGTGGCGGCTTCGGGATTATTGGTTTTCGTAACGAAATTAATCCTGTCTCCGGCGTTCACTTTGAGAGGCGTGCCGAACGTGCTAACATTCGCGTGTTGATTCTCAGTCTTTTTGACGCTGTATCTCTTATCGCACTCTACTCCATTCACCATGAGATTGACGACCACTCTGTTATTCAAATCCAAGGAAGCCAGACTCATTCGAAGGATTTCACCTCCCAACGGCATGGGACATCCCATCTGACCATGTTTCGATCCGCTACCTCCATTTCCGAAAGACCACTCAGCTTTCCCTCATCTAAGGTGCCGGCCTCCTCGGCCCACACGGTAATCAATTGTCTAGCATATTTGACTTTCTCCACCACCGAAATCAGGGTGCAAGCATCCGTCATATCCACGGGATCCGGTAGGTTCGTGAGCGCGTGTCCACCCATGTCTAGTTTTCCTTCCATGATGTCGCCCTTTTTTCCAGACCGAGTTGTCGTCCACGTACTTCCTGCTGACTGCGCTGGAATCGAATTCAGGATCGTGACTGAGTCTGAATAAATTCTCACCGTTCATGTCGATACCACCCTCCATGGTTCCGCCAGATTGTTTGTTCAGGTAGAGATTGTCCACTTGCGATTCTAGGTATTCTTGTGATCGTATCACTGCAGAATCTATGTAGCCCTTGTTGACCGCGGTTGAGTCCGCATCCGTGTCGTCGACCTTCGACAGATTCAATATCTTGTTGAATCCCGCATTCAGATCCGATTTCATTTCTCGTCTGTCAGACTTTCTCTGTTCCAGATCTACGTAGTGTTTGGTCGCCACGTCCTTGGGATTCGTGGGAGTGGCCACGTTCGTTATCTTGTTAGACTTGGCATTCAATTCCGAGTGCATCGTTTTCGGAACGTATCTATTTCTCAGGTGTTTGCTGAATCTCACGTGAGAGTCATCTGCGTATTTCTTGGTCGTGGCATCCGTGGGATCTATGGGATTTGCGATGTTCACCAAACGTTTAGATTTCAGATCGAGATCATCGGTCATGGTTTTGTCCACGTAATTATATAGCATGATTCGTTCGAAATCGGCGTTCCCCCTGTCGACGTATTTTTTTAGTCGCAGCATCTGCGAGATCTATCGCCTCGGGAAGATTGTAGAGCTTCTTATCGTTCATGTTCAAAGGTTCCTCTCGAGGTTCATATCTCCGAACGTAACGTTCGTCCAAGTTGGCAACGTCGTAACCATCGTCGACTTCGAGCGTCTTCCTCTTCCTTTTTAGGTTGACTTTTTCGTCATCACTTCTACCAAATTTATCGACTGGCATGTTGTTTTGAGATTTTTTGTTTTTTTTAAAAAATATATTTCAAAACGCAGTTTATTAAAAAATGAATTATTATATTTTTATTTTTCTTTTTTATTCGATTAAAATTTTTTAAAATAATTTTTTATCTTTATATACTATAAAAAAAAAAATCTCTCTCTAATGTAAATCATTGAGAATGTCTTGAAACCGATCTCCTTCAGACCATCTCTTGAGAACGTAGAGACACAGGTGACCGCAAAACACTTGATCTGTTGATTGCACTCATTCCATGTTGTAACGAACCATCGATTTGTTGAAATAGTTCTTTATTTCTTTCGGCGGCGAGATTCTGTAGCTGTCGAAATAATAATTCTTCTTCCCGTTCTTGAACCACGCCACCCACTGAGTGCCTTAACCCGATAAATTGTCTAGATTTAAAATTCCGCATTCCGATTGTCAAGGTCTTCTCTTCGGCAAGGCATCTCTGGAAAACACGCCTAGAAAATATTTGATTTTCAAATCCTTCGCCGCATTCGACAGATCGATTCTGGATAGGGGTTCGTTAGGTAAGATGACACCTTCTTTGGATATCTCTATTTTCTCATTCATAAATGCGTATATATTTTTTTTTATTTATTTATTTTATTATAATTCACTAAAATGACGTTATTTTTTTTTTTCTTTTTTCTTTTTCTTTTTAAACTAACTCTCTCGATGTCTCTATTGATTTCCATAATCTCGAATCTGTCTAATTACTCTTGATATTCTGGAAACCTATCATCCTTACGCATATCTGGAATCCTATCATCCTTACTCATATCTGGAATCCTATCATCCTTACTCACATCGCCTCTAATTAGATCCGAAATCCAATGTCCACGTGCCACAGTGCTTATTTTATCATCTAACACGAATCTCTTATCGTCGTCGGCTGTCAGCGAAATCTTGTTGACTATTTTGGTATACAAGTCGTGATTTTCGCTTCGAATCGATTTCATAGTCTTATACACCGGACCACTTCCTAACAGACAATCTTTATACTCTTGGAAAGAGATGTTTTTCTTCACCACGCACGCTTTAACCCCTTTACTCTTCTTGATCTCTTCATCTTCTAGACGATAAGCATACAGTTTGGGTCTCAAGCCCACGAATTCGCCGATTTGTTTACTGCCGCTCTCATCCTTAAATTTACCCAACACCTTCTTGTTATCGTTTGATTGAATGTTGGACAGGTGATTGATGGGATAATTGCTCATGTCGAACCACGCGGCCACGTCCAGAGATATATCTTGGTAGACGTCTTTCATCTCTATCTCGTAAACTAAACTGTCCATGTCGGTGAACAGTAGTTTGCCTTTATCACCAAATTTTCGTTTGACGTAATCGTGGTGAAACTCGTACATCAATCGCTTGCTGATATCTAAGATGATCGGTCTGAGATAATACGGTTTGTCGAACTTCAGGTGCATCTTTTGCATGTGAACGGCCACTAGATTTTCGTTGAATATGGTTCGGTGTTTGTAATTGGGTTTCGCTACTAATTTTTTAGCTCTTTTCTCAGACGTGACGAGTCGAACGTTGGTTCTCTTCCTGATGTTTTCAATCAATTTACCGTACACGCAGCTGTTCATGAGTTTGAAGAAATATTCTTTGAAATCGTTCTCAGCTGGAATTCTGAGATTCGTGTTGAGATTGATGTATTTTTTCATCCAAGGCTCTTCGTCGAATCGAATGATGCGATGTATGTCGACTAATTTCATCCCGTAATTGACGTATTGTTTCAAATTCTCACTGTAGACGACGTAGTTACGTTTGTTAAATAAA
The DNA here is from genome assembly GCA_031216915.1 of Pictodentalium vernedei. NCBI lineage: Eukaryota > Metazoa > Mollusca > Scaphopoda > Dentaliida > Dentaliidae > Pictodentalium > Pictodentalium vernedei. The sequence continues at coordinate 165,123,610 of CM062294.1, forward strand.
TTGGGAATGAGTTTTTCCTTATCTCCTTCGTTTGGTTCCATTCATTCGGGAGCCAGCGGATAATCGTTGTGTAGATTCTCCCGGATAGTTCAAATCGACTTCTAAAATGCAAGGATAGTCTCTCCATTTTTGCATCTCTTCCTGTTCCGACACCCATTCGAAATTTCCAATTGGTAAAGGATGACTCATAGCCCAGCCGTACAGATTATTAGCATCCCAATACTGTATGTATTAATTCGACCATTTCGAATCGAAACCTTCTTTCATGTAGGGATTGTTATCTTCAGAATATCTGTGGGACATCATCGAGATGCCACCTCTCGCAGCCCTTTAGAACATGAGCAACATGTTCACGTTGGATAATAATTCCAATTGGACGTCGGTGGTCTTCAACAAAGCGTCCCACGCCAGTCCGGGTGCGATGAAATACCAAGCCGGATCCAGATCGTAATTTCGATGACAGACGTCTCGAAAATTTTCGAACCTGTCTGCCAAGAGCAGAACGTCGGCCATCAGATAGAGATCGTGATAATCTCTCATGGTTTTCATATCAAATGATTTCCACACGTTTTTGGCGTGTTCATAATTCCTGTCGTAAATGCCAGATTCGTATAATTTCAAATAAAAATCTTCTTTCGAAGGTAGTGCGGTGTCTTCAAATCTCTTTAGATCGTTCATGTAATCATAAGGATAGACTCCTTTCCTCAACATGATGTCTACTCATTCTCCAAAATGTTCGCTCGTGATTTTAAATTTATCCTTGCTCATGTTATCGACTAATTTTTCCAGAGCGGTCGACATGAATTTAAAACTGTCGATAAAACGTATGCTTCTATGAATGAATTTCGTTTTTTCTTTCAACGTCTCTCCGTCGATTTCTCTTTTCTTCTCCATGAGCTTCCATTTCGTGAATGAAATGTATCTTTCTTCGCTGTTCGCAATGCAATTTAATTCTTCGTGGGAGGTGCCAAGATTTTTCACGAACAGATGACCGTCGTAACCCGAGAGATTGTGAAATATCACCGGATAGAAAATGGCATCTCGATATTTTAAATTACACTTGCTGTGAGCCTGACTGCGATACAGACCTGTGTAATGATCGTGGTGTCTGACCTTCTTATTTTCCTCCGCATTCTCTTCAAATGATTGTCTGCATATGTGACATTTGGTGGGTCTGTTATGTTCGTCCTGCTGCTCTCGCATGATGATCATTTTCGCCGGGGTTTTGAATTTGTTGTATAACATTTGAATTTTCGATTCTAACTCTTCCACGAACCTTTGAGCCACGTCGTCGTCCTTGCACTGTTTCGTGTAGGTGAAGGGACCCATGTCGTGTTGCGAGTCGAAAGCGCATTTCACATAAATGCAATAGCCTGAAGGTATGTGTTTTTGATATCTTTCGACGTAACTTTGAAGAGCGTTGGGTTGACAGGAACTCATTTTCGCGGTGAACATTCGAAATCAGCGTACATGACGAATGGTACTTTTAACCTTCTATTGTGATTTTCAAACTTCACAATGGTGTTGCGTTTGGGCATTTCGATGGCGACACCTTGATTTTCGTTGCAATATTCCTGATGTTTCACTAACGATTTTTCGCTGTGAAACGCGTTCATGCAGTTACAACATAAACATATCTTATGTTCATGCTTATTTTTTTGTTTCGACAGTAATCGGCTCGGATGTTTAACCCAACAATAATTATGATTGTCACCATTCGAAATCAATAATAAAATAATCGTCTTTTCTCTTTCAAGATACGAAGTCTGTCTGAGAGGATAGATCGTTCGTTTTTCATCGTCGTATCCCAAGACGTTCACCGCTATGGTGGGATTTTGAGCCTCGAAACATTCGATGTGTTTTAACTCTGTTGGAAAAGTCACTCCGGTCCAATCGAGATTTTTAGAAGTCTCCTCGTAACAAGAAACTCTATCGGAATTCATTTTGACAGGGTATAATCCGGAGGTGACTGCCCATTTAAAACACTGATCATCCTTATTTCTCACATTGACCACGGATTGTTTTTTAGCTAAGAAATACGGTAATTTCACGTAGGAAGATCCTTTCAATGAATCGTTTTCAGTTATATGAATTTCGAGTTTCAACACCTTATCAAACGTCCAGTTACTACCTTCATGTTGATAATTCACGAGAGACGTCAACATCTTGTCTTTCATCTTTTTGAAAACGTCTGATAAATCTGAACCTCGAAATATGGGTTTGACGTTAGATCTGAAATATGCATTTTTCACGATGCTCTCGCCAGACATCATGTCAATTTTATTCATCACACAATGGAGTATCATCTTAATTTTTAGTCCCACGTTCATGTGTTCATGAAACAAATCCAATACTTTTTTCTTCACCCGTTCCATGAACAATTTCAGATCGATTTTCTTGAACGAGGGAACCACGTCGAAAGTTTTAAAAATGCCTTTGATCGCACTCTCCCATTCTACGGGCTTCGATTGGAATAGTTCCGTGATGAGTCATGCTACATATTCTTCTCCTTTCCCTTCGTTGATTGCTTGTTGAATTTTGCTCGATATATCTCGTTTGTCTAGAATCTGAAGTGCATCACTCATTTTCGTTTTAGGTTTTTTTTTCTTTTCTTTTGAAACTTGAAATTCTGCAACGGCTTTTCGCTTAGTCGTCTACTTATTTTTCACAATCGAAACGTTTTTGGGTTTTTTCGACATCGTCATTTCGATTCCTTTTACTATGTTTTTCTTCTTCTCATTTTCACAACCGATGCATTTTTTGACATCATTGCTATCAACATTTCATTTGCTTTCTAGCGTTTCGCAAATATTCCTGTATGACTTCAATTTTTTTTGTTTTAGTTCTATGATTTCTGAAATGTGGAATTTTTAATAGTTTACAAATCTCGTTTAACTGAGGTATGGTTTTCTCATTTAAATTTTCCATTTTTTATCTGTTTGCTCCATTTGTAAGAATATTTTTTTTTTTCGAATTTTGTATTAAAATAGTTTGTTAAAAAGTTTTGTTTTTTACTCTTTATATATAAAAAAATATATTTTTTTTTTAATTTCAATTTTTTTCTTTAATGTGAAAAATTTTTTTTTTTTTTTGATGAAATTAATCAATTTTTTATGTTCCTTAACGTGAAAAAAATTGAATTAATACGAGAAAAAAAGGATGTTAAAATTCAACTTTTTATTGATATATAAAGAGAAAAAAACTTTTACAAAAAAAAAATTTACATTAAAGAAAATTAAAAATTAAAAAAAACAACTTTTTTTATATATATATAAAGAGCAAAAAAAACCAAACTTTTTTAACAAATTATTATTTAAATACAAAATTTAAAATATACATTATTTGCAAGAATTCATAAAACAAAAAAACAAATAATCAATCATGACAACAACACCTAAAAGATGCGAATTGAAATTGAAACGCGTCGAAACGTGTAAGAAATTCGGTTTTAAAATCTATAGATTACAACAACACGATCCCATTGAATTGAACGAGGTTGAGACGAAGGGCTTAGAGCACAAATACGACAAATATCGCATGCCTTTGAAATTGGATGAAGCCACACTCGATTTGTTTTACGAGTACGGAAGCGATCTGCAGAATATCATCATCACCAAAGATAGAGAATTCGACAAGGACGATTTGTCGTTGCCCTATGGAAGTTACATATTTGCAAACATCTCACTTCAACTCGTGAACAAATCGGGTGGTGAGAGCGCGTTGACCGAAGTAAAAAAACTCAAAAAAGTAAAGATAAACATTCAACACATTTGCGAAAAAGGAGAAAACAGGTGTGTCAACATGCTAATAACGGACTTGGAAATATAAATAATAGAGAGATTGATTTTTAGTGAAGAAGAAGGATAAAAAAAGTAATGAGATCATCTTTAGATCTCATTATTTTTTTTTTTTTTGTTTTCCTTCTGCACTATTACCCGTATATTATAATAACGTTTCCTTTTTTCTTAAATTTCAGCGTTGATTCTTCTTTTCTTTTTTTGTGATATGCTACGTTTTTATAACAACACATTTGTTTATCCGAATCATAATTATGAACGAATGGTGTGCATCTCTTGGAAACACTCGCATCATTACCATTCTCTTCAGAAGGTAGTGGTAATGGTGGAAAACGTCTCAGTGGTAACGGTGGAAAACGTCTCATTCTTTTAAATTTCAACCGCATATCCCGATTCTTTATTTAACTCTTTTATCAGTTCGTTCCTAGAATATCCATCATTAGCGTCTAATTGTTTTTCCACATCTTTTTCCCACACTATCTTGCAATATTCATCCTTAGCATCTAATCGTTTTTCCACATCTTTTTCGCACTCTATCTCGCGATATTCATCATTATCGTCTAATTGTTTTTTCACTTTTTTATCCATTTTATATATTATTTTATACTTTCTATGATTTATATTTTATATAATTATATATTTTTTTTACATTATAATAACATATTCAAAATCGGTATATTCTTAAACGGCGAATTCTCACCAAACAACAAACCCTTGCCGAGTCGCTCAACGCTCCATCCACTCTTCAGATAGAGACCATTTCCACTCAAAGAGTAGTCACCTCTAACGGGTTTTAGATACAATCCTTTGCCGCTGTCGTCTACGTGGACGCGACACACGGCCCCTCCCTTCTTCAAAAACAGACCACTGCCACCCATTAATTTCTCAACTGCCGAACTCGCGAGTCCCGTGAGAGCTCCCACGCCGAGAGTCTTTCCGAGAAAGGGTAATGCCTTTGCGGCGAAGGGTAATGCTTTTGCGGCGATTCCTGCCAATAGCGGTAGGAAACCGCCTTTCATTCTCAAATTGTATCTCAATTGAGCGGGACTCAATCTCACCGTCAACCCTCTTCCATTACGAATCACTTTCTCCATCCTTTTGATTTGACTTCTGGTCCAGGCGATCGAATCCTGACCGCCTCTCGTCAGATCTTCGTGAGTGAATTTGAATCTCACCGCCTCGCCTCGAGTTGTTAACGCTCTCTTAAGTTTCTTCCTCTGCCCTGCGGATATGTTCACGTTTTTAATCACGTATTCTGTCATAATTCTTTTTTATAAAATATATTTTCTTCAATTGTTTTCTTGTTTTAATGATAATTATATATATTAAATAATTTTTGTAAAATTAATATTGCGTTTATTTTATTTTTGTTATTTATATATATACACAATATTTTTTTATTTTTTTTTTTTTTGCTTTTATATTTCTCTTATGTGAAATCGTATCGTCACCCTCTCTCCGGGAAGATCTAGCAGTTCACCATTTTGATCCGTCAACGTGGTTTTGAGACTATACAACGTGACTAAAATCACTGGTATAAAAACTAAATTTCGAGGTCGCTCCACGATCTTATAACCCGGCGACACGTTTGGAAAGAAGGAATAGATCGCCGGTTGAGCGCTACCATTCACGTAGCTTCCAGCAATCACATCCACGTTCACCAGAATGCTATTGACTGCGAGAATGTCGACCGTATTTTCAGATGCCGCGTGGTCTCGATACATCTTTCGATCGAATCCCAATATCTTGCCTATAGAATCATCCGTATTGAAATCCACTCGAAAATTATCTTCCAAATCCAACATCGTCTGTAAGGTATTAGGGTTGGGAGCGAGTCTGATCTTGTTGCTTCCTTTTCCATCCGTCTTCATTCGCGTCTGAATGTAATTGTTCAAATCGTCTATGTCGTAACTTCCTTTGGGAATTCGAATCTCCAACCAATCCACTCCGTCGGAATACTTGAACGTGTTATTCTTTTCGGTGATGTTGGGAAAGGAATAATAAGTCTCCAGATTCACCAACGCAATCTCGTATCTTTTCTCTCTATTCAATTCGATGGAAGGTTCGAATTTCGTCGCGAATCGAGTCGAATCGCCACTCACCACGATTTGAATGGATTGTTTTGCAGCCGTATTCTGGGCTATCCGTTCTAACAATTCTCCTTGTTCGAACATTATATTTAATTTTATTTCTATTTTTTCAAAACTAATTATTTGAAGATTTATTATTTTCTATTTTATTTTATTTTCACGCTCTATCTTATTATCATCAGAAACATAAAACTGGTCGAATCCGCATCGATATTTTCCGCGATTAAATTCGCTAGTCAAATCGATCACGACGAAATTGTAAAGTCCTCCATCCCAAACCCTCTTGCAGAATCTCCTGAATTCCGCCACGCTCATGTCGTTTGCGACGTGATCGCCGTAGATGTGATTGAGATTCTTGAGATCTTGGCGAAAGAGACATAGGAAATTAGCGTTCTCCCCCTCCCGTTCTCTGGGCAATCGAAAATAATTCTGCGACAGGTAGAAACAGTCCACGTTGCTGTGTCGACCCATAACGTAATACGATTCGCATCGGTTCTGACTCTCCAAAAGCAGATCGTCGAAAATCATGAGATTCTTATCTTCCGCTTTCAATTCTCTAGGATCCGGAACGTCGCTAGCGTTCTCATAAAATCGACACTCGACGTTCGAAGATGCATTTCTCTTCATCAATTCCATCGCCGCACCGTCCAAAATGGTCGAAAGAGGAGCTTCATTTTTTTCGAATTCCTCCCTACTGTCAAAGATTCTGGCTATGACGTCCTTGGGCAATTTACAATCCATGCACTCTCGAAGCAATCTGTATTCGGGTTGAAACAAGCTCTTGCCAAACACAAACAATCTGTCGTAATCCAACCAATCGGGTCGGGACAACAGATTCATCAACAGATTGGTCTTTCCACAATTCGATTTTCCCACTATCAAGCCTCTTATGCTTTTGGGAAAGAACTCGTTATTCGACCTCTTGGTCGCGGCGTCGTTCCAAGACATATCTTTAATGTTCATGTTTGCTTTTTTTTTATTTTTTTGTTTGTTATTTTAGATTTTTTTCAAACACAGTTTTATGTTTTTTTCAAACTCAGTTTTTTAATATTATTATTTATTTATATTACACCGTCGCGAGTTCTCTTCAATCCGGATCCACTCGTCATTTTGGCTAAATCTTGTATGGGTACCACAGCATCCTTAAAATCTTTCCAACTTTTCGGCGTTCGCTCTAACGCAGGTTGCTTCGCCGGTGGACTGATCAACTTGTCGATCAACGCGTCGGCTGCCCTCTTGCCAGCCACAGAAGCTATCCTACCACTGGCTTCGGAAGCGGCTTTCTTACCAGCATCCAAAACCGTCTTCTTACCGACCTCAAACGCGGTCGATGCGAGTTTTCCACCCACATCGCTTGTGAACGCTCGCATTATAGAATCGACGATGCCAGAACCGCCTTGAACGTAAGTTCTGACGTATCCCCTGTTCTTTATCACCAACATATTTTTATTTTATAATATATTTTGTTTTTCACTGGTAAATCGTTTGTTGTTTAAATACTTTTATTATTCTAGTGTAAAAATTTACTGTTTTTATTTTATAAATTTTTGTTTGTTGTTTGTTTCTCTCTAATTATTATATACATCAATCCTTCAATTCGTTCATCAGCCTTTTTATAATGGTTTTTATTCAAAACCTTCTGTCTTAACAATTCGTCACATATGCTAACTATCTCATTATGTAATCCTGTGTTACCAGCGCGTCTACTCGCCATCAACAATCTCAATCTCTGAGACAGAGCGTCAGAATCGCTCAGAAGAAAAGTGGTTTTCACCCCTTTACAGTCACCGATTCGACGAACTTCTTATTCATATCCCATGTGAGTTTCACCACTTTCGTCCACTTGTAACCTCTGTTGGCTTTGGGTCTCGTCTCTCTGGCATCGTTAGTTCTCTTCATGGCGTGGGTCTGAACCAGAATGTCGCCATAATTGTCGAAATCCTGTTCCGTGTAATCACTGGGCTTGTCGTAAAGGAGCAATTTGCGCAGTCCGGAAGTTAATTCGTACCTATTCGAGCCGACGGTTAATTCATCATCATCTATTTCCACTTCTGTGTCGCCTACAAAAGTTCTACCGTCCGAATCCTTATAAAATCCATACAACAGATCTCTCTTACCACCATCCTCGGACGACGCGACGCTATCAGTGGTGATAGTCGAAGCTGTATTGTCGCTCACGTCGGTTTGAATCCCCGTGGGAACGTAATCCGGTGTAGATTGAAAGGAATACTGATTTCCAAAACTACCGGGCAACGAACCCATTCTCAAAGAACTCTCTTTTATGGGTCTCAATTCTTCAACTATCTCCTTCTTGCTTCGCTCTTGACCCTCCATCACGGGTTTAAATATTTTTGTGGCTTCGCGTCTGAGTTCAGTCTCTCCAAGACGTCTGCTTCTGTCAGCCGATTGAATGCTATTCTTGGCACGTTCATATTCGTCTAAAATTTGATTTCGACGTTTAGCATCCATCTGTAAAAACATTTTTTGTTTTTAATTATTAATATTCCTTTGAGTATGCTAATGTGAGTTATTTATTATTTTCAAAATTAAATGTATAATTATTTTTTTATGTTTTAAGTAAATAAAAATCTTCTGTCTTTAATATAATAACTAAAAAAATTCATATCTCAACTCAGTGTTGAACTGGGAAAACTTGAAAAGTTTGAAAGTTTAAGCACATAACAAACCGGTTTCTGATTTAACGCGTTTGAGAATAATTACGTCTGTTAAAAGGACTTCATTTATATCTCAAATTCATTCACTCAATGTTGAATTGAGAAAACTTTAAAAAAAAGTTTAAAAATTTTAGCACGTAAAGAAACCGGTTTCTAATTTAACGCGTTTGAGAATAATTACCCTCTGTTAAAAGGATTTCATTCACATCTCCGAACATTATCACGAATATATTAAAAATATACCACTCAAACCTAATTGAGTGGAAAAAATGCGTTTTATTATCTATTATTAAAACGATCCATTAAAACGAAAACCTTCATTCACACCACAACAAAAACATGAGTGTCAATTACGAACTATTTTTTTATTTGATGAAACATTCCATAAAGTGTTTTATTAAAATTTACTTCACAAAATTAGCATTGGATTTGTAAAAAGGGAGACGTTTTTCGTCTCTGGTCGTGACCCCACCCCACATAAAATGAAAAATGTCATTTTCGTAATGTATTCATCGAGCCGTTCATATTAATACCTCACATGCCTGGCTTTGTATAAAAAACGACGTTTTTCGGCTCTGGTCGTGACCCCACCCCACGACGAGGGTTAAAATTACGATCTTCTTAATCCACTCGTCGAGACCTTCAATTTGATAGGTCACGTGACCACCTTCTCGAAACTTCGATTTTTTTGATGGGCGTGACCCCCACCCCCACATAAAATGAAAAAAACGTCATTTTTGTAATGTATTCATCGAGCCCTTCATATTAATACCTCACATGCCTGGATTTGTAAAAAGGAAGTCGTTTTTCGGCTCTGGTGTGACCCCACCCCACGACGAGGGTTAAAATTACGATCTCCTTAATCCACTCGTCGAGACATTCAATTTGATAGGTCACGTGACCACCTTCTCGAAACTTCGATTTCTCTGATGGGTGTGACCCCCCACCCCCACGATGAGGGACATAACTTTGTATGATTAAGTTTATGAGAATCAAGCAATCTGATTGGTTAATTAGCAGGTCACCTGACCACCTTCAGAGCCTCAAAAACCGTTTGCCGATTCTGGGACACTGCTCCAGAATCGGCAAACCACCTTTTTTGATGCTGTCTTAGAATCGGCAAAGTTTTTTTTTTCGCGTTCACCAACGATCGATTGAAGGTCTAATCCGCGATGGGAACGTCGACAAAAATTTTAAGTAAAAAAAAAAAAAGTGAAAAATGTACAATTTCATACATTTTTCACTTTTTTTGAAAACTTGTACATTCGACATATTCGCCAACGGGTATTTGAACGTTACAAGTGCGATCTAGGAGTCTCAAAATAATAGCCGATTCTGGGGCACTATGAAAAAATTACATTTTTTGTGAACAAGCGTGTGATTTAACACTGACTCCTACGATGGTAAACGCACCGTGTACGTGTACGTGTACGGTACATGTACAAAGTGATACCGAATCGGCATTTATTACCTACTTCCCGATTTCGAGATCTGTCAAAAAATCCCTTCTGGACAAAAGCAGGCGACAATTTTTTCCTTGTTGCTACAGCGTATTCCTTATCTAAGTTCCAGACAGGGTGGTCTCTATCTCATTGTCTCGTTGAAAAAGGAGCATATTTATTGTTGGTTCGACGCCATTCGATAAAAATGAATTGAATCAACTGATTCATTTGTACAACGACGACGACGAAGTTGGCAATCTTAACTGATTTTATAGCTCGTTGTGGAAGAATAGGACAACATTCTCACCCAGTCTCGTTTTCGATTTGGTACTACCTTACTTCGTGAGTTTTGTTAGTATCGGGCTTCGGGGTTTGCCAGTATCACACTACTTCTGATACCGCGGCATATCCATCACAATCTGTTCCAACTCACGCGTTAGAATATTCCCTCATTAGTGTAAATTCAGTTTCTCGCTTCCCTTGTAAACACAACTTGATCATACACATCCAACTGGTGTTACCGTTTGTTTCCAAACTGCAACGTGGCTGCTGCAGAGCAGCCAGTCTGCGGTTTGTGAACAAGCTATAAACCGTGTGAATGCTTAAGAATACTGAAAATGTGATACCCACTTGAACCTAGATTTAAATATGCAACCCAGTATATGCGGCCACTATTCGATGCCCACTTCAACCTAACTTTTAATCCTACCCATCCATTATATTATTCTGCTTTACACAATCCAACCTAGATTTTAATATGCACCCCATTATGTGCAGCCACTATTCGATGCCCACTTCAACCTAACTTTTAATCCTACCCATCCATTATATTATTCTGCTTTACACAATCCAACCTAGATTTTAATATGCACCCCATTATGTGCAGCCACTATTCGATGCCCACTTCAACCTAACTTTTAATCCTACCCATCCATTATATTATTCTGCTTTACACAATCCAACCTAGATTTTAATATGCACCCCATTATGTGCAGCCACTATTCGATGCCCACTTCAACCTAACTTTTAATCCTACCCATCCATTATATTATTCTCCTTTACACAATCCAACCTAGATTTTAATATGCACCCCATTATGTGCAGCCACTATTCGATGCCCACTTCAACCTAACTTTTAATCCTACCCATCCACTATAATATTCTGCTTTACACACATCCAACCTAGATTTTAGTATGCACCCCATTATGTGCAGCCACTATTCGATGCCCACTTCAACCTAACTTTTAATCCTATCCATCCATTATATTATTCTGCTTTACACAATCCAACCTAGATTTTAATATGCACCCCACTATATGCAGCCACTATTCGATGCCCACTTCAACCTAACTTTTAATTCTACCCATCCATTATATTATTCTGCTTTATACAATCCAACCTAGATTTTAATATGCACCCCATTATGTGCAGCAACTATTCGATGCCCACTTCAACCTAACTTTTAATCCTACCCATCCATTATATTATTCTGCTTTTCACAACCCAACCAAGATTTTAATATGCACCCCATTATGTGCAGCCACTATTCGATGCCCACTTCAACCTAACTTTTAATTCTACCCATCCATTATATTATTCTGCTTTACGCAATCCAACCTAGATTTTAATATGCACCCCATTATGTGCAGCCACTATTCGATGCCCACTTCAACCTAAGTTTTAATCCTACCCATCCATTATATTATTCTGCTTTACACAACCCAACCAAGATTTTAATATGGACCCCATTATGTGCAGCCACTATTCGATGCCCACTTCAACCTAACTTTTAATCCTACCCATCCATTATATTATTCTGCTTTGCACAATCCAACCTAGATTTTAATATGCACCCCATTATGTGCAGCCACTATTCGATGCGCACTTCAACCTAACTTTTAATCCTACCCTTCCATTATATTATTCTGCTTTACACAATCCAACCTAGATTTTAATATGCACCCCATTATGTGCAGCCACTATTCGATGCCCACTTCAACCTAACTTTTAATCCTACCCATCCATTATATTATTCTGCTTTACACAATCCAACCTAGATTTTAATATGCACCCCATTATGTGCAGCCACTATTCGATGCCCACTTCAACCTAACTTTTAATCCTACCCATCCACTATAATATTCTGCTTTACACACATCCAACCTAGATTTCAATATGCACCCCATTGTGTGCAGCCACTATTCGATGCCCACTTCAACCTAACTTTTAATCCTACCCATCCATTATATTATTCTGCTTTACACAATCCAGCCGAGGTTTTAATATGCACCACATTATGTGCAGCCACTATTCGATGCCCACTTCAACCTAACTTTTAATCCTACCCATCCATTATATTATTCTACTTTACACAATCCAACCTAGATTTTAATATGCAACCCATTATGTGCAGCCACTATTCGATGCCCACTTCAACCTAACTTTTAATCCTAACCATCCATTACATTATTCTGCTTTACACAATCCAACCTAGATTTTAATATGCACCCCATTATGTGCAGCCACTATTCGATGCGCACTTCAACCTAACTTTTAATCCTACCCATCCATTATATTATTCTGCTTTACACAACCCAACCTAGATTTTAATATGCACCCCATTATGTGCAGCCACTATTCGATGCCCACTTCAACCCAACTTTTAATCCTACCCATCCATTATATTATTCTGCTTTACACAACCCAACCTAGATTTTAATATGCACCCCATTATGTGCAGCCACTATTCGATGCCCACTTCAACCTAACTTTTAATCCTACCCATCCATTATATTATTCTGCTTTACACAACCCAACCTAGATTTTAATATGCACCCCATTATGTGCAGCCACTATTCGATGCCCACTTCAACCTAACTTTTAATCCTACCCATCCATTATATTATTCTGCTTTACACAATCCAACCTAGATTTTAATATGCACCCCATTATGTGCAGCCACAATTCGATGCCCACTTCAACCTAACTTTTAATCCTACCCATCCATTATATTATTCTGTCTTACACAACCCTACCTAGATTTTAATTTGCACCCCATTATGTGCAGCCACTATTCGATGCCCACTTCAACCTAACTTTTAATCCTACCCATCCATTATATTATTCTGCTTTACACAATCCAACCTAGATTTTAATATGCACCCCATTATGTGCAGCCACTATTCGATGCCCACTTCAACCTAACTTTTAATCCTACCCATCCATTATATTATTCTGCTTTACACAATCCAACCTAGATTTTAATATGCACCCCATTATGTGCAGCTACTATTTGATGCCCACTTCAACCTAACTTTTAATCCTACCCATCCATTATATTATTCTGTTTTACACAATCCATCCTAGATTTTAATATGCACCCCATTATGTGCAGCCACTATTCGATGCCCACTTCAACCTAACTTTTAATCCTACCCATCCATTATATTATTCTGCTTTACACAACCCAACCAAGATTTTAATATGCACCCCATTATGTGCAGCCACTATTCGATGCCCACTTCAACCTAACTTTTAATTCCACCCATCCATTATATTATTCTGCTTTACGCAATCCAACCTAGATTTAAATATGCACCCCATTATGTGCAGCCACTATTCGATGCCCACTTCAACCTAACTTTTAATTCTACCCATCCATTATATTATTCTGCTTTACGCAATCCAACCTAGATTTTAATATGCACCCCATTTTGTGCAGCCACTATTCGATGCCCACTTCAACCTAACTTTTAATCCTACCCATCCATTATATTATTCTGCTTTACACAACCCAACCAAGATTTTAATATGCACCCCATTATGTGCAGCCACTATTCGATGCCCACTTCAACCTAACTTTTAATCCTACCCATCCATTATATTATTCTGCTTTACACAATCCAACCTAGATTTTAATATGCACCCCATTATGTGCAGCCACTATTCGATGCCCACTTCAACCTAACTTTTAATCCTACCCATCCATTATATTATTCTGCTTTACACAATCCAACCTAGATTTTAATATTCACCCCATTATGTGCAGCCACTATTCGATGCAAAATTCAACCTAACTTTTAATCCTACCCATCCATTATATTATTCTGCTTTACACAATCCAACCTAGATTTTAATATGCACCCCATTATGTGCAGCCACTATTCCATGCCCACTTCAACCTAACTTATAATCCTACCCATCCACTATAATATTCTGCTTTACACACATCCAACCTAGATTTTAATATGCACCCCATTATGTGCAGCCACTATTCGATGCCCACTTCAACCTAACTTTTAATCCTACCCATCCATTATATTATTCTGCTTTACACAATCCAGCCTAGATTTTAATATGCACCCCATTATGTGCAGCCACTATTCGATGCCCACTTCAACCTAACTTTTAATCCTACCCATCCATTATATTATTCTGCTTTAAACAATCCAACCTAGATTTTAATATGCACCCCATTATGTGCAGCCACTATTCGATGCCCACTTCAACCTAACTTTTAATCCTACCCATCCATTATATTATTCTGCTTTACACAATCCAACCTAGATTTTAATATGCACCCCATTATGTGCAGCCACTATTCGATGCCCACTTCAACCTAACTTTTAATCCTACCCATCCATTATATTATTCTGCTTTATACAATCCAACCTAGATTTTAATATGCACCCCATTATGTGCAGCCACTATTCGATGCCCACTTCAACCTAACTTTTAATCCTACCCATCCATTATATTATTCTGCTTTACACAATCCAACTTAGATTTTAATATGCACCCCATTATGTGCAGCCACTATTCGATGCCCACTTCAACCTAACTTTTAATCCTACCCATCCATTATATTATTCTGCTTTACACAATCCAACCTAGATTTTAATATGCACCCCATTATGTGCAGCCACTATTTGATGCCCACTTCAACCTAACTTTCAATCCTACCCATCCATTATATTGTTCTGCTTTACACAATCCATTCTAGATTTTAATATGCACCCCATTATGTGCAGCCACTATTCGATGCCCACTTCAACCTAACTTTTAATCCTACCCATCCATTATATTATTCTTCTTTACACAACCCAACCAAGATTTTAATATGCACCCCATTATGTGCAGCCACTATTCGATGCCCACTTCAACCTAACTTTTAATTCTACCCATCCATTATATTATTCTGCTTTACGCAATCCAACCTAGATTTTAATATGCACCCCATTATGTGCAGCCACTATTCGATGCCCACTTGAACCTAAGTTTTAATCCTACCCATCCATTATATTATTCTGCTTTACACAACCCAACCAAGATTTTAATATGCACCCCATTATGTGCAGCCACTATTCGATGCCCACTTCAACCTAACTTTTAATCCTACCCATCCATTATATTATTCTGCTTTGCACAATCCAACCTAGATTTTAATATGCACCCCATTATGTGCAGCCACTATTCGATGCCCACTTCAACCTAACTTTTAATCCTACCCTTCCATTATATTATTCTGCTTTACACAAACCAACCTAGATTTTAATATGCACCCCATTATGTGCAGCCACTATTCGATGCCCACTTCAACCTAACTTTTAATCCTACCCATCCATTATATTATTCTGCTTTACACAATCCAACCTAGATTTTAATATGCAACCCATTATGTGCAGCCACTATTCGATGCCCACTTCAACCTAACTTTTAATCCTAACCATCCATTATATTATTCTGCTTTACACAATCCAACCTAGATTTTAATATGCACCCCATTATGTGCAGCCACTATTCGATGCCCACTTCAACCTAACTTTTAATCCTACCCATCCATTATATTATTCTGCTTTACACAACCCAACCTAGATTTTAATATGCACCCCATTATGTGCAGCCACTATTCGATGCCCACTTCAACCTAACTTTTAATCCTACTCATCCATTATATTATTCTGCTTTACACAACCCAACCTAGATTTTAATATGCACCCCATTATGTGCAGCCACTATTCGATGCCCACTTCAACCTAACTTTTAAACCTACCCATCCATTATATTATTCTGCTTTACACAACCCAACCTAGATTTTAATATGCACCCCATTATGTGCAGCCACTATTCGATGCCCACTTCAACCTAACTTTTAATCCTACCCATCCATTATATTATTCTGCTTTACACAATCCAACCTAGATTTTAATATGCACCCCATTATGTGCAGCCACAATTCGATGCCCACTTCAACCTAACTTTTAATCCTACCCATCCATTATATTATTCTGTCTTACACAACCCTACCTAGATTTTAATATGCACCCCATTATGTGCAGCCACTATTCGATGCCCACTTCAACCTAACTTTTAATCCTACCCATCCATTATATTATTCTGCTTTACACAATCCAACCTAGATTTTAATATGCACCCCATTATGTGCAGCCACTATTCGATGCCCACTTCAACCTAACTTTTAATCCTACCCATCCATTATATTATTCTGCTTTACACAATCCAACCTAGATTTTAAAATGCACCCCATTATGTGCAGCTACTATTTGATGCCCACTTCAACCTAACTTTTAATCCTACCCATCCATTATATTATTCTGTTTTACACAATCCATCCTAGATTTTAATATGCACCCCATTATGTGCAGCCACTATTCGATGCCCACTTCAACCTTACTTTTAATCCTACCCATCCATTATATTATTCTGCTTTACACAACCCAACCAAGATTTTAATATGCACCCCATTATGTGCAGCCACTATTCGATGCCCACTTCAACCTAACTTTTAATTCCACCCATCCATTATATTACTCTGCTTTACGCAATCCAACCTAGATTTAAATATGCACCCCATTATGTGCAGCCACTATTCGATGCCCACATCAACCTAACTTTTAATTCTACCCATCCATTATATTATTCTGCTTTACGCAATCCAACCTAGATTTTAATATGCACCCCATTTTGTGCAGCCACTATTCGATGCCCACTTCAACCTAACTTTTAATCCTACCCATCCATTATATTATTCTGCTTTACACAACCCAACCAAGATTTTAATATGCACCCCATTATGTGCAGCCACTATTCGATGCCCACTTCAACCTAACTTTTAATCCTACCCATCCATTATATTATTCTGCTTTACACAATCCAACCTAGATTTTAATATGCACCCCATTATGTGCAGCCACTATTCGATGCCCACTTCAACCTAACTTTTAATCCTACCCTTCCATTATATTATTCTGCTTTACACAATCCAACCTAGATTTTAATATTCACCCCATTATGTGCAGCCACTATTCGATGCCCACTTCAAAATAACTTTTAATCCTACCCATCCATTATATTATTCTGCTTTACACAATCCAACCTAGATTTTAATATGCACCCCATTATGTGCAGCCACTATTTCATGCCCACTTCAACCTAACTTTTAATCCTACCCATCCACTATAATATTCTGCTTTACACACATCCAACCTAGATTTTAATATGCACCCCATTATGTGCAGCCACTATTCGATGCCCACTTCAACCTAACTTTTAATCCTACCCATCCATTATATTATTCTGCTTTACACAATCCAGCCTAGATTTTAATATGCACCCCATTATGTGCAGCCACTATTCGATGCCCACTTCAACCTTACTTTTAATCCTACCCATCCATTATATTATTCTGCTTTACACAATCCAACCTAGATTTTAATATGCACCCCATTATGTGCAGCCACTATTCGATGCCCACTTCAACCTAACTTTTAATCCTACCCATCCATTATATTATTCTGCTTTACACAATCCAACCTAGATTTTAATATGCACCCCATTATGTGCAGCCACTATTCGATGCCCACTTCAACCTAACTTTTAATCCTACCCATCCATTATATTATTCTGCTTTACACAATCCAACCTAGATTTTAATATGCACCCCATTATGTGCAGCCACTATTCGATGCCCACTTCAACCTAACTTTTAATCCTACCCATCCATTATATTATTCTGCTTTACACAATCCAACCTAGATTTTAATATGCACCCCATTATGTGCAGCCACTATTCGATGCCCAATTCAACCTAACTTTTAATCCTACCCATCCATTATATTATTCTGCTTTACACAATCCAACCTAGATTTTAATATGCACCCCATTATGTGCAGCCACTATTTGATGCCCACTTCAACCTAACTTTCAATCCTACCCATCCATTATATTGTTCTGCTTTACACAATCCATCCTAGATTTTAATATGCACCCCATTATGTGCAGCCACTATTCGATGCCCACTTCAACCTAACTTTTAATTCTACCCATCCATTATATTATTCTGCTTTACGCAATCCAACCTAGATTTTAATATGCACTCCATTATGTGCAGCCACTATTCGATGCCCACTTCAACCTAAGTTTTAATCCTACCCATCCATTATATTATTCTGCTTTACACAACCCAACCAAGATTTTAATATGCACCCCATTATGTGCAGCCACTATTCGATGCCCACTTCAACCTAACTTTTAATCCTACCCATCCATTATATTATTCTGCTTTGCACAATCCAACCAAGATTTTAATATGCACCCCATTATGTGCAGCCACTATTCGATGCCCACTTCAACCTAACTTTTAATCCTACCCTTCCATTATATTATTCTGCTTTACACAATCCAACCTAGATTTTAATATGCACCCCATTATGTGCAGCCACTATTCGATGCCCACTTCAACCTAACTTTTAATCCTACCCATCCATTATATTATTCTGCTTTACACAATCCAACCTAGATTTTAATATGCACCCCATTATGTGCAGCCACTATTCGATGCCCACTTCAACCTAACTTTTAATCCTACCCATCCACTATAATATTCTGCTTTACACACATCCAACCTAGATTTCAATATGCACCCCATTATGTGCAGCCACAATTCGATGCCCACTTCAACCTAACTTTTAATCCTACCCATCCATTATATTATTCTGCTTTACACAATCCAGCCTAGGTTTTAATATGCACCACATTATGTGCAGCCACTATTCGATGCCCACTTCAACCTAACTTTTAATCCTACCCATCCATTATATTATTCTGCTTTACACAATCCAACCTAGATTTTAATACGCAACCCATTATGTGCAGCCACTATTCGATGCCCACTTCAACCTAACTTTTAATCCTAACCATCCATTATATTATTCTGCTTTACACAATCCAACCTAGATTTTAATATGCACCCCATTATGTGCAGCCACTATTCGATGCCCACTTCAACCTAACTTTTAATCCTACCCATCCATTATATTATTCTGCTTTACACAACCCAACCTAGATTTTAATATGCACCCCATTATGTGCAGCCACTATTCGATGCCCACTTCAACCTGACTTTTAATCCTACCCATCCATTATATTATTCTGCTTTACACAACCCAACCTAGATTTTAATATGCACCCCATTTTGTGCAGCCACTATTCGATGCCCACTTCAACCTAACTTTTAATCCTACCCATCCATTATATTATTCTGCTTTACACAACCCAACCTAGATTTTAATATGCACCCCATTATGTGCAGCCACTATTCGATGCCCACTTCAACCTAACTTTTAATCCTACCCATCCATTATATTATTCTGCTTTACACAATCCAACCTAGATTTTAATATGCACCCCATTATGTGCAGCCACAATTCGATGCCCACTTCAACCTAACTTTTAATCCTACCCATCCATTATATTAATCTGTCTTACACAAACCTACCTAGATTTTAATATGCACCCCATTATGTGCAGCCACTATTCGATGCCCACTTCAACCTAACTTTTAATCCTACCCATCCATTATATTATTCTGCTTTACACAATCCAACCCAGATTTTAATATGCACCCCATTATGTGCAGCCACTATTCGATGCCCATTTCAACCTAACTTTTAATCCTACCCATCCATTATATTATTCTGCTTTACACAATCCAACCTAGATTTTAATATGCACCCCATTATGTGCAGCCACTATTCGATGCCCACTTCAACCTAACTTTTAATCCTACCCATCCATTATATTTTTCTGCTTTACACAAACCAACCTAGATTTTAATATGCACCCCATTATGTGCAGCCCCTATTCGATGCCCACTTCAACCTAACTTTTATTCCTACCCATCCATTATATTATTCTGCTTTACAAAATCCAACCTAGATTTTAAAATGCACCCCATTATGTGCAGCCACTATTCGATGCCCACTTCAACCTAACTTTTAAACCTACCCATCCATTATATTATTCTGCTTTACACAATCCAACCTAGATTTTAATATGCACCCCATTATGTGCAGCCACTATTCGATGCCCACTTCAACCTAACTTTTAATCCTACCCATCCATTATATTATTCTGCTTTACACAATCCAACCTAGATTTTAATATGCACCCCATTATGTGCAGCCACTATTCGATGCCCACTTCAACCTAACTTTTAATCCTACCCATCCATTATATTATTCTGCTTTACACAATCCAACCTAGATTTTAATATGCACCCCATTATGTGCAGCCACTATTCGATGCCCACTTCAACCTAACTTTTAATCCTACCCATCCATTATATTATTCTGCTTTACACAATCCAACCTAGATTTTAATATGCACCCCATTATGTGCAGCCACTATTCGATGCCCACTTCAACCTAACTTTAAATCCTACCCATCCATTATATTATTCTGCTTTACACAATCCAACCTAGATTTTAATATGCACCCCATTATGTGCAGCCACTATTCGATGCCCACTTCAACCTAACTTTTAATCCTACCCATCCATTATATTATTCTGCTTTACACAATCCAACCTAGATTTTAATATGCACACCATTATGTGCAGCCACTATTCGATGCCCACTTCAACCTAACTTTTAATCCTACCCATCCATTATATTATTCTGCTTTACACAATCCAACCTAGATTTTAATATGCACCCCATTATGTGCAGCCACTATTCGATGCCCACTTCAACCTGACTTTTAATCCTACCCACCCATTATATTATTCTGCTTTACACAATCCAACCTAGATTTTAATATGCACCCCATTATGTGCAGCCACTATTCGATGCCCACTTCAACCTAACTTTTAATCCTACCCATCCATTATATTATTCTGCTTTACACAATCCAACCTAGATTTTAATATGCACCCCATTATGTGCAGCCACTATTTGATGCCCACTTCAGCCTAACTTTTAATCCTACCCATCCATTATATTATTCTGATTTACACAATCCAACCTAGATTTTAATATGCACCCCATTATGTGAAGCCACTATTCGATGCCCACTTCTGCCTAACTTTTAATCCTACCCATCCATTATATTATTCTGCTTTACACAATCCAACCTTGATTTTAAGATGCACCCCATTATGTGCGGCCACTATTCGATGCCCACTTCAACCTAACTTTTAATCCTACCCATCCATTATATTATTCTGCTTTACACAATCGAAGCTAGATTTTAATATGCACCCCATTATGTGAAGCCACTATTCGATGCCCACTTCAACCTAACTTTTAATCCTACCCATCCATTATATTATTCTGCTTTACACAATCCAACCTAGATTTTAATATGCACCCCATTATGTGCAGCCACTATTCGATGCCCACTTCAACCTAACTTTTAATCCTACCCATCCATTATATTATTCTGCTTTACACAATCCAACCTAGATTTTAATATGCACCCCATTATGTGCAGCCACTATTCGATGCCCACTTCAACCTAACTTTTAATCCTACCCATCCATTATATTATTCTGCTTTACACAATCCAACCTAGATTTTAATATGCACCCCATTATGTGCAGCCACTATTCGATGCCCACTTCAACCTAACTTTTAATCCTACCCATCCATTATATTATTCTGCTTTACACAATCCAACCTAGATTTTAATATGCACACCATTATGTGCACCCACTATTCGATGCCCACTTCAACCTAACTTTTAATCCTACCCATCCATTATATTATTCTGCTTTACACAATCCAACCTAGATTTTAATATGCACCCCATTATGTGCAGCCACTATTCGATGCCCACGTCAACCTGACTTTTAATCCTACCCACCCATTATATAATTCTGCTTTACACAATCCAACCTAGATTTTAATAGGCACCCCATTATGTGCAGCCACTATTCGATGCCCACTTCAACCTAACTTTTAATCCTACCCATCCATTATATTATTCTGCTTTACACAATCCAACCTAGATTTTAATATGCACCCCATTATGTGCAGCCACTATTTGATGCCCACTTCAGCCTAACTTTTAATCCTACCCATCCATTATATTATTCTGCTTTACACAATCCAACCTAGATTTTAATATGCACCCCATTATGTGAAGCCACTATTCGATGCCCACTTCTACTTAACTTTTAATCCTACCCATCCATTATATTATTCTGCTTTACACAATCCAACCTTGATTTTAATATGCACCCCATTATGTGCAGCCACTATTCGATGCCCACTTCATCCTAACTTTTAATCCTACCCATCCATTATATTATTCTGCTTTACACAATCCAACCTAGATTTTAATACGCACCCCATTATGTGCAGCCACTATTTGATGCCCACTTCAACCTAACTTTTAATCCTACCCATCCATTATATTATTCTGCTTTACACAATCCAACCTAGATTTTAATATGCACCCCATTATGTGCAGCCACTATTCGATGCCCACTTCAACCTAACTTTTAATCCTACCCATCCATTATATTATTCTGCTTTACACAATCCAACCTAGATTTTAATATGCACCCCATTATGTGCAGCCACTATTCGATGCCCACTTCAACCTAACTTTTAATCCTACCCATCCATTATATTATTCTGCTTTACACAATCCAACCTAGATTATAATATGCACCCCATTATGTGCAGCCACTATTCGATGCCCACTTCAACCTAACTTTTAATCCTACCCATCCATTATATTATTCTGCTTTACACAACCCAACCAAGATTTCAATATGCACCCCATTTTGTGCAGCCACTATTCGAAGCCCACTTCAACCTAACTTTTAATTCTACCCATCCATTATATTATTCTGCTTTATGCAATCCAACCTAGATTTTAATATGCACCCCATTATGTGCAGCCACTATTCGATGCCCACTTCAACCTAACTTTTAATCCTACCCATCCATTATATTATTCTGCTTTACACAACCCAACCAAGATTTTAATATGCACCCCATTATGTGCAGCCACTATTCGATGCCCTCTTCAACCTAACTTTTAATCCTACCCATCCATTATATTATTCTGCTTTACACAATCCAACCTAGATTTTAATATGCACCCCATTATGTGCAGCTACTATTTGATGCCCACTTCAACCTAACTTTTAATCCTACCCATCCATTATATTATTCTGTTTTACACAATCCATCCTAGATTTTAATATGCACCCCATTATGTGCAGCCACTATTCGATGCCCACTTCAACCTAACTTTTAATCCTACCCATCCATTATATTATTCTGCTTTACACAACCCAACCAAGATTTTAATATGCACCCCATTATGTGCAGCCACTATTCGATGCCCACTTCAACCTAACTTTTAATTCCACCCATCCATTATATTATTCTGCTTTACGCAATCCAACCTAGATTTAAATATGCACCCCATTATGTGCAGCCACTATTCGATGCCCACTTCAACCTAACTTTTAATTCTACCCATCCATAATATTATTCTGCTTTACGCAATCCAACCTAGATTTTAATATGCACCCCATTTTGTGCAGCCACTATTCGATGCACACTTCAACCTAACTTTTAATCCTACCCATCCATTATATTATTCTGCTTTACACAACCCAACCAAGATTTTAATATGCACCCCATTATGTGCAGCCACTATTCGACGCCCACTTCAACCTAACTTTTAATCCTACCCATCCATTATATTATTCTGCTTTACACAATCCAACCTAGATTTTAATATGCACCCCATTATGTGCAGCCACTATTCGATGCCCACTTCAACCTAACTTTTAATCCTACCCTTCCATTATATTATTCTGCTTTACACAATCCAACCTAGATTTTAATATTCACCCCATTATGTGCAGCCACTATTCGATGCCCACTTCAACCTAACTTTTAATCCTACCCATCCATTATATTATTCTGCTTTACCCAATCCAACCTAGATTTTAATATGCACCCCATTATGTGCAGCCACTATTCCATGCCCACTTCAACCTAACTTTTAATCCTACCCATCCACTATAATATTCTGCTTTACACACATCCAACCTACATTTTAATATGCAACCCATTATGTGCAGCCACTATTCGATGCCCACTTCAACCTAACTTTTAATCCTACCCATCCATTATATTATTCTGCTTTACACAATCCAGCCTAGATTTTAATATGCACCCCATTATGTGCAGCCACTATTCGATGCCCACTTCAACCTAACTTTTAATCCTACCCATCCATTATATTATTCTGCTTTACACAATCCACCCTAGATTTTAATATGCACCCCATTATGTGCAGCCACTATTCGATGCCCACTTCAACCTAACTTTTAATCCTACCCATCCATTATATTATTCTGCTTTACACAATCCAACCTAGATTTTAATATGCACCCCATTATGTGCAGCCACTATTCGATGCCCACTTCAACCTAACTTTTAATCCTACCCATCCATTATATTATTCTGCTTTACACAATCCAACCTAGATTTTAATATGCACCCCATTATGTGCAGCCACTATTCGATGCCCACTTCAACCTAACTTTTAATCCTACCCATCCATTATATTATTCTGCTTTACACAATCCAACCTAGATTTTAATATGCACCCCATTATGTGCAGCCACTATTTGATGCCCACTTCAACCTAACTTTCAATCCTACCCATCCATTATATTATTCAGCTTTACACAATCCACCCTAGATTTTAATATGCACCCCATTATGTGCAGCCACTATTCGATGCCCACTTCAACCTAACTTTTAATCCTACCCATCCATTATATTATTCTGCTTTACACAATCCAACCTAGATTTTAATATGCACCCCATTATGTGCAGCCACTATTCGATGCCCACTTCAACCTAACTTTTAATCCTACCCATCCATTATATTATTCTGCTTTACACAATCCAACCTAGATTTTAATATGCACCCCATTATGTGCAGCCACTATTTGATGCCCACTTCAACCTAACTTTCAATCCTACCCATCCATTATATTGTTCTGCTTTACACAATCCATCCTAGATTTTAATATGCACCCCATTATGTGCAGCCACTATTCGATGCCCACTTCAACCTAACTTTTAATCCTACCCATCCATTATATTATTCTGCTTTACACAACCCAACCTAGATTTTAATATGCACCCCATTATGTGCAGCCACTATTCGATGCCCACTTCAACCTAACTTTTAATTCTACCCATCCATTATATTATTCTGCTTTACGCAATCCAACCTAGATTTTAATATGCACCCCATTATGTGCAGCCACTATTCGATGCCCACTTCAACCTAAGTTTTAATCCTACCCATCCATTATATTATTCTGCTTTACACAACCCAACCAAGATTTTAATATGCACCCCATTATGTGCAGCCACTATTCGATGCCCACTTCAACCTAACTTTTAATCCTACCCATCCATTATATTATTCTGCTTTGCACAATCCAACCTAGATTTTAATATGCACCCCATTATGTGCAGCCACTATTCGATGCCCACTTCAACCTAACTTTTAATCCTACCCTTCCATTATATTATTCTGCTTTACACAATCCAACCTAGATTTTAATATGCACCCCATTATGTGCAGCCACTATTCGATGCCCACTTCAACCTAACTTTTAATCCTACCCATCCATTATATTATTCTGCTTTACACAATCCAACCTAGATTTTAATATGCACCCCATTATGTGCAGCCACTATTCGATGCCCACTTCAACCTAACTTTTAATCCTACCCATCCACTATAATATTCTGCTTTACACACATCCAACCTAGATTTCAATATGCACCCCATTATGTGCAGCCACTATTCGATGCCCACTTCAACCTAACTTTTAATTCTACCCATCCATTATATTATTCTGCTTTACACAATCCAGCCTAGGTTTTAATATGCACCACATTATGTGCAGCCACTATTCGATGCCCACTTCAACCTAACTTTTAATCCTACCCATCCATTATATTATTCTGCTTTACACAATCCAACCTAGATTTTAATATGCAACCCATTATGTGCAGCCATTATTCGATGCCCACTTCAACCTAACTTTTAATCCTAACCATCCATTATATTATTCTGCTTTACACAATCCAACCTAGATTTTAATATGCACCCCATTATGTGCAGCCACTATTCGATGCCCACTATAACCTAACTTTTAATTCCACCCATCCATTATATTATTCTGCTTTACGCAATCCAACCTAGATTTAAATATGCACCCCATTATGTGCAGCCACTATTCGATGCCCACTTCAACCTAACTTTTAATTCTACCCATCCATTATATTATTCTGCTTTACGCAATCCAACCTAGATTTTAATATGCACCCCATTTTGTGCAGCCACTATTCGATGCCCACTTCAACCTAACTTTTAATCCTACCCATCCATTATATTATTCTGCTTTACACAACCCAACCAAGATTTTAATATGCACCCCATTATGTGCAGCCACTATTCGATGCCCACTTCAACCTAACTTTTAATCCTACCCATCCATTATATTATTCTGCTTTACACAATCCAACCTAGATTTTAATATGCACCCCATTATGTGCAGCCACTATTCGATGCCCACTTCAACCTAACTTTTAATCCTACCCTTCCATTATATTATTCTGCTTTACACAATCCAACCTAGATTTTAATATTCACCCCATTATGTGCAGCCACTATTCGATGCCCACTTCAACCTAACTTTTAATCCTACCCATCCATTATATTATTCTGCTTTACCCAATCCAACCTAGATTTTAATATGCACCCCATTATGTGCAGCCACTATTCCATGCCCACTTCAACCTAACTTTTAATCCTACCCATCCACTATAATAATCTGCTTTACACACATCCAACCTAGATTTTAATATGCACCCCATTATGTGCAGCCACTATTCGATGCCCACTTCAACCTAACTTTTAATCCTACCCATCCATTATATTATTCTGCTTTACACAATCCAACCTAGATTTTAATATGCATCCCATTATGTGCAGCCACTATTCGATGCCCACTTCAACCTAACTTTAAATCCTACCCATCCATTATATTATTCTGCTTTACACAATCCAACCTAGATTTTAATATGCACCCCATTATGTGCAGCCACTATTCGATGCCCACTTCAACCTAACTTTTAATCCTACCCATCCATTATATTATTCTGCTTTACACAATCCAACCTAGATTTTAATATGCACCCCATTATGTGCAGCCACTATTCGATGCCCACTTCAACCTAACTTTTAATCCTACCCATCCATTATATTATTCTGCTTTACACAATCCAACCTAGATTTTAATATGCACCCCATTATGTGCAGCCACTATTCGATGCCCACTTCAACCTAACTTTTAATCCTACCCATCCATTATATTATTCTGCTTTACACAATCCAACCTAGATTTTAATATGCACCCCATTATGTGCAGCCACTATTTGATGCCCACTTCAACCTAACTTTCAATCCTACCCATCCATTATATTGTTCTGCTTTACACAATCCATCCTAGATTTTAATATGCACCCCATTATGTGCAGCCACTATTCGATGCCCAATTCAACCTAACTTTTAATCCTACCCATCCATTATATTATTCTGCTTTACACAACCCAACCAAGATTTTAATATGCACCCCATTATGTGCAGCCACTATTCGATGCACACTTCCACCTAACTTTTAATTCTACCCATCCATTATATTATTCTGCTTTACGCAATCCAACCTAGATTTTAATATGCACCCCATTATGTGCAGCCACTATTCGATGCCCACTTCAACCTAAGTTTTAATCCTACCCATCCATTATATTATTCTGCTTTACACAACCCAACCAAGATTTTAATATGCACCCCATTATGTGCAGCCACTATTCGATGCCCACTCCAACCTAACTTTTAATCCTACCCATCCATTATATTATTCTGCTTTGCACAATCCAACCTAGATTTTAATATGCACCCCATTATGTGCAGCCACTATTCGATGCCCACTTCAACCTAACTTTTAATCCTACCCTTCCATTATATTATTCTGCTTTACACAATCCAACCTAGATTTTAATATGCACCCCATTATGTGCAGCCACTATTCGATGCCCACTTCAACCTAACTTTTAATCCTACCCATCCATTATATTATTCTGCTTTACACAATCCAACCTAGATTTTAATATGCACCCCATTATGTGCAGCCACTATTCGATGCCCACTTCAACCTAACTTTTAATCCTACCCATCCACTATAATATTCTGCTTTACACACTTCCAACCTAGATTTCAATATGCACCCCATTATGTGCAGCCACTATTCGATGCCCACTTCAACCTAACTTTTAATCCTACCCATCCATTATATTATTCTGCTTTACACAATCCAGCCTAGGTTTTTATATGCTCCACATTATGTGCAGCCACTATTCGATGCCCACTTCAACCTAACTTTTAATCCTACCCATCCATTATATTATTCTGCTTTACACAATCCAACCTAGATTTTAATATGCAACCCATTATGTGCAGCCACTATTCGATGCCCACTTCAACCTAACTTTTAATCCTAACCATCCATTATATTATTCTGCTTTACACAATCCAACCTAGATTTTAATATGCACCCCATTATGTGCAGCCACTATTCGATGCCCACTTCAACCTAACTTTTAATCCTACCCATCCATTATATTATTCTGCTTTACACAACCCAACCTAGATTTTAATATGCACCCCATTATGTGCAGCCACTATTCGATGCCCACTGCAACCTAACTTTTAATCCTACCCATCCATTATATTATTCTGCTTTACACAACCCAACCTAGATTTTAATATGCACCCCATTATGTGCAGCCACTATTCGATGCCCACTTCAACCTAACTTTTAATCCTACCCATCCATTATTTTATTCTGCTTTACACAACCCAACCTAGATTTTAATATGCACCCCATTGTGTGCAGCCACTATTCGATGCCCACTTCAACCTAACTTTTAATCCTACCCATCCATTATATTATTCTGCTTTACACAATCCAACCTAGATTTTAATATGCACCCCATTATGTGCAGCCACAATTCGATGCCCACTTCAACCTAACTTTTAATCCTACCCATCCATTATATTATTCTGTCTTACACAACCCTACCTAGATTTTAATATGCACCCCATTATGTGCAGCCACTATTCGATGCCCACTTCAACCTAACTTTTAATCCTACCCATCCATTATATTATTCTGCTTTACACAATCCAACCTAGATTTTAATATGCACCCCATTATGTGCAGCCACTATTCGATGCCCACTTCAACCTAACTTTTAATCCTACCCATCCATTATATTATTCTGCTTTCCCCAATCCAACCTAGATTTTAATATGCACCCCATTATGTGCAGCCACTATTCGATGCCCACTTCAACCTAACTTTTAATCCTACCCATCCATTATATTTTTCTGCTTTACACAAACCAACCTAGATTTTAATATGCACCCCATTATGTGCAGCCCCTATTCGATGCCCACTTCAACCTAACTTTTATTCCAACCCATCCATTATATTATTCTGCTTTACAAAATCCAACCTAGATTTTAAAATGCACCCCATTATGTGCAGCCACTATTCGATGCCCACTTCAACCTAACTTTTAAACCTACCCATCCATTATATTATTCTGCTTTACACAATCCAACCTAGATTTTAATATGCACCCCATTATGTGCAGCCACTATTCGATGCCCACTTCAACCTAACTTTTAATCCTACCCATCCATTATATTATTCTGCTTTACACAATCCAACCTAGATTTTAATATGCACCCCATTATGTGCAGCCACTATTCGATGCCCACTTCAACCTAACTTTTAATCCTACCCATCCATTATATTATTCTGCTTTACACAATCCAACCTAGATTTTAATATGCACCCCATTATGTGCAGCCACTATTCGATGCCCACTTCAACCTAACTTTTAATCCTACCCATCCATTATATTATTCTGCTTTACACAATCCAACCTAGATTTTAATATGCACCCCATTATGTGCAGCCACTATTCGATGCCCACTTCAACCTAACTTTTAATCCTACCCATCCATTATATTATTCTGCTTTACACAATCCAACCTAGATTTTAATATGCACCCCATTATGTGCAGCCACTATTCGATTCCCACTTCAACCTAACTTTTAATCCTACCCATCCATTATATTATTCTGCTTTACACAATCCAACCTAGATTTTAATATGCACACCATTATGTGCAGCCACTATTCGATGCCCACTTCAGCCTAACTTTTAATCCTACCAATCCATTATATTATTCTGCTTTACACAATCCAACCTAGATTTTAATATGCACCCCATTATGTGAAGCCACTATTCGATGCCCACTTCTACCTAACTTTTAATCCTACCCATCCATTATATTATTCTGCTTTACACAATCCAACCTTGATTTTAAGATGCACCCCATTATGTGCAGCCACTATTCGATGCCCACTTCAACCTAACTTTTAATCCTACCCATCCATTATATTATTCTGCTTTACACAATCCAACCTAGATTTTAATATGCACCCCATTATGTGCAGCCACTATTCGATGCCCACTTCAACCTAACTTTTAATCCTACCCATCCATTATATTATTCTGCTTTACACAATCCAACCTAGATTTTAATATGCACCCCATTATGTGCATCCACTATTCGATGCCCACTTCAACCTAACTTTTAATCCTACCCATCCATTATATTATTCTGCTTTACACAATCCAACCTAGATTTTAATATGCACCCCATTATGTGCAGCCACTATTCGATGCCCACTTCAACCTAACTTTTAACCCTACCCATCCATTATATTATTCTGCTTTACACAATCCATCCTAGATTTTAATATGCACCCCATTATGTGCAGCCGCTATTCGATGCCCACTTCAACCTAACTTTTAATCCTACCCTTCCATTATATTATTCTGCTTTACACAATCCAACCTAGATTTTAATATGCACCCCATTATGTGCAGCCACTATTCGATGCCCACTTCAACATAACTTTTAATCCTACCCATCCATTATATTATTCTGCTTTACACAATCCAACCTTAGATTTTAATATGCACCCCATTATGTGCAGCCACTATTCGATGCCCACTTCAACCTAACTTTTAATCCTACCCATCCATTATATTATTCTGCTTTACACAATCCAACCTAGATTTTAATATGCACCCCATTATGTGCAACCACTATTCGATGCCCACTTCAACCTAACTTTTAATCCTACCCATCCATTATATTATTCTGCTTTACACAATCCAACCTAGATTTTAATATGCACCCCATTATGTGCAGCCACTATTCGATGCCCACTTCAACCTAACTTTTAATCCTACCCATCCATTATATTATTCTGCTTTACACAATCCAACCTAGATTTTAATATGCACCCCATTATGTGCAGCCACTATTCGATGCCCACTTCAACCTAACTTTTAATCCTACCCATCCATTATATTATACTGCTTTACTCAATCCAACCTAGATTTTAATATGCACCCCATTATGTGCAGCCACTATTCGATGCCCACTTCATCCTAACTTTTAATCCTACCCATCCATTATATTATTCTGCTTTACACAATCCAACCTAGATTTTAATATGCACCCCATTATGTGCAGCCACTATTCGATGCCCACTTCAACCTGACTTTTAATCCTACCCACCCATTATATTATTCTGTTTTACACAATCCAACCTAGATTTTAATATGCACCCCATTATGTGCAGCCACTATTCGATGCCCACTTCAACCTAACTTTTAATCCTACCCATCCATTATATTATTCTGCTTTACACAATCCAACCTAGATTTTAATATGCACCCCATTATGTGCAGCCACTATTTGATGCCCACTTCAGCCTTACTTTTAATCCTACCCATCCATTATATTATTCTGCTTTACACAATCCAACCTAGATTTTAA
The DNA here is from genome assembly GCA_031216915.1 of Pictodentalium vernedei. Taxonomy (NCBI): domain Eukaryota; kingdom Metazoa; phylum Mollusca; class Scaphopoda; order Dentaliida; family Dentaliidae; genus Pictodentalium; species Pictodentalium vernedei. The sequence continues at coordinate 165,155,962 of CM062294.1, forward strand.
TATGCACCCCATTATGTGAAGCCACTATTCGATGCCCACTTCTACCTAACTTTTAATCCTACCCATCCATTATATTATTCTGCTTTACACAATCCAACCTTGATTTTAATATGCTCCCCATTATGTGCAGCCACTATTCGATGCCCACTTCAACATAACTTTTAATCCTACCCATCCATTATATTATTCTGCTTTACACAATCCAACCTAGATTTTAATATGCACCCCATTATGTGCAGCCACTATTTGATGCCCACTTCAACCTAACTTTTAATCCTACCCATCCATTATATTATTCTGCTTTACACAATCCAACCTAGATTTTAATATGCACCCCATTATGTGCAGCCACTATTCGATGCCCACTTCAACCTAACATTTAATCCTACCCATCCATTATATTATTCTGCTTTACACAATCCAACCTAGATTTTAATATGCAACCCATTATGTGCAGCCACTATTCGATGCCCACTTCAACCTAACTTTTAATCCTACCCATCCATTATATTATTCTGCTTTACATAATCCAACCTAGATTTTAATATGCACCCCATTATGTGCAGCCACTATTCGATGCCCACTTCAACCTAACTTTTAATCCTACCCATCCATTATATTATTCTGCTTTACACAATCCAACCTAGATTTTAATATGCACACCATTATGTGCAGCCACTATTCGATGCCCACTTCAACCTAACTTTTAATCCTACCCATCCATTATATTATTCTGCTTTACACAATCCAACCTTGATTTTAATATGCACCCCATTATGTGCAGCCACTATTCGATGCCCACTTCAACCTGACTTTTAATCCTACCCACCCATTATATTATTCTGCTTTACACAATCCAACCTAGATTTTAATATGCACCCCATTATGTGCAGCCACTATTCGATGCCCACTTCAACCTAACTTTTAATCCTACCCATCCATTATATTATTCTGCTTTACACAATCCAACCTAGATTTTAATATGCACCCCATTATGTGCAGCCACTATTTGATGCCCACTTCAGCCTAACTTTTAATCCTACCCATCCATTATATTATTCTGCTTTACACAATCCAACCTAGATTTTAATATGCACCCCATTATGTGAAGCCACTATTCGATGCCCACTTCTACCTAACTTTTAATCCTACCCATCCATTATATTATTCTGCTTTACACAATCCAACCTTGATTTTAATATGCACCCCATTATGTGCAGCCACTATTCGATGCCCACTTCAACCTAACTTTTAATCCTACCCATCCATTATATTATTCTGCTTTACACAATCCAACCTAGATTTTAATATGCACCCCATTATGTGCAGCCACTATTTGATGCCCACTTCAACCTAACTTTTAATCCTACCCATCCATTATATTATTCTGCATTACACAATCCAACCTAGATTTTAATATGCACCCCATTATGTGCAGCCACTATTCGATGCCCACTTCAACCTAACTTTTAATCCTACCCATCCATTATATTATTCTGCTTTACACAATCCAACCTAGATTTTAATATGCACCCCATTATGTGCAGCCACTATTCGATGCCCACTCCAACCTAACTTTTAATCCTACCCATCCATTATATTATTCTGCTTTACACAATCCAACCTAGATTTTAATATGCACCCCATTATGTGCAGCCACTATTCGATGCCCACTTCAGCCTAACTTTTAATCCTACCCATCCATTATATTATTCTGCTTTACACAATCCAACCTAGATTTTAATATGCACCCCATTATGTGAAGCCACTATTCGATGCCCACTTCTACCTAACTATTAATCCTACCCATCCATTATATTATTCTGCTTTACACAATCCAACCTTGATTTTAATATGCACCCCATTATGTGCAGACACTATTCGATGCCCACTTCAACCTAACTTTTAATCCTACCCATCCATTATATTATTCTGCTTTACACAATCCAACATAGATTTTAATATGCACCCCATTATGTGCAGCCACTATTTGATGCCCACTTCAACCTAACTTTTAATCCTACCCATCCATTATATTATTCTGCATTACACAATCCAACCTAGATTTTAATATGCACCCCATTATGTGCAGCCACTATTCGATGCCCACTTCAACCTAACTTTTAATCGTACCCATCCATTATATTATACTGCTTTACTCAATCCAACCTAGATTTTAATATGCACCCCATTATGTGCAGCCACTATTCGATGCCCACTTCAACCTAACTTTTAATCCTACCCATCCATTATATTATTCTGCTTTACACAATCCAACCTAGATTTTAATATGCACCCCATTATGTGCAGCCACTATTCGATGCCCACTTCAACCTGACTTTTAATCCTACCCACCCATTATATTATTCTGTTTTACACAATCCAACCTAGATTTTAATATGCACCCCATTATGTGCAGCCACTATTCGATGCCCACTTCAACCTAACTTTTAATCCTACCCATCCATTATATTATTCTGCTTTACACAATCCAACCTAGATTTTAATATGCACCCGATTATGTGCAGCCACTATTGGATGCCCACTTCAGCCTAACTTTTAATCCTACCCATCCATTATATTATTCTGCTTTACACAATCCAACCTAGATTTTAATATGCACCCCATTATGTGAAGCCACTATTCGATGCCCACTTCTACCTAACTTTTAATCCTACCCATCCATTATATTATTCTGCTTTACACAATCCAACCTTGATTTTAATATGCACCCCATTATGTGCAGCCACTATTCGATGCCCACTTCAACATAACTTTTAATCCTACCCATCCATTATATTATTCTGCTTTACACAATCCAACCTAGATTTTAATATGCACCCCATTATGTGCAGCCACTATTTGATGCCCACTTCAACCTAACTTTTAATCCTACCCATCCATTATATTATTCTGCTTTACACAATCCAACCTAGATTTTAATATGCACCCCATTATGTGCAGCCACTATTCGATGCCCACTTCAACCTAACTTTTAATCCTACCCATCCATTATATTATTCTGCTTTACACAATCCAACCTAGATTTTAATATGCAACCCATTATGTGCAGCCACTATTCGATGCCCACTTCAACCTAACTTTTAATCCTACCCATCCATTATATTATTCTGCTTTACACAATCCAACCTAGATTTTAATATGCACCCCATTATGTGCAGCCACTATTCGATGCCCACTTCAACCTAACTTTTAATCCTACCCATCCATTATATTATTCTGCTTTACACAATCCAACCTAGATTTTAATATGCACACCATTATGTGCAGCCACTATTCGATGCCCACTTCAACCTAACTTTTAATCCTACCCATCCATTATATTATTCTGCTTTACACAATCCAACCTTGATTTTAATATGCACCCCATTATGTGCAGCCACTATTCGATGCCCACTTCAACCTGACTTTTAATCCTACCCACCCATTATATTATTCTGCTTTACACAATCCAACCTAGATTTTAATATGCACCCCATTATGTGCAGCCACTATTCGATGCCCACTTCATCCTAACTTTTAATCCTACCCATCCATTATATTATTCTGCTTTACACAATCCAACCTAGATTTTAATATGCACCCCATTATGTGCAGCCACTATTTGATGCCCACTTCAGCCTAACTTTTAATCCTACCCATCCATTATATTATTCTGCTTTACACAATCCAACCTAGATTTTAATATGCACCCCATTATGTGAAGCCACTATTCGATGCCCACTTCTACCTAACTTTTAATCCTACCCATCCATTATATTATTCTGCTTTACACAATCCAACCTTGATTTTTATATGCACCCCATTATGTGCAGCCACTATTCGATGCCCACTTCAACCTAACTTTTAATCCTACCCATCCATTATATTATTCTGCTTTACACAATCCAACCTAGATTTTAATATGCACCCCATTATGTGCAGCCACTATTTGATGCCCACTTCAACCTAACTTTTAATCCTACCCATCCATTATATTATTCTGCATTACACAATCCAACCTAGATTTTAATATGCACCCCATTATGTGCAGCCACTATTCGATGCCCACTTCAACCTAACTTTTAATCCTACCCATCCATTATATTATTCTGCTTTACACAATCCATCCTAGATTTTAATATGCACCCCATTATGTGCAGCCGCTATTCGATGCCCACTTCAACCTAACTTTTAATCCTACCCTTCCATTATATTATTCTGCTTTACACAATCCAACCTAGATTTTAATATGCACCCCATTATGTGCAGCCACTATTCGATGCCCACTTCAACATAACTTTTAATCCTACCCATCCATTATATTATTCTGCTTTACACAATCCAACCTTAGATTTTAATATGCACCCCATTATGTGCAGCCACTATTCGATGCCCACTTCAACCTAACTTTTAATCCTACCCATCCATTATATTATTCTGCTTTACACAATCCAACCTAGATTTTAATATGCACCCCATTATGTGCAACCACTATTCGATGCCCACTTCAACCTAACTTTTAATCCTACCCATCCATTATATTATTCTGCTTTACACAATCCAACCTAGATTTTAATATGCACCCCATTATGTGCAGCCACTATTCGATGCCCACTTCAACCTAACTTTTAATCCTACCCATCCATTATATTATTCTGCTTTACACAATCCAACCTAGATTTTAATATGCACCCCATTATGTGCAGCCACTATTCGATGCCCACTTCAACCTAACTTTTAATCCTACCCATCCATTATATTATACTGCTTTACTCAATCCAACCTAGATTTTAATATGCACCCCATTATGTGCAGCCACTATTCGATGCCCACTTCATCCTAACTTTTAATCCTACCCATCCATTATATTATTCTGCTTTACACAATCCAACCTAGATTTTAATATGCACCCCATTATGTGCAGCCACTATTCGATGCCCACTTCAACCTGACTTTTAATCCTACCCACCCATTATATTATTCTGTTTTACACAATCCAACCTAGATTTTAATATGCACCCCATTATGTGCAGCCACTATTCGATGCCCACTTCAACCTAACTTTTAATCCTACCCATCCATTATATTATTCTGCTTTACACAATCCAACCTAGATTTTAATATGCACCCCATTATGTGCAGCCACTATTTGATGCCCACTTCAGCCTTACTTTTAATCCTACCCATCCATTATATTATTCTGCTTTACACAATCCAACCTAGATTTTAATATGCACCCCATTATGTGAAGCCACTATTCGATGCCCACTTCTACCTAACTTTTAATCCTACCCATCCATTATATTATTCTGCTTTACACAATCCAACCTTGATTTTAATATGCTCCCCATTATGTGCAGCCACTATTCGATGCCCACTTCAACATAACTTTTAATCCTACCCATCCATTATATTATTCTGCTTTACACAATCCAACCTAGATTTTAATATGCACCCCATTATGTGCAGCCACTATTTGATGCCCACTTCAACCTAACTTTTAATCCTACCCATCCATTATATTATTCTGCTTTACACAATCCAACCTAGATTTTAATATGCACCCCATTATGTGCAGCCACTATTCGATGCCCACTTCAACCTAACATTTAATCCTACCCATCCATTATATTATTCTGCTTTACACAATCCAACCTAGATTTTAATATGCAACCCATTATGTGCAGCCACTATTCGATGCCCACTTCAACCTAACTTTTAATCCTACCCATCCATTATATTATTCTGCTTTACATAATCCAACCTAGATTTTAATATGCACCCCATTATGTGCAGCCACTATTCGATGCCCACTTCAACCTAACTTTTAATCCTACCCATCCATTATATTATTCTGCTTTACACAATCCAACCTAGATTTTAATATGCACACCATTATGTGCAGCCACTATTCGATGCCCACTTCAACCTAACTTTTAATCCTACCCATCCATTATATTATTCTGCTTTACACAATCCAACCTTGATTTTAATATGCACCCCATTATGTGCAGCCACTATTCGATGCCCACTTCAACCTGACTTTTAATCCTACCCACCCATTATATTATTCTGCTTTACACAATCCAACCTAGATTTTAATATGCACCCCATTATGTGCAGCCACTATTCGATGCCCACTTCAACCTAACTTTTAATCCTACCCATCCATTATATTATTCTGCTTTACACAATCCAACCTAGATTTTAATATGCACCCCATTATGTGCAGCCACTATTTGATGCCCACTTCAGCCTAACTTTTAATCCTACCCATCCATTATATTATTCTGCTTTACACAATCCAACCTAGATTTTAATATGCACCCCATTATGTGAAGCCACTATTCGATGCCCACTTCTACCTAACTTTTAATCCTACCCATCCATTATATTATTCTGCTTTACACAATCCAACCTTGATTTTAATATGCACCCCATTATGTGCAGCCACTATTCGATGCCCACTTCAACCTAACTTTTAATCCTACCCATCCATTATATTATTCTGCTTTACACAATTCAACCTAGATTTTAATATGCACCCCATTATGTGCAGCCACTATTTGATGCCCACTTCAACCTAACTTTTAATCCTACCCATCCATTATATTATTCTGCATTACACAATCCAACCTAGATTTTAATATGCACCCCATTATGTGCAGCCACTATTCGATGCCCACTTCAACCTAACTTTTAATCCTACCCATCCATTATATTATTCTGCTTTACACAATCCAACCTAGATTTTAATATGCACCCCATTATGTGCAGCCACTATTCGATGCCCACTCCAACCTAACTTTTAATCCTACCCATCCATTATATTATTCTGCTTTACACAATCCAACCTTGATTTTAATATGCACCCCATTATGTGCAGCCACTATTCGATGCCCACTTCAGCCTAACTTTTAATCCTACCCATCCATTATATTATTCTGCTTTACACAATCCAACCTAGATTTTAATATGCACCCCATTATGTGAAGCCACTATTCGATGCCCACTTCTACCTAACTTTTAATCCTACCCATCCATTATATTATTCTGCTTTACACAATCCAACCTTGATTTTAATATGCACCCCATTATGTGCAGCCACTATTCGATGCCCACTTCAACCTAACTTTTAATCCTACCCATCCATTATATTATTCTGCTTTACACAATCCAACCTAGATTTTAATATGCACCCCATTATGTGCAGCCACTATTTGATGCCCACTTCAACCTAACTTTTAATCCTACCCATCCATTATATTATTCTGCATTACACAATCCAACCTAGATTTTAATATGCACCCCATTATGTGCAGCCACTATTCGATGCCCACTTCAACCTAACTTTTAATCCTACCCATTCATTATATTATTCTGCTTTACACAATCCATCCTAGATTTTAATATGCACCCCATTATGTGCAGCCGCTATTCGATGCCCACTTCAACCTAACTTTTAATCCTGCCCTTCCATTATATTATTCTGCTTTACACAATCCAACCTAGATTTTAATATGCACCCCATTATGTGCAGCCACTATTCGATGCCCACTTCAACATAACTTTTAATCCTACCCATCCATTATATTATTCTGCTTTACACAATCCAACCTTAGATTTTAATATGCACCCCATTATGTGCAGCCACTATTCGATGCCCACTTCAACCTAACTTTTAATCCTACCCATCCATTATATTATTCTGCTTTACACAATCCAACCTAGATTTTAATATGCACCCCATTATGTGCAACCACTATTCGATGCCCACTTCAACCTAACTTTTAATCCTACCCATCCATTATATTATTCTGCTTTACACAATCCAACCTAGATTTTAATATGCACCCCATTATGTGCAGCCACTATTCGATGCCCACTTCAACCTAACTTTTAATCCTACCCATCCATTATATTATTCTGCTTTACAAAATCCAACCTAGATTTTAATATGCACCCCATTATGTGCAGCCACTATTCGATGCCCACTTCAACCTAACTTTTAATCCTACCCATCCATTATATTATACTGCTTTACTCAATCCAACCTAGATTTTAATATGCACCCCATTATGTGCAGCCACTATTCGATGCCCACTTCATCCTAACTTTTAATCCTACCCATCCATTATATTATTCTGCTTTACACAATCCAATCTAGATTTTAATATGCACCCCATTATGTGCAGCCACTATTCGATGCCCACTTCAACCTGACTTTTAATCCTACCCACCCATTATATTATTCTGTTTTACACAATCCAACCTAGATTTTAATATGCACCCCATTATGTGCAGCCACTATTCGATGCCCACTTCAACCTAACTTTTAATCCTACCCATCCATTATATTATTCTGCTTTACACAATCCAACCTAGATTTTAATATGCACCCCATTATGTGCAGCCACTATTTGATGCCCACTTCAGCCTAACTTTTAATCCTACCCATCCATTATATTATTCTGCTTTACACAATCCAACCTAGATTTTAATATGCACCCCATTATGTGAAGCCACTATTCGATGCCCACTTCTACCTAACTTTTAATCCTACCCATCCATTATATTATTCTGCTTTACACAATCCAACCTTGATTTTAATATGCTCCCCATTATGTGCAGCCACTATTCGATGCCCACTTCAACATAACTTTTAATCCTACCCATCCATTATATTATTCTGCTTTACACAATCCAACCTAGATTTTAATATGCACCCCATTATGTGCAGCCACTATTTGATGCCCACTTCAACCTAACTTTTAATCCTACCCATCCATTATATTATTCTGCTTTACACAATCCAACCTAGATTTTAATATGCACCCCATTATGTGCAGCCACTATTCGATGCCCACTTCAACCTAACTTTTAATCCTACCCATCCATTATATTATTCTGCTTTACACAATCCAACCTAGATTTTAATATGCAACCCATTATGTGCAGCCACTATTCGATGCCCACTTCAACCTAACTTTTAATCCTACCCATCCATTATATTATTCTGCTTTACACAATCCAACCTAGATTTTAATATGCACCCCATTATGTGCAGCCACTATTCGATGCCCACTTCAACCTAACTTTTAATCCTACCCATCCATTATATTATTCTGCTTTACACAATCCAACCTAGATTTTAATATGCACACCATTATGTGCAGCCACTATTCGATGCCCACTTCAACCTAACTTTTAATCCTACCCATCCATTATATTATTCTGCTTTACACAATCCAACCTTGATTTTAATATGCACCCCATTAGTTGCAGCCACTATTCGATGCCCACTTCAACCTGACTTTTAATCCTACCCACCCATTATATTATTCTGCTTTACACAATCCAACCTAGATTTTAATATGCACCCCATTATGTGCAGCCACTATTCGATGCCCACTTCAACCTAACTTTTAATCCTACCCATCCATTATATTATTCTGCTTTACACAATCCAACCTAGATTTTAATATGCACCCCATTATGTGCAGCCACTATTTGATGCCCACTTCAGCCTAACTTTTAATCCTACCCATCCATTATATTATTCTGCTTTACACAATCCAACCTAGATTTTAATATGCACCCCATTATGTGAAGCCACTATTCGATGCCCACTTCTACCTAACTTTTAATCCTACCCATCCATTATATTATTCTGCTTTACACAATCCAACCTTGATTTTAATATGCACCCCATTATGTGCAGCCACTATTCGATGCCCACTTCAACCTAACTTTTAATCCTACCCATCCATTATATTATTCTGCTTTACACAATCCAACCTAGATTTTAATATGCACCCCATTATGTGCAGCCACTATTTGATGCCCACTTCAACCTAACTTTTAATCCTACCCATCCATTATATTATTCTGCATTACACAATCCAACCTAGATTTTAATATGCACCCCATTATGTGCAGCCACTATTCGATGCCCACTTCAACCTAACTTTTAATCCTACCCATCCATTATATTATTCTGCTTTACACAATCCAACCTAGATTTTAATATGCACCCCATTATGTGCAGCCACTATTCGATGCCCACTCCAACCTAACTTTTAATCCTACCCATCCATTATATTATTCTGCTTTACACAATCCAACCTAGATTTTAATATGCACTCCATTATGTGCAGCCACTATTTGATGCCCACTTCAGCCTAACTTTTAATCCTACCCATCAATTATATTATTCTGCTTTACACAATCCAACCTAGATTTTAATATGCACCCCATTATGTGAAGCCACTATTCGATGCCCACTTCTACCTAACTTTTAATCCAACCCATCCATTATATTATTCTGCTTTACACAATCCAACCTTGATTTTAATATGCACCCCATTATGTGCAGCCACTATTCGATGCCCACTTCAACCTAACTTTTAATCCTACCCATCCATTATATTATTCTGCTTTACACAATCCAACCTAGATTTTAATATGCACCCCATTATGTGCAGCCACTATTTGATGCCCACTTCAACCTAACTTTTAATCCTACCCATCCATTATATTATTCTGCATTACACAATCCAACCTAGATTTTAATATGCACCCCATTATGTGCAGCCACTATTCGATGCCCACTTCAACCTAACTTTTAATCCTACCCATCCATTATATTATACTGCTTTACTCAATCCAACCTAGATTTTAATATGCACCCCATTATGTGCAGCCACTATTCGATGCCCACTTCAACCTAACTTTTAATCCTACCCATCCATTATATTATTCTGCTTTACACAATCCAACCTAGATTTTAATATGCACCCCATTATGTGCAGCCACTATTCGATGCCCACTTCAACCTGACTTTTAATCCTACCCACCCATTATATTATTCTGTTTTACACAATCCAACCTAGATTTTAATATGCACCCCATTATGTGCAGCCACTATTCGATGCCCACTTCAACCTAACTTTTAATCCTACCCATCCATTATATTATTCTGCTTTACACAATCCAACCTAGATTTTAATATGCACCCCATTATGTGCAGCCACTATTTGATGCCCACTTCATCCTAACTTTTAATCCTACCCATCCATTATATTATTCTGCTTTACACAATCCAACCTAGATTTTAATATGCACCCCATTATGTGAAGCCACTATTCGATGCCCACTTCTACCTAACTTTTAATCCTACCCATCCATTATATTATTCTGCTTTACACAATCCAACCTTGATTTTAATATGCACCCCATTATGTGCAGCCACTATTCGATGCCCACTTCAACATAACTTTTAATCCTACCCATCCATTATATTATTCTGCTTTACACAATCCAACCTAGATTTTAATATGCACCCCATTATGTGCAGCCACTATTTGATGCCCACTTCAACCTAACTTTTAATCCTACCCATCCATTATATTATTCTGCTTTACACAATCCAACCTAGATTTTTATATGCACCCCATTATGTGCAGCCACTATTCGATGCCCACTTCAACCTAACTTTTAATCCTACCCATCCATTATATTATTCTGCTTTACACAATCCAACCTAGATTTTAATATGCAACCCATTATGTGCAGCCACTATTCGATGCCCACTTCAACCTAACTTTTAATCCTACCCATCCATTATATTATTCTGCTTTACACAATCCAACCTAGATTTTAATATGCACCCCATTATGTGCAGCCACTATTCGATGCCCACTTCAACCTAACTTTTAATCCTACCCATCCATTATATTATTCTGCTTTACACAATCCAACCTAGATTTCAATATGCACACCATTATGTGCAGCCACTATTCGATGCCCACTTCAACCTAACTTTTAATCCTACCCATCCATTATATTATTCTGCTTTACACAATCCAACCTTGATTTTAATATGCACCCCATTATGTGCAGCCACTATTCGATGCCCACTTCAACCTGACTTTTAATCCTACCCACCCATTATATTATTCTGCTTTACACAATCCAACCTAGATTTTAATATGCACCCCATTATGTGCAGCCACTATTCGATGCCCACTTCAACCTAACTTTTAATCCTACCCATCCATTATATTATTCTGCTTTACACAATCCAACCTAGATTTTAATATGCACCCCATTATGTGCAGCCACTATTTGATGCCCACTTCAGCCTAACTTTTAATCCTACCCATCCATTATATTATTCTGCTTTACACAATCCAACCTAGATTTTAATATGCACCCCATTATGTGCAGCCGCTAATCGATGCCCACTTCAACCTAACTTTTAATCCTACCCTTCCATTATATTATTCTGCTTTACACAATCTAACCTAGATTTTAATATGCACCCCATTATGTGCAGCCACTATTCGATGCCCACTTCAACCTAACTTTTAATCCTACCCATCCATTATATTATTCTGCTTTACACAATCCAACCTAGATTTTAATATGCACCCCATTATGTGCAGCCACTATTCGATGCCCACTTCAACCTGACTTTTAATCCTACCCACCCATTATATTATTCTGTTTTACACAATCCAACCTAGATTTTAATATGCACCCCATTATGTGCAGCCACTATTCGATGCCCACTTCAACCTAACTTTTAATCCTACCCATCCATTATATTATTCTGCTTTACACAATCCAACCTAGATTTTAATATGCACCCCATTATGTGCAGCCACTATTTGATGCCCACTTCATCCTAACTTTTAATCCTACCCATCCATTATATTATTCTGCTTTACACAATCCAACCTAGATTTTAATATGCACCCCATTATGTGAAGCCACTATTCGATGCCCACTTCTACCTAACTTTTAATCCTACCCATCCATTATATTATTCTGCTTTACACAATCCAACCTTGATTTTAATATGCACCCCATTATGTGCAGCCACTATTCGATGCCCACTTCAACATAACTTTTAATCCTACCCATCCATTATATTATTCTGCTTTACACAATCCAACCTAGATTTTAATATGCACCCCATTATGTGCAGCCACTATTTGATGCCCACTTCAACCTAACTTTTAATCCTACCCATCCATTATATTATTCTGCTTTACACAATCCAACCTAGATTTTAATATGCACCCCATTATGTGCAGCCACTATTCGATGCCCACTTCAACCTAACTTTTAATCCTACCCATCCATTATATTATTCTGCTTTACACAATCCAACCTAGATTTTAATATGCAACCCATTATGTGCAGCCACTATTCGATGCCCACTTCAACCTAACTTTTAATCCTACCCATCCATTATATTATTCTGCTTTACACAATCCAACCTAGATTTTAATATGCACCCCATTATGTGCAGCCACTATTCGATGCCCACTTCAACCTAACTTTTAATCCTACCCATCCATTATATTATTCTGCTTTACACAATCCAACCTAGATTTCAATATGCACACCATTATGTGCAGCCACTATTCGATGCCCACTTCAACCTAACTTTTAATCCTACCCATCCATTATATTATTCTGCTTTACACAATCCAACCTTGATTTTAATATGCACCCCATTATGTGCAGCCACTATTCGATGCCCACTTCAACCTGACTTTTAATCCTACCCACCCATTATATTATTCTGCTTTACACAATCCAACCTAGATTTTAATATGCACCCCATTATGTGCAGCCACTATTCGATGCCCACTTCAACCTAACTTTTAATCCTACCCATCCATTATATTATTCTGCTTTACACAATCCAACCTAGATTTTAATATGCACCCCATTATGTGCAGCCACTATTTGATGCCCACTTCAGCCTAACTTTTAATCCTACCCATCCATTATATTATTCTGCTTTACACAATCCAACCTAGATTTTAATATGCACCCCATTATGTGAAGCCACTATTCGATGCCCACTTCTACCTAACTTTTAATCCTACCCATCCATTATATTATTCTGCTTTACACAATCCAACCTTGATTTTAATATGCAACCCATTATGTGCAGCCACTATTCGATGCCCACTTCAACCTAACTTTTAATCCTACCCATCCATTATATTATTCTGCTTTACACAATCCAACCTAGATTTTAATATGCACCCCATTATGTGCAGCCACTATTTGATGCCCACTTCAACCTAACTTTTAATCCTACCCATCCATTATATTATTCTGCATTACACAATCCAACCTAGATTTTAATATGCACCCCATTATGTGCAGCCACTATTCGATGCCCACTTCAACCTAACTTTTAATCCTACCCATCCATTATATTATTCTGCTTTACACAATCCAACCTAGATTTTAATATGCACCCCATTATGTGCAGCCACTATTCGATGCCCACTCCAACCTAACTTTTAACCCTACCCATCCATTATATTATTCTGCTTTACACAATCCAACCTAGATTTTAATATGCACCCCATTATGTGCAGCCACTATTTGATGCCCACTTCAGCCTAACTTTTAATCCTACCCATCCATTATATTATTCTGCTTTACACAATCCAACCTAGATTTTAATATGCACCCCATTATGTGAAGCCACTATTCGATGTCCACTGCTACCTAACTTTTAATCCTACCCATCCATTATATTATTCTGCTTTACACAATCCAACCTTGATTTTAATATGCACCCCATTATGTGCAGCCACTATTCGATGCCCACTTCAACCTAACTTTTAATCCTACCCATACATTATATTATTCTGCTTTACACAATCCAACCTAGATTTTAATATGCACCCCATTATGTGCAGCCACTATTTGATGCCCACTTCAACCTAACTTTTAAACCTACCCATCCATTATATTATTCTGCATTACACAATCCAACCTAGATTTTAATATGCACCCCATTATGTGCAGCCACTATTCGATGCCCACTTCAACCTAACTTTTAATCCTACCCATCCATTATATTATTCTGCTTTACACAATCCAACCTAGATTTTAATATGCACCCCATTATGTGCAGCCACTATTCGATGCCCACTTCAACCTAACTTTCAATCCTACCCATCCATTGTATTATTCTGCTTTACACAATCCAACCTAGATTTTAATATGCACCCCATTATGTGCAGCCGCTATTTGATGCCCACTTCAACCTAACTTTTAATCCTACCCATCCATTTTATTATTCTGCTTTACACAATCCATCCTAGATTTTAATATGCACCCCATTATGTGCAGCCACTATTCGATGCCCACTTCAACCTAACTTTTAATCCTACCCATCCATTATATTATTCTGCTTTACACAACCCAACCAAGATTTTAATATGCACCCCATTATGTGCAGCCACTATTCGATGCCCACTTCAACCTAACTTTTAATTCTACCCATCCATTATATTATTCTGCTTTATGCAATCCAACCTAGATTTTAATATGCACCCCGTTATGTGAAGCCACTATTCTATGCCCACTTCAACCTAACTTTTAATCCTACCCATCCATTATATTATTCTGCTTTACACAACCCAACCAAGATTTTAATATGCACCCCATTATGTGCAGCCACTATTCGATGCCCACTTCAACCTAACTTTTAATCCTACCCATCCATTATATTATTCTGCTTTACACAACCCAACCTAGATTTTAATATGCACCCCATTATGTGCAGCCACTATTCGATGCCCACTTCAACCTAACTTTTAATCCTACCCTTCCATTATATTATTCTGCTTTACACAATCCAACCTAGATTTTAATATGCACCCCATTATGTGCAGCCACTATTCGATGCCCACTTCAACCTAACTTTTAATCCTACCCTTCCATTATATTATTCTGCTTTACACAATCCAACCTAGATTTTAATATGCACCCCATTATGTGCAGCCACTATTCGATGCCCACTTCAACCTAACTTTTAATCCTACTCATCCATTATATTATTCTGCTTTACACAATCCATCCTAGATTTTAATATGCACCCCATTATGTGCAGCCACTATTCGATGCCCACTTCAACCTAACTTTTAATCCTACCCATCCATTATATTATTCTGCTTTACACAATCCATCCGAGATTTTAATATGCACCCCATTATGTGCAGCCGCTATTCGATGCCCACTTCAACCTAACTTTTAATCCTACCCTTCCATTATATTATTCTGCTTTACACAATCCAACCTAGATTTTAATATGCACCCCATTATGTGCAGCCACTATTCGATGCCCACTTCAACCTAACTTTTAATCCTACCCATCCATTATATTATTCTGCTTTACACAATCCAACCTTAGATTTTAATATGCACCCCATTATGTGCAGCCACTATTCGATGCCCACTTCAACCTAACTTTTAATCCTATCCATCCATTATATTATTCTGCTTTACACAATCCAACCTAGATTTTAATATGCACCCCACTATATGCAGCCACTATTCGATGCCCACTTCAACCTAACTTTTAATTCTACCCATCCATTATATTATTCTGCTTTATACAATCCAACCTAGATTTTAATATGCACCCCATTATGTGCAGCCACTATTCGATGCCCACTTCAACCTAACTTTTAATCCTACCCATCCATTATATTATTCTGCTTTACACAATCCAACCTAGATTTTAATATGCACCCCATTATGTGCAGCCACTATTCGATGCCCACTTCAACCTAACTTTTAATCCTACCCATCCATTATATTATTCTGCTTTACACAATCCAACCTAGAAATTAATATGCGCCCCACTATATGCAGCCACTATTCGATGCCCACTTCAACCTAACTTTTAATCCTACCCATCCATTATATTATTCTGCTTTACACAATCCAACCTAGATTTTAATATGCACCCCATTATGTGCAGCCACTATTCGATGCCCACTTCAACCTAACTTTTAATCCTACCCATCCATTATATTATTCTGCTTTACACAATCCAACCTAGATTTTAATATGCACCCCATTATGTGCAGCCACTATTCGATGCCCACTTCAACCTAACTTTTAATCCTACCCATCCATTATATTATTCTGCTTTACACAATCCAACCTAGATTTTAATATGCACCCCATTATGTGCAGCCGCTAATCGATGCCCACTTCAACCTATCTTTTAATCCTACCCTTCCATTATATTATTCTGCTTTACACAATCTAACCTAGATTTTAATATGCACCCCATTATGTGCAGCCACTATTCGATGCCCACTTCAACCTAACTTTTAATCCTACCCATCCATTATATTATTCTGCTTTACACAATCCAACCTAGATTTTAATATGCACCGATTATGTGCAGCCACTATGCGATGCCCACTTCAACCTAACTTTTAATCCTACCCATCCATTATATTATTCTGCTTTACACAATCCAACCTAGATTTTAATATGCACCCCAATATATGCAGCCACTATTCGATGCCCACTTCAACCTAACTTTTAATTCTACCCATCCATTATATTATTCTGCTTTACACAATCCAACCTAGATTTTAATATGCACCCCATTATGTGCAGCCACTATTCGATGCCCACTTCAACCTAACTTTTAATCCTTCCCATCCATTATATTATTCTGCTTTACACAATCCAACCTAGATTTTAATATGCACCCCATTATGTGCAGCCACTATGCGATGCCCACTTCAACCTAACTTTTAATCCTACCCATCCATTATATTATTCTGCTTTTCACAATCCAACCTAGATTTTAATATGCACCCCATTATATGCAGCCACTATTCGATGCCCACTTCAACCTAACTTTTAAACCTACCCATCCATTATATTATTCTGCTTTACACAATCCAACCTAGATTTTAATATGCACCCCATTATGTGCAGCCACTATTCGATGCCCACTTCAACCTAACTTTTAATCCTACCCATCCATTATATTATTCTGCTTTACACAATCCAACCTAGATTTTAATATGCACCCCATTATGTGCAGCCACTATTCGATGCCCACTTCAACGTAACTTTTAATCCTACCCATCCATTATATTATTCTGCTTTACAGAATCCAACCTAAATTTTAATATGCACCCCATTATGTGCAGCCACTATTCGATGCCCACTTCAACCTAACTTTTAATCCTACCCATCCATTATATTATTCTGCTTTACACAATCCATCCTTGATTTTAATATGCACCCCATTATGTGCAGCCGCTATTCGATGCCCACTTCAACCTAACTTTTAATCCTACCCTTCCATTATATTATTCTGCTTTACACAATCCAACCTAGATTTTAATATGCACCCCATTATGTGCAGCCACTATTCGATGCCCACTTCAACCTAACTTTTAATCCTACCCATCCATTATATTATTCTGCTTTACACAATCCAACCTAGATTTTAATATGCACCCCATTATGTGCAGCCACTATTCGATGCCCACTTCAACCTAACTTTTAATCCTATCCATCCATTATATTATTCTGCTTTACACAATACAACCTAGATTTTAATATGCACCCCACTATATGCAGCCACTATTCGATGCCCACTTCAACCTAGCTTTTAATTCTACCCATCCATTATATTATTCTGCTTTACACAATCCAACCTAGATTTTAATATGCACCTCATTATGTGCAGCCACTATTCGATGCCCACTTCAACCTAACTTTTAATCCTACTCATCCATTATATTATTCTGCTTTACACAATCCAACCTAGATTTTAATATGCATCCCATTATGTGCAGCCACTATTCGATGCCCACTTCAACCTAACTTTTAATCCTACCCATCCATTATTTTATTCTGCTTTACACAATCCAACCTAGATTTTAATATGCACCCCACTATATGCAGCCACTATTCGATGCCCACTTCAACCTAACTTTTAATCCTACCCATCCATTATATTATATTGCTTTACACAATCCAACCTAGATTTTAATATGCACCCCATTATGTGCAGCCACTATTCGATGCCCACTTCAACCTAACTTTTAATCCTACCCATCCATTATATTATTCTGCTTTACACAATCCAACCTAGATTTTAATATGCACCCCATTATGTGCAGCCACTATTCGATGCCCACTTCAACCTAACTTTTAATCCTACCCATCCGTTATATTATTCTGCTTTACACAATCCAACCTAGATTTTAATATGCACCCCATTATGTGCAGCCTCTGTTCGATGCCCACTTCAACCTAACTTTTAATCCTACCCTTCCATTATATTATTCTGCTTTACACAATCCAACCTAGATTTTAATATGCACCCCATTATGTGCAGCCACTATTCGATGCCCACTTCAACCTAACTTTTAATCCTACCCATCCATTATATTATTCTGCTTTACACAATCCAACCTAGATTTTAATATGCACCGATTATGTGCAGCCACTATGCGATGCCCACTTCAACCTAACTTTTAATCCTACCCATCCATTTTATTATTCTGCTTTACACAATCCAACCTAGATTTTAATATGCACCCCACTATATGCAGCCACTATTCGATGCCCTCTTCAACCTAACTTTTAATTCTACCCATCCATTATATTATTCTGCTTTACACAATCCAACCTAGATTTTAATATGCACCCCATTATGTGCAGCCACTATTCGATGCCCACTTCATCCTAACTTTTAATTCTACCCATCCATTATATTATTCTGCTTTACACAATCCAACCTAGATTTTAATATGCACCCCTTTATGTGCAGCCACTATTCGATGCCCACTTCAACCTAACTTTTAATCCTACCCATCCATTATATTATTCTGCTTTACACAATCCAACCTAAATTTTAATATGCACCCCATTATGTGCAGCCACTATTCGATGCCCACTTCAACCTAACTTTTAATCCTACCCATCCATTATATTATTCTGCTTTACACAATCCAACCTAGATTTTAATATGCACCCCATTATGTGCAGCCACTATTCGATGCCCACTTCAACCTAACTTTTAATCCTACCTATCCATTATATTATTCTGCTTTACACAATCCAACCTAGATTTTAATATGCACCCCACTATATGCAGCCACTATTCGATGCCCACTTCAACCTAACTTTTAATCCTACCCATCCATTATATTATTCTGCTTTACACAATCCAACCTAGATTTTAATATGCACCCCATTACGTGCAGCCACTATTCGATGCCCATTTGAACCTAACTTTTAATCCTACCCATCCATTATATTATTCTGCTTTACACAATCCAACCTAGATTTTAATATGCACCACATTATGTGCAGCCACTATTCGATGCCCACTTCAACCTAACTTTTAATCCTACCCTTCCATTATATTATTCTGCTTTACACAATCCAACCTAGATTTTAATATGCACCCCATTATGTGCAGCCACTATTCGATGCCCACTTCAACCTAACTTTTAATCCTACCCTTCTATTATATTATTCTGCTATACATTCATCCAACTGGTGCTACCATTTGTTTCCAAACTGCAACGTGGCTGCTGCAGAGCAGCCAGGCTGCGGTTTGTGAACAAACTGTAAATCGTGTGAATGCTTAGGAATATTGAAAATGTGATACCCACTTCAACCTAGATTTTAAAATGCACCGCATTATGTGCAGCCATTATTCAATGCCCACTTGAACCTAACTTTTAATCCTACCCATCCATTATATTATTCTGCTTTTGTGTACTTATTTAAATTACACCCCTACCAACTTCAGCCCACTGGTCTGCATTAGGTGTATCCATTCCACTTTGCTTCGTGTATGAGCACAACTTACAGGTGTCACCGTTAGTTGTGAAACTGCGACATGGTTTCTGTAGAGCAGCAACGGTGTAGTTTGCGTACAAATTATAAACTTTCTGCGGACCGAACCACAATGGAATAGTTATTCCATACCAGTCGATCCTTTAGCCTTATTTATTCGTCCTTTTTTCTCATTTACTCGACGATAGTGAGAGTTATGTCAAGAAAATTACTTAGACTTACAAACTGGATCTCTTACCACCCACCCACCGAAATCTCGGAAATATACTAAGACATAACTCCAAATCCCACATCTAAGCAGTCCAACTGTACCTTAGTCACGCTATACTAGACAGCAAAGTAAAAAATCTGTGTAATTGTAACCCTTTGTTTCCTCCGTCGTGTTTCAAATTTTATGATGACTAACTTAGTCTCGCTTGATGTGGTCCAGAGCGATGCAGCCTTTGATTTTGTTACAAAATTCAACGATGCAATTAATTGTGTTTCTGAAGATGATCCTATTACTCCACTCACTGCCGACAGGAACAACTGTAAATATTACTCCCCAGAAACCTTTTCCTCAAAAGTAGGCACGTGTAAAAAAATATTTCGCTTCACTAAACATCAACTGAAGGAGCTTGAACGCTTATTTTGAACAACTACAGAGTCTGCTTTGTGATCACCAAACAAATGAAAATATCTTTGGTATCATAGGTATCACCGAAACATTCACTGTGAAAGAAAATATATCCTACACCTTAGATTGCTACCATCCGCTTGTTCTACGTACTCGTCCTGTCGATGATGATGGCAGGGGTGGGGTTGGTGTCTTTGTTAGAGACTCTATTCCATTCACAATTAGGGAGGACTTAAGCATTTTCATTCCTCGTTTGTTTGAATCACCATTCATAGAACTTAATGGAAAATATAAATCACTTCTAGGAATTATTTATCGCCCTAATACCGCCCCAAAAGCCGAGCTCGATCTGTTTTTATCTCAATATTCTAACCGACTTGATTTACTCAACACCAAGAGGGAAACAGTCCACCTGATGGGCGATTTTAACATAGATCTACTCCATTTTAACCAACACCAGAAAACCAATCCATATTTTGAATCCCAGTTCAGCACTGGATTCACGCCCATGATATCCAAACCAACGGGAGTAACAAGTCATTCGTCAACTATAATCGACCACATTTTTGTAATAAACTAAATCCAAATACATCAGGAACAATCATTGCAGATGTGAGCGATCACTTCGCTACATTTTACATCGAAAATCCCCAAAGCACCCACTCTAACGACAATTTATTCCAAGCTAGGCGAATCCTCAACACAAGGAACATCAATGCGTTTAAGCAGCTACTATCTGAGTCCGACTTTGATAATGTCTGCCAAGAGGCTCATGCCAACGAAGCCTATGAGAACTTTTTAACAATTCTTGAAACGGCGTTTAACCAAGCCTTTCCACCGGTAACAAAGAAGGTCCCGAAAACATACATAAAACGCGAACCATGGATGACTTATGGTCTTCTACAGTCCTCCTTAAATAAACACAAACTGCTTAAAAAAATACAGGTCCCCGACTAACCACAATATTACAAGATACAAAACCTATTGTCAAATTTTTAATCAACTCAAACGTAAACTTAAAAAGAACTATTATAGTCAACTGATTTCAGAAAATAGGGGTAACATAAAGAAGACCTGGGAAATTCTCCGCAGGGCAATAAATAAGTCAAACCTTCCTCCACCGCTACCATCATCGTTTATTGAAAATAATGTGGAGTTCACTGACCCCTAACAGATTGCTGAAAAATTCAACAATTACTTTATTAACATTGGAACTCAATTAACCAACACCATGACAAGCTCCAGATATCAATTCTCCAATTACTTAAAAAACCACGTCTCCGACTCATTTTTCATATCTCCTACATGTCCCGAAGAAGTCATGACCGGAGTTAAAAGTCCCCCCAGAAAAAAATCTGCTGGTCAGGACAACATTTCTCCAAAACTACTAAAAGACATTGTACATGAAATTGAAGCTCCCTTAACTCATGTTATAAATGCCTCATTCTCAACTGGAATTGTACCATCCAAAATGAAAGTCGCAAAAGTAATACCAATTTTTAAATCTGGGGATAGACAGTCGTTCGGCAACTACCGTCCAATAAGTATTCTTCTCTCTTTTTCTAAAATCTTAGAGAAGTTGATGCACAAAAGACTAACAAATTATTTAGATGCAAACAAGCTTATCAATAACTATCAGTTCGGCTTCAGAAAGGGACATTCCACATTTCACCCAATAATGCATCTCATCAATTATATTTCCAAAATGAATAACAAAGTATCTAAAGAGTGCACACTGTCCGTTTCTTTAGACTTTTCAAAAGCATTCGACACTATTGACCACGAAATACTTGTCAGGAAACTTGAACATTACGGCATCAGAGGTATAATCAACTCATGGTTCTAAAACTACCTCTCTGATAGATCCCAATATGTGCAATTCGCGAGTGAATCCGCGGATTTGCTGAATGTTACCACTGGTGTACCCCGGGGTTCTGTCCGCGGCCCTCTTCTGTTTGTACTGTATATCAACGACATTTACGAGTCGACATACATGAATATCCTGTCCTTTGCGGGTGACACAACAGGCTATGAGTCTGGGAATGGCCACAACTTCCTGATAGAAAAGGCAAACATTGAATTATCAGAAATCAATGACTGGTGTTCCGCAAATAAATTATCATTAAATGCAAATAAAGCAAAGGTTTTAATTCTCCATCCCCAAAACGACATCTACAATCTTAACAACATACAAACCCAAATTTCATTAAATAATTCAAACCTAACAATAGCAGGAAATAATCACCTGCACAAATTCATAAAATTCCTAGGAATTAACATGGATGAAAACCTAAAATTTAATCACCACGTATCAGCACTTTGTACAAAACTATCCAGGGCAATTTACATCCTGAATAGAGCAAAAAAAAAAATGTTATCGCCCGAGACATTACGTATATTCTATTTCACCCTAATTCAAAGTCATCTAATTTATGGTATTCAAATATGGGGCAATACATCAGCTACTAAACAAATAGTGAATTTACCTAAAAAGGCTGTGCGTATCATAGCGAAGGAAAAAATACAACTCACACACGGACCCACTTTTCAAATGCTTAAAAATTCTTAAATTTAATGATCTCTACAAGTTACATTCACTTCTATTTATGCATGACTGGTCTAAAAACAACCTCCTCGTCAGTTTTGATAATACATTTCAAGTGTACTCGAATCCTTCAGGAATGACTACAAGGCAGAGTGGAAGCCTTATCACCTGATGGGCGATTTTAACATAAATCTACTCAATTTTAACTAACACCAGAAAACCAATCAATATCTTGAATCCCTGTTCAGCACTGGATTCATGCCCATGATAACCAAACCAAAGAGAGTAACAAGTCATTCGGCAAATATAATCGACCACATTTTTTGTAATAAACTAAATCCGAATGCATCAGGAACAATCATTGCAGATGTGAGCGATCACTTCGCTACATTTTATATCGAAAATCACAAAAGCACCCACTCTAACGACAATTTATTCCAAGCTGGGCGAATCCTCAACACAAGGAACATCAATGCATTTAAACAGCTACTATCTGAGTCCGACTTTGACAATGTCTGCCAAGAGGCTCATGCCAAAGAAGCCTATGAGAATTTTTTAACAATTTTTGAAACGGCGTTTAACCAAGCCTTTCCACCGGTAACAAAGAAGGTCCCGAAAAAAATACATAAAACGCGAACCATGGATGACTTATGGTCTACTACAGTCCTCCTTAAATAAACACAAGTTGCTTAAAAAATACAGGTCCCCGACTAACCACAATATTACAAGATACAAAAACTATTGTCGCATTTTTAATCAATTCAAACGAAAACTTAGAAAGAACTATTATAGTCAACTGATTTCAGAAAATAGGGGTAACATAAAGAAGACCTGGGAAATTCTCCGCAGGGCAATAAATAAGTCAAACCTTCCTCCACCGCTACCATCGTCGTTTATTGAAAATAATTTGGAGTTCACTGACCCCTAACAGATTGCTGAAAAATTCAGCAATTACTTTATTAACATTGGAACTCAATTAACCAACACCATGACAAGCTCCAGATATCAATTCTCCAATTACTTAAAAAACCACGTCCCCGACTAATTTTTCATATCTCCTACATGTCCCGAAGATTTCATGTCCGCAGTAAAATGTCTTCCCAGAAAAAAATCTGCTGGTCAGGACAACATTTCTCCAAAACTACTAAAAGACATTATACATGAAATTGCAGTTCCCTTAACTCATATTATAAATACCTCATTCTCATCTAGAATTGTACCATCCAAAATGAAAGTCGTAAAAGTTATACTAATTTTAAATCTGGGGATAGACAGTCGTTCGGCAACTACCGTCCAATAAGTATTCTTCTCTCTTTTTCTAAAATCTTACTTTAATGCACAAAAAAGACTAACACATTACATAGATGCAAACAAGCTTATCAATAACTATCAGTTCGGCTTCAGAAAGGGACATTCCACATTTCACCCAACAATGCATCTCATCAATTATGTTTCCAAAGTGAATACCAAAGTATCTAAAGAGTGCACACTGTCCGTTTCGTTAGACTTTTCAAAAGCATTCGACACTATTGACCACGAAATACTTGTCAGGAAACTTGAACATTACGGCATCAGAGGTATAGCCAACTCATGGTTCCAAAACTACCTCTCTGATAGATCCCAATATGTGCAATTCGCGAGTGAATCCGCGGATTTGCTGAATGTTACCACTGGTGTACCCCGGGGTTCTGTCCGCGGCCCTCTTCTGTTTGTACTGTATATCAACGACATTTACGAGTCGACAAACATGAATATCCTGTCCTTTGCGGGCGACACAACAGGCTATGAGTCTGGGAATGGCCTCAACTTCCTGATAGAAAAGGCAAACATTGAATTATCAAAAATCAATGACTGGTGTTCCGCAAATAAATTATCATTAAATGCAAATAAAACAAAGGTTTTACTTCTCCATCCCCAAAACGACATCTACAATCTTAACAACATACAAACCCAAATTTCATTAAATAATTCAAACCTAACAATAGCAGGAAATAAGCACCTGCACAAATTCATAAAATTCCTAGGAATTAACATGGATGAAAACCTAAAATTTAATCACCACGTATCAGCACTTTGTACGAAACTATCCAGGGCAATTTACATCCTGAATAGAGCAAAAAAAAATTGTTATCGCCGAGACATTACGTATATTCTATTTCACCCTAATTCAGTATCATCTAATGTATGGTATTCAAATATGGGGCAATACACCAGCTACTAAACAAATAGCGAATGTACCAAAAAAGGCCGTGCGTATCATATCGAACAAGCAATACAACTCACACACGGACCCACTATTCAAATGCTTGAAAATTCTTAAATTTAATGATCTCCACAAGTACATTCACTTCTATTTATGCATGACTGGTCTAAAAACAACCTCCCCATAAGTTTTGATAATACATTTCAAGTGTACTCGAATCCTTCGGGAATGACTACAAGGCAGAGTGGAAGCATTATCACGCCCAAACCCCGCACCAAGTTCTCAGCCGCGCTCCCGAATTTTTCTTTTCCTAAACTTTGAAATGACCTAGATGTTATCTTAAAAACTCTCACCCGAACGTCATTCAAAAAAACATTGATTGATCAATTTATAAATTCATATAGCGCCAATGTTAGCTGTTCCAACCCAAGATGCCCCGATTGTATCTCCCATTAGACTCTGGGTATCGTATGGTCATTTATTTTTATTATTTTTTTTTTGACCATACATCACCCTTTTGGCTTACGCTCACTATACTCGGCCACTATACTGGTTTACAAGGAGAAGATATATTTATATATATTTTTATTTTTTTTTCGCTTCAGAAACACAGTTAATTAACAGGCTAAAATAATCATAAATAGAATATAGAAGAATTTGCTCCATGACGAGGAAATATCAATTAATTTCCAACCAAAACTGCGTTATATCTAATATGAAAGCAATAACTACCTGCTGTCTTGACTTCTTTTACTCAAATGAGATATTTTCCACTTGTTATTCTATTATAGTATTTCTTTTCTTTTTTGTCTTGGGGATTACAGGAAGACAGTCACAAGACCATGTCATTCCCTACAGTATACATCCACACATCTATCCATAATTTTGTTACACCCTGCTATCTAATCTCTTATTTGTATTTGTATGCTGTGAATAAACTGAATTGAAATTGAATTGAATTGACTGAAATCTTGTCCATAAAAATGATATGTATGTAATAAAGATACTTATGTAAGGTATCTGACACCAGATATGTTCTAGCAGCTTCACTTATTTTGATTGCCATAGAAATAGAAAACACATGAGCTCTTTCATATTTGGAACTGTGTACGTGATCCTTCGGCAACTGTCAGTCTCAGCTATCAACAGGTATTGAAAAAGAACTAAGTTGTATGTATATTTTCTTCGAAATGAAAATGAGGTGTAAATATTTAGAACAGTTTATGAGATTCGTCAGCAAGTTCTTTTCTAGACATTTTTACTACTTGGTTTATGTTTGTATGATCTGCCTACAGTCACCAAGACACCACTCTACGGTTCTTATACTTTCATCGCATTTATTATTCCGTATTTACACAGGGTTTGCGGTGCAGAATCTGTTTCTTGACAATTAATGAATGCCGTGATGTCAGTGGCAAGATATTATCGAATTTGTTCATCGGGATTTAGCAAATATGTGGACTAGACAAGTTGATCCAATAGGTTAGTCAACTAATGGATAAACAATCAAATGGCGCAGCTCCTGGCACTACGAAGCCCTCCCTCTTTGGGTTGCTGAACATTATAAGTTATTGTGATGAACACAGTAAATTTTAACTATCAAAGTTTAGTAAATAAACCTCTCCTGTACCCCAAGACGTCACTGGACAAATAGTCAATGAATCAGATAACGGTTGAGCTCACTAGACCTTGCTTCAAATCGTAAAGTGATTTGTATTTTAAACAATACTTCATTCGGAACACCGTCTGCTGCGCGTAAGGAAAGTATAGAAAAATGAAGCGGTTTGCAAGTCACTCCCTCGAGGGAATAATTGTGAAATGGGCAACGTCATTTCAAATATTTAGCGTGTTGACGTCATACGCGTGGTGACGACCGGCTGTAACATATGCTACTGGAACGGTAAACAGAGAAGCAACTACTTGAGAACTCATCCAATTAAAGCACTTATAACATGTTCTAATCTGTATTAACTGTGCTAATGTGTGTGCTAATGTGTGTGGATAGAACGAATCAATAACACGAATTAAGGGTTGTCGGTGTAAAGGCCACCGGGTGCGTGAGCAGGTTGTTCAGGCCCGATGTCCAAAGATAGATTCTTCATCAGAAAAACGTCGATAGGTGATCCGACTCTAACAGAATCAAACATACAAATATGCGCGGATCGAGAGGTTTCGTGGAATAGTGTAACCGAACCGTCGAACAGAGAGATGCGATTGACGCACTTGAAGATCATGCAGGTACATTGCTCCCGTTCCATCTAATGTTGATTTAGAGGAATTCTTTATGTTAAATCACATACCTCAACTCTTTTTAATTCCTGCACCAACTTTATACAATAAACACATAAACAATTTGAATAAAAAATGCATTGATCAGATTCCATATATCACATCCAGCGTGTTTTAAAACGGAAACATGGTGGATAGTATTGTGACGGGTTCAGGATCGGATACGGGAGTGACGGTTCATGTGAGGTCTAATAATATCAGGGAGAGAAAATTGGTAAGACTACTGGAGACGTACAGTAATGCAAAGCCGGTGGCATCGGGGTTTTTTGGGGGTATTTTTTGTTTATTTGTTTTTTTTGTGGGAGGGGGCGATGAGCGGCATTCGATGATTAGCTCGTTGCATGAGGAGTTGGATGACTACTGTGTTCTATTGGGAACACCCTTTATCGATCACTTGGATACGTTCTGGGGTAAGGGGTGCATGTACGATGAGACAGGCAACATATTAAATGGATGGGAAGAGAAGTGTTAGAAAAAAAGCTGCAGTTTCCAGAGCCTCTTTGGGGACGAGTGGGATGGGAGGTCAGAGGCAATAACAAGAAGAGAACTCAAGGGGAACAAAGGCATGGGGAGAGTAGGATAAAATTACTGCGACTACCGCCTGAAAACAGCAGGATCAACATAGGGAAGTCAAGGAATCCAGTTACTCTGAAAGTGGGGTTTAGCAACATGTTGGGTTCCCACAGTAAAGGAAGTGAAATAGCTGCTTTCATCGAGGGGTTGGGAATCTGATGCCATGGTCTTAAGCAAAACGTGGTTAAGACATGATGAAAGGGCAGACCGCAGACCAAGTAAGTGGGTGGGTACGGATAGGTGTAGAACGAACCGAAGGTCAGAAAAAGTGGGGATGGGTAGTCATGTACATGAACGATTAATTAACATCGTCGTTATCACAAAGCTGGATGATGTCAGTACGTCGGATAATGTATCTAAAGAAAGTAGATGGTAAAAGTTAATCTAAAACACAGAAGTGTTGCCCTTAGAATTGTGTAGTTAAGGGAAGCAAACCGAAGTGGAATGACAATATACTCAATGCTTAGATCCAATATCAGATGAGATTACATGGAAATCTGGTATAATTCCGATAGAAGACTCTAATGGACATATTGGCGATAAAGGAGTCGTACAGAGTGGAGATAAAAAAGGGTCAACAGGCATTAAGGAAGCTGATGCACCTCACAAATGCCTTCACTTTAGAGATTCTGAACAGGGATTCGAGGTGAAAGGGGGGAATGTATCTGGGAGAGGAACGACAGAAGAACGATAATGGGCTATATTCTCACAGATACCTGAGAGATGTGACAGAAGTCGAAGTGGATGATAGGGTAAAAGGGAGTTGGATAGTGATCTCACTTTGATTACAGTTACGTCCAGGTGCGAACACACAGCAAGAAACCAACGTTTGAGAATGTTCGCAAGGGGATCAATGTGTGGGAAATAGCAGATTCCATTGTTAGTCTCCTGGAAGCAAGGAAGGGAAGTATAGGAAAGATTATTGTGCCAAAATGGGAACTCGGGTACAGAATGAACAACGACTTGAAAAAGGCTATACAGAGCAGAAACGTCAAATGTGCCTGCAGGAGGAGTAGAAATTTCAAGGGGATGGAAAGTAACTAGACCAGACTAGCAAAAAAAGAATATCATCAAACTCGAAAGAAAGTAAATAAGATTAAAGACCATGATCAGAGGGTGTGGAGCTGCAATTTTATTATGAATGTAGGAATGGCAATGAGCGGGGGGGGGGGGGGGGGGGGGCAGGGGGGGGGTGTTGAACGTATTTTAGAAATGGAATAAAGGAACTAGTTATGTTTTTGTATATTCGGGTTTCCTTCCGATTAGAGTTAAGTCTATGGGAAGAGAGTTATCGTCCTAAAGTTTCCGCCCATCCCTTAGTGCAGCCGATTTGGGATTTTCAGGTCTACATTTAGCGGTAATTTCCCGAGGTTGTCCAATAACTCCATACATTCCTCTGTAAATGCCTAGTTAAAATATTTCTCAACGTTCTGTAATAAATGGGAATATTTCGATCCTTTACTCTGTCCCGAGTTGGTCAAAAAGTGAACGTTTTGTTCGTTATGAAACAATTATGTCCGCCAAATGTTACTTTAAACTGGTTCAAGAAATATGTTCTCACTTTAGATGGGACAAATGACTGTATTTCAAACACATACAATCCTTATTATCAGTGATTCTGGATCTCAATTCTTAAACTCACTCTGGTGTGTCAATATATATTTATCTGATAACCATAGAGTATAACAACCGTTGTATATACTTGAAGTATATACAACGGGTGTTGTATATAATTATAATTTATGCGAACGACCTCTGACCTCTTTCAATTCCATTTTCATTCATTCTTTCATGAAACATCGTTATATCACAGGGCAGGTTTTAATTGTACGCTTATTGCACTTTGTCAAAATCCTCTGATGGTGTCATTTCTTATTTATTTTGCTTCAATAAAGGCAACCTAAAATTTTGCTTCAAAACATTGTAGAAATTACTTGAATGTTAATAGAATTAGTATGCGGCGACTGCGAACTATTTATAGTCACGGCCTCGATCAAAAGTACTCGCGGAACTGCGCTAATTAAAAGTTCGTCTGCTCTACCTGAAAAAAAAACACTTCGTAAAAATTGTAAACAAACGCAAAATTATTTGTTATATTGGGACTACAGCATAAAACACAGAAGAAAACTGGAACTATGTCAAAAAAAGAATAACTCTACTGAAACACCGTTTTGTTACTGTTAATAAAATAGTTGAAATTTATTTTGTTCCAGCGCAGTTACATGATGCAAGAAGTGCAATCGCATTTGTAATGTAAGGGGCACAACTCTATGCGTCTTGTCCTATTTCTTTTGTCTCGTAGACTGGTTTTCTTTGGAGGCCCGTGGGAAGCATATATAAGTCGGGTAGACGCACGAGACGGGTGTCTGTTTGTTATCAGATAAAAACAATAAACATATAGTGTGTTTTTATATCTGTGTTATACAACTCGTTGAAATATGGTTTATTTTTTCTCGGCGAAGCCTCGAAAAAATAAACCATATTTCAACTCGTTGTATAACACAGATATAAAAACACACTATATGTTTATTGTCTATATATTCAAGGACTCGACAAGTTGTTTACATTTCAAGAGCGATAAGAAAATCTAGCTCTTTCTAAAGTGGTTAATGATGTGAATACAAATGGGCTTTTCCAGACATAGACATTACGGTCAGAGCATTAACCCTTTACCTAACCTGAAAAGCAGACGACACTTGCAAAAATAATTCTTGAATAACTAATTTTTTTCATTTTTTGTCTCAAAAACAAAGGTTTTGACCCCTCGTTGGAACGAGCTCGACGAGCTCGTTCCAACGAGGGGTCATAACCTATGTTTTTGAGACAAAAAATGAAAAAGATGATGAAAATTAATTGGCGATATTTGAGAATACAGCTGGCCGGTTTTGGCCGTTACGTTAGGTAAAGGGTTAATGGACAGAAGTCAATTGTGTGAGAAGATATTTGTAACTTCTCGATAGATTGTGAGCAATAAGAAAAGACGTCTTATCAGTTCAAAAGCCTATTGCACACTGACAGAAAACTTAATTAAAAATCACCAGTGTTTTAAGTACCCAATGAAGTTTGGACAATACGAATGTACTTACAAGGATCTATAAAGGAAGTCACTGACAGATGAATAATGCATTTAAAGATTAGCAACTAAACAGTGTTTGTAATCTCGTTGTCAAAAGTTTTATTTGATCATAATATGGCAGAATTGATACCTGCAAAAACGAAGGTATCCTGTAATGGCAACAAACGTGAAGTGTGTGGAACCTCTTTTACAGAAAATGCTAATTTATATCACCACAAGAAGATTCACAAAACCAACAAAATCGCCTGCAACAGTTGTGGTTTGGCATTTACGAGGAAAGTCAATTATAACCTGCATATTAGAAAACACAATGGAGGGTGTGTACAGCGAGTACGTGCAACCAGTCGAGAGGCGACGAATACAATCAGCAATACTACCGGTCGATGTCATTTTAAAGCCCTCAATGCACCATGTTAACACATACCACCCACGCAGAAGGGTTTGTGAAATATGACCCAATAACATTTAAAAAAAAAATCATTTCGACCATGTGAACAATATATTCCCGAAAAGCATTCGAGGAAAAGGGAGGAATAAAATGGTACGTATCTATGAATGTAAAAAGGACCAAAAATAAATGAGACAAAGTTAGAGCAGCTGACCTAAATTTTCGAGGAAAATACTCGACAAGTCTAAAAATCGAAGACATAGAAAAATGATTGGAATAGTCAATCAAGAAAATATACAATTTCAACGACATGATAGCAATTGGACTTTTGATAAATATCCAAAACCGCACATAAGTTTGAATGGGTTAATAATTGTCGCACGAGATTGCTTTGGCCCAGGATATCATGAGAGCCGAAGGTTCGATTGATTTCCTGGGCCAAAGCAATCGAGTGCGATAATTCTTAACCCATTCAAACGTATGTGCGATTCTGTATTTATCACATACCGCCCATGTAACAACCAGTCTACACGGAAATTGAATTAAAAAGTGTTTTTTTTTTAACTGGACAATTGCCGCGTTTCCTCGTTGCCAAGAAGACATCACGGTTGGTTGACGGGGGTACCAACACTAAAATGTTTTTTTTATTTATTTTTACGGCATTCAATTGGTCGAAACCAATTGATGCCGATCAGTGTCACGATGATCGAAATTCAAATCTTGACAAAACTGCGGGAAATAACAAAAAAAGTTTAAATAGCTAATTGATTTAGCACACTCCATCATTATATAAGCAGTTGTGAAAAGTATTTGTCAAGGAACAAGCAGTCAGAATATTATTTTTATTTTGTAGATTTTTGACTCGAATCAGTGTGTTTCAATATAGCGGGTAAACAAATCTAAATGAGGAATTTGGAATTTCCAAGCGATCGCGACTCCCGTGCATTCGACCTACGATGACGAGATTTATTTAGACGGGTTCCTTCTCTGTTTACGTTAGAAACGAAATCGAAAGTGTTTTGTATCACCGCATGTGCGATACAACTTTATTTTTATCGTACAGGTAGAAGAGTGGAAATCTCGTGTTTTACATTAATAGGTGTGTGATAAAGTATTAGATTTAACAATCCATTTGACTTGATACCAACCACTCAGAGGCTGGTCCTTTTAAACTCAGACATAAAAATGGAACAGCCCATTTTCAAACTAATGTGGTCGGTGTTAGCTGCTTCACATCCAGTAGAGAGAAAAAGACATCGTACTAGTAAATATAAGGAGCACGAAGCTGAGCTGAATTTTAAGAACATAACGTTTGCAGTATCTTTAGCTGATATATTCCACGATTCAAGATGCAATTCAAGATTTTTATCAGCGTGTTTGTATATGACAGAGGAGAAATCTATCCCAGACACGTGACCAAATAGAGGTACCGGAAACATGTTATTTTTTTAATTATCTCGACCAATAGAAACTTCCAGGCTTCTGTGTGTCATATATGCAGACATTGAGTCAGGTCAAATCCCAGTTAAGAGTCGCCTAGTTTATCCATCAAAGTTGGAAACAGGAAAATTGACAAAACAAGTACTTTCTTGTTTCACATATAAAACAGAGGGAATGAACCCAGAACTTTCTAAGCAAGTACAAATGAATAGAGACCAAATTTGTAGAGTGCATTGTGAAAGAAAAAGAAGAGATCGAGAAAACATTTTAGCACAGTGAGCCTATACATATGACTGGGAGCCAATAGCAAACCTTTCAATAAAACTACTCGCTGCCACATTTGTGACCGAGAACGTGGTGATGACAGAGTGGAGATCATTGTCACATGACTGGGGGATTCAGAAGAGCAGCTCATTCGGCTTGTAATATCAATTATATAGTTAATGAACGCATTCTCATTTTTTCGAAACATACAATACATGCACTGTCCGTTCCATCAGTTTAAAATATAGGATGTCATATTTGTTACTTTTTCCCGGGAAGAAATAAACTTGCAAATTATTGTGAAAGCTGAAAAAGAGCCAAAGTGAAGATATGGGGTTGGGATGATTAATAGATATTCTTAATGACGGATTACTTGTGGAAAAGTTGCTTCTAATGGGCATGCGATAAAAAAGCCAAGTTTCCTTTTATATTTTTTAATAAACAAAAACAACAGACAGCGTCGGAAACTATCTGTTGTTTTCGTTTATTTGAAGTAACAAAAGGAAACTCTTTCATCCAATAATTTTAGGGGATAACGAGATTTGTCATGAATGAAACGCATTGATGTTAAATTGGTAAACAACCAGACAAAGCTAGAAAGTTGGTCTCTAAACGCTCATTTCATGCTTTTCAAGTTGTTATGGAAGACCTTATAGCTATTCGGTTTTGGCCGTTACTTTTGGGTAAAGGGTTAAATCTTCCATAGAGAAAGGTTCATTGTTGTCCTCAACCTCCAAATTGTCAGATGAAAATTTGATCTATTATTTTTCTTATTTTTTTAATCTTTTATGAATTCTGGTTTACAATTTTCAGACGAAGAATGTTTAGAAAATGTTCCGGACATTTTTTTTTATATTTCATTTGTTGAAGTAATCGGTTTATTGTTATCTTCCAGGTGTTTTACATTTCGTTTTATTTCCTTGCCTTTATTTGTTTTAATTATTTTTCAAATTTTATTAATAGACGTGTTCTGGTTAAGTATGAAATTATTGGCTGTGCATGGGTTGGCTTGGTTCTGGTTCTGTTCTTTCATTGGTCTGTGCAATTGTAAATGCCTCAAATTGAGCTGGTATAATGCCTCGCATCCATGTATGTGGGGTTTGACACTCTACTGACCTTGTTGGTAACTTGTGCTTCAGTGCTGATGCGTATGACGATCATATTGGATTCACCTCAGACATTAATGTCTATGTCGTCTTTAAAACGTATTTGTTTCTCGCATTCCAGTTTCTGTATGTTAATTTTGCCAGCCAGAGCAATCTTTTAGGACGACATGTGATTTCCCAGGCAGTTTGTCCATTCACCAGCGAACGGCACCAGAGGTACATTTTGAGTATACTCGACCAGGGTGCTGCATATGCATACCGTTGACCGATTGACGCTTCGTTTGTAGTAGTGCCAGGTCTTGAGAAGTAGGTCGCTGTGCCAATTACTTTGCGACACCATTACTACGAAAACCGCCACCTACAACCAATCCAGACAAGGCAGTAAAAAATAATACGTTCACTGTTTTCCGAAACTCTTAAAACGTCCGTATACAGTGGCAATTGCAAAATTTATGTGAAAGAAAGAACTGATAGAATGACCAACTAATGTCCCTGGCGCGACATCCCTTCTGCGGGCTCCTAATTGGCTAGACCGGGCTCATCCGACCGTCTAGCCAACCGCCCGCCTTACCGTTCGTGCGTGCCGTCACCCAACTGTCCGTCTGTCTCACACTCTCCCTCTCTCTCGTAATTGCTAACAATTCTCGGGGGTTAAGGCAAATAATGGATTCGTGCTAGGATATTGTTTTAAATAAAACACGTTCATTGTTCTAATACAAACATTTGGAAGAATGATAGAATCCGCCAAAGTAAAAAAGAATCCGCGAAAGCAAAAAAGAAATAGATGTTTATGGCCTTTTTGGATGTTAAAAAGGCATACGATAGAGCATGGGGGGGGGGGGATGTGGCGAAAGCTTGGGACTCTGGGCTTTGGAGGAGAGTTTGTTGGAATTATGAAAGCATTATATAAAGATGTACAGAGTGAGCTTGGCCTGGGAAACGAACAACAAAACGTGTGCCTATGGAGATAGGCCGAAAACCAGGGGTGTATCTTTTCGCCAATTCCTTTTGCATTGTACATCAAAAGTTTACGAGATGGACACATGCATAGCGACGAGGGGTTAGCAGTTGGGGACTTGAAGGTCCCAGTGCTATCTTTGGCCGACGATATGGTGCTAGTACCAGAAAGCGAAGGGGGCTAGCGAAAATGCTGGGAATTGTTGGGAAATATGGGAGCAAATGGAAGCTCAAACTTAGTGGAAGCAAGAGCAAAGGTATACCCATGGACCGCAAAGTGGTCCACACTCGAAGGTGGGGAGTGGGGGAGTTCTGTATTCCGGAAGGTAGAAGCAAACTTCTTTGTGTAGGAGAGACAAGCGACTACGAGTATCTGGGGTTAAATATAAATATCACAGGAAGAGGCATCTACCGAAACCACACAAATACATTGATTCTGGAGGGGAGGCGAATCCTTAACCAAATGTAGGGAGAAACAGTTTCAATAAGGTTTTCGTGGGGAAAACCATTTGGGACATGGTGGGTCTGCCAAGTATAACATACGGTACGGAAGTGATACCCCTAAACCAAACAGATGTAAAGAGCTTGGAAATCCCGCAGAACGATGCAGGCCGGTGGATAACGGGGCCGAGTAATGCCGCAGCACTAGAAGCAATCAGGGGTGAGCTTGGGTGGATAAGGATCAAGGACAGGATAGACTTATTGAGACCCGGTTATCTTAATTATTTGGTAAATCTCCCCGACAGCCGATGGTGTAAAGTAATGTTCCTGAGAATTTTCAAATCAAATATCAAGACAGTGTGGATGGTCCAAGAGAGGGAGCTAATAGAGAACTACTCATTGGAGATCTCGGACCTAGACGTTGGGGCGAACCAGGGTAAACACATCGTTAGAGAAAGGGTTATGGGGGTGGTAACCGTAATTGGAGAGAGGGGGTCAAATCAAAGATGTCTTTGGGTGGCCTGGGTGATATAACGAGAAGCCTGGTTTTGAAGAGTACCCGATGGCATCTTTGAGGGTTAACTGTTGTTCAACCTCAGATTGCGGTCCCTGGAGCTGATTGGGGAAATGGGAAAAACAGCGAAAAGGAGTGTCAGATGTGTAATTTGGGCGTGGCGGACACCCTGAAACGCATTATTCTAGAATGCCCCAAATACCAGTCTAAAAGAATAAGATTCACTTGGAGGATAATGGGGAAGTGGGATGGGAGAATGAAGGACATGCGGTTAGTGGGAGACTCAAAGGAGAGGGTTAATATGCTCATCGGGAAGATTGGGAAGAATGGGGCAGGGGATGTCATCAAGCAGTTCGTATCCGAATGTTGGGAGGAGAGAAGAAGCGTGGGAATAGGCAGGCAGTTGGAAGTACAGGGGTAACCAAGGCCTTCTCATCCGAGAAACCGCGACAAATCAGCGGCCGGTCAAAGTGTTATTATATTATTATTAGTGGAATACGTCATCATTAAGCTAATACGTTTTTCTAACAGAACTTAGATCAGTATTGATCATACTCTGGACACGCAACAATACATTTATGTCACACGCACGCACGCACGCACGCACTCACGCACGCACGCACGCACGCACGCGATTGACAGCATAATTATTTGGTACGGTCGCGCACATACGATTGGCTATTGGCCTCTGTCTGTATATGCTTACATGCATTTGCAGAAATAGAACTTAATTTATAACTTGATATGTCCGGCATGTTTACCCGAATCTCTGCTGTCTATTGTAGCAGTTGGACATTAGTCATTGTTTAGACCAGGCGTTAAACCACTTTGAATTAATGAACGCCGGGCAGAAATAGTTAAGTAGTAAACTGTTCATGTGTATTTCTTTTACTTTTCAGTTCCTGTACCACTCTTACCCAAGAATAGACAACCAATTCAGTGCATGCAATGTAAGGATATATCGCACATTTACGGAGCCCGAGAGACAGTGCTTTCCAAAATCCATTGGAAGAATACTTCAAAATATTGGCGATCACTCAACAGCATATATGACATGACACCAATTAATAATACAATAGGGGTTACATTTGTGTTTGTTTGGTTCATCTTGTATTGCTTTTATCTCCTCCCTGATCTTAGAGCATTGTGGATCATGTTGCGTTATGGGAAATCTAAAACGACGCCTCGTCCCCCAACTAAGAGAAAAATGTCTCGCCAATCAAAGAAAAAACGGAACACTTCTTTGTAGTCGATATGCGAGCTCGATTAGATATATATTCATCCGAATTATGGTAATGAAAACAAATAAAATAAATAAATAAATAATAAATAAATAAATAAATAAATAAATAAATAAATAAATAAATAAATAAATAAACAAAAGTAAATGAATACAGAAAGAAAGATAGAAAGAGAGAGAGAAAGAAAGAAAGAAAGAAAAAGAAAGAAAGAATAATAACAAAATAACGCATTAAACAAACATAAAACTGTGATATCACCAATATAAAAAAAAAATGTTGAAATACAATATAAAACACAGAAAATAGACATGTCCCCAAAACATTAACATATAACTTTTTTTAAAGACAAATTATCTCACAAAAATTGTGCCAAGAACAATCTTTTTGACTTCAGGAGATATATTGCTGTAGTTCAATCATTATTATTTAAAAACAGACAGTTGATACTGTAGAATTATAAACCTTATCTTTGTTATGAAAAAAATAAATATTATACAGAACTGTTGTGTTATCTTTTTTCAATGTCGAGCTTCATCAATTTGTGTTGATCAATTCTTGATCGAAAGGATTAGTATTTGGATTAAATGAAGACATATTTCTGGTGATTAGTTTTCCATTTTGGTCTTGTATATGCAATAGTTCAGATGTACTTCAATATTAAGAATAGATTACACACATAGTTAATACGGATTAGATGTTCATCTTTTCAATGACCTATTGTGTGGCCTTGAGTTGTGGAGGTGAATTCCCAAAGTGTATATTTATGATGGGATATTTTCCGCTCCGCTTTATGTTTCGATTTCACAACCACACGTGGGACAGATTTATACGATTGTTGCGCGTGTTCAATGCTAAGCGACACAATACAAACATTAAGAAGGCAGGTACGCAACACGTGTAGTCGGGACGGACGTTACTTGTCTGAGTTAACTGATGACGTGAATAAAATGTTTCGACTCACACAGCGTCAAACAAGAAAGGTATCAGACCGCCAAAGGTGATTTTTCTCTTTTAAAATACCAGCTTAATTCAAGATGAATCGTGGTATGATTACAGAAAACAACTGTGAGTATGTGAGTGTGTTTTTGTTTGTGCAAGAATATCTTGGTGTACATGTGTATGTGTGGATGCTTCAATGAGATCTGCAATCTGTCTTTCCTGTTGATTGTGTGTACGAATGAATGTTTGGGGATGTACTCGGTGATGTTCGTTAAAGCATGTTTCGACGTGCATGTGTTTGTGCGTGTGCTTCTGTATTGTGTCATCTATCATTCCTGTTGTCTCGTCTTGGGAGCCTGGAGTGTGCACACTTTTGATGTGGGTGAACTTTCCACACCACATATTTTCGGCTGCTCACGCCCATTCGCAAGGCGGGAATGTTCACGGGTATATGATACATAGAATCATATACTCCATATGGAGGATGTATTGGTTCGAGGGTTCGGTGTGGGTGGGGTGAGTCAGAGGATATGTGCATGCTTGTGCGTTCTTGTTTACATGTGCGTATGTTTCTGTGTTGTGCCATCTATCATTCCTGTTGTCTCGTCTTGGGAACCTGGAGTGTACACACTGTCGATGTGAGTGAACTTTCCACACCACATATTTTCAGTTGCTCACACCCATGAACAGGACGGGAAAGTTTATGGGTAAATGATACATAGAATCGCATACTCCCTATGTATTGGTTCGAGTGTTCGTTGTGGGTGGGGGCTGTGTTGGAGGATATGTGTATGCTTGTGCATGTGTGCGTTCTTGTTACATGTTCTTGTTACATGTGTATGTTTAGGGCGTGTGTGTGTGGGTGTGTGTCTGTGTGTCCATTATCTGAGTACCTATGTGTGTATGTGTGTGTGTGTGTGTGTGTGTGTGTGTGTGTGTGTGTGTGTGTGTGTGTGTGTGTGTGTGTGTGTGTGTGTGTGTGTGTGTGTGTGTGTGTGTGTGCGTTTGTCTTACCAACTTGACGAGGTAACTAGACAAAAGAGTTTGCGTGTTTCGCCTTACCGAGGTACAAAAGACAAAAGAAACCCTTTACCTCGGTTGTTTTCCCAGAACTGTACCGGCAAAACGAGGTTGAAACCGTTAGTCCACACAAAGGACAGACAATGGGGTACCTCGGTATGTAGGGAAAACAAGACTGTGTGTGTGTGTGTGTGTGTGTGTGTGTGTGTACGTGTGTGTGTGTGTTTTCAAATGACACAATCATGTTTTAGAGGAATTTTGAATGTTGGTTTCTGATCCTCCGCCGGAATTCGAACCCTCGGCAACACCGCCTAGCAATCATGAGTCCAGCGTCTAAACCACTAGACCATTGCACACCGTCAAAAAACGATGGCTGGAATCTAGCTTTTGATATGAAGTCCTCATGATTACTTGGTTCATCTTCCTTTCGGCAGCAGCATGAACGTGTGGAACGCGTTGGCTACAGTACGACGAAAGTGCTGTGGATGGCCTCAGACGAAGACTGGCACGGGCTTGTGTGTGTTTTTTCAGATGACTCATTCATGTTTTAGAGGAATTTTGAATGTTGGTTTCTGATCCCCCGCCGGGATTCGAACCCTCGGCAACACCGCTTGCAACCATGAGTCCAGCGTCTAAACCACTAAACCATTGCACACCGTCAAAAAACGATGACCTGGAATCTAGCTTTTTAGATGAAGTCCTCATGATTACTTGGTTCATCTTCCTTGCGGCAGCAGCATGAAAGTGTGGAACGCGCTGGCTACAGTACGACGAAAGTGCTGTGGATGAAGACTGGCACGGGCTTGTGTGTGTTTTTTCAAATGACACAATCATGTTTTAGAGGAATTTTGAATGTTGGTTATATGTAATCATTTGATTATCTCACCAATCAGCGACAGCTTTGGGTGGTATGTGGGTGGTGGGATGTTTGGCTTGGGGTCGGTGGCGTGTTGTTTTTCAGCGGGGTCTGATATCTGGAATTTGTTAAAAGAACTGTGAAGCGTTGTCCACAAATCGAATTAACAGCAAACACATTACTCAGTTTAGATCCACGGGGACCACGGGAATGGCTTGTGGCCTATTTTCGGGCTGGCTTTCTACTGTTTATATGGCGCCTTGATTCAAGTCTTACCATTCAAAAAGTGTCAATCCATTATCCATATGAAACCTCCCAGCTCCAGTTTTGTGAATATATATTTATTCGAACTGCTAAGAATTCCAATACGATCTCCGATATGATATTCCCCCACAGATAAATAAACAAAACAAAGGAAAACACAGAAAAAATAAAAACTATTTTTTAGCAATAACAAATGACTAATCCATGAGAGGAAGAGGAAAATCAATTCTGAGGAAATGTACGTCGAATAATATTATATTTCAATAATGTTTCATCATTATTGAATGATGTGATAGAGTTCCATCCAAAGTCAATAACACTGCAAGGCTCTAAAATTACATTTCTGCCAATTTTCGAAACTGATAACAAAATCGGCTTCAGAACGCAATGCACAAATCGATGTCTGAGAATAAAATAGTTATCTCTTCGAGCTAGCTACACCGAAAAGCTTGTTTGAATGTTTCTGACAATTGTTTAAATACACACGTGGCACTTGTTAGCAATATCTGCAAGGCCATATACTTCAATGGCGGCTGGGCTCAATACCTGAAATGTCGTCATATAGTCACTAGAACAGTTGCTTTTGTCGATAGAGTTGGAATATTTAGAGGAACTCGCGCGTAGTAGTTTTCACTGGAAAATAAAAAGGACAATGTTTAAGTATTACAGAACTAGAACTTGGTATATATATTTGATCTTTATATTTACATTGAATCAAAATAGCACTGTGCTATTTTTCGATAAGGAGGATAAGGTAAGCAAAATTATGAATAGGTGACAACATCCCATGACAAAAAGTATTGCTGGATATCCCAACATAGAAATATGAGCTTTTATTCAGTGATTACAAAGATGGGCAGAAAATATCGAACGGTTCACGACTCGGGCAAAAGTCTCTCCTCACTTTTCTCTTCAAAAACAGCAGAATTTCATCTTTGAAGACGAAAATGTTATAACATTAAAGATCAGATTTAATTTTCGTTTGTGATTCTTGAATCGTTCTTAATTTCAGAATAATTTAATTACGAACTTTTGACACACTTGCTAGAGCGTGTTGTGACCTGTTAACCATTTACCCAACGTAACGTCCAAAACGTTACGTTGGGTAAATGGTTAACAGGTCACGACACCTGTTAACCATTTACCCAACGTAACGTCCAAAACCGGCCAGAACTATCCACAAAAATTCACGTTCATTATTTTTTTTATTTTTTGTCTCAAAAACATAACTTATGACCAGTAACTGGAACGAGCCCGTTGAGCTCATTCTAATGAGGTGTCACAGCTATGTATTGATGCAAGAAAAATATAGAATGTACCCATAGTAGCTTGGTGTGCCAAATGTTCACCACTCGTGGTGAAGTGGTGTTAACCGCGTGTCTTCGGCGCGCGGTTAACACCACTTCACCACGAGTGGTGAACATTTGGTATACAAAGCTACTTTGTGTATATTTTATTTATACCATGGTCGTCAGATTATTAACAGTCGCTATTATTTTTTCTCGATTTTACTGAGCAGCACCCGTAAATACTTGCGAATTTGTTTTTGTTTACATGAGGATCGGTGGGCGGTACTTACGCTGTCAGTTTTATAACCGAAATAATATTAGAAACGAAAGAGGACCGTTTTCATTTTAACAACATAATAACATACTATTTCGAGTTATGGATGCCTTATTAACATGAGACAGTGCACGTTTGTTAATATTTGGTGTTTTATGGGGTAAACTCATTTAAAAACGTAATAAATAATTGCCACTTTCATTTCATTCTTCGCGAGGCGACGTGCGATAAATTTAGACAAGTTCGCATTCAGGTCGACGTCACCAAAGGTCAACTTGGATGTAGATCCACTGTAGGTGTAAATTTTAACTACTGAAATCCCATTGCTGACGTGTTCACTACGGATGTTGTGTAAAGCTAAACGTTTTGTCATAGGCTTTCCATGTATAGTAGAATAGGTAATCATGGCATAAATATAGTTATTGAGTGATTTTGTTTGCAAGTGCCGCCTGTTTTTCACGTTAGGTAAAGGGTTAACACACATCTTTTATGATCGCAGTATTGCAAGAGTTTTGAGGTTTAGAGATTTTGATACTTGGGGCGAATATCACTGTCACACGCCATGCTCAAATTCTGCGAAAAAATTTATACCATATTTAAAACCATTCACTGTGTGAATAAGAAACATGAGGTAATTATTTGCAACAAGCCATGAACTGAAAATGGAATATGTTTTCATTCTTGGAATTCACTTTAAGAAAGATTTACGAAATCCAGTGTAATAACTCCGCCAGTTTCTGGAATCCTGCATCCAACGAAACATGCAACCAACTAACCATGTGCATTTTTAGAAGCCTTATTCAGTGTATATTGTCATGTATATATTTGAGATATGTCAGCCTATCAAATTATCCTGTGCATTGTCTATGAACAGTCAGTGTACATTAGCTTACCAACCGACTCTGTATATCGTACAGGGTTAGTCACTCCTTTCTTTCATCTTGTAAATAAGATTATCTCAGTTATGCGAGAAAAAGGTGGCTCAGTGGTTACGGCATTGGACTTCAAACCGAAATGTCCACGGATCTATCTCCGCCATAGGTAACTGCTTTGTGTCCTTGAGCAACGCACTTAATCCCGATTGCCTAGGGATGCACGTGGCGTTTTTGATGGTGCACTT
The DNA here is from genome assembly GCA_031216915.1 of Pictodentalium vernedei. Taxonomy (NCBI): domain Eukaryota; kingdom Metazoa; phylum Mollusca; class Scaphopoda; order Dentaliida; family Dentaliidae; genus Pictodentalium; species Pictodentalium vernedei. The sequence goes on from CM062294.1 coordinate 165,200,056, forward strand.
CATCAATTGTAAACCATGCATGTGTGGAGTTAGTACATTGGGGAGTCTGAAGGTCGCTCGCCGTTATTCAGTGGGTCTCTTCGGGTACTCCAGTTCTCTCCAACCGTAAAACTGTCCGACTCGAGGTGACCCTGGCTGTAGAACATGTCGTTAAGCCCCAATAAATAAAGAAATAAATCCCTATTTTGTGACTAACCCCGTGTAGTGCAGAGCTACAGCGAGTCTACTTTTTCAGGTTGTGTGTGTTACGGATGTCACCATGTTTTTTATAACCAGAAAGGGTTACTAACCCTAGTCACTCTTTCTGGTTATAAACAATAGCATTTTTAACTGAGTTAATAATCGAATGCACTGAACATCCTTCGTGTAAATGTCACTTATATCATTTTCTCTACCCAACCTAATGGCCCAAACCAGCCAGTACTTTTCTCAAAAAGCGCTCTAACCCAACTTAACCCTTTAAACCCGAGCGGCCGCTTTTCCGAGCCAGAAGCATGATACGGCATAATTTCCTTAAGTATGATGGTTGCCAAGTGTATGGGTGGGGTAGACCAATTAATATTTTCAACGTGGCTGCACGTTGAAAATATTAATCGGTCTACCCTCAGATAATAAATGTGGACTCTTCCAATTGCTGCCATTCAACTGACATGGAAGATGCCACCATGGTTCAAAGTGTTAAGACCCCCTCCTCTCATTGGAATGGATTATCGATAGTCGTTTTTTAGTGAATTTCAAAAAGGTAAACATATTCAAGTTTCAATTAGTAGGTATGGAGTTGTTTTCCATTGTTTTCTTTCTAGGGTGAAGGTTATTTGAGTGCGTAAAGTAGCAAGTAGCTGTGACGTCGGAACTTTACTCGGACTTCAACAACGACGTTACGATGCAAGGATTCCATCAAAGTAAACAAAAACTAACTGAAGCACAACTGGGTTGATCGCATCTTTTTGTATGATAGTAAACATCCCGGGTGTCAGTATATATGTACTTGTTTCAATATGTAGGTCATACTCCGTCATTTAGCAATAACTTTAACCTCTTTACCTATCAAGAATAACAAACGCAACTTGCGACCTCATTGAATACCTTATATAGCACATTATTGGTACGAGGCTGTAAACCTCACTCCAATGAGGGATTATAAGCTTTGTTTTTAAAGCAAACCATCAATAATAGGCCGATTAAATCGTCAGATGTGTACCCATACGCGCAACTAGTAGAAAGCTGTATGACGGAGGGCCACCCCGGATGCCGACATTATGTACACCATACATGGTATGGGTACATAGAGAAATGGATTGGAGGAGTGTCTAATTTGATCGATAAAGGGTTAATATCTCCAGACCAAATTATTAGATTTACATACAAAAATATACAGCACAGCACATCAGTAACCTGAATACATATATAAAGTAACCTGCTAATCGGATTAATATTTTGTGAGTTATCTCATGCCAAAGGGATTGGGGGAATTGTCAATTTGAAGGATAAAGGGTTAATATCTCAGGATCAAATTATCAGATTTACACCAAAAAATATACAGCTCGGCACATCAGTAACCTGAACACAAATATAAAGTAACTTGTCAATCCAAGCAATATTTTTCAAGTTATCAAATGCCAAAAGGATTGGAGGAATTTTCAATTAGATGGATAAAGTGTTAATATCTCGGGATCAAAATAACAGATTTACACCAAAAACTATACAGCTCGGCACATCAGTAACCTGAACACAGATAACATGAAAATACGTGACACGTAATGGTGCACACCCAATATTATTAATTTCGGTAAATATTGCAGGACTCAAGCAAGATTTTTCAGGAAAGAGATGGTATGTATCGCAAAAATAGCAGCGGTTATGTGAAATATAACAATTTTCCAAAACGTGTTGTACAGCGACATGCAATAAACACAGAACCACACATGTATGTTCATATGTTCTATATCGGGATGGATAAAATATGGAGACTATGGTGCACATCCGAAAAAATAAAGTTACTCTGTTCTAGGGGACAACAGATAGAAACCGAATATTTAGTGGGAAATCCGCACTAGTAAAAGAACTGTTGGATTTATTTGAGTAATTTTACAAAGTATTCGAAAAAATACAATTACTCATACCAGCAAACGCACCTTAAAGCACTGCATGCTACTCTTTTAAGCCCAAAACTGAGGAATCCGTGCCAAATAAAGTTGTTTTGGTGGTTTAGAGGAATTACCGGGATGTTTGTGGTTATTCGATTTATTCTAGTTCACTTGAATTTATCCACATGAGACCTCCCATCATTCATTTTGCACTTCGTGCTACTATTATAAGCACTAGATAGGTGTTTGGTAAGTCCGTTTCGGTAGATTTGGATTATTTAGAGGGATTGTCGGGTTGTTCGTTGTAATTACATTTACTCCTATTCAATCGAACACACCCTCCGAACAAACCCCTTTCCTATTAGAAGGTTTTGGGTCACATAGCAACCATGTGCTACCATAGAAACCAAGATGGCGACCTCAGATATACAAAAAGGACGACGTACAGTACACTCGTCTCACCTCAACAAAACGCGCTGCGTATGCACACTAGGACCATCCTACCATTATCATCTGGAAACCAATTGTTTACGATTTATTATGTTCAAGGTCACTGTGACCTTGACCTTGACCTTTAACCTTACGAGTCCACTCACCAGGCCAACCTACCTATGAAGTTTCATGAATGTGGGTTCAACCGTAGTCAAGTTAGCATCCGGAAACCAATTGTTTACGATTTACTATGTTAAAGGTCACTGTGACCTTGACCTTTCACCTAACGAGCCCGAAATAAATAGGGTTCTTCCTCTCAGGAAAGCCAACCTACGTATGAAGTTTCATGAATGTGAGTTTAACCATAGATAAGCTATCATCCGGAAACCAATTGTTTACAATTTACCATGTTCATGGTCACTGTGACCTTGACCTTTGACCAAGCAAGGCCAAAATAAATAGGGTTCTTCCACTCACCGATGCCAACCTACCTGGAGTTTCATGAACGTGAGTCGAACCATTGTCAAGTTATCATCCGGGAACCAATTGTTTACGCCCGCCTGCCATTCACCAAACTACAAGTCGAGCTTGACTTCGTCACAACTTGACTGAACAAGAGGCCCCAAGGGGCCTTAATCGCTCACCTGCCAAAGTGGTTCAAAGAAGTATTTGTGGTCACATTCAGTTATACATGGGTTCATCAACACTACAATGGAATGAAGTCATGAAAGGCAAATTTTATGGAAAAACACTAAGGAATCGATTTGAACAAACCTGAACCTAACATGCTCCCCATGCCACACCACCCCTGCCCATAGAGAGCCCAAATAATAAGCCAGGGTCTCAAATTGAACAAACTTGAACCTGATCCCCCATGAGATGTCATATACCAAATATAAAAGAATTCTGACCTGTGGATCAGAAGAAGGAGTTTTTTTTAAAGAAATGTCCTCGCATTGCATTAAGTTAAATTTTGGGCTCAAACAGGGAGCCAAAATATTCACCCAGGTAACCAATTTGAACAAACCTGAAACTGACCCACCTCAAGATGTTGCATACCAATGAAAGGATTCTGACTGGTGAATCTGAAGAAAAAGATTTTTAAAGAAATTCCCTCATATTGCAGTAAGTTAAAATTCAGGCTCCCATAGGCAGCCCAAATATAAACCTAGGGACTCGATTTGAACAAACTTGAATCTGCCCCCTTATAGATGTTGTATACCAAACATGAAAGGATTCTAACTGGTGGATCTGAAGAAGATTTTTAAAGAAATTTCCTCACATTGCACAAAGTTAAACCTTGGGCTACAATAGAGAGCCCAAATACTTACGGATGGACTCGATTTCTACAAACTTGAATCTGACCCCCCCCCCCCCGCCCCTAGAGATGTTGTATACCAAATATGAAAGCATTCATACCAAATATGAAAGATTTTTAAAGAAATTTCCTCATATTTCACTAAGTTAAAATTCGGGCTCCTATAGACCAATTATTAACCCATGGACTCGATTTGAACAAACTTGAATCTGACTGCCCCCCCCCCCCCCCCCTCCAGAGATGTTATATACCAAATATCAAAATATTCTACATGATGGTTTCTGCAGAAGAAGATTTTTTTAATTTCTTAAAAAAATGTATGGGTGCTATCAGAGTGGTGTCCCTTGTGGGGGCGGCAAGGTTATTTGTACAAACTTGAATTGACATATGATAAGGAACATGCACACCAAATTTTGTTCAATTTGGTCCAGTAGTTTGGGAGCAGAAGTCGATAATGTAAAGTTCACGACGGACGGCACGTGATAAGTTAAGCTCCATTCGGTGAGCTAAAAATCAGCCATAGCCCCCCCCCCCCCCCCCCCCCCCCCACACCCTTCCTCCTCCAAGTTAACCCATATGGGGAACATCAGGCAAGAAATTTTAATATCGAGATATTTATACCTGCAGGATGTATAAGGGGGAGGTGTGCGTAAAAACAGATTTATGTGTGATATCCGACCTTTCTCAATTTAATGACACCAATATTGTCAATTATTTGCCAGACTCGAGAAAAACAAAACGTCGCCGGTGTTCGTTTGTCGGATTTACGAAATAACGTCGCCGTTATTTGGTAATTTATCCGTTCTCTTCGGGTCCTGGTTCGCTATTTAAAATTGATGAATCTCTCTCTTGGGGCGATAGGAAAAGGAATCGTTAACAAAAGAAAGACGATAATATTATTTGATAAGCAATTGCTGATAGTTTTAAAAAGCATAAACCGGCTATTTTCTTTATTTTGTGTGATATCATTAGGCATACTTATTTAATTCTATTCACTGAGTTTCCTATTTTTAGTCGAACTTTTCAACAAAAAAAACCCCTTAACTATTGGTATGGCGAGGGCCGGTCGCCGGGAAGGCGGCCCTTTTTGCTAAACAACTTAGTTATTCTAGACGGATTTTGATATTTGGTATGTGGCTTGATATGCATGTGCAACACTCGATGACGCAAAATAGGGCGTGTCCACGCCTTTTCACAAGAGTTATGGCCCTTCGTTAAAATCTATTAATTTTGAGCTTGATGGCGCGATACTTCAACCAACGTCAACCGATTTGACAGATATTTGGCACATGGGTTTCAAGGAACAATGTCTTGGTCGAGTTCGAAAACGGGCTCGGTCCGATGTTGGGCTGAAGAATTATTGGGCTGACTTTGTCATTGTTTGCAAATTTTGTGCTTGATAATAATGATAGCGCCATAACTTGAACGCTGTTAACCGATTTGATTTTTTTTTTATTGTATGGGTTTCCAGGATAATTGTCTCTACCAAGTTGGAAAATGTTCGGTCGGATATATGACAGCAGAATTATTGAGTTGACGTAGTCATTTTGTTCAAATTAGTTATTTAGAAAAAGGTCCTCTCATGCTTTTTGGTTCATAGTTACCCACCGTTGTGTTAGCCACGAAAACACGACCCCACATCGGCGATGTGGACCATTTCTATAAATAGAGTTGTTGAGTTGACCTTCGTTTCGTGATTGATCATAATTCAATGATTCACATAGATTATTATTGTCCTCACACAAGGTGAAGGGGAAATAAATTTGAAAAAAACGTTTCAATGTGGCCTAATTATTGATGCCTTTCACACGCCCGCATGTCCTTAAATAAACTGGTTTTCCGTCCGTTGCTCCAATAGATTTGAGAAACTGTGTTCCACTCACCCTCCCCTCCCCACCCCACGAAACAAACGTGAATGACAATTTTGTTTCTAAAATTGGGGTTGCAGCTATATTATTCACCAATACAGAAGCTGCCATTTATCCTAACAACTGATGTCAAATTTTCTTCCACATACTGATGTGGTAAAAAATATCCCTCAATGAATGTGACTACCCCCCCTCCCCCCACCCCCCCCCCCGCATGATTTAAATTCATAAATTAATTGATGTTGACACAAAACAAACATCTTGCGACAAAACTATCACAAATGGGAAATTTATACTTTTGTGGTATTTATTTATATTTATTGGTGTTTAAGGTCACATATTTCTGCACAATGGCTAACCATGACCGTGACAGTTTTACGGGTGGAGGAAACCGGAGTACCCGGAGAGAATCACCGAGCAACGGCGAGCAACTGTCAGCTCCCCAACATACTAACTCCACACAAGCAGTGTTAGCATTGGTTGAAGACAGGTGCACCATCGACGTGCAGTACGCCTTAGTACACAACGTCACCGTGCCCCCACGTGGGCAATGGGGATGAAGTGTCTTGGCCAAGGACACAACGCGGTTGCCGCAGGCGGGATTCGAACCGAGGACCTCTCGGCTTGCAGCCTGCACCTCTACCAACTGAGCCACCGCGCCCCCCTACTGATGTGGTAACATTTTTTTTAAAAAATAGCTCTCAATGAATGTGCCCCACCCCCCACTGTATACCCATCTTCATCAAAAACATGATATAATTCATAAATTAAATAATGTTGACACAAAACAAACAACTTGTGACATTAAATATCCTACTTGTGATCGTTTTTAAATCATATTCAGGCTTCTGAAGACATTTCACATCATGTGTTTGGTGAATCATTTGCAATTTTTGTAAAAAAGGCAAGTTTTCTCAGTTAAGGCACCTAGAGTCATTGGTATGGTACTGACAAAACATAAAACTCAGCTGTTTTCAACAGTATGACCAGTACTGCTCATGTGGTATCTCATAGCAATGTTAAAATGTCTAAAAGCATCCAATATTGATTCTGTGGTGCTGTGCTTGAGCAGCAAGTATCCATTAGGGCACTTTCACAACCACAAACACCCATTCTGATAAAAAGAGTGAAATTGTTGAAAATATGTCTCCGAGGAGGATGAATGAGATATTTGTTTATTTTTTTTTTTTAGTGTTTAATATAACAGTGTCTGAAGGGGGGGGGGGGGGTAGAGTGTGAAAAATAGTCAGCTGCCAGTTATTGAAAATGAAAAGCAAAGAAAACACTTTGGTGGACAGACAGACAGCCATGCAGTCACACAAATTGAAAGCCTACACAGAAATAAAAACTGACATACAATGGAAAATTTTGTTAGAAGAGCCAGGACAAGATTGTCAAATGGAAAAAAAAAAACTCAATGGACCCTGAGTGCTGCAGTTATTTATTTATTTATTGAGGTTTAGGGTCATATATTTCTGCACTGTGGCTAATCGTGACCATGACAGGTTTACGGGTGGAGGAAGCGTGAGTACCCTGAGAGAACCACCGAGCAACGGCGAGCAACTGTCAGCTCCCCAACATACTAACTCCACACCAGCAGGGTTAGCATTGGTTGAAGACAAGTTCACCATCGACGTGCAGTACGCCTTAGTCCACGACGTCACCGTGCCCCCAGATGAGCAATGGGGGTGAGGTGTCTTGCCAAAGGACACAACGCGGTTGCCGCAGGTTGGATTCGAACCGAGGACCTCTCGGCTTGCAGACTGCACCTCTACCTACTGAGCCACCGCGCCCCCCGAGTGCTGCAGTACCAAATAAAATCATAGGAAACTGAGAGTGTACGAGATTGACTTTAGTTTCAACAAAAAACATACTGTACAGTCTTTCCAATTGTTTCTCATCAACTGAGGCTTCAGTATGGGTGGGTGGGTCGGTTGGGACTTGATTCAAGGAGAGAACAATATTTCACAGTTGTTACTGTAGTTTTGTGCTGTAACATGGGAACCGCGACAACAACGCTCGAGCTAAACAAAATTTGATCGCATCACTTTCATTTTGGATTCAAATATCTTCGTCAAGTATACCCCTTCAGAGAACTTTTTCCGACCCAAAAACAGGGGGGCGTGCATCAAATAAGAGGGAAAATTTAGTACTTGACTACTTTATTGGTAACTGTGCACAAATGCCAATCATTCACATTTGCAACTTTATTGTGCTATTTTTTCCATTGTACCCCACCCCCCAAAATTTGTGTTCCAAAATACTCTTTCAATGAAGAAATTATTTCTAACATTTTTTAACCCTTTACCAAATATAACGGTCAAAAGCTGCTGGTGCTATTCACAAGTATTGCCATTCCATGTTCATTATTTTCTTGTTTTTTGTGTCAAAAACATAGCTTATGACCCCTCATTGGAATTAGGTCATGTTTTTGACACAAAGAATTGGTAAGTCAATAAGTTTGTGGGCAAGGGTCATCAGTGTTTCATGTTAAGTAAAAGGTTAACAACATAATTCAGACAAACATCTAAATATCAGTAAATAAAAGAGCAATATGGGTTTTCTGGCTGTGAGTTTGAATGGTGATTTGGAAGGGGGGTTGGAAGATTGGAACCCCCCTCTGCCCCTTGTACGTGTATTATGATGGGGAACCATGGGTTAATTGCATTTGTTAATACATGTGTACATGTAGGGTAAAATAGGTTGTTATTTGGTATTTGCTGGAAGCTGTAGTGTGCCCCTGGAGGCTACACTTGCTCAAGATGTGAATTTGCTTTCAATATATGGCCCTTATTGCTGACGATGACAAGAACATACTTTTCAAAACAATAAAAAAGTATTGCAAGATGTGTGGTACCCCATTGAATTTTTAAATGTGAAATAATCTCTCAAAATAATAATTAAATCAGGTTCGGAATCCAAATTATGTATTTCCTTAATCAACCCCAATCCTATCAAAGATACATTTTACCTCTTTCATGTGACAAAAGAGTCATTTCTGCATGAGAATTCAACTTTTGGCTTCCACTGAGTTAAAAACATGGGAAATTTGTTCTTTTAAAGAAATCTGTCCAAACTCTGCCAAATGGCTTAAAAACTACTGTTGCGTTCAATACATTTTTCTACTCTGTTACCTTATGAGTTAGCTGAGAGGTAAGGCATTCATATAACGTTTTCTGAAAACTAACCTAATCCCAAAATAAAACTAAAATCTGCATCAGCATGCAATACGCTGAGGAAAAAATTGTCTCATTTAGCCATGCAGCAAGACAAGAGTGGTGTTTCCAACCCCATGAAACAATATGAATATCAATTTTGATTCAAAAATTGGGGTTGCAGCTATATAATTTACCAACATCAATAGACAGTACCATTTTATCCTAACAACTGATGTCAAATTTTCTTCTACATTCTGATGTGGCAAAATATAGGCCTGAAGGTGTCCCGCTAGTATGCCCCATTTTATCAAAAACTATGATAAAATTCATAAATTAATTGATGTTGACGCAAAACAAACCTCTTGTGATCTTAAATTTCCCATTTGTGATAATTTTTAAATCACATTCTGGCTTCTGAAGATATTTCACATTGCGTTTGATGAATATTTTGCCTTTCTTGTGAAAAAAGTCTCACTTTCTCAGTTAAGGCACCTAGAGTCATTGGTATGGCACTGGCAAAACATTAAACACTGATTTTTTCTCAACAGTATGACCATCTGCGCGTTGCTCCTATGGTATCTCATAGCACTGGAAAATGCCTAAAACCATCAAATATTGATTCTGTAGTGATGTGCGTGTTCAGCAAGTACATGTACCCACAAGGGCTCGTTTACAATCTTGGATTTAATCCCTAAAGGCACCCATTCTGATAAAAAAGTGAAATTAGGGAAAATACATGCATGCATTGTATCCAGTGAGGATGATGTAGACATTTGCTTCAAGAGTGTTGTTCTCTTTAATGTTTAATACATTTGTGTATGTGTGTGTGTGTGTGTGGGGGGGGGGGGGGGGGGGGTCAATTATCAGTTATTGAAAATGTAGAACTGTGCAAATTAAAAGCAAACCAACACTTTGTATGATGGACAGACAGACATGCAATCACATATCTTAAAAGTGACAGTCTACATGTACATAGGAATGGTATGATGGGCAGACAGACATGCAATCACATATTTTGAAAATGACAGTCTACTTGTACATAGGAATACTGACT